>OU696530.1:111554051-112754051 GCA_916048285.2 Bellardia pandia | reverse complement strand
AATAAAAATTTTAAAATGATACTAGAAATACTGACTTTTTATTTTCCCGATTTTTTTTGACGATTTTTAAAATTCAAAATGACGATTTTTTTCTTTTTTATCGGGATTTTGACGATTTTTTCCGAAATTCATCTGGCAGCCCTGAGTAGGTGGATTCACCCAGACATGCCAACTTTTGAGACTCAAAACGCGTAAAAATTTTTGAAAAAAGGGCTAAAAAGGCTAAATTGAAAAAATCCGTTTAAAGCCACATCCTGACAAATTTTTTGATAAAGTGCGAAAAGGGGCTAAATTATAAAATGTTTCTTTTAAAAATCAAAACAACAAACACATTTTTATAAAATAATTTTTTAGAAAAAAAATTACTAACATGAGATCAAATCACGGTGCGACAGTCCAAAAAAACCTGGGACCGGATATTATTTTTTTTGCAGGGATTGTCGAGTAAAACAAAATTCCAATAGTGAAATATGCCGTTCACCTCCAAAATCCGGATTTACGGTTAAAAACCCGGTTTTTGTACCTTTGCGTACTTACAAGCCTGTAATTTTGTTGATAATGATCCAAGTTTCAATTTCTTACTAGATTTGGAAAGAAGAAACTGAGATCTTTCGAAAGCACACTTCGTCAGGTATTTTGTAGTTTGAACAACATTTATTATTTTTTTTAGGCAGCATTTAATGTGTATTAAACTGTTACACGTATTTAATGACATTTTGTTTCTAATTTTATTTTTGAATAAATTTATGACACTTAAACTCCTCTCAACTTCTGAGTTTGAGGACGGATATGTCAATATGTGTTTGGCTAAACTGGACAGTTTAAGGAATGGGTTATTACCATTAGCACTATATCGATACTATTAGATTAAAGGAAAAAAAGTACAAAAAAAAAAACTAAAATGTAGCCATATCAAGCAAAGAGTAGTAACGGGCTAAAAAGGCTAAAAGATAATTGTAAAACGTGCTAGATTTACGCGTTTTTTAGTTTAGGGCCAATTTTCTTTTTTCGCGTTTTGAGTGACTAAATACGGGCTGAGTTTGTTATAAAATTGAAAAATGGTATCCACGGGATAAAACAGTAATTCGATATGTATGTTGATGGTTATTATAGCGTTCAGTCTTTAAACTAAGTTCGCCTTAACCGATAATTCCCTAAAACCGAATTTTACTTTAGCAATCTAAATTTATATAGAAATTCATAAAAACTATGTAAATATCTATAAATATACAAATATAAGCTAATTTATCACTTAAAAGAAAAGAGCTTTTAAAATGTTTGCGTTATTGTTATACATTTTTAAGGAGCTCTTACTGCATTTTCACTTTACGTTTAGTGTTAAAGTCAACATATGTACACTTAATAATGTTGCTGCACAAATCGCCTGAAATGTTTTTCAAAATAAAATTGATTTTAGAAACAAATAATTTTATTTTAATACTTAAAAATTCTGCTTGCTTTCAAATCTTTTTCATTTATCAATTATTTACGCAAAATGTATAAATATATATTTCGCCATTTAGCTGAACAATTAAAATCCACTTTAAACTAATACTTCCTGTACTCCAGTTACACACTCACTCACCATTTAAAAAAGGCTTAGTGTGTACAAACTCTACGTGTGTGTAAGTATTTGAGTGTGTGTGTGTGTGTGGGTGTGTGCAAAACATTTGCAACGGCCATGTAATCAATTACATTTATGCTATTGCAAAATTCAATTATAGATGGTTTAGATTTTCTAATTACGTCAATAAAACGTTTCACATGGCTACGATTACGAAAATAGCATCAAACATGCATGTGCAAGTAACATTAGTAATTGAAAAGTATTAAAAATCTAACGATTTATTTGTAATCAAATAATGTGTACTTTGTGTTGTTGTATTGAGTTGAAATTAGTTAAGAAGGACAAAGAATTAAGGAATGAAAATACCTATTAAATATTAAATTCAATTTGGGTTGTTTTAAATGTAAATTAATGCTGTTCTAAAGTAACGTAACGCACGATTTGTGATTTCATAATAAATTTAAAAATTAATCAATTAAAACTAATAAACAAACACAACTGATTAGATTTTTTCAGTATTTTTACATAATTATTTAAATAAACAGAAACCAATTAAAACAACTACATTAGTATATTAAAATTCTACAAAATCTACTAAAAATAAAGCAATTAAATTATAAAAAATTTTCTATTGATTTTTAATCTGTTTATTTATTTATTTAATTAATATTTGATAATTTGATAATAGCATTAAGAATAAACCCTTTTTCTTCTCCATTATTGCAAAGGCCTTGGCAATATTATAAAAGTAAGAATATTATTTATGGTTTACCCTTCCGATACGCTCACACACATTTACTGACAGGCAGGTGTGTGCTTCAGCAAAGTCTATTCATGCCTAAAAATATGTTTGGCAAGGATTAAATTAGGGTGAAAATTATAAAAATCTTAAACAATCTTTCAGAAATTAATTGTAAATATTTATGCAAATTTATTTTATTAAGTGAACTAAAACTGGAAACTCTAAAATACTATTGTTTCATATACATATCTATTATGTAAGTTTAAACATAATTCATATACGAGTATGCTTGTAAATACCCCACAAAAACTTCACTTACAACTTAAGTTAAAAAATAATAGTAAATTGTCAATGATCAAACTACTTACAAATCTACTAGAAAAAGTACTTATTTTTGTTCACGATGTCGAAAAAGCAATCCGTTAAAATTTTGCCACTTTTAACCAAAAAATTAACAATTTCTTTTTATACTTAAAGGTATTATAAATATTAAGCCCCTTTTTCATAAACGATTATTAAATTTAACAAACGATTATTAAGCAAATTTTTATATGCAAATCTGTCTTAATAAACGTTTGTTAAATTTAATAATCGTTTATGAAAAAGGGGGTAAAAGAAAATGTTATAAAATAAATAAATAAACTTAACAAATATTAAAGAAAGTTATTAAAAAATGACACTTGTAGTGATTTATGTATAATGGTATAATAACTTCTTTCAATCTATTTATTTAAGGTAAAGTGTTTGGATTTTATAATTATGACCTTATTAAGATAAATGTAAAGTAATTCTTTAATATATAATTAGTAATACAAAAAGTGACGAATAAAGCTACAAAATAATAAATTCTGGAGGTCATTAAAATTAACAATGAGAGCGAAAATTTAGCTGGGGTTGTCAAATAGCATCTTTTACGATTTCTTTTTAAAATTGTCGAATTTAAATATCTGCAAAATATATTCAAGGTATGATAGTTAATGCAATACAAATTTACATCCAACACATGTTGTGTCACACACATGTTGTGTTAATAAAATAAAAGTTTAAAGTTTAGCAAGACTGAAATTATCTTAATTTTCTACATTTTTCATTAAACTGTTATGTCTTCCTTAGTAAAAGTGCACAAAATGAGAAAAAATTCTACGAATAAACCCCTCTCTCTGTATCATGATTTACTAGCAGCAAGCCATATAAAGTACTTAGGCATAAGGAACAAAAATATAACTCTCAGAAAAAAAAGGCAAAACACACTATATCAGACATAAGTTGAAGAAAAGTGAAAATAGCTTTATAGCTAAAAAACACACATAAAACATACCAGCACACACACACACAACTTACAAATAGCTTGTATGAACAAATATCAACCTTAAGAGAATTCAAATTTAGTTTAGAAGAAAGTGTAATGTTGCAGCCACCCTGCTTTTGCAAAGGAAGTAAACAAACACATGTAAGTACTTCTAGTTTATTAGAAAAATAAAAAGGAATGTTTCTAAATCAATATACAGGTACATATTGTGTGTACTATGTATGAAAAGATAAACCAACCGTCTCGAAAAGAGGAGTTTATGGCAGTTGAATTTTTAAAATGCGTTTATTTCAGTAACGTGATCTAATAAAAATTTCAGAATACGACTTTACCTTTCTTTTCACTCTCATGTAATGTAAATCTGCTACATTATATTGAATAAAAGACAACAATTTTCCTCCAAGATAAAAAAAATTCACGAGAAATTTTAAATTCAATAAAAATGGAACAAGAAAAAAAAACAAAAGATGTATAAAACGTCAAAATCTAAAGTGAAAGTAAATACATTTGCTTACAAAAACGTACAAAGGAGAAGAAAAAAAAATAAAAATTTACTTAAATAAAAATCCTTTGGTATTAACAATTTGAAAGGTCTTGCTTTTATTTTCATTTTAAAATAAATTTTATTAATACAATCATCACATGTATAGGTGTTGCAAAGAACAACTACAACAGCAGCCAGAACCATTCATCCAAACAAACAAACCATTATTACCAAACGCAAACCCAGACAGTGTCTCGCTTCTTTTCAAATCAATTGAGACCATCAAATACAGACTCTCATACATTCCCACGCACATACTTACAATGGCAAATGCATGTATGAGTATGAGTTTATATATTAGTATAAGTAATATAAGCTCAGGGTTTCCTTTTCCCATACATCCTAAAATGTTTATACTTTCTACATTTTCATATGAATAAGCTCTGAATTATAGCTTTAGTTATGTGCGTATGCATGTTTATAATATTCCCAGCATACCATTCTAGGAGCGCTCCGAAAAAGGAGTCAGAAAAGAATCCAACAAAAGAGCATTTTCAGTATGACTCAGAAATTCCACTTAATTGTGTGTGTACCAAAGCGTTGTTGGTATACAAAAAAAAAACAGCTGTACCACACAAGCATGACAAAAACAAGATTACACAGAGCACCAACAAAACCTCATAAAAGACTCTTTTCTGCCATTATCTAAGAGCTCTTTCTGACGGACCATTTTCGAATGTAAGGACCCTCTTTTCTGAAGGTTTTCAGAGCAATTATGGTTGTTTTTTGGGCTCATAAAGAGCGTTAACGCTCCGAAAAAGGTGTCAGAAAAACTCTTTTCAGACTCATATGGCTTGCTGGGTTGTGTGTGTGTGTGTGTATATCCATGTGTATATTTATTTTTATTCAATTTTATTCTAAAATCCTTGGTTTATGTATCAAAATTTTTATAGATTTTCTTTGCTTCATCCTACTTTAAACCAAAAGTGAGTATCATTATTTTATTTGCATTAACAAGTGTGTGCTGTGCTTTAGATTGGGATTTCCTACTGAACTTGGAATATTCTTTAAATTCAATTTATATTTATAAGCATGTGTATTTAGAATACTTAGTAGAGTACTTTTTATATAGTTGGATATTAATTAGCATTTTAGAGTATCATTTTTGTAGCGTGACCCAAATAAAATGAATTTGTTTTTTTTCATAAATTCTAATTCATACTTTATGCACAATTTTTGCTTAGTATGCGTGTAGCTTGAGTTTATGTGCTAGGCATTAACATGTTTTTAATATGTAATATTTAATATAATTAAATGTAAAAAGAAAATAATATTTATCTGGAAAATGTTTTCCAATTTGGACAATTTCGAGGAGACACGCGTTATGATCAAAAGTTGAATTTCAGTTTTCACCTTTCCTATATGATTAAAATATTTGCTTTGCGGCTTTTCATTTAGTTTCTCATTTACTAGTAAAAATCATAACTAATGTAATTACAAATTCTGTAAACTTTTTAAAATTCTTTTTCCAAAATAAATTAGCATGAATTCTTTTTAAATATCATTATATTTGTTTTTAAATAATTTAGAAACCATGGGAGGGAGGATAGCAAATAACATTTATTTGCACTTTATCTAAAGATCCCAATATATTCGTTGGCATGCCCTTGATTGTTGTTGACGTTGTGGGTGAGTAAGTATTACCCAGCCAGTATTTACATATAAAAATAAGCGTTTGTAAGCGTTCAAATGTAAGAAAAACACTTATAAAACGCTGCTGTGACCTTTACAAAAGACATCAACGCAAGAGTGTTATAATCGAAAAGCACCAAACTTTATAAGCGTTAAAAAGGCGATTGCAAAAAATGTTTTTCAAGTAACGTAATTACACGTTTTCTAAATGCTTAAAAAACACGTATTTTAAACGAAATTAGTAAGCGTTTTAAACATTTACTCTATTTTGGACATGTTTTTTTTATTGATACATTTAAAAAATCATTTTTAATATTAAATTTTTTTTATTAATAGAAAAATATTAAATTGAAATATAAAAATAGAAACTTCATTGTTGTTTCATTAAAAAAATCATTATTTTAGTTTGCTTTTCTTGTTGTTTTAATTTTAATACGATTTTTTGCGTACTGGAAATATGATTTAAAGGCAAACACAAAGTCCTCTTCCTTGCCTCCATTTTCAGCGAAAGTTTCTGCAATAGAATTCAAATATGAATATAAAATGTAAGTACAAACCTATTAAACGTATTTCACTCACGACGAATGGCAGTGGTGACAGTGAAGGCCCCAATGCACTTCTTATCTGCAGTTCTTCGCCAGGAAAAGCTCTCAGCAACGTTGTCAGTCATGATCTTCTGCCACGCTTTCGTAACAAATTTTCTCGAAAGTATCAATCACACTTAATTTAGCAACTTTAACAACAATTTAACACTATTTATTAACACAACTTATTAGCACAATTTTTAACAGCGAGAATTACACGTTTATGAAACACTTGCATTTGCTATTTGCTAGCAAATTGTCAACGACATTCGCAAAACTCTTATTTATGCAAGCTTGCTGCAATCTTAATTTACAAAACGCTTGTCAATATGTTTATTGGGTATATTGCTTCATTGTATATGTTTATGTATGTAATATATGTAATCTCTAATAAGAGATTACTATTAGATTAATAATTCTAAATTTATTTCCCCTACAAGTTTACAACATTTGACCTCTAATTATTATCCCTTATACGTGTTTTAATAAGACTTTAATTTATATGTCATACAATTAAAAGCCTTCCTCGTTCTTAAAAATAATTTTTAACATCAACATTATAATATGCAAACATGCCAACGTACATGTATACGACTAACTGCAAGTAATTTAACACACATGACCATTATTATCCTACAAAATCATGTATGTTCGCGTGAGTTTGTGTATGTGAATGAATATTAAGAGTTTTAATAAAGTTATTGTCATCACTTTAATGTGATACTTAAAATAACTAAAACAATAAAGTTTTTTTTTTGCATCATTCCACCCGCGCACAGCCCCGGTAACTCACTCACACAGACACAAGGATGTTAAATAAATTTATAATTTGTATTAAAGTTGGACCGTAAAACTTTTAACGCCATGTTGGTGTGTAGACAAATTACTAAAGTAATATGAATAATAAATTAATTAATTAAAACGAATGATGTAATAAAAATAGTTTAAAATTTAATTTAAATTATAGATTTTTATGTACGTACAGTACAAGTATTTGTACCAAGTGGTCATTATTACGTAAATTTAAAGTTTATAAAAATGGAAATGTTTTGATTTGTTATTGATTTTTGTAAAGTTGAATTTTTCTTTGCAGAAAATTGTCATATGTACATAAATTTAGTTTTCGTGTTTGTAAATATTTTGTTTTTATATTGCTTTAATGTCAGCAATAAAATTTGTTAAATGGCACTCAATTATTCAACATTTGAATGCATAATACCAATTTATATAGTGATACCATATAATTGCTATTATTTATTTATATTAATGTCTTAAAAATGTAAAATATTTTAGCAGTCGTATTATAGAATTTTGGTATAAATTTCTTAATATAATTTCAGATTTAGCCACAGTGAATTTAAATTTTTAAATGTTTAATTTTTATCACACCATTGCTAAACTTAGTCTCCTCTTCATTTGGTTTGAGGTTTTATTTGCCACATTCAAATATAAATGAAAAACAATTATAGTGAAAACATCAATTAAATGTAAAAAAATCGAAATAAAAAATAGAAAATGTAAACAAATTACTTAGCATTGATTGAAATGGCAAATTGCAATGATTTCATTACAAATAAAAATGAAACAGATTGCTAAAGTAACTACGACTATTTGCACAGTCTGCTTAAGGTAAAAAAAAAACAAAAAAAAGGAAAAACTACAAGAAAACGACAGAAAAGGTAGAAAAAAAGGTGCAACAGATTAAATAAAAATTTATATTGAATGGGAAAAACTAAAGTTGAATAAAAAAGAAGGTGTTAAAAGAAGGATTTAACTTGCAAACAAATGATTAACAGACAAAATGACAGAGTGAAAAGGTGTGAATTCAAACAGAATAATGAAGAGACACAACAGTTTATATAAAATCTTAAATAGTGAAACTATACGGTATTTAAGGAATACGAGTATATTTTTGTATAAAACGTAAAGAAATGTAAAGACTGTTTTATATTTAAATACTTGCCAATCAATATATATGTAAGTCTTAAATTATTTGCATCTAATTTAATCTATGAAATTTCTTAAACTAACCAACCTCAAACCCACATAGTTCAATTTAACTCATTAATACCAATTAGACACACATGACAAACGCATTGTGGATATAGCATAAAAACATACATTGACTCGTACACTTACAAACATACATACATATGTATTTATTTATCTATATATTTGAGAGCAACATCCAAATTGAAATTAAAGTTGTCTGCATTTGTTTGTGGCAATGTGGCAAAGCTCGTACTATAACTTTAGTATTTAGAGACTATAATTTATAACTATTAATGTCATAAAATCTTGACATATTCATCAATCACCATATAAGAACCTATACATACATTATTACATATTTGTAATATAATAATGGACATCTACACGTTGTGAGTATATTTATGAATGTAAAACTTTCTTCTGCATGTATTAATCAGAAACAAGTAAAGTAAAATATGAAATACGGGGCTTTTAGAATGTAATAGGTATTTTGATAAACATGTATGTATGTACATATGCATGTATATATGTATTAGTAGATTTTATCTAAAGCTATTGAAATCATAAATGTTTTTATAAAGCCATTATTCTGCAGACTCAAATCATAGATTATAGAAATTATTTGTGGTGATCGTTTGAGGGATTTTAGAAAGAATCGCTTTTACGCTTTTTTGTTAGTGCAAACATTTTTTGGGATTAATATTTATTAGCCTTTCCAAATATATTCGGAAATTTCAAAATCAATCTAAGTATTGAAAATAGCACCTCTAATATGAGAATTATTTAAAATGTTTCTAATTTGTAATTTGAATCTATATGTGGGAGAAACATAGATTCAGTAATGTTGGCTTATACAATTTATCTAGCAAAATATACCCAAACAAACAAGCTGCAATTTAAATGTCGATTTTTGAAAGCCTTAAACAATTTCCAGTTAAAAAAAAACAAACATTTAAGAAAAAGTAATAAACCTAAATAATTAAAGTTAAGGGAATTGCACAGCAAAGTTTCAACCATCAAACCAAGAAATGAATAAATTAAATAAAAATAGTACAACAAATAAAGAAAAGCTTACAGAAACCAAACATCAAGCAAAAAGCCAAAAAAATGCACAAGAAAACATAACCCACAGAAAAACGTTTTGTCGCAAATTAATGACAGCAAATATAAAATGATAAGAGACAAAACTCTACAACAAACAACAAAGAACAGAAAAAAAAACAGAAAAATAATATAAAACATTTTTAACCGCACACCAAGTAGCAACAAAACAACAACAAAACCAAAATGTTTTTAGAAAATAAGAAGCAGAAAAAACATATGTATGTATGCTGAAAACGAGGAGTTGAAACAACTAAAAGAAAAAGACATTTAAAAGTTGATTTCCTCTTTAACAACCCCATGAGAAGCTAATAATGAATAGCAGAACTTTAAGAGAGAAAAATTCATATATATCAGAAGCAACAACAGCAAGACACGCACAAACATGCATACGCATGCATACATACATATGTTAAGGCAAACATACGCACACACACACACACACACACATAGAGTGAAAAAGTCATAACGTTTAAGTTAAGACACCACGATGCTAGTTAACATACTCATGTAATGTTTTATTTTTATTCTATTCCAGTATAGGGGTACTGGCTGCTACTGAAACAAAAGACAAGAAATAAAAGAAATGACAAAAAAAGAAAAACAGATCCTTAGAAATTACAGCAAACAGGCTAAAACGACTATTATGCATACTTCCTCCATAAATTGGCATATATGTACTTGAATGCTGTAATTGTGATATAATCGATATGATAGAGTTTGGTAAAAATACTCACTTGTTTTAAGCAATTGAGGTTTTGTGATTCAAGGGAATTATCAGCGATCAATTTTTGTCTAAAAATTTAATTTCACAAAAGACATATTGAATTCAAAGTATCGTCGAGTTTTAGAACAGTGGGCGGAGTAAAAAAATTAAAACACAAATGAACATACAAAAACGTGCTTTCTTCTAAAGAGTGTCAAAGGACAAACTTTTCGACAATCTTAAACAAAGTTTTTTTCATGCTGTAAATCTTCGTCTGTTACCACCATAGTACTACTTCTACTTCTGCTTCTGCTACTACTATTTCCATTTTCATGTTTGGAATATTCTTTTTGTTTTACTGAACAACTTTGTTACAACAATGCAGCTGACATTAGACATATGTGCAAACGTGTTGTGTTCAATGTTTGTATGTGTTAATATGCAAGAATTTGTCTCCGTATGTGTCTTAAAACACGTAAGGATGTTTGGTTCGGTTTGGTGGCGTATATGAACGAATGAAAGCATCAGTTTGCATGTGTCTGATTGTTTAACGTACTGGTGTTACTGTTAGGCAAATTAGTTAAATTCTTTAGAAAATTGGTTTAAATTTAATTAAGAGTAATGTTGAAAAGATTTAAATTACAAGGAAGGAACTATTGAGTTTCTCATCACATCTGATATCAAATATCTTTAACGGAATTAATTAAAAAAAGGTTTTTCGACTGTCGTTATAATTAATTAGGCACTTTTCCTGATTGATTCTCAAGGTAAAAATGTTTTCATTTCTACACTCCAAAAAGTAAATAATAAGGCCTCACCGGTGATGGTATCTAGTTTATATATATAAGAAAATATTTATATTTGTTAATGAGTTTATAAAAGTTTTAAAAATTTTCTGATAATTTAGGAACTGAAGGAATTAGCATAAATTAAGTCTGAATATCTGATAATTGTCATCAAGCATGTAAATGGTGTCAACTGACGCAATGTTAAAATGATAACTCCAGCTTTACTTTGTGGATCAAACTAAATATTAATGGTCTACATATAATGCATGCATGATTAGCCCACATAGAAAGGCATGTAAAAGGGCGTAAGCATACAAATACTGTATTTAAAATCTATTAATTTATAAACCAACAACATGATACCAAGCTTTTTGTGTAGGTCGGCTAATACTCGATAGGGACAGACACATGATTTCAATTTACCTATATAATTAAGACGTCAATGTAATATCCCTTGCATTATTGATATAAATAAATTTGTAGGTACTCCATGGTTTCTTTTTTTTTTGTTGCTAAAGGCATTATGAACAAAGGGAAAGGAAAAATAAGCAAGTAAATAAAAAACCCTTTAGTAGTAGAAGTTTGTATATACATGATTGTAATTTATACTGTCAGTGAATATTCCAAGACCTCCTCAAACACAAAACCTCAACTGAAATTTGACTACAGAAAAAAAAAAAAAAAATTCTTTGTATCGTAAAGTGGAAACGAAAAAATTAATGGAACTTTTAATTCAAGATGTAGCAGTTGTATACCATGAACATTTTTAGAAAATTTCCAATTTCTATCCTTTGAAAACAAAATTACAACAATACATATGAACACGACCAAGTGTATGAAGTAAAAACTTGTGTCTGTGTTCCGAAAACATTTAAATGTTTGAGTAAGTGTGAGTATGCGTTTTCATGTACATATTTGTATGTATTATTCATTTACAGGACTGAGAACAAAGAGTAACGAAAGTAACGACCGAACGAACTAAATGTATGCACTTGTTGTTTTTAAGCTTTTGCCAGTGGCATAATTGCAAGTTAAATAAAACAAAGAATTTTTCTTCTCAATTCTTATTTTCAATCATCTGCACATATACAAACATTTACATAGATATTATTTGCTCTTTGTTTGGCTGTCTTAACCAAGTGTTGTTCTTTAGTAGTCTTAGCAATATTTTGTGTGAATGAATGAATGTGAATATTAACCTAATTGTTGAAAAGACTATCTGAAAAACAGAACCATAACAAATAGTCGATCAAGTATTTTTCCTTTCGAATCTGGATTATATTGAGTGATTCCTTGCAGGTGTTTCTAATAGAAATCATTGCAAACACCTGTATGCTATATGATTAAAAGGTAGAACAATAGTTGACTTGTGTTTGCTCATTTTGACTTATTTAATGTAAGTAAAAGTAATGGCTTTTATTTTAATAAATTTTAAATAACATGACTAGATTATATTGAAAATCCATATGCAAATAGTCACAAATTAATGTTTTGAACATGCTGGCTGTTGATATGTTTTCAGACATAAACATATCTAAACAGCTTACTTCATTACGCGGTTATCTCAACCCTTTTTGAATATTTCAAACAAATAATCTCTTCTTAATTCTCCAATTACACATTTACATACATAAATTTTCATTGTGATTTTGTATATGTAGTGTTATCGTTTTAATTGTTTATTAATGTAAATTTCTAGTAATTACACGTATTTGATATTTAATATTAAATACTTGTGCATGCTATAATATGTATTCAACTACATATAGTGTAGAAAAGCATATAGAGCGGTATAAATGTCAAGGCCTTAACTTTGCAATCATTTTTGCTCTATATAAAATAAAAAAAAAAATCCTTCACTCATTCCAACTTTCCTTCTTTAGCAGGGGTTTTCATGATCTTTTTTGGTCTCAGCAAATATAACATTATATAAACAGCACTAAATCCCAATAGATGCATGAAATTATTTAATTACTTTTAAATTATCGCAAGGGCGGTTGTCTTTATTATAATCACCCCTATCGTGAATAAAAATTCCACGTGAAATTTGTTCACTTTTCACATTTTTCCTATTTAAATTCAATGTTAAAAAAATAAAAGGGAACAAATTTCATGTGGAATTTTTATTCACGATAGGGGTGATTATTTTCATGTTTCATTATTCCAGACATAAAAAAAACATAATTCTTTATAAGGGTTTGTATACTGCTTAAAGTCCAGAACTGACAATGGGTTTAAATAATATACAAGTACATATGTATATGTCGTCTAAAAAGGGCCTTGTAGAAGTCCTCAGTTTTACTGCTGGGCATGTCTTTACAGTAAGACACCTACATAAAATAAATAAATAAATATTTGGTTTTGTAAGTTATTGGTCGTAAGCCAACCAAACATGAAATTACCAACGAAACATAAAATATTAAGAGTGATTAACTGATTTTCATTATGACTTAAACGTGACTTAACTAAAAATAATGAGATTTCAGTAATTTTAAAATCGTAAATATAATGTTTTGCACAAAGTATTAAGAAATTAATACTTTTGAAAATAAATAATAGTAATAAAATCTGTAAACTGTTTTAAGAGCTGGCAATTAAGCACAAGTAATGGCTGAGAAATTTGATAAAATCTGATCTTTGATATGTTTTAATAAATCAATGGAAAGTTTTTTTTTTGTTTTTTTTTTAAAGAGAAGTAACACTCAGGCAATTAATATGCCTACATATATATAATTGCATTACTTTCTTTGGAAAGGGGATAGATAGAAGTAGAAAGAAGTAAAGGTGGTGAAAGTAGAAGAAAGCTTTATATCACAACTCTGCAATTGCGCATTATGTTTGTTTTAGTGCAGCATTGCAGCGCCTCTGGTGGTGAGTAGGCGCATTAATATAAAAAGCTTGATTTTACAGCCTTTATTTAATTATTTTACTTCGGTGGCGTTTAAATGCTATACCACCGAAGGGGGTATGAAGTAACTCATCTGTTTAGTTGTTCTTACAAAAAGAGTACATGCATCTGTTTCGAACTTATATGCAAATATGTAAAATGAATTATTATTTTTTTTTTGGAAAACTTGATAAAATCTGCTGTTTTCTGTGAAAAACTGATTGATGATGGTGGCTAAAAGATGGCGATTTTATGAAATAATTTTTTAAAAATACATTTTTTTTAATTTAGGGATTCAAGTTAAAAATGAAATAAGCTACATAATTGGAATTACAATCATTTGAAAAGGGAAGTTGAGTTAAAAGTGTTAAATAGAATATATTAAAACCCTTATTATTCTGTGTTTTTTTTCCTATGAAACCTTCATTAAAAAAATCTTTGTTAGAAGTCATTGCAAATAGATAAATTATTGACAACAATTATCGTATTATAAATGTGTTTCACATACACTGTTGAATGGAAATTTAATACAATAAAGTCATTGAATAAAATTCAAAGCTATTTACAAACGTATAACGAATGAACAGTCATCAGTCAATGGACGAAAGATATATTTAATATTGTGCCAATTTATTCAACTTGAGCTGGAAAACTAAATTTTAAATAAATTTTATTGACTGGGTCAAATACGACTGAAGGGCTAAAGGCAAACGTTTGTGTAAAGTAAGAAACCATATTGAAAATTGCTGCTAGTAAAAGATATTTGGAAAAAGTAAAGTCAAAATCATAATGAAAGCTAAATAACGTTGAGCAAGGTTAGTTTAATTAAACATTGTTCATATAGAATGCAACCACACTACAGAAGTAGAATCTTTGACTAAAAACAATAACATTTATAAGGAATCCACATGTGGCACTTTCTAATAAGAGTATTATTTCTCAAAGATTCTCTGGATACTGGAATCTTAGAATGAGTGCAAGTGCTATCATTCCTTCGAAGTATAACATAAACGTAATCCTGAGTTCGTTATCGCTCTATAAAGCATACACGGGCTGTGTACATTTGCACAATTGCTGGGCATTGGTTCAATGATTGCAAAAAATCTAAAGCGATATACGCTTATTAAAAGAGCCGATTTTCGATTTACATGATACAGTGGGTGGCCAAATTATTAGTTACACATGCAAAATTGTTTAGTTTAAAGCCGTATAACATTTTAAAATATTGGAAATTTATCCTTTTATTTGTTCTTTTAGGTAAATTAAGTGTTTCTAATTCAATTAAAAATAAATTCTTTTGTTTTAAAAATATCTATTTGAGAAAAAGAAATATTACAAAATTGTTTGAAAAAAAAATCTTAATATTTCGTAGAACCTTCTTTGGCATCAATTACAGCTTGCACCCTTTTTTAGCATGCTCTGAATACATTTTTGAACATTTTCTTTTAGTTCTTCATCGTGATGCCAGACTTTAATCAATTTTTATCAAAATTGCATATTTCACATTTCAGAGCAGAATGACAGATAATGATCTACAACTGCACCTAATGTCACCATTCATTGTTGATACTACACAAAATATTTAACAGTATTACCAGAATTAAAATACGAAAAAATCTGGTACAAGACATAAATTCATATACGTATTAAAAGCGTTTGAATCTTAATTAATAAGTGTAACTAATAATTTGCCCACCCACTGTAACTAAAATTCAATTGGTTAAAAGTTATCAATTGGATTTTCAATATATGAATATATTGCTCACATTTGTCGACATTATATAAACCAATTTTGTTTTTTTCTATTGTTATTTTTTTTTTGTAAACAAAAGCGTTTTTATAAGCATATAACTGTATACACATTCATACGAGTATTCTCGTTCATAAATTCACACTAGCTTATAATGATCTAAACTAATTAAATTTTCTTGTTACGAAACGTATGCATCAAATTACTGCCTGTGTTCTTTGCTTTTTTGTTACGTTTTTGCTTTTGTAATATGTAGCAGCATCGAAAAAACAAATGTTGTAGTATTTTATGTGTTCCTTTATACGAGTATGTTGTACATAATAGTTGTATGCTATATTGTGCATGATGTTGTTTTTAATTGTATGTTTTGTTAATATTATTACAATTTTTAATACTGTAAAGCAGCGGTATATTTTATATACATACATACATATGTATGTATGTATGTATGTTGGTGAGTGAATGTATGTACGTATGTAGTCCTTTGTATAAACACATGATGAAAATTTCATATAATTACTTTTACGTGATAATAAACATCATACAATCATCCAAACTCAAACACTTACACACTTAAGCCTCAGTTAGCCGACTGTAACGGAATGTTGTGTAATGACGTAAAAATGTAAGGAAATTCTATTTCTTACAGATTCATACATTACGCAGTGGCGTTACTTTACATCTCCATAACCATTTGCATTTACACATAACAATTTACACATAACAATATCCATCAGCTGTTTCTTACTGTTGCAGGTACATTCCATAACAGTCGGCTAACTGAGCCTTTAAACACATACACAAATTATTACCGCACATAAATATTTTCATATAATACGAGTACATACAACAACAACAACAACAAGTTAAGTTGCATACTGCAGTATTGCACGAACAAACTTTCAAACATGCAACACATTTACAAAAGGGGTATTCACACATGTTCCAAATTGTGTTTGGTTGTGTATGCAGACATAGTTGTTTATGTGAGTGTGATTTTATTTGTATTTGTTTGTTTACTTGAACGTTGTTGTTGTGAGAATATAAAAAATGTGTTTAAGCAACAAATAAAAATTATTCATGTACAAATTACTTCTGCTGGCATAAAAGAAGAATAATATTTGCTTCAAATATAGGAAAACCACCATCGCTTTATATAAAACGGGACACAGAACAGTGTTTGTTTTGGAAAATATTGCTGAGAATTTTTCGGTTTTTAACAACACCGGCAATTGATCTTCAAGGTTACCAATTTAAACATTTTCCGGAGGGGATTATGTGGTAATTTAATTTTTTGTTTATGACCTAATGGCAGAGAATATTGTTTGTTTTATAAAAATAGTTTGTGAATCGGTTTTTAAATGAAACACACTTTGGAATTAGAAAGAAGTATTTAACTTAAAAACTTTTCAAAATAATAACTGATACATGTGATTGTTTGAAAGCAAAAAAAATGTTTGCTGATATTGAAATTAATTATTTCCTTAGTTTCTAGTAAAGTCGACATTTTTGTATCGAATTTTATTCAGTTATTTCGGGTTTTCGAAATTTCTAGCCATTTTTAATTGCCAACCAAGCAATTTTTTGTTGCAATGTTATTCAGAATATATTCTGTCATACGCCATAATTTCATAATAAGATTTTCAAAGAAAGCTTGACACATAGCCCTTGTTTAACCACTGTTAATATACAAGGCAATTTTTATGAGTTTTGAGAATGAAACACTGAACCGTACTCCACACTCTGGAAACGACATCTAGTCAGTCAACTACTACTCATTGCACTTCACTCTTTGTTTACGTACATGCACTTATTTGTTTGTATATGTAAATATGTGTGATGTCAACATTTTACAATTTACAACATCATAAATTATTTGTGTATTTGCAGCAACCGACGTACAAGCGAATGAATGAAAAAACATTCATAGCAACATTATGTATTTTGTAACAACATACATATGCAAGTATACCACACACACACACTTACATAGAGTTTGCAACAATTTTCATTCATTCATTCATTCAGCATCAACAAAAAACTTTTGCAAAAAGAATGAGAAGCAAAAAATAAAAATGATGAAAAACTATAAAACCCGATATACTTTTTTTCTATTTTGTTGCAAACATTCTAGCTGCATTCATTATTTGCTCATATATTAATTCACTTGTGCTTACATAAAAAGCTTTTTCATTATAATTTTATTTTTTCTCTCGTCCTGTTTTTGCTTGCTTTTATCACTGATATTTTTCTACAAAATTTCATTTTGCTGTTTCGTTGGCAAATAGTCGAAATAAAGAGTATTGCACAATCACCCTACCTATAAACAGTTTCCGGTGAAGAGTTTCCGGGCGTTAAGAGAGGGGTGGGAGATTTCTATGTCTTTTTCATAACAAATTTTTCATTAATTTTGTGTTATGTTATTATACTCATTCATTCACATTAAACATGCACAGATACACGTATTTAAGTAATCACAAAAATACACAGTTAGCTTCAGAGTAGATCCTAGTTTGTATGCATTCATGCAAGTCAGTATTTGTGTTGAGCTGTGCATGTTTTTGTGTATGTAGTTGGGGTAACAAATTGTTAATTATAATTATCATTATTAGGAGCATAATAGTATTTTTGAATTCGTTTTTTTTTTCGGTTTGTGTGTGAAACTGTGGGTTTTCATACTGTTGCATTTCCCCGTTTGTTCACATTGTGCTTTGTTGAGTGCAAAACTTTTGAGTATTTTATGTGTTGCATTCAGCGCAGTTAATATGAAACAATTCTGTGTATATTTACTGCATTGGTCTAAATTGAAAATACCGGTAATACAGGTATTAAATATAGAAAAACTTACAACGCCAATATAATTAAAGAGCTTTAAATATAATTTTTATGCTTCTAATTGTACTTTAGACATTGCGATAATTAAATAATCAAAACCTTTTTAAAGACAAATACTTTTTGGATCATTAACATATTTTTTTTTCTTGGACCAGCACTCAGGGGACGACCCCTACTTATGCAATGCATTGTGTTGGAACTAGGAAAATAGGTTATGGGAGGGAGTAGAATTTTTCCATATTGAAAATAAATTGTATACAAAGCTTTCAGTGCAATATTCTTATTTTAATTGTGTTTCTCTTTGTGGTGGACATTGCATTATATACATGCAAACAATATTAATAATACCTATATATGTATCAGTGATGGAAAATTCAATACTATTGTACTATTTTCAGAACTTTTTCACAACAAAAATACCACAGTACCCCCACATCATATTTAGTACTCTTTGTTTGTTTTGCTTTGTTCCCTGTTTAGAAATCCAGCGTTACTAGTTTCATAATTATTGGCAACATTGGCTTTAAAACAAGAACATAAGTAAGGCCCAAATTCGTTATTCATGTTATTTATTTCATGTGGGATCAGCTAATCTACAAAAGTAAACAGATGCATAAAGACTTATAGTTGTTTGTGGTACTATTTTTAAAAATTTTTTAAATTTTTTATGTTTCGTACATTTTTGTAATTCTCATTTCTTGTTTGAGATTTTTTGTGTATCATATGAGTTTGAAAACTTCAAACATATTGGTGAAAGATCTATTGATATGGCATTAACACTAACAAAATGCAGGCATGCTCACATGTTTATTATCTTAACCCACAACAAATAAACATTTTTGAAACATATATTTTTACATAAAAATTAATTAATATTAGGTTTGTTGTTATAATAGTTTTTTTTTTTATTAAACTGAATTAATTTTATTTTTGAATAAAAATATATGTTTCCTAAAATGTACCAAAATGTTGAAAAAAGTACTCTTTTTGTTGACGGTCAGTACCATGTCAATTTTTCATTTTTCCATCACTGATATGTATACGAGTATGTATATGTAGCCTTGCTGCAATATTACAGCATATGCAAAGTAACGTATAATTGATGTTTTTTTTTTAAATATAACTCATACGTTCACGTTTCCTATAAATTCTCTTAGAATATTCATAGTCTTTTGGGTATTAAAAATCCCTTTTCAATTATAATTAATTTTCAACTAAATACTTAGCACTTTATAACACAGCGCATAATGATGATCTTAATCTAATTATACAACATTACGATGGTGGGAGAATGGGTACTACTACTAGCTTCATGTATAAGCTTTGCATAACCATGCAATATCAATTCTTTACCTTAGGCGTATGCGACTGCTTGGTATTAGTATGTGTATAATTGAGGTGCAAGTACTATTATGTATGTATGTATGCTTAGAACATTTTAAGCTAATTTTGGCTTATAACTTAATAAAGTTTTGGCATACCAGAGACAAGTGTACTACACATACATCAGATGTATTTTAATTTAATTTAATATTGTGTGTCATTATTTTAAAACAATGTCGTGTTAATTTAATTTGCTATTAATTAAAAAGAAGAAATGACATTTTCTTTTGAATTATTGTTATATTCAGAATTGTTTTTAATACATATATTGTAATATATATATTGTTTTTAGTCAATATTAAATTTTGCTTTTAAAATTCCATTTTAGATTATTTTCTGAAGTAGGCTAAATCTTGTTGAAATATTTTACTTTTATGCATCTTTCAGCCTTCCTAAAAGATTTAATTCTCTTTATATTCTCTTCTAATTTCTACAATAATAAAAAATATAAATGGAATAATAATGGACCCCTTACTTATAGATTTAATTTCATATTGTATTCTCTTCTAATTTCTACAATACACAGATATGTATTGTTGCTATTACTATGACAAATATTCAAATAAAAATACATATTTGTCACAAAAGAATAGTACGCCAATAGCAATTGAAAGGCAAATACCAGCAATAACATCATTGAATACAAAAACACAAATTTCATTATCTTATAATGCCATTTTATTTACTCTCCCATATTTCATTTCTCCCTGTAAAGGAATTTCGCCATGACAACCTCGACGTCACATACAAATAAATAAATCTCTACAGTGTTTTCAAAAATCCTCATGCTAGAATCTTAAGAATTTTCCAATATTAGCGAAATATTTATTATCAAACAAAGACGAAAACAGAAAAGAAAACCGGCTTTGATTATTCACTAGAATTCATAAAGCAAGAATAGGGGAGAGAAAGAATAAATCGAACAAGTATTAGAATCATTTTCTCAAATTATTTGTAATGTTAGATGAGTGTTTGTGTTGTGAATCTATCTATTTGTAGGTATGGCTGTGCATGAAAAGGAAATGCCTGTCAATACAAATGTCATTCAAATAATTTATTGATGTGATTTGATGCGCAATGACTAAGAAGGATTTCACTAATAATGATGACAAGTATTACGAAGTTTGACTGGGGTGACAAGTAGGCAAAAGGAAATGCAAAAAACATCCAAAAGCTTTTTTGATTTGGAAAATTGTAGTGAAATTTAAACTTTAATAAAAAGCCATAATCATCAACTGTGATAATAAATTCGACACCTTTGATTGCTATTTACAACAGATCTTTGACATGTCAAGTCGTTCAATAATATAACGGATATGAGTTATAAGTTATAGGTATTCATTTTGATAAATAGTAAAGATTTTATTGTATAATTTTGATATTAACTAGTTAACTAGTTTTAAAAATAAAAATATTCATCAAAGCCCGAAGTAAGCCAGATTTCGTTAAGCTTCTGTATGTACAGTGGGTGGCCAAATTATTAGTTACACATGCAAAATTGTTTAGTTTGAAGCCGTATAACATTTTAAAATAGTGGAAATTTATCCTTTTATTTGTTCTTTTAGGTAAATTATGTGTTTCTAATTGAATTAAAAATAAATTCTTTTGTTTTAAAAATATATATTTGTGGAAAAGAAATATTACAAAATTTTTTGAAAAAAAATCTTAATATTTCGTAAAACCTTCTTTGGCATCAATTACAGCTTGCACCCTTTTTAGCATGCTCTGAATACATTTTTGAACATTTTCTTTTAGTTCTTCATCGTGATGCCAGACTTTAATCAAAATTGCATATTTCACAATTCAGAGTAGAATGACAGATAATGATCTACAACTGCACTCTGATTTATATACATATTAAAAGCGGTTGAATCCTAATTAATAAGTGTAACTAATAATTTGGCTACCCACTGTATAAACTACCTATTTTGTTTTTGTTTTTTTTTTTGAGGAAATAATGGACTGGTAACTGTAAGGAAGTCTTTTGTTTAATTCGTAAATTACCGTACAAATATAGAAATTGATAAATTTTACTGTTAAAATATTAACAAACCAGCAAAAATATTATAATATAATACAATATTATTGTTATTAGTTTTAGGATAAAATCACAAAATGTTTCTAGAAATAAAAAAATTTGTAGTGTTATTGCATAGAAAATAATTAATATTTAAAAATATCCATAACCATAAAATTAAATTATGTAAAATGTTTCTGGTGCAATATGCTGGGAAAATGGAGGAATGTAATGAGTGAATGTTAAAAGCAAAAGGATTTTTGAATGCTTCTAGTGTTTTATGTTTGGATTGATAGTTTTTTTGTATACTCTGACGTATCTCTGTATCTATTTTGAGTTCAGTAGATACTGACATATCAACATATACATACATACATTTGCAGAATACATTAACCACATTAACGAAGCATCGCGCATATAGCGGGCTAATAAAAATCTTATGTTTTAGTCAGATTTCTATAATACTGTAACCAAGAATGATAAAATAAAGACTACGCCAACGCGCGTAAAATTTTAAAATGTTCTGCGTATTTTGGAACTGTGACGTCATACATTCTGTGTTTCTATTGGCTAATTTTTTCTCACTTGTTTTTTTACTCATGTTTTGCTTGCATTTGCTCACTGCACTCTTCATGTTTATATTTTTTGTTGTTTTTTTTTTTTTGTTTGTTTTTCTTTTTTAAATAGATTTTATTTTAGAACTCTCAGAGATTTCAATTGCAAGGTTGCCAACTATCACATAAAACATAAATTTTTCGCAAGAAATTTTAATTCTAACACACGAAACATTATTGGTAACCCTTAGAATGGCCCTTCTACGTCACATAACGGGAAATCAGGCGCATGGCGTAATCTTTATTTTATCATTCTTGACTGTAACCCACTTTAAATATCTGCAGAATTTGCTAGTTATTTATATTTCTCACATTCTGATTGGAGACTCTTTTATATAAATACTTATAATATTTGGCATAACAAGTCGAATATTTAAAATATAATGAATAAATAGCAAATTATTTATTTTTACTTAAATACATAAGTATGTACACGTATGCACATAATTATTGGTTGAAATTAAAATTTTTGAAAATAGTTTGCTGTTTTTGGTAATAAATGTATAATATGCTCTATATAAGATGGCAAAACCGTCCAATAAGTGGTCACGGACAATGGATATATGAATTGTTCATTTATTTATTCATACAAAAAAAAAAAAAAAAATGATGCGGTTGTTGTTTTTATTTTTATTTTGTTTTTATTCTGCAAAAGTACATTTCAACATTTCTTTGTCATTATAAATAAACGAAAATTTAATATGTGTGTGTTCATGTACATATGTGAATGTTGCATTTATAGAAATACTGTGAAAACAATAATTGTACATGTGTTTGTGTGTTTTTACCATTTAGATGGTGCTGGTGCTGCTGCATTTAAAATTGCCATTTCGATTGCAATTCCTCGAACAATGACTTCTGCGAGTAGTATTGGCTGTTTTAATATTTTTTTTTCTCCAGTTGATATTATTTTGTGGTTGTTTTGTATTCATTTATAGTAACAGTATTTATTGTAAATATTCATTTATGCACATGACCATGACAAAAATAAAACAAATAAAATGAAAAAAGAACTCTATGAATAGAAAAAAGGATTTCACAACTATTATCAAGCCACAAAATGCGTAAATGATATGTATTTATGTGTTATGTTCATTCATGGTACATACTTTTGTTTGTGTTTATTTAAGAGCCAACGTTTGATTTTGTTTTTTTTTTTAGATTTTATTGCTGCTGTTTGTTTTGTAATGTTTAAAAAATATATGTTTTTCAAATTGACCTGATTTAGATGGACATAATAATAAAAATAAATTCAAATTAAAACAAATAAATATGTGCATATATACTTATATGTATATACATATTTAGAATTGTTTAGAAACTGTAAAAACAGAGTAGCACAAGGTTATAATTGTTTAAATTCGAAACCGGCATTTTTGATTTTCCTATATTTAGCATTGGACCTATTTCTGCCCTGATAGACTAGGCGATAGAGTGCCGGACTATCAGTCAAAGGGTTGCGGGTTCGATTCCGGCCAAAGACTCTGGGTGTTTTCTGCAGATAAGCCAAAAGCTTCACAGTTTGTGTTTGTTGATTATATAAAAAAAATATAGCTTTATTAAAACCTTTTCTTTACCTTCACTTCGGAAAATCAAATCTGCTAACGTTAATTTACCCGCCTTTTACTCAATGCAAATGGATGAAACATTGCAGGCATACATATTCCCGATGACAATACACCACAAATACATGGGCATAGCCAGGATAAAATCCAGGGGGGGCAAAATTTTTTTTTTTTTTTGATAAAATGGTTTATTGACTGCTTTCTACTCAATGCAAATGGATAAAACTTTGCAGGCATTCATACTCCAGATAGCAATACACGAATACATGGGCATAGCCAGCCTTCTACTCAATGCAAATAGACAAAACTTTGCAGGTATTTACCAGGATAAAATCTGTTACAAAATTTGATTTTCCGAAGTGAAGCTAAATAAAAGCATTTAAAAACAAAATGCTCAATTATTGACAATTCGTAGCTTTAAACATGATTTGTTGTATTTCTTTCGGTCTGAAATATTAAAATGTACTCATGGCAGTCATGTTTATTTAAGTTCAGGTTGGTATAGGCGCCCCACGCTTTTCTTTAAGGGATGTGTGAGATTTTTTCCATTTTGATATAAAAGTTTATGTTGTTTGAAATGTTCTTATTTTTGACTTTTATGGCCGAATTTTCATTATTAAACCATTAGTAAACTAAAATACTAACTATTGTTTAACTATTACTTGTTATTCTTATGGCAAACTAAGCATTGGGAATAAAGAATCATTAGTTAAGCCTTTGTCATTAGCTAACTAAAGACTGTGAATTCGGTCATTAGTCGATTTCTTTAGTATTCATATATATTTTGTGTTCACAACTGGTCAATATATTAAGGTATAGAAAAACGTTTCTTAATTTTTTTTTTATTTATTATATAAATATATTTATAAAATAAACATGCAATTAAATAAAATTTAATCAAAAATCTTTGTTTGTGTTATAAGATGAATGGTAAAAAGGTTTTCAAATGCTTGTACAATAGATGAAATCTTTAATTGCTTTATAATTAAATTGCCTTGGTCAAACTGTAGGAAATAATCATTAAAATACCCTTTGTACAGCAAAATAAAACGAAGCTATAATGAAAATTTGTTAATAATTACATGTTAATTAATATGTCATAATTGTTAAAGTATAATTTTACATGCATTAAAATTGTACAATATTTAATACAATATTAGGATTTATGATTTTAAGAGCAAAATGCAAAGATTATAATTATATTATAATTTCATTCAATACGATATTTGCATGCATGCATGTATGTACACTGTACATACCATACATATCCATTCATATTAAAATGTTTGCCAGAGTATGTTTCATGTAAGCATAGCAAATAACAATAGGAATTAAATTAATAAAAATAAATTTATACTCATATTATTTGTTGTTGTAAACACAAGTATATGCTCAGGTAACATTTAACTCTTGACATAAATTTCCTCACACACTAAAAGCCAAACTTGAAATCCTTGTAAATGTAATCTGAATCAAATCATGGTAAATACAAAATTTGGTTGCTGGTTTGTATGTGTATGCAAAAATCGTAAATGGGGGAGAGTCTTGATGTGTGTGTGTGTGTGCGAATATTAGGAGTTGGATGAATTTTAAGTGGTAAATGTGTTTTGCAAATGTATATGTTGACATGATTGGATTTAGCCAGTAAACATTTAAAGCTGCAACTAAAAATCTTTGTCTAATGGAATCATTTGAAAATGATTAGAGATTTATAGCTTTTAATAAATTAAATCCAATTTGAAAAATTATGGAAGAGATAAACCCAATAACACTCATTTGTCTACTGTTGTATCAATTATTTAAAAATGGTATTTTTCTAATTTGGTTTAATAGAACAACAAATACGCACAATTTCAACTGATTTTTCTCTTTGAAGAAGATGCTCGAAATTTGTCTCACCGTGTTTTTAATTGTAATTTGGTAACTGGCAATTTTATAGAAAAGTTATAGAAACACAAATAACTTTTATTTTAAGCTTATTGATAAAACTGGGGAGTTACTCTCTATTGCGATGCGAAAGCAAATTCGATGCGTAAGTACGAGTACATATGTCAAAATCATAAATGCAATCAATTTCTATGGGTTTCAAAAGAATAATTACAATTACATAACAATATAAAACGTACAATGTTTAAACAATGTAAAAAAAACTTTAAATTAATTTCCAATCATAAATTGTTAAATTATGTTGGCTGGGTTATTGTATAAACGTAACTATGAGCATGTGATTTTGAGGCAGTCATGCAGATAGAGAGGGATAGAGAGTAAACGTTTTAAATCGTTTGGTATTAAATGCTTAGCTCATTTTAATTATTTTCAGGATTCCTTGTAAGTTAGTTTATTATAATTATATGGCATATAAAAATAACAAAAGAGAAAAAACTAAAAACAATTATATTTTGGATTTATTTAAAATAACAATAACTTAACTTTATTACTACAGTATTAAATTTGTTGTTATGAAATAATTTCCCAGAAGTTTGTTAGAATGCTCATAGAGTCATTATTTCAATTATTTTCAATCAAGTTAAATATCATGTTTAATAAGTGATTTACCATTTAAATTTCACAAGTCTTTTTAATCATTTCGGAACGAGTTTGAGTTACATTTAACTGTGGGTCTCACTTATTTTCGATATTCTGGCATTATTGTCTTTTGACATTTTAACACTAGTTTTCATTAAAAAAAAAGCTATATTTTACGAGCAATTCGAAATGATTATTCCAGTTTGGTAGTGTTTTTTGATTTCAAGACAAATGTCATTTGCAATCTCTGTAGATGTAACTTTTTTTTCTTGCATTTTAGTCATTTACATTCGTACATTACTAGTGCAGAACGTGCATATTGTTGTTGATGAGTGTGCGCTAAATTAAAGTAGTTCTCTGCAATTGCTGTTAGAACAGTTGCTTCTGCAATTGCTACTTACTTCACATTGCTCTAACGAGTGCTGTGAAAATGTTCAAGTTGTTTATGGTATTGTTGATGACATTTTAGTTGATGCGACCACCACTAATGCTTTTGTTGTGCATGCATTGTTGTAAATAGAGCAAAAGTAAAAACAACAACAACAACAGCAGCAATACGAGTCGTACTAAAAACCACACTCGCATACAAAAACATAGAAAATTATGAAATATTCAACTAGACGAATACACAAGCATACGTGTACAAACCGAGAAAGATTTACTAGACATTCTGTATGGAGAAAACGACTAAAGCATAAAATTTAGTTGTCATAAAAATATTTCCTGTCATACAGACAGACCGAACAAACAACAGACAAAATGTACAGTTTACCATCACCACAATTACCACTACTAAGCACCTTATACTAATAATATTTTTGGTGTTTATTTTTTTTTTGTTGCTACTTTTACGTTACGAAATGACTGCCAACAACATCATTATCATGCTGCATTATATTTTATTAGCAATGCTGCTTATACCTACATACATACATACACATATTTGTGCAGTTGTATGAGTTATAGAAAACATTTGCCACCAAATAAACCATCAACACAAATACCACAGGGCTTTAAACTGACAAATATTTTTGAATTCAGTGTTTTCATCTTAGTTTTGGTTTATTTTTGTGCAAATAACAAATACCCAAGGTATACATACGACCATTCAACATAATGTTTGCTGCTTATCATAATTTCCAACTGCAATTTAGCTTCAATGTTTTACAGTATTTTTCTAATTTTCCCTTTTCATAATGTACAACATCGTACTAATTCATTGTTAGTTGGATGTTTCTTTTGCTCTTGTTAGCTGCTCTTGTTGCCCACATTTACCTAGCTGCATACATCCATATACAGATCAACCTTGGTATAACGAATCTTAAGGGGATTAGAAAAAAAACGTTATATCGAATAATTCGTTACAATGAGGTTCGTTATATCGAGGTGAAGTTGCACTTCTATTCGTTAATTATAGAATAATGTATATTAATCATCATCTGCTTACCATGTTATAGCGAACGATTTTCGCTAATAAATCAAAACACATTTGAAGGAAAACACTGTATTTTGTAGTTTTAAAATTCAAAAATAAATTTTTATTCGAATATTTCAGTCATTAGTCTAATGCATGCTGCTGTCGATTACGAATGCTGGAGGCGTTCTCGTTGCAAACCCAATAATTTTGAAGAGAAAAGTTTTTATTCAGGCTACTAGTTCAAATAATTAAGAATACTATTGTAAAGTACTGCAACAATTGGCGTCTTCAGCAATCTTCATTGTAAACGTACGTAAATTTCGTTCTAACTGACAACACGTTAAAAAGAAGTATCATAATTCTTGTACTCTATTTCTCAAAAACGGTGAGTTAAATAGATGATATTTACTGAGTGATAGTGGACAATGAAGATTGCTGAAGACGCCCTTGGCCGGGTAGAAAATGCATTCCAATTTGCCAATTGTTCCAGTACTTTACAATAGTATTCTTAATTATTTGAACTAGTAGCCTGAATAAAAACTTTTCTCTTAAAAATTAAGAAATATCAGTTCATTTTCCATCTCTAATTAATAATACAATAATTTTGTTTCATATAATTTGGTTTAATTGATGGAAATCGTTATGCAAAGGTTGTAAGTTGACAAAATTCGTTAATCTGTAGTGAATGAAAATTCGTTGTAACGAGGCTATTGATAAATGTATTCGTAATAGAGAGGTTTATTTTGTATTAAATCTTATGAAGCGTTGTAGGGGATTTACAAAAAATTTCTTAAATCGAGGAATTCGTTATATCGGGGTTTGACTGTATTTACATTAGGGGTGGAATAGTGAACAACTTTTTGATTTCGATATGCTAGAACCCCTTAATATATGGAGTTTGGCAAAATAATGCATGAGCCAAAAAATTAAGGGGTGGGATGGAGGTAAATGGACCCTCATCGAGGTCAAAAGTAGGAGAAAACGAGACAAAATCCACTTAAAGCTTTATAAATCTGCCTGAGTCGCACTTACAGAGTTAAAATGTGAGACCGACCCTCACTAATATTACCCCTCCTACATTTTTTATGCACACACCTATCCCTATCTGTACTCCTTACGGGGGTTTCTGTAAGAAAAATTGCGACCTTACGTTACAACCCAAATACATACAACCATTTATTGCATAAGTTATAACACTTAATATTTCACTTCCTTTTTATATCTTCATGAATTAACATCTTGAATAAATGCATATACTTTACTAATGAATTAAGAAATAAAACGTCTATATACTCATTACACTGGGGTATCACGTAAACTTACACAGCGCAGGTTATTGGATTAAATAAAAAATCCAACAGTTCCCATACAAAATGTTATTGTTTATAAAATTAGCTCTGACCGCCCTAACTAGCCGCAGATTGCTCCTTGAGGAGTAAAATGTATGACCGACTTTAATATTTTTGTTACCTCAACATTTTTGCAGATCATACCAATCATCCAGCTTCAGTCATTAGGGTGGTCCCCATACAAAAGTTTTAATTAATTTCTTTTGCTGTATTACTTTTAATTTTTCATTGTGAAATCAACAAGTTTATTGAAATCAAACAAAAATGTCAAAACATAAAACAACTTCACTATGATCTTCTGGTGGGAAAGATAGCAATAAAGTTCTCAGAGCCAATTATGTCAATCTAATTAATTTTCAAAATTTCCTACTAATAGTGATTACTAATTTCCGTTTTAATCATAAGATAATTTTCCAAATGCAAAACTACAAACAACAAAACATTACTGACATTCTAATAAAATACCATTTCATCAATGTCAACTTAAAAGGTAGAAAAAGAGACTGATGCCTGAGACAGACAAACTACCCAGCCTGTCTAAACAACAACGACAACTGCATACATTGTTTGTACATGGAAAAGAAATGTAGTTGTGTATTGAACAAGGGTTCATTTGAAAAATTTACGCACAATTCAACTACAATTTGAAGATGCCAGGACAAACAACAGCAAGGAGACCAAAAAATAAAGGACATTTAGACAGAGACAGACAAACAGGCCGACAGCCCTGGCAGGCAGATAAAGTTAAACTCTTCAGAGAAGCAGACAAGTGACATAACATTTGACAACTGTTGATGAATGCTTTTGTTTATTTCTTTGTTTATTGTAAACAACATTTTGATGTTTGTCATAGAATATATGTAAATATGTATGTATGTATATAGTGTCAGTTTAAAGCCCTACCTTTATTCATCAAATGTAGTCTTTTCAGCAAAATAATTTCTTTATAAGTAATATTGTATGATTATCATATGTTTTATTGTATCAATTATTGGTGTAAATTACTGGAAATTAAAGTCGTTTTTGAAAGAACCAATTAACTTCATTTTTATAGATTCTGCAATAGAAATAAATGCCACATTTATTATATGTAATTCTATATAAATTATAATAAATCCAAGTATATTTTTAAGAACTTGCACATAATATGTATATTAATAGTTTTGTCAGCATTATTAAGTATTTTAAATTTATTTTGAATGCCAATCAAAAATAATTATAAAATAACTTGATGTTTTCTAATTAATTTGTGTAATCCATCAAGGATTCTTTTCTTACGTTTGAAAAAACTAAAATAGTTTTCAGCATAATGTACACAAACGTAGTTGTATGTAAAAGTTTATACTTATTTCATATTTTAGTAATTTACCTGATGTTGGCAAAAAAAAAAACCAACAAACAAATGGAAACAATGTGTATGTTGTATGAACTAACGTACATGTTGTTTATGTTTAAATCCTTATGAGGATTATACATGTTGTTTATGTTATTTTATAAAGGATTAACCTTTGATGACAGAGATTTTGAATTTGTCTAAAAGTTGGGTTTTGTGTAGTTTTTGTTTTTGTTTTCGTTTTTTTTGTGTTGTATGTATGTGTGTATGTTATGTTGTTGTCGTTTATAGTTTGTATATTTTCAGAAAAACACATGAACTAAAATTTTTACATGTTGATGTTTAAAACTTTCTGTTTTATCCTGTAATATAACAGGTAGTAAAATACACTTACATACATAGTATTTCACTAAAAAGTTAGAGAGGGAGCAATAAGGCTTCGATTCAAGTAAGCTTCTAACTAAAAATGGAGGGCTTTAAGAGACAATTTCTGTTAGTTTATATTGAAATAAGCTGAAGTAAAACATACAAAATATATATGCCCCTATTGCCGTTCTCAACTCAACTAAGTTTGGTCGTCTGTCAGTCAACCCGACTTTAACTCTACATTAACTCTACTACATATAAGTTGTGAATGGCAATACCGATTTATGAAAGACGACCAAATTATTAAAAAAGTTGTGAACCGTAATAGGGGCAATAGTTTGTTAGTTGTTATTTGTAAAATACTTATGTAAATAGCAATTTGTTTCAACTGAATTTTTGAATTCATAATTTCTTGTAAATAAAATTTGATTTAAATTTTTAAAATGGAAAAATAATAGATTTTGTAGTGCTTTGCTGGCGTGTTTTCATGGAACTAAATTTACTTTTGAAGCACGTTACTATTCAATTTTTATACTTCACAAGTAGATTCTTTAAAAAAAATCCTTAATTCTTTATAAGCACAGTTGAAACTTTTTTAAATCAAAACTTCTTCCTTCACTTAGTGAGACATTTGCATCTACAACAAAGTGACACGCAATCCTCCATTAAAAATTGACTCATATACATACAAGTATTTTCTCACCAAATCATTAATAGTCAATACGTATTCGTATATACACATTGTACATCTAAGTACCCAGCAGTTGCACGTTAGTGGGCTCAACTAAAAATTTATTTAAAACATTTTTTCTTCATTCAGGTTCTTTATAAGTAGATTTAAATTTGAAAAAACTTGATACATTTGAATATGTCTCTTAAGCCTGAAGTTTAAGCAAATATAACTTTAAATATTTAAGAAGAAAACTATCTTTCGATCCACACTCTCCACTGATAATGACTTTTGTAAATCTTTACAATCAATGATATGTAGTAGCCCTTACATGTAGGATAGGATAGGATAGGAAGGGTAGTGCACTAAGTGCGCTTCCACTCGGAGACGCTGTGGTCCATTGTGGTTAAGCCCTTACATGTAAGTGGTCAATTAGTTGACATGGAAGAAATGTTGAAATTAACACTGAAATATCATTAGCATCAATTTATATAAAAATTAAAATTTAATTTATAAAAGTGTCATAAAATCGATATAAATTTTGCTACTTTTAACTAAGATGAATTTTATGCTATTTATTTATGGACTTTGACTTGATTTAATTACTTTTAACTCTGAGAAAGTTATAAGGTATAAGTTAAGTGAACGACTATTTCTATGTGACATAACAATCAGTGTAAAACCACTCCAAATAAAAGCTGCAGGGTAGCTATAGTAGATCTTCGTAACATCATCTACAAATTTACACATATTTATACGTCATATTGTTGTTTTTATTATTGCTAATATCGCTTGTACATGTACAGTCTATGCTATCGTGTATGTACCCTGAAGGAAACCTGGGGGCAAGTGTCTCCAAGTCACCACTTTTGTCTACTATTTTGGTAACGGTTTGGCGACATTGTCAACAGCATTGTTACGATGGTTATTATTATACAATTATTTTTTTTTCAATTGTGAGCCCCGATTGACTAGGCTATAGTGTGCCGGACTAGAATTCAGAAGGTGCGGGTTCGATTCCCGGTGTTTTCGAATTTATTTTTAATTAGGTATTTTTAGTATTTTAATGCTTTTTAATTTTCTCTTTCAGAAAAGTACCAAAAGTGTAGACAAACGTGGTCTCAGTATTGACGCAGTCTACTGGTAGATTTCGTAGGACAAGCCTGTGCTAAATGTCAAAAGTAGAGAGCATTAGTAAGGGTATAATTCGTCAATAGTAATGGACATTTTCTGCAGGGTATATATAAAGCATGTTTGTTTAAGTATTAGTGGCAGCTGTATTAGTCTAAAAAGCTAGTATGTATGATTGTTAGTTTCTGCATGTCGATGACCGTTTGTTTTGTCTACTGTGTGCTCCTAGAGTACAACAATACTGTATTACAGAATTGTGTTGTTGATTTTTGTTGTTGTTCTGCAATTCCCTTTTTTACTCAACCGGATATCCCTTTACAGTTAAAAAAAAATGGCATAAACACACAAACATTCTCACATAAACCCACTGTGTAGTCTGACGATATGATGGCTAATGTAAAATTTCTAAAAAAAAAGAAATTGAAAAGAGGAGAAGAGAAGGAGGATAAAAATTGGCTGCCAGCATGTTGACGCGTACGTTTTCCGGCGTAATCACGATTAAAGTGTCAACAGAATACTAATTAGATTGCTGTTTGTTGCCGAGTCTCACACAGAGCGGACTAGAGAGTGTAAATGGTCTAGTAAGAGAGCAGAATGTTACACTGTTTTAGCTCTGGATTTAGAGCCAACATATTTTATTTTTTTATTTGTTAGTATGTATACGCAAAAATGGTTTGTTTATACTAGTGATTTTAACAAAAACTCATTCTTGTTGAATGTTGCCTCGTTCGTATTGTTACGCTTGCACAAACGTACACACCTACAAATATAATATTTATATAAAGGCAAAGATTGTGTTGGTGTGTGAACAAAGTTTGAAACATGCTGTCAAAGTTGACTTTTTGATTTAAAGTTTTATTTTTTTTTTTTGTTTTATTCTTACATAAATATGTATGTATGTATGTGTGTGTATGCATGTTTTGTTATGTTCCTAGTTTAAACGTAATGCAATGATTTTTAAAGGCAAACAAGCAATTCAACTTTTCATTGATTACATAATAAACATATTTACTTTAACATTTAATTTTTGTTAAACTTACTATTTTCATTAGCAAACTGCATAAATATGCACGACTAAATTTAAATAAATTTTGTTGAATTAAATTGTATGATTTTCGACATACATAACTAATAAGGATTAAGGTATTTACGTTTTGTTATAATTTTTAGGTATTTCATTAAACATTCCAAAACGATTATTAAATTTAACAAACGTTTATTATGACAGATTTGCATATAAACATTTGCTTAATAAACGTTTGTTAAATTTAATAATCGTTTTTGAATAAGGAGGTTAAATTTCTTATACATATGTACGAATATGTTAGGCTTAATTAATACAAGACCATCAAAACTCAGTTTATTGAGATCAGTTAGAAAATTTTTTAATACCATTTGTAAAAGTTATAATTTTGAGTTATGATAGTTAAATAAATGATTTTGCTTTGTGCTTAAAATCAAATGTCTCTTTACTGTTTTGAAACTGAACTTCTGTATAAAATATTAAGATTTCACTAATTTATTATATTACAAAATATTTAAACTCTTTTAAAATTCATTGATACGTAATTTCCTCAACTTTCTCCTTGTCGCACTTGACACTTTCCAAAAATATTATATTTCCAAGAGAAAAATGAAATCTGAATAAACTCCTCCTAGTGCAAAGTCAAAGAAAAACTGTTTAGAAGAAAGAAACTATTGATGTGCTTAAATAATACCTAAGCCTGTAAGACAGAAATAGAGACAGACGAATGTGCATAAAACACATCATAAAACCAAAAAAAAAAAAACTTATACGTACGTATTCTTTTTTTTTATAAAAATAATATACAATTTTATTTCATAATAAGGAGAAAACAAATACATGTCATGTTAAGCTAGTAAAGCTTTAGTTTTAGTCAACATGTTAGTAAAACATATTGTTGGATACGTTTTTATATTATTCGAACTAACAACCGAGACACACTTTCTGCAATGTCCCCCCAAAAAACAACAAGTAATGCTATAATAAAACAACATACATACATATGTATGTATGTACTTAACGAAATACATATTTATACAAACATACATACAAACATACATACATATGTGCAAAAATAGTAACGAGGACTAATTTTTTAAGGATTTAATCCTACATAGTGTAAATATAGTAAACAAACCCTACACATTACTGTCGATTTAACTAAGAGCCGGTATGACCGGCATTCGAGAACATTTGTGAAGGACTATTGCAAACGATTCGAAAAATTTTCAGATCGATATTGTAAATAATTTATTAGCAACAATATTATTGATCGACATTTTTAGATTTTTGAAATTATGCTTAATTTTTAAATATTTTTTACAATTTTTGATATATTTCTTTAGTCAGGCTCGAGTTCATTAAATTTACCCCCTGGCCCAGGATGTCGAACTATAACGTTCGCTTAGATAAGACTTAAGACACAAACTTGATTGTGGAATAAACAAACTTGATTGAGTAAAAAATAGATACGATAAAAAGTTTGTGTCTTAAGTCTTATCTAAGCGAACGTTATCGTTCGACATCTTGGGCCAGGGTGTAAATTTTCATTAAATTATTATTTTTACTGAAGGTAGGAATTGTTTTTACAACATGAAATCTTATTAAAAAATATTTTTGATAATTTTTCTTTGCTGAGCATGTTGTAAAAACAATTCCTACCTTCAGTAAAAATAATAATTTAATGAAAATTTAATTTAATGAACTCGAGCCTGTCTAAAGAAATATATCAAACATTTAAAAGTAACAGTTCGACTAAAAATAATTATTGTATTTTTTACAATTTCTTGGAACTATTCGTTATTATGAGCATTCATATTTTTAAAAATTCTCGTTAACGTTGTAAATTGTTGACCTTTACCCCCTGGCCCACGATGTCGAACGATAATGTTCGCTTAGATAAGACTTAAGACACAAACTTTTTATCGTATCTATTTTTTTTACTCAATCAAGTTTGTTTATTCCACAATCAAGTTTGTGTCTTAGTCTTATTAGGTTTGTTGTTTGTAAATTTTGTTCGGCATAAGGACAACAAACTCAACGAAGTGATATTTGTTTTTCATTTATTTATTTTAAATGTAATTATAGTTTTTTGTGCTTAAAATGTTTTGTGTAACTTATAACAATTTGTGCAATATATTTTTGTATTTTTATATAGAATCCATGAAGATGGTCAACAAAGTTGACCGAAATATTGGGAAATAAAATAAAATAGAATTTTTAAAAACAAAATATGTTTATATTTTTCATTTAAAAATTTGTTTACCTTAAGGCCTTATGACACTACAATTTTAATGAATTGTTCAAGTTTTGGTGAACAGTACAAATATAATGTAATAGAAAAATTTACTAAGTGCAAAGAGTTCAGCAGTATTAACATAAATGGCAAACTGCCAAACATTTTACTAAAGTTATCGATAAAAAATGAAGTTATGCCAAAAAAATGTAAAATTGTTCAACTTAAAATTGACATTTCAAGCTTGAAATATTAAAAGTGTTGCTGAATCAGCGGTTTATGGGCAAATTTGGCGATTAACCGTTTTTTTGTTCGTTTTGTTTTTATGTTTCTCATAAACAAAAAGTTGACAACATTTAGTAAAAAAAAACTAAAATGCTTTTTTGTTAACATTTTTTATAGTTTGCTTTTTGTAACATTTTCTGTTTCTTTCTATCAATTCTATATCAATTCAATGAACAAAAAATGTAGGGCTTTATGACCTTATGCCGAACAAAATTTACAAACAATTCTCGTTAACTTTATAATTATTTGCTTTTGTGAAACTTCTCAAAATTGTATAGTTTACTTGAGGCTTATCCATTGGACATAATTGTTTACACAATTTCACTTAATTATAAATCACGCCACCAATCACCAAAGTAAAAGTTGTGTACATACTACTAAAATATATAAAAACATATTAAAACTGTATTGTCTATACTACTTAAGGCCATATAAATGGTTTTGTGTATTATTTTTGTTCAGCTCAAAATAAAGACTCTAAAAAGTATAATACTGAGAGATATGTTATCGATTGTTTTGATACAACTTTTTTTCTTCTTCTGAATTTTATTTTGCTTTACTAGTTGTGTGCATTAGTTAGCAAATGCTCGGAATCACTTATATACACTTTTACCACAATAAGAAAAGGATTTCATTTAATCTTCCGTTCCTCGTTCTTAAGCTCCTTAAAGTTTTTTTTTCATTTATTCTTAGGTTTTTTCTATTTTTAGATAAAACTATATGTATGTGAGTATAGTCTATATATGTATGTGAATGTATGTAAGTGTCTACATAGGTATGTATGTATGTATACGAGTATGCTGTTATTATTGTTATTCTATTTCTTTAGTGCATAATTGTTTAGTATCCTAAATACTTTCTATTGTCTTTGTTTACACTTACACATTAAATATAAATTAATTCATTGCGACCATATCTTGATGCCATGTTCTAATTTGTTTGCGGATGGGAGAGTGTGCGTATGTTAGGGATAATTTTATATGAGTGTTTGAAGCTTCGTTTTTATTTTGGATTTCTTATCAACACCATTGTTGTGTTTTTAGCTTAGAGTCAGAGCAGATTTCTGTTTGATTTTTTGGTCGATCCCAATTTGTATTTGAGATTTGTTACAAGTTGATAAAGTTTTCTTTGAATTATGAACATTTGGCAATGGAAACAAAGATTTACGCAAACATATGTAATCTCAAAGGCTTATAATAAATAGTGAAAAAAGTATTGGATTTTCAATGTTAACATCATTTAAAAGAAAATGAGAATATTTTTTTTTAAATTAATTATACTTCAGTATTAAATTGCACAGCGCTTATCTGCAACAATGTCGCTATTAATCAAAAAACTGAACTCGAAACTAGAATAGGAGACAGATTTGTCTGAACTTGAAAAGGTTTAAAGGATTAAAAAATTTTTCCTAAAAGAAAAAAAAAAATGGTACGAAAATTGGGTGTTCGTTTTGCGTGCTGCAAATTAATTGAAAATATCGCAAAATTAACGTTAAAAATAAGAACTATTATAGTCGAACTAAGAGTCTATTTTGTTTATAAAATTTGAGAGACCTAAAGAACGGCTTCAAACTAGGGATGGACACAGTAAAAAAACATCGATGTTTTTTTCGATGCGATGCATTACAGACATACATCGATGTTGCATCGATATTTCATCAAATACAGCGATGTTTCTTATTAATCGATTGTTTTTTGTTAATTATTTATTATTATTATATTTTTGAAAAATTTTAAATTTATTTTACATCTCCCAATAGTTTTTTTCAATGCTGCTTAGAAATTAAAGTTTACCAAGTCTTTCACCACACAATCTGTTTCTTTGTTGAGTCAGATGTTCCCACCGGAACCGATCTTGTTAAACTTGGGCAACTGTGATTTATAATCTTTCCAAATATCCAACGGATTTTCGTTCAGTCTTCCAACAGGAGTCCTCAACTAAATTGAAAGTTCACCAGACAATATATCTTCAGTCTTGTTGCTTTTCCAATTTCTATGAACCAGTTTATAATGGCTAGTCCATAATGAAAAAGTATCCTCACTTTTATCGGATTTTTCTGAGTCAGATTCAATATATTCATTTTGCAAAAATTAGATATGTATACACGTTTATATACAATTTGTCATTTCGATGCATCGAACGAAAACATCGATGTTTTCCGATGGTTTAGGAGCAAAAAAAAACATCGGATTATATCGATGTTTCGACACAATATATCGAGTGTTTTTAAAACATCGATGTTTTTTGTCCATCCCTACTTCAAACACTGCTCGAAGTGCTCGTATGATTAATATGAAATTGTGTTTGAATGCGTCAAAAGTAAAATTTTGAGACATATTGAAAACTAACACTAGGTAAATGCGAAATGCCACATATGATAAACTTAATCTCACTTGATCATTCCTTCATTTGTTAAGTGGATTTAAATAATTTATTTAACGACAAGTAATTATTGAGAAAGTATTATTTTAATTATTTAAAATAATCCCATTTTTACAAAGAAAATAAAAATAAATATGAAGAAAAAAGTTGTAAAATCAATTACACTTGTTTACATTTTAGACAATGTATCCCTGCCAAGAGTAAGAGGTAAAATAAATAAATAAAACAAATAATTTGACACAAAAAAAAAAACACAATAATCCATTTTAATAGTATTTTTCATTCTTTTGTATCCAACACCAGCACAATTTTGCCACTTTCATTTTTTTTAGTAACAGGAAAAAATGTGCGTAAATCTTAACAACTTGTTTCACAAATATTAACATTCTTGGCACACAGTGGATATTTTTTATAGCTGGTTATTGTTTATTTCTTATTGTTTTTTATATTACTTTGTACACCCTACAACATTAAATCAAGTTAATATTTTTAAGTGGTCTAACATGAAACCGAATAGAATTTCCCAGCCTGTTCATTCAGTAATGATTCTAGTGCTAACATGTCTGTTTTTAATTTTATGTGTAAAGAGCATTTCAGTCTCGTAATGATGGTATAAAACAGTTTCTTGTTTTTGTTTTTTTGCATTGTTATTGCTGTAAATCACTTCAAAACTAATTGGTTTCCGATTTCTTTTTAACAAGAAATAAACATTTGGAGAATTGAAATAATTTACCCTACGATTCCTACAGCTAAATGGAGAAATATACCAAACGCCAGCAAAACAAACAAACAGACAGAACTGAACTGAACAGAACAAAAATAACAATAATTCGTAGATTTAGCTCTTGAGGATATTGGATAAAGTACTATAACAAATCAAACAGCAGCAAATAATCTTTGGAATGTCCTGCTGTGACCATTTGCTTTATATATATTTTTTTTGTTTGCTTCTTGGGATAATTCTTTCTAATTTTTTTCTCATCTCTGCCAATACACAACAAATTTGTTGCAGAGGTTTTTCCTGCTTGAAGTGTTACAAAACTTTTTTGTTATATTTATTCCCTTTTTTTTTTCTTTGCTTCTGAGGTTATAATTTTCCTATGGGTAGTTTAATTAAGCACATAAATTAGAATATTTGAAGAAAGAGAGCAGGGTTCAATAAAGCTGTAATTGTTAGAGAGGGGAGAAAATATTTCTAATCAATTTAACAAATGGTTTTCTACAAACAACAGTGGCAGCAGTATTGGAAAATAAAATTTTGATTGTTACAGAAAATCTGAAAAAAATTTAATTTCTACAAAACAATAAATTTTATTTACAGAAATGAGAAAAATGTAAGGCTGAAATAAAGTCACTGGGTTGAATTGTAAATGTTAGTTTAAGGGAATTTGTAATATAAATAAAATGTGTAAATAAATCTAATGTATGATATTTTTTAATTACATATTTTCCATGAGAAGAACTTTAATTGCCTTTATCATAAAAATTTCTTACTTAACAATATAATATATCGTCAGTAACGCCAACTATTTAAAATCAAAATGCTCCATGATAGAGTTGTGCCCGGTCGTTCATTTCAGTGACCGCTAATTGTCATTCATTTATTCAAGACTGATTCGTTCATTCAATTCGTTCAATCGTTCATTTTGAACGAATGAATACAATTCTTCAATTGAATGTGATTTTCTTCTTGTCTTTTGAGCAACATCAGCTGAACGAAATTGATCCGTACACTATTGAACGGAAACCGTTTAGTTAAATGACCGGCTCATTCCGTTCAATGAAGTGATCCGTACATTTTAACCCGTTTGTTCATGAACGACACAGCGCTACTCCATGAGATTCCATCAAAAATTGCTGAATGTTAGGTTTCTAATAGAATGGAAACTGACTTTTTTCAGATACAAACTAATGTCATTATTTTGTGCAACACTTCACTATAAAAGTATAACTCAAAAGCTTTTCAGCTCTTTACTTGCAAAAGAAATATTCAAGACAATTTTCGAAATATTAAAAATGAAAAATAATGCTAATAATGAAATATTCTGATTACATTATGAAATAAAAGTTTGTCGTCTTTAAAATCAAGATATTCTCTGAAATATTAAAAATTAAAAATAATGATTTTAATAGCGCCAGTTCTGATTAACTTATGAGATAAAAGTTTTTCATCTTAAAAACAAAACAACGTATTCTAATTAGAAACTCTAATTTGTCAATGCTTTATATAGGATAATTAGTGCAAAATACAAATCTTTAATAGCGAAGCATTTTTGTGATTTATAATTTTTTTTCACTGTAAACAAACGAGCAAAGTGCACTGAAGCTAAATTAAAGACATTTTGTAGATTTATTAAACATATTATGTAAGTTATCCATAGCTCGAAGTTCCTATCTGTTTAATAGGAATATATAACTAATTTCTGTTTACAACCAAGCTCAAGAATTTCTTTTACTCTATAAATAAATGAAATGTAAAATAATTATTATTTATAAAAATTTATGACCCAATGATGAACCTTTTCCCAAATTTTTATAAAATCATAATGGTAATATAAACCTTAACACATTAAATAATTTATTAAATACTTAAATCATTTTTTATTTTTAACGCATAATTTTTATTGCAATTTTGTTTATAGAAATGTATGTATATCTAATGAATATAAAAAATAAAAAAGACAACAACACAACCATAAACCAAAGAAAGTAGCAACATTATTTATTTAAGAAGTAGAGAAAAAGGTACAACAGAAAGGGAAAGTGTAATGAAAAAACTCCATAAAGCATTTAGTTAAAACCATTTATCAAAATATGTTTTTCTTTGTTCTTTTTTTGTTCTCATATACGACTTTAATACACCTGTATGGGGTACAATGAAGACCATTTTTTAAAATGGAGCCAACGAAAAAAAACTACATCAAATAAAAAAACGTTAAAAATAATTACATAAAACAACAGGTGGTTATTTTGCCGCAGCTAAAGACACAAACTCAATGGGAATCTGCTAAAGCAGCTTCATTGTTTCGAAAGGTAGCATTGGGCTTTAAAAATAATGGCCATAAAGTAGCTGCTCTGAACAGCAGATAACAATGCAGTGTGTTGAAACATTATTATTATTATAAAATATAAAAGATAAAATAAATCACAAGTTAATAGAGAGCGAGAGAGCCGAAACGAAACATTATACGTAATGTGCGAGTTGGTAAAGAAAGTGCTATTGTGTTATTCTTTAGTATTTAAAGTCAAAAGCTATACAAAATATTCTAACAAGTAATTGTAACTCTATACGTTTACAAAAAAGTATAATATTATTTCTGTTAAACATTAGCAATGAATTTACATATATAGAAACACATAACTAAACTTTTTTTTTCATTTAGCAAAAGTTAATCAAAAAACTTTTAAATTAAATTTTAGCAAATTCTAGAGCGATCAATGCTTCTATTAGTTTGAATAGACAATTGAAAAGAAAAAAAAAACATAATTTTAAAAATTCAGTAATAACCGATTTAACTAGTTTTTCTTTACTCACAAAAATGCCCACAGAAATTATCTTTTAAAAGATAAAGATTAAATCAGAATATTTTAATCAACCGCAAATGAAGCATTATCATCTGTAACAATAGGTTTTCTGACTTTAATTGCTACTTTTTAAATTTTATTAGAAATTGATTATAATTTTATTCCAATTCTTTATTTAGCTTAAATTTTCATGTTTAAATAATTATATTTAGTTTTTAAGAATCGAAAACAAAATCGTAAACTTTTTTTATTTTAAGAAATATTTACATACATACATACATACATATACACATATACCTATGTATGTATATGTAAACTTGCAAATTTTATTTTACTGCCAGTTCATCAAATTTTATGACCAACCATTAATAATACTTTGTTTTAATATAAAGAAACAAATAGTTATTGAAAGAGAGCGATGTAAAAAAAAAAACAACAAGTAAATATTCAACCAACCCAAAGACCACAATATTAAAGCATTAACCCATTACATGCCCAATTAAACGCAGAAAAATAAGACTCTGCAAACATGACGGTTGATTTCATAATACCATTTATGATAAATTCAAAATTATTTAACTGATTGTTCGATTGTTAAACAATTGTATTTTATTTTTCGAAATTGTATGCTACACATTGTTGTAGCGAAATATCGGAAGATATAAAAAACTAAAAATAAAAACAATATTAGACCTACAATTGTTTAATAAATTCAAAATACTAAAACAAGTGTTTACAGTAGACTTGTCGTTGTACGAGTAAAAGTTCTATTATTTAGGCTGAAATTAGTTTGTAAAGATTCAAAATGTAATTAGAAACGTTGTGCATTTTCTGTGTAGGTGTCTGCCTTTCTCAGCAATATTCTCTATATTCTTTACTGAGTTAGAACGAAATACAAGACTTGCTTCTATGGCATGTATGAAATTTTCAAAAAGCGTTTTTTTCTTTTTTATTCTGATTACATTATTGGAGAATAGAAATGGTACCATGTACAAGTATGTATTTCGTTATCAGAATTTGGTATTTTATTCGAAATAATGTCTTTATTTTTTTAAGCCTGCAAAGTGTCTAAATTACGAATAGAGTAAAATTTTAAATTTTCATAATACGAATTAATGTTCGGAATTGTATGTTCGAAAAATTAATATTCTACACTAAAACGATCGTTAGATTATTTTTTGTTCTGAAGAAGCACTACTGCATTAGTGTTTTACATTTTTGAATTAATTTGGAACAATTCAGAATTTTAAATGTTGGACATTAACTATAAATTTTAATTTAATTAATTTCTTTAAAATTTTATATTTAGACATTATTAACAGAACCAAAGCGTTAAGTTATGCAAACATAAGCTCTTACATGAAATTATTATTTATTGGGTTTTTTCATTTTTGTTCTACTTTGAGCGTGTTTAAGTAACTGACTTTTACAGTAAATACAATCCCACAATATTGTACCTATTTGTCATATGATATATGAAAATGTACTTGTGTCAGCATTTCTACCTTCGCCTTTTGTCTTACCTTTATTTTTTGAATTCAATACAAAAAACGATTTCCTTTATTATATTATTGATAGGCATTTTTGTATTGCTTTTAGTATGTCGCCCCATTCTGTTCTTTTCAATGTCCTTTTAATGGTCGAAAATTACATTTTAATTTCTTATGTTTTTATGCAGAGTATATGATAAAATTCTTATTTTCGCTAGTATTTGCTTTTTTCTTGTATTGTGTGCAATTTCAAATTGGCATTTACAGCACGATACCCTTATATTTCCAATTTAAGTGTCTTTTAACTTTGCAAACTTTAACAAAGTAATGGAAATAAAAGTGAACTCAGCTATGCAGGACTACAGATGTGTAAAATAAATGAATTTTTTTTTGTATCTATTTAATTTTTTATTTTTATCTCTTACGAGTAACACAAGAATACACAAAAATAGCATGTCGCAAATATTATTATTATATTATTTTTATACCCTACACCACCATAGTGGGGAGGGTATATTGAATTTGTGCTGATGTTTGTAACGCCCAGAAATATTGGTCCCACACCCACCTTAAAGTATACCGATCGACTAAGAGTCGATTTAACGATGTCGGTCCGTCCGTCCGTCTGGCTGGCTGGCTGGCTGTCCATGTAAAGCTTGTGCGCAGAGTACAGGTCGCAATTTTGAAGATATTTTAATAAAATTTGGTAAATGATATTTTTTCGGCCCAAGGATGGATGGGATTGAAACTGGTGGAAATCGGTCCATTATTTCACCTGACCCCCATACAAAAGTCCTCCCGAAATTGGGGTTTACCGATCATAAATGTTTGAATTTCATCACAAATGAGTGGTAAATAAATTACATCTATGAATTTTGTGGAGATCGGTCCTTAATTACTCGCAGCCCCCATATAAGGCCCACTTTCGAAAATCACTTTAAAAAGAATAACTCTCTCAAAAATGTCAGTATCCAAATAATTCTTATGTCTAAAAATAAGACGGTACAATTTTATTATGTTCGGTCCATAATTAGTCGAAACTCCCACACGACCATAAATCTTTTAAAAGTATTTATATCGAGATAAAGTTTAACACGTATAATATTTATATTCACAGAAATCATGACACTAAATTTTTGCATGATTGGTCCACAATAGGTTATATTTCCCATATAACGCCCATTTTTATGTAATTTGTAGAAAATGGAGTCAATTGTAGCGTTTTTTGCACATTTCATATTTTGTTTAAATTTTTAATTTATTTGTAAAATGTCTAGAAAACCATTTCAAAGATTTAAACAATGAGCTACAGGCTTTAAGTTATAATTTTTCGAAGCCTGAATTTTTGATGGAAAATACTTTAACAAGAATGTTGACTATACACTTTCTTCAGGCAATTAATATAAATATATACTTGCGTTACTTTGGAAAGTGGATAGAAGTAGCAAAAAGTAAAGGTGGTAAAAGTAGAAAAAAGCTTTTTATATCACAACTCAGCAATTAATATGAGTGCCCTGATAGACTAGGCGATAAAGTGCCGGACAATTATTCAAAGTGTTGCGGGTTTGATTCCCGCCAAAGACTCTGGGTGTTTTCCTGCAGTTTAGCCAAAAGCTTCGCAGTTTGTGTTTGTTAATTATTTATATAAAAAATAGCATAATGTTAAAGCTTGATTTTATAGCCTTTCTTTAATTATTTTACTTCGGTGACGTTTGAATGCTATACCACCGTATATTGCCAACCTTGATACATTAGGGGCGTTTAAAAGGCTCTCGTTGTTCCGTACTCAAGTGATGGTACATATTAATATTAATACACCACTCCATCAAATGTCTTACGGATCGTTTTCTGAAAATTTCATCTATCTAGGCCTTTGACAAAAATGTTTAGCAATTGAATCTCAATTTTATTTATGTAATATATTCTGTAAAATTTTTATTTGGGCTGCTAACATCAAGTAGTTTTTGCAATCTATGAAAAATGTGTGACTCTATTGAATATATATATATATATGCCGTATATTTGTTTTTTTTTAACTAAAACTCTTATACACGTATTTGTGTCAACTCTGACATATAACTATCACCATATGTTGATGTTAAACAAAATGTGTAATTCACTACCCGCATTTTTTTTTACTTCTGTTACACAAGTTTAAGAAAAACTAATTTAGTTTAGGTCGGATTTTTTGAAGAGTTTCAAGACATGTGTCAGACAAGAGACTTACAAAGCATTTTCTGTATTTATTTCAGCACACAAAGTTAATGTTATTAAAACTAACAAATCATATACACAAAAATAAAAAACTACAAATATATATTTAACAAAAAAGTAAATAAAGTTTGTCGATTTTAGCTGGTCATGTATGTATGGGCTTAAACACATTGGAAAATAAAGCTTTGATCACAAAGAAAAATCAAAGCTAAACTTGAATGCATTAATGTCAATGTCACAACTTGAAAAACAAATTTTTTGTTTTGGTCTGTGAATATATTGACCTCTTTATGTCAAGTGAATATAGAGCTATAAGTAGGTTTATGATTATTAATTTGTCACAATTTATAATATTTATGTAAGCAGTGTTTTCATGTAAAATCAAACAAGACTTTTGTAAGATTTTACATTTTTTTTAGTTTTATTTGTCTCATATAGCAGTTTTTAAGAAACAATTTGCAAAAAAGATGATATATCTTTAAACCTTATCAGAAATCTTAACAATTGGTTCTTGTACTGTTGTTAACTTTATCCAAAAACTTATTCTCATTATACAAAAAAATGTTAGTAAATGAATTTATATTTGGTAATTTTCTTCAACGTTATATGTCTTAGAGTCACCAAAATACAGGTGACAAATAATAAATAAAAAAACATTTCATCATATCTTTAAGTTTGATTACAACCTTCTCTAACCTACAAAATTATTTTGCTACCAACTTAACCGCATTGATTGTAATTGTATGTTTGTATCAATGTTAAATTTGTTCACCTTTTCCTGCATGTCGCTCCGTGTTATTGGAAATGAAAATTTATATGTATCTATTCATTTTATGGGTGAAAAAGGTGTCTTTATGTTTTTATTTGTGTGACAACACTTAAATAAATTGCTTGTCATCAAATTTCCGGTATCTCTTCATGTATATAGTAGAATTATACGTTTTCTATAGAATTTATTATTACTTAATTTGTTTGTTTTTATATTATTTATTTTGTTCTTGTATGTTGTTTACAACACAATGAAATATTAATAGTACCAGGGCGTATACTCGTATACTCGAATATTTGTTAGCATAATAAACTCTGTGCTTGTGTTAATATTGCTTGATGTATGTTTTGTTGTCATTGAATTGTTTCATTTCTTATCAATTTAGAGTCAAGCAAAAAATGTACATATACACAGATGGATGTGTTTCAGAAAACACTAAAATATAAAAGCAATTATATAGAAAACTTTTTACTGTATTTTAGGAATTTTTAACAGAAACTTAAATTAAATTTAAGATATTCTTACTTTAAATATATTGATAAATTAGCTTGATTAATAAATTGTTGATGTGTTTATTGTAGAATGTATTAAGTCTTTATTACAAAACTAATAAGTATATGTATACATAACTATTTTGGTATTTTACTGCATTTGTATAAGTCCTGTTTACTTGCCTAATTAATTCAATTCTTATTCGATCCAAAAAGGGCATGATTTACATTGCTTTTTTACAACAAAAGGTTGTAATGGAAACGTATGTGAGTCACCACATTGACTTAGTGATGTCGTCGCTATATTTTTTGAGGTTCGAATCAGAGCCATGTGATTTATTATTGATCTGTTTATTACTCCAGCATCTTGGAAGTATAAATTTCATCTAATTGACTGATAAATCACTGATCACAAAAGCCATTTTGAATATATGTATGTGATGTTTATAATATCTCAATGATATTGATTTATCTGGAATGATGTCAGTTTAAATATAAAATAAAATTTAGATAAAATGTTTGCGCGTATTCAAAGACTTTTTACCTAACTTTAGTTCCTATCTTAAAAATCTATTTTTGAAATAATTTATGTAAATTATGTATAAAAACCTTTTTTCAAAAACTCCCATTACACAGGAGTGAATTTTTTTATTTAACCAGTGCCTAAATGTAAAATTGTTTGATGTTTCAGTTATTTTTTTCCTTTTAAGGAAGTGTGTATTTTTTCTTAAGATGAAAATCATATTTAAAACTTAACATAAACCATCAAAGTAAAAAAAATTAATGAAAAGAACCACCGAAACAGAAGGTGTTTGATAAAATAAACCAATAAGATAAGTAGCAACAATCGTTGGTGTGTACGCAAACCGGCAATTAAAATCGACATTTAAAAGCAGAACAAAATGATGGAAATTTATTCTGGGAAAAATTAAAAAATAACCCAAAGTGTTTTTGTGTTCTTAAGAAAGATGTAGAAAAAAGTTCCACTGACCTAAGGGGGCAAAAAGTGTTTTAAACTTTTTCTTGCTACAATACAGACTCTTGTTTACAATGTACGTATGTACATTAGGGTGGGTAAATTTCTTTGTAAGTAGGCGTATAGCAAAAACTTAATCTACATTAAATTCTGTAATTAAAACAACATAACCCAAGTCTATTTTACAATCCATTCGGGGTATTCGGGTTCGACTTTCTATAGTCACTGCCATAACACTATCACGATTTTTTGGAATTACTCGTCGTGAGACATGGGTTGGTAACTACACACATCGCTCGGTTTCCTGAATGTACGACGGAATTCATGGATGTGGCAGTGGTACTTCATCAAATTTAATGTACTCCAATAAATGGGTTCCATATCGCAGGAAACTCCTATCAAGCTGGTAAGCGATATTTTTTTTCCTTGAAGTTGTTTAGTACTGGAGTCCTAAGCGTCAACTTTTATGTGACCCAACAACTTGCTACCCGGCTCTTTAACAATCAATAAATGAGACTCATTTTCCACTCTCGGATGGTATTTTCCACTTATTTCTTCCCGTGTCAGTGCATAATTTTTTCTGCCATCAAAAGAAAAAACTAGTAAGGCTGAATCATTGTTTTGCATACGACGAACGGACTGCCTGATTTTCATTTTTTCACGACCTAATCGGCTCTTTTGCAGCTGGCACTGCAAATTCGATTTCAGATATGAAGGATCTAAGGTAGCTGGGAATCATTCTCTTTTTAAATGTTCATAATTCGTATAAAAATTAAAACATAATACCGATGCAACAACAATGTTGCTACTCTTTTATTTTTCATAATCAAGCCACTCGGCGGGAGCTATGTTGTCATTTTAGACCCATTCTTTCCATGGGTAATTTTCTTAGAATTTTGTGTAGATTTCGATTTTGGTATACGCCTGCCACGTTTTTTCTCACCCGGAAAAATTGACCCACCCTAATGTATATACTAATAAGATAATTTAAGCAAAATTATATTAAATTAAATTACCACCTAAAGAAAAAGGATCAACCAAAAATATAAATATTTTTAATATCCATTATATTAACATTCTAAAGGTAATTTATAAAAAATTTTAATTTTTAATTTTTTAACTAAAAAAATTTATAAGAATATTTTTGAGAAAAATATGTAAACTGAAGTTCTCATATTGCCAGTGAATCAGCTAAACAAAAAATTATCAAGATATGTTTTAAATAATGATACGCAGTTTTCTTTTGTTACCTAGTATTTGTAATTGTTAAACTTAATCAACAGTTTTCAAAATTTCAAGGCAAATCTCTTTACAATTCTTAACTGAGAAATGTGTGAATAATATTCATTTTCCTTCTCAACTCTCCTTTATTGGAATAACTTTTATTATACTTGTTTATTACTTATACTCTTAATAGTAATTCAATATAATTTATTAGTTATACTCATACAATCCCCATTATCCTTTATCATCTGCAGACAGAGATTTTTCAAAAAGGCTACTTTAAGAAAAGTAAATAAAAGACCCATTACTCCGCATGCATAGATCATGAAATACATGTACAATATACAATGAATATGTAATATGTAAAAGAACAGATACATACTTTTGCTTTGTTCTGGTTTGTATGTTTTTTTTTCCAGTTTTACTCTTCAGTTTTGTTTTTTCACTCTCGAACTGTATTAACATCTAATAAATCTTTCATATCACGTAAACAGTTAAACTATTGTATACAACCACTAAACACGCAACACAAACAGCCTTCTTCTTACCATCTCCACGGGCAAAAAGCAGAAACTTTTTACATCTTTTTTGGATTTCTTTCTTCAGTTCTTTGCATTTATAGAGTACTAACCATTGAACATCAATATGATAATATTATATGATAATATTACTTTGAAAGAAATGTCTGTCTGTCTGTCTGCCTGCCTATTTATCATTGATTGTATTTGTGTTTTTCTTCGTCATCACTGTTTTGAGTAAAATAGTCTCTATTCATTTCTTAAATACGACCATCATATCGAGTAGTATTTTTTTATGAAGCATGACCACTAAAAGCACACAAAAGAAAATTGAGGGTATAGAAAAAAATAAATCTTGAATGACTTTTAAGTCTACACTAAAAAATAGATTCTACTTGAGAGGAAGTAAATACAATATAAATACAACACAATTATAACGCAAAATATAGCAAGGATAATTTTTTAAGAAATATAATTGGTTACAGACAACAGAGACCTACATACATGCACAATAATTTAAAAGTTGTGCCTACTTTAACATCATAAGCATATTCAGCCTTATTATGAGTGTAGTTTAATTTTTACGGCAATGACTATTTCGTAATAGATTAAAGAAACAAATTTAATTTTATCTTTAATCTATTACGAAAACGACACTCATAATACGGCTGATTATTTGTTTGGAACCCTATGAACATTTATTTATATTTTGGCTTACAAATACTAAAACTTAAAGGTCAAAAGTAGTAAAAAAAAATGTAATTTTAATTTTATTATTATTGCAGTGTTCGTTGATATTATTATGATCTCTGTTGTAGAGTGAATCAATATACATATATCACATTAATGACGTTTACGCATATTGATTGAAAATGTTTGAAATGATAACAAAATATTAGGCAAAATGTTTAGCCTTAGATTTTCAAGTTCTTTGGAATTTATATTTTTAATATTTTTATCGTTTGTCCTTTTATTACCCTTTAATAATTTTTTGTTTAATTCTGTATCTTTATTGACTTATTATCTTTGTATGACGTTCTCATTTTCTTTTACTCTATAGTTTGCAATTCTTTTTGTAGTTTGTAAAGCAAACATGTAGAAACAAATAGATGTAAAATAAGGGAAAATGGCGAAACATTAAACACTGCATTGTTAATACTCGTATGAATATACGTAGGAATGGAAAAACTTTTTTTTTTATTTTACTTTTTTATTAATTATTGAATCTGCCTGGTTTTCTTAGGCCTAACAATAAGTATTCAAATCTTAAAACTAAAATTAAAACTAATTACTCTCTAACAGAGCATTAATTTGTTATTTGGCGGTAAGCTCTACGAAGCCTCGACTGTGTCTGGCTCTGAGCTAGATTTCTAGCAAGCGGATTCGGGTGGGTTGTAGCTTTTTGATGTAGTTCTCGCAGACCCTTCTGAATTCATCATTTACCAATGGTACTTCTAGATCTCTGTGGATGTTTTCATTTCTTATGTGCCATGGTGCGCCCGTCATGGTCCTAAGAATTTTTGATTGGGCCCTCTGTATAAGTTCAATACTGGTATTACTAGCAGTTCCCCACAATTGGATGCCATTTGTCCAAATTGTTTTTAAAATGGTTTTATACAGGGTGACTTTATAGTCCAGGCTTAGCTTAGATTGGTCACTGATTAACCAGTGAAGGTTAGATGCTTTTAATTTCATGTGAAGTCTCTTGGTTTCTATATGACGACGCCAAGTAAGTCTTCTATCTAAGTGAATATCAAGGTATGTAACATAATCGAACTGAGGTATATTTACAGTGTTAAGTGTGACAGGTGGACAGCATCCCCTCCTCAATGTGAACGTAACATGTTTGCTTTTTAACTCATTTACTCGTATATTTTTAACCATGGTTCCACACATCTTAGATAGCTATATAGTATACTAGATGCTATATATGGATTTTCATGCGAGCTAATAATTGAGGTGTCATCAGCAAATGTAGAAATAGTTAATCTATCGTTCGTAGGCAAATCAGAGGTATAAATCAAAAAGAGGGTAGGTCCAAGAACACTTCCTTGTGGTACTGCTGTTCCCATCCTATATTGGAAAAATGGAATGGAATGGAAAAACTTAACAACAGTTGAAAGTTAAATGATTAGGATACAGATGGACTTCTATAAACAATGGGCAAAAGCAGATTAATAATATATGCCATATGTTATACATGTTTTTGATCTAATCCGTACCTGACTCTGACAAATGTGGCTGTAAATAAATATAGAAAATACAGAAATGAATGAAGACACGAGTTCATGTTATCTCGGATGACAGAGTGTGCAGGCTAGTCATAAACATATAAACACTTTCCAAGATTGATCAGATTATATCTTATCTGACTTTTACAAGACAGCTGTGGGTTGACTTGTATGGTTGCAAACCATACATTATAGAAAAGAATAGAACCAATGACCGGAGTACATATAACTATACATCAAATATTCGATATTGCATTTAATTAAATACAAAATAAAGCAAATACAAGATATATGCTTTAAGTAAAGAAACTAAAACTATATTTTAAGGTCCTGAAAATGTTATTAAATAAATTCGAAGCAAAATAAGTAGAATCTACAAAAGTTCTTACTATTTTTATATTCCCTTGATATGAAAAATTTATTATCATTTGCTCTTTTTACATTCTATCATTGTGTACAAGAAGGTTAAAGTATTGATTATAATACTATTAAAGTCTTGTGTGTTTCTTGCATAGCTTCATATTTTCTACAAATGAATGATTTTAACTCAATTTATAGCTTGTGAATGATGTAATAGATATTAGTTTTAGATTTGCTTTCTTACAAATAGGTACAAACAAAAATTTTACAAGGCATTATGTCTTTCTAAATATATTGTTAACAAAATCTAAAAAAAAATATTCTTATTGCAACATTTTCAAATTTAAGCATAATTTTTTTATTTATTTAAAATGGTTCTTTTCTTTGTATTTCTTTCTCTTTTTCATAAAACTAAAAAACAAATAAAAGAAGGCAACATACCATAAAAATGGTAATTTGCAATGTTACTGACAATTTAATTTCGAAAAATAACTGACATTATCTTTAGAAAACAACACTACAAATAATATATGTCTGTATGTATATACAAATAACAAATATAGAAATATGTATATACATACATACATACGTACACACACAGATAGAGAAAAGTAAACAAATCCACACAAGCGAGCAAACTGCAGCAACGATAACCTACTATTGCAATAAAGAGAGAAGAAATAATAATATTAAATAAGAAAAAACACAACATAAAAATAGACAAGAACTAAGTATAACAAATACTACTGCCTTAAACACAAAATAGAGCAATTTTTGGTTTCCTGTTTCCGGCGGCGTGCAACAAGCTTTATATCGTATATCAACAACAACAACAAGAACAACAACACAATATATAAGTGGTTGAAACGTAAAAGTTGCTGCAGTATATGTTTTCTCTACATACATACATATGTATGTATGTGTGTACGTGTGCATGTTGTTCTCTGCAAGTATAAGTAAATTGCACAAGGAGTCGTAGTAAAAATTACACTTTCTGAACTTTCAGCAACAATAGCAACAATAAAAAAAAAATGATGCCAAGATAATGTTAAAAATATTGTACCACAACAATTGTACACTTTTATATGCTAATCTACTGCTTCAACTGCTGCAATTTGTGTTGCACACTCTGTTAAGGAAATAAAATATATTTATTTAATCTTTAAGGTGGTAACAGTACATAAGTGATGAGCAAGCAAATATAGTAAACTCTTTACTTATATTCCAATTATATAGAAATTTAGCGCTTTTAAGCCTTCACCCCAACAATGTGATAAAATAAATTAATGCGTGATTGATTTAAGAAGGCCGGATTTTGGCATGAGCCTTTTTTAAAAACTTAAAAGTTCAAATTAAAATTGAATTGTCATTTTTTATAATGATTAGATTCATTAGTTTGAGATATCCCAGCTAATTTTGTTTTACGATTTTTTAACTTCTTAATTTTGTTAAATTACAATATTATTTATAAGGAAAAACAAGCGCATAATACGAGTACTTGCAAGACTACAAATTAAAGTCTTGTATTGCAACTCAACAGCTCATAAAATCAAATGGAACAAACTGACAAAGCAAACGAAAGAACACGAAACTATACGTTGCGAAAGAAAAGGGAACTAATTTAGTGGCATCAGTTAAGAAGGTTGGCGACAGGACAAGAAAAAAACTCTTCAACAGAATGATGTCAAAATGATAAAACCTCAACAGAAAAATGCACATTCATAGCGAAACGCCCAGTTTTGCAAAGCAAAAAAAAAAAAAAAGTTGTAGGAAAATATTACAATACCACAAATAAAAACTCCAAGGGAAACGATTTAACAAAATTACAATGTCATTCCTTTTTAAGGATTTTTATGTATGCAAAAGCGCAAAAAAGCTTTAAGTATAAATGTGTGTGTGTGTGTGTGTATGTCCTTTTTTTTTTTTTTTTTGTCATTTGAGTAGCTTTACATCATGTGCAACAAGCAGGAAACATGCTGCCTTGCTGGTATTACATTTTATAGCGGCTGTTTCCGTTTCCGTTTGACTTGTAGGTACGTGTATACCAACAACAATAGCAATAATAAAAAGTATGCACGACAGTATAAAAATATACATACATACATACATACATATATTATTTAAAGCTGCAACTTAAAAATTTTAGTGAGAGTTGTTAGTGTATTTGAGTTACGTTCGTACGTAGCTGTTTGTATGCCAAAGTGATATAAGTTGTGTGCTCTTTTCCAAAGAAACTAATTGTGCAAAGTTCGCATATTATTCATTTTTTACTTTACCTGACTCTTGTATCCTCTACTGCTATGTTTCCCTTTTGTCATGTGCATTTTTTTAATGCAAGACTGTTGATTGATATACATTTTTCTATTGTTAAGTTTCTTTACTTGTACAGTGGATTTCTTAACTTTTGTAATCTTTATATTATTAGCAAATAAAATTTATTATTTTCTGCAAATATTCTTGTTGATTTACATTAAGATGAGGCTACATTATTGCAGATTCATAAAGTTATTTAGCAACTTGTTATCATTGTAGCCATATTGTTGTTTTTATAATTTAAATTTTATTTGCAATGACAGCTCTTGTCTTCAAACATTAATGTTTCATTTCAATAAACATGACATTTACTTCTAAAGTAACACATTAAATACTATATATTTTCAAAACTTTTCATTACATTCAGTTTTTCTGCTTAATTGACAACCATTAGGAGTTTTTAATTTAAATAACTTGTGTGTCAATAATGCTGAGACGAATTACAACAAATAAAATAAAGGAAAAAGCAAACAAAAACAAAGAAGCACTCGCATATCATTTTCAGATTACAACCCTTGCAGAAACAAAAAAAAAAAAAATAAAAAAATAAATTATGGAGAGTCATAGTATACATTAAATATACTTATGTATATGTGTGTATGTATGTATATACAAAGGATAAAATGTTGAAATGAATTCAGCATGACATCAATTAAAAATATTTTGTTAACATAAATGAAGCTTTAGCAAATTGTACGACGAAATTACAAAAATAAAGAAAAATCAACTTGAAAATATTTCTGTTTTTATCCGTTTCACAGCATAGATATTAAAAAAAAGTAGTCTAAAAGCAAAAGTAACGCTGTGGAGCAAGGCACAGTCCTTTTTTCATTTAGCAATCAATGAAACCATTGATATATCCACTTATATTTAGCTGCTTTTATTACGGCCTCTGCCACAATTCCAACTGCAACTACCAACTCCTTTTGGACGATTGTTACATAAATGTTTGTCAGTATACATATACATACACATCTAGAATGAATGTGTGCAGAAAATAATACTAACATGAGCCAGACATGAACACCAGCACTTTTTGGCGTTATGGCATTTTGTGCGCAATTATAGTCACTTTTGTAACATCGATTATATTTATGTAATACCAATACTGACACCAACAAATCTTCTCACAAACAATATTACATAAAAAAATAAACTATTAAAATCCTGTTCCATTATTACTTTTCATTGATGCTCAAATGTTCAGTTTTCAGAATATCACAAATTATACACTCAGAAAAAATTCAGCAAATCATATTTTATAATACAATTTAATATGACTTATGTACATAGAAAAATCATAATATAATTACATAAATAAGTTAACAATTATAGTATTTAAAAGTGTTTGTTTGCTGTTAAAAAAAATAATTTTGATGGAAATAGATATTTCTAGAAAAATGGTTCTTGCAACGAATAGTATCACAATTTTACAATAGGTGTGGTAAATTAAAAATACAAGTGCCTAAGTATTGAATAGTCAGTTAATATTATTACAGCATTTTTCCCAGAAACAGACCAAATACAGGGACACTAAACTTACATGGGGCATTTTAAAACATCAAGTTTGTAAAATACCATTTGAGCTCGACTGATGTCACCTCAAAATAACATTGCCACTAAAAAAACTGAAAAGTTATCGCTTTGCTTTTAATTAAACACTTTTTAATTGGAAAGATACTAAATGAAAGTGCCCCAAATGTTCTTGATATGATTACTATTTATTTGTTTTGAGGGTTTATGAATAAAAGCAGCATGCAATTTATTATTTGTCTTCAATTTCTATTTTCCTTTGTCTGCTGTTTTGCTTTGACATTTAGTGACAACTATCAAAGTGCAGAAACTAACACATTCATTGTCATTGATTGTCAAGAACTGAAAAAATTACAAGAAATAAAAACTCTGCAGTCAGTTTCAGAGTTTGCTTTTTTTCTATTATTCAATGATTGGCTTTTAGTTGGAATTTGGGGTTTCATTCGTCGTCTTTTATCGAAAAAAAATATGTTTGCATTGATTGTAGACATTTAGCAAATCGTTTGCTAATATTAATATGAATTTGTCTAAGGTCTAAAAAATAAGCGTGTTCTTTTGTTGGAAAAATCTAGAGATGTTTAACAAAGAAATAAATTCTTTATTGTAATCCTGACACAAAAAATACAATGTATTATTCATACTCGTAGACATATGCATAGACATAACATACTCGTACAAAATAAACAGTCTATTCATTGTAAATAAAAGCTTAGAATCATAGGAATAATTGGAAACTTTTAGGAAAAAGTAACTGACCAGACTTTTGTATTTTTATCTTAAATACATGCAAATATAAATATGTATGTTATCATATAACTGAGTGTGGATGGCTGCTGAACTTAATGCAAAAGTTGAATGTAACATGGCAATTGAAAATATATTTTAGCTGTTATTGTTAATAAAATATGGAATCTGGCAATAATCGAACCTACAAATTGAACTTTAGAATACCTACTATTTAATGATGGCTAAAGTTTTAATCAATTGATTTCACAAAATTTATTATACATAAAAGACCAACTGCCGTATTCATAAAAAATAAAGTAGGTTTGAAGCGTGTTTTTAGACAAAATTTTCTTAAAGTACATTTGAAGTCTACTTTAACTTTTTATGAATTAGACCGCAAAAATATATATATTATTTAATAATGAATTCTATATATGTATATGTGAAGCAATTCTAGAAAATACACACCAATTAATATTTCCTTTACAATCTGCTTATAGCGAGAATACAATAGTTCACTTAACCGTAAGCAATGCAACACATAGCAAAGAGTAAAATGCAATAACAGCAACTTAATATGACAATGACAACATTAAGATTCATGATATATTTCATTCATGATACATATTTACAATATAAAACAAGTAATAAAGTATAGTCGGTCAAGCACGACCATGTAATACGCTACACCCAGTATATGTATAAAACAGTTTTTCAAAAACGAGCGCTATATGGGAGATATGACTTATTATGGACCGAGCATCCAGAAATTTTAAAAGATTTATGAAGGTTAAAGTGAATTACGTAGAGGGTCTTATATGAGAATTTCGACTAATTATTGACCAACCATTATAAAATTAGGTGTCTTTATTTCTGTATTTATGAAACTTATTTTTGTTGAATTTTTTTTTTTTAGATGCCAACATTTTTAAGAAATTTATGGTCGTTAAAGTGATTTTCGAAAGTGGGTCTTATATGGGAATTTCGACTAATTATTGACCGATCATAATTAAATTGTACCATATTATATGTATGTATACGAAACATATTTATGTGCAATATTATTTGGATACCACCATTTTTATATGGAGGCTACGACTAATTATGAACCGATCTGCACAAATTTCATAGATCTGATTTGGCTTCATTTATCACTTATTTGTGGTAAAATTTGTTTGTATACTTGCATAATTCAAACATTTATGATCGTTAAACCCCTATTTCTGAAAGACATTCGTATGGGAGCCAGGTGAAATAATGGACCGATTTCCTCCACTTTCAATCCCATCCGTCCTTGAGCCGAAAAACTATCACGTACCAAAGTTTATTGAAATATCTTCAAAATTGCGATCTGTACTCTGCGTACAAGCTTTACATGGACAGCCAGCCAGCCAGCCAGTCAGACGGACGGACGGACCGACATCGTTAAATCGACTCTGAGTCGATCGGTATACTTTAAGGTGGGTGTTGGACCAATATTTCTGGGCGTTGCAAACATCAGAACAAATCCAATATATCCTCCCCACTATGGTGGTGTAGGGTATAAAAAGGACTTGTAAACAACTTTGAAGTAACATGTTTTTCTCTTTTTACACTTCACCTTCTTAATACCAGTTCTTAAAATAGGTAGTTATGACCTTTTGAAAGCAAATATATGATATTTTTGTATTTATTTTGTATTTTTGTGTTTAATAGTTATTGACGGTTGAATACAAACAAACAAAACGTAACTACAGCCAAAAGCAAGATACAATTGAAAACAAATATTCATATTCATTAAATAAAACATTTGCTTCCCAAATTTGTGAATATTTTCACTCTTGCAGATACCACCACGCCTCTCCCTAAAGTTATTTTCAATCAATGTGACACAATAAATATTAGGTATGAGTAGTAATACATTTTATTGATATGCAGGGATGCAAACTATTGGGGTCACAAGAAGACAATAGGCTGACCCGTGTAAATTTATAGTTATATAATCAGAATATTTCTGGGTTTGAAGTTTGATGGCTGAAATGTAAATAATAAAAGTAAAAACTAATATGTTGGTGATTTTTTTTTTAAATAAATTAGTGTTGTGTGACAAATGAATTAGTTAAGTGTTGTACAAATTAAAAGGAATGGCAGCGAAACTTAACCATTTCTAAAACTTGTTACTTGTATAAAAAGCAATTATTAACAATTGTAGTTTTTTAACTCCTATTTCTGATTAGAAAACATGTTGTATATTTTAAACACTTTGTAAATTTCGTATCGCATCATAGTAAGTTCAGGCTAATAATAATTTCATATTAATTTACATGTTACTTATAATATCTCTTGTTTAATGCATTTAGAGTACAAGTGTTAATGCCAACACCTAATATTGAATGTTAAAATGCGAACAAAGGGAGAAAAATCAATTAAAATATTTACACATAACACATACAACAATATAAAACGATATAAATGCAATACGGATCAGAACACAGTGGAGTTGAGTAGAGAAAATACGACAAACATATATGAAACAACTTTAATAATAACAACAATAAGAGCTGTTACAACAAAAATGTCAATCATTTTAAATTTATAGGAGTTTTAACTACCACATCACTATTATCGTCATCTCCAGCAGCTACAGCAACAACATCATCGTGGTAGCAAAATACAGTCATCCATCTACCCAGCATACCATTCCAGGAGCGCTCCGAAAAAGGAGTCAGAAAAGAGTCCAACTAAAGAGAATTTTCGGAGCGAAGGTTGTTGTCCTGTTGTTTGTGCTTTGAACAAACAAAACATAGCTGTACCACACAAGAATGATAAAAACAGGATTACACAGAGCCCAAAAAACCCTCATAAAAGACTTTTTTCTGACATTATCTAAGAGCTCTTTCAGAGCCCAAAAAAAACCCCTCATAAAAACCCGAAAAAGGTGTCAGAAAAGACTCTTTTCGGACTTATATGGCTTGCTGGGTATAGATACATGAATAAATACACACACATACATATGTATGTATTTATATGCATTAGGGTATAAATTTCATAAGTTTTTCGAAATAACAAAATTTAAATGACATTGTTGGCAATGACATTTTTAGTGATTTTAAGAGCTCTTCTGAAATAATTTATATTAGATTTTAAAAATGGTTTACGAAGGTTTTTAACAAGAATAAAAGAAAAATACGTCAAGAAAGAAGTTATACCCCTAATGAACATGTTGATGGGTGAGTTAAGTTTAGTGTATTTGTATTCGTTTGTTTCTGTGTAAATTCATTTCGTCTACTTCATTGTATTTTTATTTAAATTTCTCTCAATTTTTTGTTTGTTTTTATTTTTCTCATAATAGTTTATTAAATTATTGGTTTGAGTGGTGAAAAATAGTGGCGTTTAAATAACAACAACAACAGCAACTGAAATAATAACGACAACAGTAAAAGATAACAGAGTTGACATGTTGTTAACACTTAATCGTTGAAATTGTTGTAATATCAAAAGCAGAAAAATATATTGTCAACTTTGAAATAAATTCACATACTCACACATACACACATTTATAGACATCAATATATGTACAAACATATATGTACGTTTGGTAAAGAATATGAGAAATATTGTTATAATACATTATCTCTGTTACTAGTTTGGATATGCTGTAACCCAACAACATCAACACACCAATCAATCTGGGTAAATATAATTAATTGTCGCAAATCAATTGAAACAAAAGATAAATAATCCTGCTGAATAAATACATACATACATTCATACATTTTCATTTGTATATAATCATGTAGATGTGTGTGTTAGATTTGATTGGTAGAAGTACACAACTTTATTTGATTTTTATTAGACAAATGTGTACGATTTGATAACTATTTACAGGACTTTTATGTAGTACATATACGATATACAATATACTCGTACATACATATATATATTGGTTTTATATTTAGCCTGCGAAACTTATTGTAAATTAGAAAATAATTTAGAAATTATATGCTTTAATTTAATTAGTAAATATCAGCTTTATTTCTTTTATTTATTTTTGGTAATATCTTTATATGGGAATATCTCGATGGTGTAAGCCGATTAGACAAAAGAAGTATTTCCAAATAATTTAGTAAAATTGAATAGAATGCATTTGTAGTAAATAGAACTTTTTTATAGGGCAAACGTAAGTTTTCAGTTGAATATTACTTTTTTCAGTCATTAAACTTATTAGGTAATGTTTCATTTTACAATAGTTTATTATAGAAAACTTTTACTTTTATTATTAAGGAATATTTTATTAAGATATTATTAAAAATTAATTCTAAATTTAGAACTTTTTGTTTATTGCAATTTTTTCAATATATAGGGGAGAGGGGGCCACCTTAGAACACTTTTTGCTTTCAAGTCACATACAAATTTATATTTTTGAATTATTGACTTTTTACATAATTTAACTAATATATATGGAAATAAACTTTAGCTTAAGTCTACAAGTAACTTATTTTTAGTTCGATTTATATTTTTTTTATTTTTTTAATAGATGAAGTCATTGTGTACAAATGTAACTCCCATACGGGAGCAGTTTTAAACGGAAAGGGTCGGAAAAAATGTTAAACTGAGATTTTGTTAACATATTTGAAAGGTGCCCCAGGTATAAAGGTGCCCCCCTCTCCCCTATTACTTTATAAATATTGGTAACCAGTGAAAAGCAACTTAAGGAAAGCTGAAAAATAATCCTGAACAAATATGCAAGAAAGCCATGCATAAATTTAGCAGCAAAAATTAATTTTATTGTAATAAAAAATTTTCTTTATAAAGTATAATGACGAACTTTTATACGAGTAGTTTTTAAAATGTAATTATACTAAAAATATTGGGCCATAACCATAGACAAACACTAAAGTCGGTTCTTTTTAAAAGCAACTTTAAACTTAAAACCTACTTTTTAATATTATGTACCTTATTGTTGTTATTAAAATATTGTTCTTTTGTTAATGTTGCCAGATTTAATAAAAATTCATCCCCTGAAGATGTTGGCAAAATATCAACGAAACGTCGGATAGAAAATGCATAAATAAATAAAGTCTTTTATTTGCATTTAGGAGGAAAACTGACCTTAAAAGCCTGTTTTAGAAATAATTTCTATAAAAACCAAGATAACTACTTTTAATTAATTTGTAACTATAGTCAAAATTTAAGGTCGTTTTAAGTTAAACCGACTTTAACTGGGTGCCACCTCATATGTAGAAAATTATTTTATACAAACTGTAAAGAAAAATAAGCAACCGGCAGCTTTAAACAGCTGTCACTGAAAATTGGAAGAAAACAAAAATCGGCAAAATAATAAAATTAAGCGCGAAAATTTAAGACAAGTGTCTGCGGTGGAAAAATGAAGAAGGTAAGATTAATATCATAATTAAGCAACTTCAGCTGGTTTTAAATTAATAGTATGTTTTAGCGGTTAAAGTATACTTTTACGTGTCTATAGTTAAAGTAAATTGTATACTTTTAACAAAAGTCAACTTTTTAACTATTAAAGTACACTTTTTTTGTGACTATGGTTATGGCCCATTATATTTTGTAAACTGCTACACAAACCTTTTTCTAAATTTTTACTTTTTATATTATTTTTATTTTACATTGCTTCTAGTTTCATAAGGCCTTAAATATATATTAGTTATTGGTGTACGAGCAAACTGCGTTGTGTGATGTTGGGTATTAAAACTCAAAAACTAAAAATTTGTAAAATATGAAAATGTTACTTTTCAAGCAAACAATTCCCTTCTGATAACAAATATAAGGCAACAGCATCTACACATAGATACATTTGTTAGCCCTTAATTAAAAAATATATATTTAGAGTGTTATTTATTCTTAAGCCCTTTTTAAATGCTCAACATATGTGTAATTTATTTTTGTGTTTGTTTCTGTATTTAATTCTTAATATAAGCGTATGTGTTCTCCTGAAAATTAAATTTGAAAGAGAAAAATTTATTTAACACAAATCAAATTAAATGTGTTTTTAAATGTGTAATCTCGGACCTCTTATATAACACCCATTAAAGTCAACATACCATCATACTCCTTGTTTATTACAATACAACTTGTGACTTTATCATCATGTTGTATTCTCTTGCAGTAATTTCTCTATAGAGTAATTTTTCTCTTTAGTTGGCTAGTTTCATAATCACATATACATAAGTTTTAATGAGGAACACAGTCTATATAAAAGCGACCTGAATATAATGCTCACAACTAACTTTGATATGAAATGTCCCATAACAGTTTTACGTGTTAACATTAAAACTGTTCAACTAACAAACAAACAAACATACAAACCTATATTTTGTTTAAACATACAAACAAATACTACCGTGTATTTTTTGTTTTAATTTTTCAATGCTGTTAGCGAATTAATCCCGTTGGTAAAATTAATCCTTGAATTAATTACAAAATGCTACTTTTTTGTTCTTGTTATAGCCGTTATATTTTATACTCCTTTTTCTAGGGTAAGAGAAAATAGAAAAACAAAAGGAATTTACAACGTACAGAGTAACAAAACGAGATTTCTTTGAATAAATAGTCTTTTGTGGTAAAACACTTTCTTACAGCTGAAATTTGTATACTTAAACTATAAAGAATGTTAGACACGAACTGTAACTTTGTATTTAATAGCGCACAACACTGGTATTTAAAACATACAAATTTATATAGATTTAGACAAAAGCCAGTAAAGAATCATTATTATTATTATTAAAGAACCATATGTGCTGTTTCCTTGTGTGGTTGGCTGTGACCTTGCACACACTTACACATGTGTATGTATGCGTGCATATGCGTGTGTTCAGTATCCTTGCATTTGGTTACGAAGAAATTAGTAGCAGTAGTAGTCGTTGTAGCAGAAGCGTTTTATACATTGATTTAATGCTCGACACTTAATCAAAGTAATTGATTGCGGCTGTTTTTCTCTCTGTTGTTAGAATAATACACAGGCGTATACATGTTTTATAGAGTTTGTTAAAGATTGAAACTGATTTGTTTTCTCAGATTTGATTATAAAATAAATGAAGAGGAGAAGCAATTAATTGGGAAACAAAGACTTTTGCTAGAATCATTTTTCAATTAAATATGAATTAAAATATTTCAAAACAAAACCAAATTAATAACTTAGACGAACGTTAACAAAGGGATTAAGAGCAAGGATCTATGATGTATTAAATATTTAATAAATTGTATGACTTAATTGTTTGTAAATATTGTAACTCATATTTCATTTGTTGGAAATAAGTAGCGATTGTGATGGTGTAGATTAATATGAAAAATATTTTGTATAATTTGGACTACAGCTTTCCTCAATGAACTTACCTCAATTCGAGAACAGATTTACAGATTGTATTACGTATACGTACTTTCATAAAATTGTCATATTTTTGAAATTTTGTAAAGCCTTGCATAAATTTTTACGTCACCAAATCCCTTTAATTGTATTTCTCATCGTTAGAAAAAATATTTCTTATCAGAAAAAATTTTTATTTTGGCTTGAGTTCATTAATTCAATAATTTAAAGAATACCATTGGAATGCATTTTCTGCCCTGCCAATGGAGTCATCAGCAATGAACTCCAAGAGTTCAAGTCCAAGTCTATTTCTCTAAACAACAGAAGTCTCTAAAAATTAAAAAAAATATTTCTGTCTAAAGGGATTTTTCAAAGCAGGAATTGCTGATGTATTTCTTTCTCGTACAAAACCGCATATTGACGAACAGTATCAGTTTGATATAATTTACTCATGTTTGGAAAATATCAGTACAATGTATATTTTAAATTATATATCGTCACCTAAAATGCCCAAAGACGTAAGCCTCACTATCATAATTTTACAGGAGAAGCAAAAAACGTTATAAAATGAAAACTGTTTAATTGAAAATCACGATTTCTTCACATCTTGTCTTAAGAAAGACGAGAAACTTCAGGTGACGATATGTACATATCGCGATTTTCAATTAATTTTGCTTCTACTGCAAAATTATGATAATGAGGGTTACGTCTTTGGGCATTTTAGGTGACAATATGTAAGCCTTACTTTCAAACGATAATTTAAAAATAGATAAAGTTTGTTATAACAAACTGTTATTGGAAATGGATCAAATAACTTGCAGGTGTATATGCCAATAAACTGTCTTTATTTTCTGATATTGTTATTGGGTAAGCATTGAATTTGTATTCATTTTTGTAACCGCATATTGCATGCAACATTAGTATGGCCTGCAGGGTAATATAAACCTCAAAGTATGCAAGGAAGTTATATGAAGTAATTATTTTTTATTATCTTGAAGCATAACGCGTCAGAACTGTATAAAAATAAACCCTTCAACAGCAACACTCACCACATCAACACACACAAACTAATACAAGTACCAAACCAAGTACATAATATTACAAATATAAGAGGAAATGTAATGAGCATTGTTGGCAATAAGTATGAATGTTCTCCAACTTATAAACACATACGAGTACACAAAAACAAACAAGTAATATGAATGCATGTGTCTATTCACATTCATAGTCATTCATACGAATGCTTGTATTAACAAAGGGAAGAAATGAATGGCATGCATATGAGTATAACTACTACTTATAGCATATCTTTAGATATATTTACAGAAGAAACATTCTCACTTTATTTACGTACTCGTCTGTAAAAATTATATTTTTATATTTCCCTCCAACTGCCGCTATCAATTTCTGTTCTCAATGTGTTTACATTTACACAAATTCCTTTTAAAATGTTACTTATAAGAACGTAACTACCAAGAGACACACACCCTTTCCGTTAACCATTTTAAATAAAAGCCACATTATGCAATATGGTGAACATACACTAAACACACCAACTACGGTTTGATAGTCGTACTTTAAAATCATTGCCATCAACAAAAACGTTCCCTACTTGGCCTGGCCTTAAAGTGTCTTATGCCTCAGTGTACCTTAACATTCCTCTGAACACCTTCCTTCTATAGCGAGCATAGCTTACATCATATTTCCGTTTCCGTTAAAACTAAAAAAGCGAAAACAATAATAATTCTGTATATTTTTATAACTTAAATGTATGTATATGTATTCGCCAACTCTAGTGCGAGTAAAAACACACTAGTGAGTTTGTTTTTTTTTGTATGTGAACGTGAATGAGTATTTTTAGGTATGAGTTTCATTACATTACACACACACCTATGTTCAACACTTGTGTAGAACATAAACATTTACAAACAATTATTTAAACACATACATATAAGTATGTATAGGTATACGCCGTTTTGGTGGTATGCACTCGTACACATTATGACTGGCGTAATACAATGATCGGATATGGTTTTCATATGATAATATTATATTATATCACACAACAAAAGGGTTATTTTATTCTTACTGTTTGTGTTTTTCTTTTATTTAAAGGTAGTTAGAGATGTTACTTATTTTAAACAATTTTTATTGTTATTGTTGATAATAATATTTTGCACGTTACACAGTATTATTTTATATATTTTATTTTCCTCTCATGTTGTTGGCATCTTCTAATATACAATCTAATATCGTGCATACATACAAAGGTACACAATATAAAATCCAACATATGAATATTAAAGACAATGTTGTATTGGATTTGTGCTGATGCTTGTTATGCCCACAAATATTGGTCCAACGCCCACCTTAAAGTATACCGATCGACTCAGAATCACTTTCTGAGTCGATTTAATGATGTCCGTCCGTCCGTCCGTCTAGCTGGTTGGCAGTCCATGTAAAGCTTGTGCTTAGAGTTCAGGTCGCAATTTTTAAGATATTTCAATAAAATTTGGTACGCGATATTCTTCAGCCCAAGGATGAATGGGATTGAAACTGGTGGAAATCGGTCCGTTATTACACCTGGCCCCCATACAAAAGTCTTCCCGAAATTGGGGTTTACCGATCATAAATGTTTGAATTATGCAAGTATGCAAACAAGTTTCATCACAAATGAGTTGTAAATAAAGCCAAATCACATCTACAAATTTTGTGCAGATCGGCCCATAATTAGTCGTAGCTCCCATATAAGGCCCACTTTCGAAAATCACTTTAACAACCATAAATCTCTTAAAAATGTTGGTATCCAAATAAAATTAAAGACACCTAATTTTGTAATGGTCGGTCCATAATTAGTTAACACTCCCATATAAGACCCTCTCCGTAATTCACTTTAAGCTCCATAAATCTTTTAAGTTTTAATATATTTTGAAAATTTAAAACACATCAATTCTTGTGACTAATAATTATGTATTTTAAATATTGTAGGTATTCTTTGTTATAATTTTTAAATATACAAACGATACAACAATTAGATATGTTCAATTTAAATTTTTTGGTTTTCATTTCAGTCCCTGTAGTAGCTTGTGACCGCATTTTGATAATATGTTTAAAAATGCAATAATTTTATTTCCAGTCGGTGCATGAAACCGGAAGCATTTAAATTTATATACTTAATAATTTAACACTCATGCCGATGCTTTGAAATATCCATTATGCAAAACTCAATATTTAATATTTAAAATCAATAAGTTTTTGTTGGTGATTTATCTAAAATAACAAAATTTTTAATGTGTAATTCACTGCCGCACACACCTAAACGTAGCATGTTGCCAGCCATTAAAAGTATGTATTAACGAAAGCAACAAGCAACATAAGCGCTACCAACAACAGCAACAACAACAACAACGATACTTTGACATAATACATCCATAATTTTATGCAGCATGTACAGGTGTTTTAATCGCAAATAAGTATTTACATTTGCATAAATGGGCTAGAAAAGTTGGCAATTGTAGTGCGAGAGGAAGTGGAAGTATGCACTCGTATGTACACATACATGTGTAGGTAGTAGGTAAATACATACATGGTCTAAACTATTTATAAGCCTTTTTTTTTAGCAACAACATAGCAATTTGCATATTGTGTTGCACAAATTACAAAATTATTACGGATTTTGTTGTTTGCTCATAAAATTTTATATGCTTATCATCAAGAGCAATAAACAACATATTGACTGTTGGTTGCTGTTGTATTGCTACGTACTCGTACGAGTATATACATTAGGGTGGGTCAATTAGATTAGCAAAAACTTAATCTACATAAAATTCTAAGACAACTTGGCTAAGAAAGTATGGGTCTAAAATCAAAACCTAGCTCTCGCTGAGAGACATAATGAAATCTTGAAAATAGGTGATGAGAGCAAAATACTAAAACACATTTATTTATAAAATTTACCAAAAACTTAAGCTTGTAATTTGTATTGGACAATAAGTAAGAACACAGTTTTTTTGCAATCAAAGTTTTATTTCGTCATTAAAACAACGGAACCCAAGTCTATTTTACAATTCATTTGGAGTATTTGGGTTCGACTTTCTATAGTCACTGCCATAACACTATCACGATTTTTTGGAATTACTCGTCGTGAGACATGGTTCAGCAACTAGACACATCGCTCGGTTTCCTGAATGTGCGACGGAATTCCTGGATCTGGCAGTGGTACTTCATCAGATTTAATATACTTCAATAGGTGGGTTCCCCATCGCAGGAAACTCCTATCAAGCTGGTAAGCGATATTTTTTTTCCTTGAAGAACTCACATAATTTAAATTTTTTAGTACTGGAGTCTTCAGCGTCAACCTTTATGCGACCCAACAACTTGCTACCCGGCTCTTTAACAATCAATATATGAGACTCCTTTTCCACTCTCGGATGGTATTTTCTACTAATTTCTTCCCGTGTCAGTGCATAATTTTTTCTGCTGAAATCTCTTAGCCGATGGTTCCCTTTTGTGCATAATCGGATGTTTTGGGATTGCAATATCGATTTCAGATGCGACATCCATTTGTGAAGAGTCGAGCCTTTATGAATGATCTAAGGTAGCTGGGAATCATTCTCTTTTTAAATCTTCATAATTTTTTTTATTAATTTTATAAAATATAAAATAATAATTTATTTGTATTCAAATAAGGTTTAAAAAAAATGCAATAAAAAGGTCCAAAAAAGCAACCAGATTTGTGTTTTGTGTATGGATATACCAGAAGTTGCTACTTTTTTACTTTTCATAATCAAGCCTCTCGACGGGAGCTAAGTTGTCATTTTAGACCCATTCTTTCCATGGGTAATTTTCTTAGAATTTTGTGTAGATTTCGTTTTTGGTATACGCTTGTCACGGTTTTTTCTCACCCGGACAAATTGACCCACCCTAATATACATATATGGGTGTGTTGTAAATTTGTTTTTAAGTGTATAAATATGTATTAGAAACGTGTTTGTATGCTTGAAAAGCAACAGTACTATGCTTTGTATATATATGGAAACACTCTATCCCAGCAACGTAGACAAGTGTGTTTGCAGTTATTTTCTTTTTTTCTTTTCAATCAATACTTCCCAGCAAACATAAATTATAAAATTAAAATTTTATGTTTTAACCTTGATACAGAATTCAAAGTTCATAATTACAAATATCAAATTAAATATAAATATAGAAGCATTACTGTGAGGAAAAGCCCGCATATAGTTCCAACCTATGATTATAACATGTTTATATGAATAAATAGAGTGCATTAATTACACGTATTAAAGATTAATTATTTTTGAAAATAAAGTTTTTGTTGATAAGCTAGACAAATAATTTTATCAAACCGCATATTTAAAAAGAGATTATTCCATGCAACACTTAAACGAAATTTGTTTTGGGTTCATTGTAGTAAATATGAGTAAACATTTGTAACAAATGTGTATGTAACTCACTTAAAAGTACCCTTCTTCGTCATAAAAAATACATTGGCCCATAATCATAGTCATAGAAAAAGCATACTTTAAGCAAAAGCATACTTTTGTTTTAAATTCAGAACAAAATTTTTTTGTTTTTGTTGTTTATAAAAGTTTACTTTTACTTAAAGTATGCTTTTTCTATGACTATGATTATGGGCCAATGTATTTTTACAAATACTCGTTCGTATATCTAGTGTAGTTGTGTGATAATGTTTGTTGGGCTTTATGTGAACTTAAATTATATTGTTGATTTCAATTTTTAATTAACTTGTTTTTTTGTTTTGCAAAATGCGAAAAAATCTAGTAAACTAAATTTATCAGTTTTATCAGTTTTATGATAATGGTGGATAATAAACAAAATTTGCTTCTATTTGCAATTATCAATCAAATATGAATTGGAATGGACTGAAATATATATTAAATATTATATTACGTAGTATATAACACCAAAATGACGTAATATTTTAAAGCAGTCAATATTAAGTGAATTTTCAATAAAATTTTCCGACGTGTCGAATATACGAGTAAAGTGCCCTTAACCGAAACTTTGAATTTTTAGTAAAGTCAAACACCTTTAATTATTAACACTATAAAAAATTTCGTTGTTTACTCATTGAAATTTTATTTTGAAGTTTGTCTTTTAATTCGTGGTTATAGTTTTATCTGGTTTATCATAATTTTACAAAAAAATAAAAAACGGATTTGCTAATTCCTTTTAAAGTTTTTACTTCCATTTAATTTCTTTTCTACAGAATTTATCTAATGAATTAACTGAATGCAGCCTTAAGGAATTTCTTAAATATTTTCCAAAGCTTTGTTAGGTTCTTGTTTCTTGTGTTATTTTGTTATAAACATATGGCAGATTTTCGTTTCCACAAGAGTTGATTTCAATTATAAACGCCTTTAGTTTTGGAACATTTTTGAAATAGCTTTTATTTCATAAACTTGAAAAATAGAAGAAATAAACATCTATCTCTACGCACAAATACACATGACACAAAAACACAAAACAATCTTCCCTTATTTGAAATTAATAAAAGATTCTCATATGAAACCACAAGTTGTAATGTCCAATAGAATGAAAAAGTATTGTCGTTCAAAGCCGACATTTATGATACCCTATTTGAAAGTTGTCATTGACTGCTGCAATGATATTTCTAGTAATCTAATATATCGAGCCATAACCGCCGAAAAAATGTATCCCACAAACTCAAAATTTTACAGGGGAAGGTTTTTTTTAAATAAAATCAGTTTGAATAAAGCCATTATTTTAAAATTTATAATGTAAATATTGTTTTGTGTAATACATTTAATTTTAATAATTCTAAATGATGTTGAACTATCGATTTCGATAAAAAACAACAATCGATTATGGTGTGGGATACATTATTTTGGCGGTTATGGCTCGATATGTTTGTAACAATCATTTGCACGACAAATTATTATATCAAAATATGTTTCTCTACGATTATAACTATAATTTCAGGTCATGATTGCAGTAATCAAGTCAATGGCAACTTTAACATAATATGGTTGTAGCAGTCTTATGAAAGTCTACAGTAGTCACATAATTGGTGTACGATTATAATCTTTAATCATGTTTTTTTAACACGCCTTTGTTATTTTCTTTGCACTTTTCTATAGACTCTTTAAATAATTTGTTAAACTTTAGTTTACTATCGAAACCATTTGAAATATGTTTTTTCCTCTGTTATTTTGTCTGCTCGAGACACAAGTTAATATCGAGTTCATAAAAAGCAGCTTCAAAAAAGATTAGCAAGATAAAATCTCAGCTTTCCAAATGGTTATTGTTTATAATACAATATTTGTTTCAGTTTTTTATTTTCATTTTTTTGCTATTATAAAAAAATGTCATTTAATCATTGTTCTTAAATCATTTTCGAATCTTATTGTATTTTTTTGCACACTTGGTTTTATAATCTTTGGAACTTAGTTTTTAAATGATTTTGCTGGTCTTTAGTGAAAAGGGTTGTAATTGTTTTCTTGTCTTAAAATTTCTTTGTTCTTCTAGGTTTTTCACTTTCATATTGTTAGTTGGAACAATGTGTGGCATTTTTCCATTCTTTTCGTTTTCTTAAGTATTTCGTGGGTTGGGGGTTTTACGGTTAGTGTTTGTTTTTCGTTCTATCTGAGTATATGTATCTATGTACGTTGGCGTTTGCTATAAAAGTGTCAAAGTTAATATTTGTCATTGCTTAAGTGTATCAACATTTAATCTTGTACTAACATGTTGACATGTTTTTGTGCATGTATCTTGTGTATGTGTTAAATAAATAGAGATAAGTTAATGTGTATTTAATTATAAATAGACCAAGACTTTGGGGTCAAATATTTCTGTAGGACAAGATGAAAGAATTTTGCAATATTCATATGAATAATTTCTTTTGTCATAAGAGTAGTTCGGATTAACAAGCTAAACGAAAGGTTCGTCATAAACAAATTCAATATTTGTTAACTTGTGTTTTCTAATGTTAGACTTTAAACTCACACTTTTCATATTAAGTTGTAATAAACACAATGTTTAAAGTTATTTATGCACTTAGAAAAAAAAAGGAATAAACGAAAGAAAAACTTTCCTAATGACCAGTTTTTTCCTTCTGTATTTGCAGTAGTTGCTGTTGATACCACAAGGAAACAAGAAATTACAATTGTTGTCAAAAACACTTAAAACCCATTAGCTAACATTATGTTGACACAAAGACAATGTTTATGTAAAAAAGAGAAATAGAAACTTTTGTCAGTATTCACCCTCAAACAACCAAAATGTGCATTATGCATATTATTACAAAGGACACCAAACGACAACAACAAAAATAACAACTACGACAACATTTCAAAGAAAAACTACTTGTACAACGAAAACAAAAATAAAAAAAAGAAAGAACAAAAAGACTAGCATTGCCTACTTTTACGAACATTTAAAATGTAATTTCTTCCATCGTTGTACTCAGCAGCAACTACTGCTACTACTGCAATGTTGCAACAAGAAAAAATGTTGAAAATAGCTCTGGCAAGCAGCAGGCAGTTTGAAGTTGAAGGGTCATCAAGTGTCGCTTGAAAACAAAAATACAAGAGAACACACTTTCACACACTCAGTGGCACTCGTTGCACGTACATAGATGGATGTTTAGCACAAATTTTAAGTTGCATAAATTTTGAAAAAAGTTCAAGTTTTCCTTTAGGCCTCAAATAAATAAAATAACAAAAGCTGTAAACAATAAAAAAATTAAACAAAGGAGGCGTATAGTGTTGAAATATATAAAGATAATTAAATACATTTTTCAATATTAAATACTCGTACTTCTCAAAATAGCAAAAGAAAATATAATTCACCCTACAACGTAACAATATACGAGTATAACTGGTGAACGTCAAAATCTATTCTGTTAAAATTGTAAGCATTTCATTGATACATGTACGAGTAATTCTAGATTGTCTTGAAATAAAATTAACTATGATTTATATAATCGTGTAAGCGTACGGATACATAAGGTCGATATTTAATGACTGCAGTTCAAGCCAAAAAGTATTTTATTGTTCGCAAAGAATTCGTTTCATTAAAATTCTTCTTATTCAGTAATTTTTTCGCTTTACATGTCATCACGTTAGAGAGAAGAACGGAAGTGGAAACAGAGCTCATGTTAAATGTTGCATTTCACTGTTTGTTTGATATTTTTAGCTCAGGAGTCGTTTTTCATGCGTTTTGCAGTATAATTTTCTTGAAATTTTCCGGCGGTTTTTCATTAGTTTTCTAGCATTTTGTGTGCATGCACGTTCTAACAATAAAGTTTTCAACTGTTTGCATTTATCTTTATTCTCTGCATTTTTTGTTTGTTTTGTTTTTGGCGGTGACGACGACAACAATTTGTGATAAGTTTACTTGTGTGGAAACAAGAAATTACAAGAATCTTAGTCACATTTAGTCTTGTGCAAAAGCATTTCACAACCCTTAAACATATAAAACTGTGTCTGCTTTGGCCGTGTGCATGTGTGTTTATGACAATTAAAAGCAATTTTTTTAATTTGAAATGTATAAAAATTAAAATCAAATGTATTTTAGTATGTAAATGTCTATTTACATTATCGAAATTTTAAAGAAAAAAACATGTGTATGTGGATATTTATAAAACTTGAATTAAAATTTGAAGCCTTAATGTTTCTTCATCAATTTCACATTAGTATTTTCGTACTTTTGCAGCTAAAACGAGCATTTGTTGGGAGAATTTATGTGTCTAATATGTAAAATAGCCGTTCAGCATAAAGCTGTGCATGTTTAGGATTTCGTTTTTGTTCAACAAGTCGTTGTTGCAGAAGATAAATAGCTCCTGTTGCTGTTCTCGTAGTCAGCAACTCATATTGTTTGCAAATGCATGCAAACAAAGCTAACGGCTTTAAAATAACACCATTGAAAATGTCATCACACACTGGCACACATTTACACACATGTAAGTATGTATGGATATCAATATTCGAGCACCTGAATCTAAACACATTCTACTACATTGTGTTGATTGGTTCGAATATTTACGTAGAACAGTGACAAGATTAAAAACAGGCATTTTATGCATGTCTGTATGTAACTGAACTAAAACTTTATTAATACTCGACATAGATAGTTTTTTGTTTAGGTTTTATGCTGGTAATTCTTAGAAGTAATCTTCTAAAGGGGAACATGAAAACTTGTTTATGCAAATCAATATTTAGACTATGTTTACGAATGCAAAAAGGGGTCTCAATTAAGTTTTATATGAAGTTGTTGTCAATGCCAGGGTATTAATAGTGTTTTCTTTTGCAAATGAAAAACATTGAAAGATGATATTTCATGTCCCAAATTAAAACTAGATTCATTACGATAACCCGAATTTTAAGAGATCATATATGAAGCCCGTCCAACCGGCCGAATTGACACCAACTCCAAATATCAATTGCGTTCGTTATTTGGTGGCACCAAAATGTATCTATCTATTATGAGCAGCTGAAATCTGGCGAAACCATCACACGGAACCTGTACCCAATGCTGCTGATGCATTTGCAGCAAATATTGACCGTCAAACGCCCAGAATATGCGCCCAGGCATGAAAGCGCAATATTTTATCATGACAACGGTCGGCCATATATTTCAATACCTGTTAAAACTATTTAGAAAGAAGTGGTTGGAAAGTTTTGCTTCACTCGGCTTATAGTTCAGACCTGGTCCCTTCCGTCTTCTATTTGTTTATACTTCAGAACAGGACAAGCTTTTGGCGTTAAAAATATGAGAGCGGAATCCATATGTTGCCATAAAGATGAACAAGTTAAACGATGAATAAGTTTATATTGTACAAATGTTTCAAAGTAAATGCTAAAAAACAAAAATTCCATATTTCTTATTAATTAGAGAAGGAATTGAACTAATATTTATCATCTTTTTAAGAGAAAAGTTTTTTTTTTATTCAGACTAATAGTTCGAATTTTCAAGAATACTATTGTAAAGTACTGGAGAATAATTAGCAAATTGGAATGCATTTTCTAGCCTGCCAAGGGCGCCATCAATCTGTAAACATCATCTATTTATCTCACCATTTTTTGAGAAATAGAATACGAGAATTATCATATTTCTTTTTTACATGTTGTAAGTTAGAACGAAATTTACGAACGTTTACAATGTGTGTGCATTCCTTATTATTATTTATAAATTTTGTATTATTACAAATTTGTTTTTGCTTTTCTGGCTGCGTCTACTTTTTTTGTAGATCAATAAAATTCCATATTTTTTACTTTAATTCACACAAATAATTATAATATACATATATGTATAATTAACAGTGTTAAAAATCAAATATTTATTAATCAAAAAATGTATTATACTCGTACACTTTTTCAGCTGTAAAGTCACTAAAATCCCTAAAGGCAAAAAAGCTGTTTAGTTTCTTACAAAAAACACATAAAATGCATTAAACAAATAAATAGAAACACAAATAAATAATTGATTTTTAACACAAAAAGTTACTATTAAAATTATGCCCTTGACACATGCTACACACACACACACACACCTTGTCACACCTTGTCACACCTTCCTTCTGTGACAAGGATTGTGTCAAACAGAAATAATATTTATATTTGCATTGAATATAATACCAAATGGCAAGTGTGAAGTATGCAAACATTTTCAATATCAATATTTAAATGTTAATGACAGCCAACTTTCGATTTCTTTTTTTTTTTTATTTCTTTTGTGAATACAAAAATAATTCCCAACACTGCCTCCTAAAACAAATGACTACAGACAATACTATCCCCTTGTAATAAGTGGTACGTACTATGTATCAACAGAAACCCAGTGACACTGTCAGTGGCAATAGCAATAGCAACAGCAATATTAAAAGTAATAATAATTCTCAAGTGGCATATTTTCGAAATGTATGTATGTACTTGTACGTAATATAAATGTTATTACACTACTATCAACACCACAAATGAGGTTGTTATTTATAAATTGAAAACGAAAGATAAAAAGCAAAAATTACGAAAATCTATTACAATCGAAGGGGAAAAAATATTAACGACAGCAGTTGGTGTTGTTTCATGTTTAATTTCCTTTTTGTATTAAATATGTAGGTCATGGATAGGTAATTATGTTTGCAATTACTACAAGTGCAATACGAGTATATTGCCATGAAGTATTATCGATTTGTGGTTTTGGAATTTCGCCTCTTAATTGATATTTGTGGTTGTTAATAAAGTAAAACTAACATTATAAATTCTGAACATAAGATTAACTATTCATTTGAAAACAGTAATTTACGGATGGATGGACTTTGTTAAATTGCTGAACTCCACTTAATGATTTGTCTTTTAAATTTTAATGCAAAAACAGTTTATAATTTACTCATACTTGAAACATATTTTTGTTGCATGTTGTAACAATTTATTTTATTTTTCCGATCCACACCAATTATGGACTGACCTTCACAAAACCCAATAGTAAAATTTGTAATTACAAAATAACTCTTCTGTGTAAAATTTCTTTTCGATATATATCGACAAAACATATTTACGTAGTTTAATAAGTTTTTCCCCTTACTTCTCCCCTTAGGGGAGCTATGACCATGATTATGATTTATATATACATTCGGATTATTTGTGCCGAATTTTAACTTGATAATAATGTTTATAAGGAATTATGATTTTGTTTGGTATTCCTGCGGCAGCTAACAACATAAGAAGCACAAGTGAGTTGTTTGCCTGTTTTGTCGTTTATTGTTTTCCTGTAAATTTTTCCTCTAAAAATTTGTTCTCTTATCTTTAAAATTTTATTATTACTAAAAAAAACAAACAAAAAAGTGAATTAACGAATATTTTATTGTAATAAAATAACTTAAAAATAGCTTAAACAAAAAACACTATAATAATTAATTTACTTTTCATAAATGTTTTTGGATACAAACTTGTTTATAAAAAATGTTTAAGACTAAACTATCTGTCAATTAATTTGTGTTTTATATTTACTTTCAACATTTAACATTTTCTTTCTTTGTAAAATTTAATTTACCAGTTTCACAATTAGATAAAGTCATTCGGCTGAAAAGCTATTTCTCTGTGTGTGTTTGTTTTCCATTAATGTGGGTTTATTTTCAAGTCATTGTCTTTTATTCAACATTCAATCAATGCGGGTTTTGGTCACACAAATTACCACATAGATAAACATACATACAAACTGATTTAAAAGCCAGACCCATTAGATAATATAACTTTTAAATTGCTTTGACATGTGTGTAAATAATTAGATATGAAGACTTAAAATTAATAAACATTTCTAATCAATTGTGTCTAGTTTAATATAAAAAATCTTTTAATTTGAAAAAAAACAGAAACCATTTACAAATAATTGAATATATAATTATACTGATGGGCACAAGCACGTAAGAATTTGTATACACTTTTGTAAAGGGATATATAACTTTATATGTTTAATACAAGTAACATTATACATCAAGCAGATGTATGTAGAGAAAGAGGTTCCGTAGCATGATTTTTTTTTACAATTTACCATGTAAATCTTCACAAAATGAACCAGTATTACATACTCGTAGATACTTCCTAATACTACTACGAGTAGCAATAGTTGTAGACACAATAATAGCACAAGTAGTAGTAGATGTAGTAGCAGTAGTTTTGAAAGTGGAAGTGGTATCAATGAACATGTACATTATTCAATTTTGGTCTTGGCTTTTCCTGTCTAGTGTATGTTATGGCATCTTGTAGCTCATGCTGTTAAAATATCTCTTCAAGTTTGCTGTACCAACATAACGAACACTCCCGTGCACATACATAAATAAATATGTTGTACGATGATTGTCAGTATGTGTGGATATGCACACATGCATTACTTTAAGCATTATTGTGTTTTGAATGTATTTTATATGTACGGAAACTTTAACTACTCGTGTATATCATTTTCCAACATGTGTGTAAATTGTTATGAAGAGAAGAGTGGTTATAAATTAAAAAAGAGAGAACATATACAAAGATAAAATAAAAGAACAACAGGTAGCTATATATAAATTTACATAGAAGTTAAAACAATTTGAGTATTAAAAAAGCAACAATATGAAATATGGTACGAAAAAACTTAAAGTTTCACTATTGTGTGCGAAAAGAACACCTGATTCAAGAATAATTGTGGGAAAAAAGCAACAAAATTTTATAACTTCTTTATAGTGATACATTTTCTAAAACCAAAAAAATGTTTATTTGAATGTGGAATACAGTTTATTACGATTTTAAAGCTTAATTATTCACATTTGCTGTAAATGTTTAAATTAAAATCTGTTTATTAAGTCAATTTCCTACCAATGTACACTGTTCTATACTGTTTGCCATAAACAATATTTATGTTAGCTCTTGAATTTAAATTATTGCATGAAAGTTGTTTTTCATTATAAACGAATAATTATAATATTTGTATAATTAATATATTGTAGAAGATTTTCAAAATTCTTTCATTTTTGAGAGTTAACTTAACATTAACAATTGCCCCACTTAGGTTGCCTGAAAATGCTCAAGTATGATAGTTGTACATTTATTTTAAGCCGTGCCCTAGTTATACTTTCCTCCTGAGATGTCATTTAAATAAAAGTTTGTATTAGTTGAAGCCAACAAAAAACAGACGCATGCTGTGATATTGTACCACCTGGGTTTAGTACTTTTGTAATAAGTACGTGATGTAGTAAGTGCGGTATGTTTGGTAAAGTTATTTTTAACTAGATTCATGTACACACAAATTTGGTACATACATACATACACACATATGTACATGAAAATATTAAATAACATTTCCTACATACACGCACACTGCCAAACACGCACCGGCACAAATCTTTTTCTCACGTAATTTTACAGTATTTTGCTATCAAAAAAAAATAAATAAAAAAAAGACGCAACTAAAAATGTGATCGTATGAATTAGTTCTGTGCTTAAGTTAAATGCTTATTGGAATCGTAAAGCAAAACAAACAAGTAAGACTTTTTATTCAGCTCTCTCGAATCTTATGTACCCATCATCTGTATATCATTAGTGTGCTCTATGTATACTCGAAACAAATTTCTCTTATATGGGATCTATTACATGCATTTAAGTCTTGTGGTTAATTTCATCTCAATAACTATATATTTTAGACATTTTTGGATGTTCCAGTAATTCTCGGAAATGGATTTTATATGGCACATATGACCAACCTTTACCTAAATATAACTGATCTGTGTCAAATTTCAGTTCGAGATCAATATTTATTAGATATTTACGTTGGTTAATGGTAAAGGAAATCGTGGACCGATTCTTATTATTTTCAGCAGAACTTAAGTCTATAACATTTCATGATTTTATTTGCATTAAATTTTAAGATAACAGCAACAAATATCGAGATTGCCTGAAACTTTGACCTTTAACTCGAATCCTACTGGACTTTTTTTTTGTCTATTTTTAATAACAAACATTTCGCTGAAATAAAGAATGTTTGGGAAAATTTTATTATTATAAAATTTTTTTAGAAGCTCTATCGTGCCTTCAACAAATGGGTAGAAGGACGGATATCTTAGAATCTTATAGGAACCTATAAATATAGTCTTTGGTTCTACGACTGGTATTTCGATGTGTAAAAATCAGAATGACAAACTGATTTTTTTTTTCATTTTCAGTTTTATTTCAAAATTTGACCTAAACTATTTAAATCTTGAATTCGGACTTGGATATTCCGACTATCAGTTTCTTCTCTTAAATAATGAGTTTATAACTTGTTACCATTTAATTTCCTCCCATGACATATTTTTTTATGGAATTGTGCAAAGTTCCCATTGCAGTGAAGATTATAAAGTTTTTAAATGGCAAATTCACATGTCACTGTAAGTTTATGTGAGTGTGGCTGTGTGTGTGAATATGTGTTGTTGGCTTCAGGTGTAAAGTAGAGAACATGCTTTTTAAAAGTTAATTAAATTATTCACGTAACTATTAAATAAACTATTTGCCAAAATTTCAGTAGAAAAATAAACACTTGGCTAGATTAAATCATGGAGCAAACATAGTTAAACAAGTTTACCAAGTTACATTTTTTATGACAGAATTTTTAAATAAAACCGTAGTAGAACTAAAGCGATCATCTAATGTACACATGAATTTGTACGACAGATATTACTTGTGGTGAACTATATTAGTCATGCCTTATGACATATAACTAATATAATCAAACATTTATACTGTATTTATAGATCGTGGCATAACAAGTGACAGTAATACTCGTACAAACTGTAAAAGGTCTTGTCCCAGAAGTGCAATGTAGATAAAATATTAAAACAGACAAAACGTCAGTTAACTCTGCTCTATAATTTCTTCCAAAAGTTTAAGCTTAAAATACTTCAGACTGCTTAAGTTACGGTCACATTTGGCAAATCATTTGGCAAATATTTGCCGGAATAGACGTAACCACTAAATAACATATATTTGAATTCATTTATTTATTAAAAAAAAACTTTTCTTATTTAGGCCAAAGCACAACAAATATTTAGTTTTGAATTATTTGATGCTGTTTGATCTTGATATTTATTGAACGTGTAGCAGTGCCCTATGACACCAAAGCATTTTCTCCTATCGGTTTTAAAACCAATTCTGACAATATTGGTTTCTATGACACCCCTGAATTTTTTGCTTTCCAAATTAATTTCCAAACATTGGATCTGGCAGTTTTATAATAAATATCATTGAGGTAAAAAATAAGCCTTATATATGAACATATATTTAATAGTACAACCAATTAAGTCATCAAATTTTGCAACAATAACTATTTTTTTATGACTTCAATTTATTTGACCTCGTTTAATAATACAACACAAGAGAAGTATTGTCAGTTAGTGGATTGCAAAGCTAAAGTCTACGAGTATAAGTATGTAATTCCATTGAAATAAGTATTTCTTTATAAAACATTAAACATTACATTTTTTTAAACTTAGTTATTAGTATAATTTGATAACTTAATTATATTCAAAATTAGTTGCTCAATATTAATGAAAAATTATTTATATTGTTTTTTATATCGGTTTTAAATTTTGCTTTCATATTTCATATTTGATTGTTATTGAAATATAATTATTTACGATGTTTAAACACGCACATATGCAATCAGATAAATGTAATAAATGCACGAACGTATAAATTAGGGTAATAATTTTTTACTTTTCTGAATTTCGAATATTGGATTAGAGTGTATTCATATCTGGGTAGTTATAGGTATACGAATAAATATGAGGAAGGTGAAATTAGTTTTGCATCGCACAATTTCTTAAAACGAAAACAGCTAAAAACATTTTGAATTTTATATCCTTTTAGAATGATAATTCTGATATCTAGAATCTATACTGAATATTTTTCCATATATAAAATATTCAAACTCGAAATAGCCAAGCAAAATTTTTATAAAATAGACACACCCCAATATTCATAGATTATTCGTAAATTTGAAATACTCATTTAAATAAATAGTACGAAAAACAAATTCATTAAATTATTTCAAGTATTTATTTAGTTTAGTTGTTATCACTATTGTAGCAATAACTGTAGCACTGGAAGCAATTGAATTGGTTTGTTCTAATTTGTAACTTTATTATTTAAATTGAATGTAAATATTTACAAAATAATAATATAAATATAATCAATGAAATAATAATAATAATAATAGTTATTAGAGTAAAAACGCACACATTTACCCATAAACGTGAGCTTCTACAAACACACTCACTTAAACATACACACATACATTCATACACTCATATCATGACTGTGAGTTATAATGAAATAAAACAAAATAAAATAAAGGTTTATAACTTCATTTAATGCAAATGTATGTTTGTGCTGCTGATGCTGATATGAAAATGTTATTATTTGCAAGCCTAACAAGTGGAAATTTTTATTTGATTAACATATGTATGTAGTTGTATATTTCTAAACTATTATTGGATTCTAGGGAAAACTGTTTAAAATATATATTTTCAATACAAGTAAAATTTTGAAAAATTGTAATCAAATAATTATACATACATATGTTTTGTGAAATGCGTCATAAAAAAGGGGAAAAAACCTTTCAACTAAATTAGGGCAAGGTCCATGGTGTAATTATACAAGGTGAGTGCAGTAGCCCAGCTGACTGACTTTATTTACAATTTACTTATGTCAAAAGTAATCTTTTTTCAAGTATTTTTGAGAGTAGTACATTATTTTACGCAAACAAAATGCCTGTTGTTTCTGTTTTGTGTTGTATTTGTTGTCGATTTGCACTCACCTTGTATAGTTGCACCTTTGCAAGGTCTATAAGTCGGTTGAGGTAAAACTTTCCAATCAACACAGTTATTGCAACATCTGTCTGATCGTTATCACAATGGAATTTACGCATGGTCTGGATATTTTAAATGAATCCTGCTGCTCGCAAACATTTTGAAATGATTTTGCAAGCTCTTGCTGAGATTGACAACTATTTTGATGTAGTAATGCCGATGGATCTCATTCACCATTCTTCGGTGAGCAATCGGTTTGTTTCAGCGGCACTTTTTATTTAAAGTCAAGAAGTAAAGCAAAACTTGCTGCGTATGACGCTTGGTTGGTAAATAATTTGTCTGTCTCGAGCATTATCCGAGTATAAAGCAAGAACTAAAGAGGTGTGCATACTAGGCAGATAATAATGATGGGGATGATACAGTAATTTCTTAAACTAAAGTACTTACAGGTAAAGTACAGTTGAAGAGCTTGTTCCACATTTAAAAACATTCATAGACGCAGAGAAGGTTGAAGTAGATAAGTATATGAAAACGATTGAAGCCATTGACAAATTACCTAAAAACTTTCAAAAATACAATTGAAGAAATAATGCGAAAGACTGAAAACTTTCCTGTCAAATAAGAAATCGGTTGTAAGATGACTTATTAAATGCAATAGTTAATTTAAAAGCATATTAAAACAATTTTGCTAAACGAACTTGAAATAAGTTTTATTTCTATTATTTCTTAAAAAGTTTAGCCATCCTTCTTAATGTGTTATTTTTCTTTAATAAAGTTATACAAAAAAAAAACAAAACACTAACAGTCTAATTCATAAAAACTTATCAGGGGTTTATAACATGCTTATAAAGCAAATATCCATACAAAATTTGCTTTATAAACCTCTTATAAACCTGATTTAAGTTTTAAGAATAAGGGCATTAACCTTTATAACTATTTGTTAAGCATTAATTAATTCCCGGGATTTAATATTTCATTCCGTTTCCTGGAAAAAATAAACTGAGAAATCCCAAAGCCTAGTGCCAGCAGATTGCTTTGTACCCAACAAACATGTATGACGTGTTTGTTAAATAGATATATGTACTTGTATATAGCTTGCAAAAGGCCAAGTTAACTTAAAGATGCCAGTGTGTCTGTTAAAAATAATTTATTAACATGTATGATTCATACATTTTTGTCAATTATGTTACTTTTTTGAAAATCGTTAAAAAAGATTGTCCTTAATTACTCGTATATTACTGTGAATAGTATATAAGATTTAACACAGTTGAGTATGTTGAATAAATCTTTGATTTATTTCTGAATAAAATACAATTTGTGGATTATTTCTTGTTTAGAATATCATTTTTTTTTTTGATTCACTCATATAAATATGAATTGTTCACAAAGCCAACCATTCATTACATTTAACACACATGACTTACGAACAAGTGAAGCATAAATAATTTACTAAAATGATTTTAACACTAACAGTTACTTAGTTCACTTTCCTTCTTTGTATTTGTATACAAGTTTGTTTAGTTTAGACTGTAGTTGATCTCAAGTTGAAATGCAACAATAGAATTTATTATTATTTTATTTGTTTTTAAAGATTTTAAAATTTAAATAAACATTTTAATAATCGATACAAAAAGAGTTCAATATAAATAACAGTTGACATGTTTTTCATTTCATAAAATAATTCTATTTTATCTTCCTTTTCAGTAAATTTAAATTCTTAAAATGTTTTTTTTTTTTGTTGTTAACTTTGAGTGTATGTGTGTTGGGTTTTGTTTTCAAATTACAACAATATCTTGGAAATCCCTTTGTCAAAATCATTTTTATATGTCTGCTGAAAAAATCATTAACAAGTGGTTGTGGTTGTGTGGAAGCGTATGTGTGAAGGATCTTTAAAAATATGTAGGTGTGTTAATAAATAAACTATACAAAAATACTTTACTAATTTGTACGAAATGTTTTTTCCTTAGTTTTATATTTTTATAATTTCTTTTAAATTCATCCAATTTTAAAATAAAACAAATAACAAATCTTTTTAAAATAGTAAAGGTTTTTAAATGTCCATGTACATAATATGTCCTTATACATTGTATTTATGACCTCATAAGTGCCTGCATCTGAAAAAACAAAATTTGTTTTGCCCATGAACTTAAATTGGTCATTATATCGCTACTTATTGGTCTCGTTGAGTAGAAAAACAACATCATTATCATCTTATATTTTTCTGTTTCTTTTTAGTTCATAACTTCAACCTTTTATATAATTTTACAATGCTGAAATCTAAACAAGTTGACATTTTTTTGTGTTCTTATTGTTGTATTGCGAAACACATAATTTGGATATATGACATATTTGTTGCTTTTTGTTAAAACTGCTGTAGTCAATTGGAAGTAGTTTGCAACACTGAGTGGGTTTGGCAGCTTTTCTAAGATTTTGCTATAAACACTTTAGTCTTTTGTGAAATTGAAGGTAGAAAATGAAAATAAAATACAAGTAGTTGTCTGTTTAAGGTCTATAAGTGGGAAAAACTATCAATTATATAATAAACAATGATACCCACACCATTCGGAACAGCAAAATAATTTTTACCAAAAACAAACAGTCTAGCTAACAAAATTTAGAAAATATGACTTGAAAATCAAATTTCATATTAAGAGTGGTGTGAACATAAAAATAGCAGGACACAGTCTATGGATTTCATTTTCAATTCTATATATTATTAACGACTTTTTGCTACCAGGAGCTCAGATCTGAGTAGTAGGTTGAAATGGCTTTTTAAAACTGTCTAAACGCTTATAACTTCTAAACGTCTTAACCGATTTAAAAGATATTGATATTCGCGTAAAGCGCACGAATTCAGCTCCTCAATCTAAAAAATGTATTAAGCGTCCCTGAAGATGCTACATATTGTGTAGCGAAATATCGGAAAAAATAAAAAATAAAAAATAAAAATAAAAACTGACCTTAATCTCGAAAAATAAAATTGTTTAATTAATACTATTATTTATATTCTAACAAAGTTGGAGTTTTTAGTTTCGATGTGGAAGTAGAATAACACTGGCATGGGTAGACTTATTTATGCACTTAGTAACATTATATTACACTAAATATATTTATCAATAACTATAAACATGGACATTTGCTAGTACTTATTGCAAACATTTAATCTAGTTTTAAATAATTTCATAATTTATTTAATGATTGTAATTAAGGATTTGACATTTGCTAAAAATTATATGTGCAGAATTATTATTGTTATTTAATGTCATTATAAATATAAATATAAATATGCCTGCATTCATTTCGTTTTGAATTAAATTGAAAACAAATTTTTGTTACAAATAAAAGCATGCATCTGCATCTAACTAAATTTAGTTGATTTATTTACACTTTTAAAATAATTATGTTTTTAACTTGAATGAACAATAAGTTTTTTTTTCAAAAGAATAACAATTGACAGCCATTATTAGTTTTAAATATTAAACGCTACAACAAATCTGCGAAACAAAATCATAGTAAAACATAATGTAATGAAACTGAAAATAAACCAGCCAAAAATATTCTAGAATATATTTTTTGTAATTTTTACTCATATTAGTTTCCAGAAATACAGCTAGCGAGTGATTGAGCTTTAGGTTTCTAGTAGACTTGCTGGCAGCTATTGTTGGAAAGTAAAATACAACCATTTGAAATTGTTAAATGAACTTTACTCATTTGTAATAAATAACTAAATAACTATTGAATATCTAAAGGTATTTGGAATATTTGTTATGTTATATATTGTGTTACTGAGGTCTAATTAGATAAAAATATGAAGCTAGTTTCAGCTAAATTTACAGGTGGTTTGTGAATAATTATGATCCATATTGTTTAAATGCTTATTTAGTATTGACATATAAACTGATGACAAGCATTCATTAAATGTCATTAGGCGACACTATTACAAAAGTCCATCAAAAACCGTAGATTGATGACCTTACTTCAATAAACCTCAAATACTCTTTCGCTGTTTATAATTGCAATTTTATATTTTTTTGCTGGGAATACATGCATATTGTATGCTTTTTATAATATTTATGTTTTGCAATATTTAATTTAAATATAATGTCTTGTATTGGTAAATTCATTTACTAACAACCACATCATGTATTCACACTTATATACATATATGAGCATCCATTATGTTATTTCCAACAATTTTCCGCTAAAACTTTTAAAATAAATAAATATTTGAAAAGAAATACAAACAAATTTTATTTTAATATATTAAGCCAAATTCATACATACATACACACAACAACACAAAAATATATATAATTCAAAATGATTTTATATATGAAATTAATAATATTTATAACCAAATTTTATGGCGTATTAGGAATTCACAAACTGTCATAACATGTATTGTATTTATATTATTAAAATTGTTACTATTCATGTTACATGTATGTAACATGTGTATACACATTTATTTTGCAAATTATCTTTGCATATTGAGTCGCTTAAAATGGATCGGGAATTTAGGAGATACTATGATGCAATAAAAAAGGAAAGTAGAATTTCCACGCTATGAAACTGATGTTTAAAAATAAACTAAAATCCCTATCGATTTACATATGTATGTGTGTTAATATAATATTCCTAATAAAATTTTGAGTTTATTGTTATGCGATATTAACCCTAATCTACTAACCTTCTAAAATACCCCATTAAGCGTAACCATTCGTTGCTTCGACGAGCAATTATTGGGAATATATAATATCGGTCGTAAATATATTTTTATTTCGTGTTCGTCGATTCGACAAAGGTTACGGTTGTAGGGTTAAGGGCAAGTATTTTAAACATATTTCCAATAAATTAAGATTACTAGTTTTAGATAGAAGTTAAATCTGTAATTACTTTAAATGACTTTATTGGAAATGTATAAAACAAGCAAAACTGAAACAAATATTTAATTTTTTCTGTTTTATAATTAACTAGCTGACCGGGTCCGCATTGCTGGCCCCAATTAAACGTTAGTGTTGTATTACCACACGATTTAAATTGAGTTTTTAGCGAAATTAGCGGCCTTTAAATAAAAATCCATGGAATGCCCATCATAAAGTTTTTTTTAACACAATAACTTACATACTGGCCGTGTGAAAAACATGAATTTTCCAAAGTTAAGCCAACAATAGTCAATGACTGGGCTTGTGCTTTATTGGTGGTAATAGGTGGTAATTTGGTGTTTAGTTTTTGATGGTCAATCTGGTTACGTTGCATAACTTTGGTGCGTTTAAGTTGAGAATAGGAATTACCGGTGATCCAACCTTTAATGTTAGCACACATGCGGCAGCATTCCTGGTGGTTTCAATGATTTCAAAAACTCAGTGGAATAATTGACGGCTTGTTCTACATCCATTACTGTGTCGAACGATTTGTGTTTGATTAATTTACCGGGCAGTTTTAATTGAATTTGCTCCTTGAGCTTGTTGAGATAGCGTGATTTTCTTGACTCGGTTCTTAAGATATGAAGCTTTCAAGCATGCGTTCATTGATCTTGGAATAAAGGGCAAAGTTGGACGGAAATCACCAGCAAGAAATATAAGAGAGCCTCCCATCGGTTGGTTGTTTCCTCGGAAATCACGTAGAGTCCGGTCAAGCGCTTCAAGCAATTTATTTTTTATCAGCGCGCTGCAGCGTTAGAAAAAAACTCAAAAATATACACAAAATGTAGGTATCTGAAATGCAAGAGTACATCGATTGATAATATAATATTATTTTTAACTTATTATGTTGTGTTAACGAATAATGTAAATATTTTGTAAATAAACCGAAAACTTGGATTTTTGAATGCAACATTTCCAAAGTTTTAAAATTTTGATATTAAATCATAATTAACTTAGGTTTTTTGTTAAATATCTACGGAACTATATTTCAAAAAAATAAAATAAAATAAAATAAAATAAAATAAGAAAAAAGCAAAATAAGAATAAATATATGCACTCGTATATGTAATTGGTGGTGCAACATGAATATTGGAGTTTGACACGCCCCTCCGCCCACAGACCGATAATCAAAAATCAGGCTTCACAGTGTCACCCGCCTTTAAATTCTGAAGACTCCCTGAAACCGTTTTGGAGTGCATACGTTACATACATACACACATTCTATTATATATGTACAGCTTTTTATTTAGTTGAAGTTTTATATTATTAAATGAAAATATTATTTACAACCTAATGAATAGATATTTACACTAACTAATACATATGCATAAGTAATAGTAAGAAATAGTCTATCTGTATATGAGTAAACCTATAAATAATCATTCAAGTATTTTTTCAGTCTTATGGTCAACATTTGTACAAGTTAGTAGTCATTGATAAGGTTTAAATTTATATCAATTTATATTTTGAATATACGTACGTGTGCATGTATTTTGTTTTAAATTTAAAATCCTCGTACTACAAATGCTGCTTCCGATGACGCTCAGGGACCATCAAAACACAATTGTTGTTGTTGTATTAGTGATACCAAAAATAGAAGAAAAGAAAAAAGAATGGAATTTTAAACAAACTCCTAAACTCTATGTTTATGTATACGTGTGTGTTATGTGTGTGCGTGTGTGTGTATAGTTTGACATGAATGTAAAACATGGTCATCAAAACACATGTCGGTTGTTTACGTTACGCTGTCATCACTGTGGTTGCAGCTAATGCAGCATGTATACACAACACAAATACAGGAATGCAAAAACACACACACACACATACACCTATACAAACAAAGATTCATACGCAATACCCATTTACACATTGTATGGCTAAATTTTGCATAAAATTGGGGAAAAAAAAGATGAGGCAAACAAAACATGTTTTCCAAATTGTTTACCCAAACATGTCCAGGTTCTTTTTTCATTTCATTAAATTCTGAGGTAGCAAATGACGCTATAGACAAAAGCACACTGAAAGAAATTCGTCATAAATAAATTTTATGCAAACGTGTAAAAATATTCAACGAATTTACTTTAATATTTTCTTTCGTGTATATTATTAATGTTTCCTTGAACGTTAAAATTTGTTGCAAATGCCATGATGATACAGATAGAGACAAAGTCATATGGATGTTTACACAAATAAGACAACAGGTTTGCATTAATAATAATTACCATAAATAAAGTCTCAATGTGGTCTTAACATATTATTAAGTTGTTATTGATTTCTCTATGCCTATAAATTGGCTATATCCTTCTCACTAGGACAATTCATCATTTTTAGCTATTAAACTAGACAGTATTTTGTCATAAACAAAATGTTTAGTATTTAAAAATCAGTTGCAATTGCATTTACCGATTTAATATTGCCGCGTTTTCATTTGGGGTTGTTTTGTATATATAATATTTGTTGTGACTATTATTGCTCAACCACACATGTGTATGCTCAATTCTGCTAAAGCCACTTGCATTTTATATTTTCATCATTTTCGGTATTTTCAGTATTTTCGCTTTATCTAAATTGTACCTCATATATGTGGTATCAAAGCGAGGTTTGGCATTTTAAAATGATATTGTGGATAAAAAATACACCATACAATTTTAGTGCTTTTGTCAATGTAGCGGCTTTTGACGCTTTAATATATTTATGAATTATATTTAAAATAAAGAAGCTAATTAGATATTAAAGTGCCAATTGTACCCCTGAATATTAGTACTTGTAATCTACATAATTTTTTTTTTTTGAAATTAGAAGATGATTGCAAGCCTTTCTAGAATTTATGTACTGTTGCAGTGATAAATAAATAAAGGACATTTAAAGATTCTGCATGATTTTAATACCACATACGTTTTCGCATTTCAAAGCTTGCAAATTGACATCACTGCTCTTAATAGCGTGTGTTATTTCTCTAAAATAATTTTTTGGCAACAAGAACATCCGAAGCCATAAAGTTTTATATGTACGAGTATGTCTGCGTATCTGTATGTGTTTTTGTTAAAATGGTGAAAATATATTGTGTTGAAAGTTTGTGGCATAGAGATTTTAAAATGCTATCAAAATAATATGACCAAAATATGTATGTATGAGTCGCTAATAATACGAATATGAATACAAAGACTAGACTAAATGCTAAAACTTGAATAAATATAATGTTTACACCGGTCAACACGATTTTTGAGTCTGAGTTCTGTACCTCTGATTTTGATTACTTGTGCCAAACTAAATAAAGAAAAAATATTTTTATCTAATAAAGTTTGCTTTTGTAGGTACCAGAACGAACTTGCAACCTTTATGGAAAAGGTCTATTTTTCAATGTTAATCATATTTAAAATTCAAACAAGTTATTTTTTTTTTTTTTTTTTTTTTTTTTTTTTTTTTTTTTTACATTTAATTATTTATTGAATCTTCAAAATGAAATGACAATAAGTATTCAAATCTTAATACTAAAAAGAAAATAATAAGCCCAGCCAGTGCTAGACAAAAATTTTTATGATACTAAAAAAATTTCACATCAACTGATCCAGTCATCTATTTTGCGCTTGAGTTAAAGCAAGGGTATCCCTCCTTCTCAACCGATTGTGGCCACTAAAGTTAAGGATGTCTCGTGCAAGGGGGTTTGGATGGTGTTCAAGTTTGCTGACATACTTTGACGCATATTTTGTAAATTCGACTTTTACTAATGGCACGCCTAGATCTTTGTGGATTCGAGAATTTTTAACATACCATGGTGCTGCAGTAATTATACGTAGAATTTTATTTTGACCCCTTTGAATTTTTTCAATGTTGGATGCTGAGGCAGTACCCCATAATTGAATTCCATAGCACCAGATTGGCTTTAGTATTGCATTGTACAACAAAAGTTTGCAATCCAATTTCAATGTAGAGTTTCTGCCGATTAGCCAATTAAGTTGCACTGCTTTTAATCTCATTTGTGTAAGTTTCGCTTCAATATGAGACTTCCAAGTTAAACGGCGGTCGAGGTGAATGCCGAGGTATTTGACTTCATTGTGTTGCGGGATAATTTGATTATTTATTCTGATGAACGAGCAGGTATCTTTTCGCAATGTGAAAGTTATATGAATACATTTCTGTTCGTTAACCCTGATTTTCCAAAGCTCTAGCCAATTCTCTAGTTTATAAACATAATTCTGCAAATTCTGTGATGCAACTTGGTGGTCCTTATGGACGCTGATAAAGGCTGTATCGTCTGCAAAAGTTGACGTGTGGATTTTAGGGTCTGACGGCATGTCGGAGGCATATATCAAATATAAAGTAGGACCCAGTATGCTACCCTGTGGCACACCTGATTCAATTGGCTGAGCGGTACTTAAAAAATCACCTTCTTTGATTTTAAATTTGCGACCGTATAAATAACTTTCCATGAGTTTATGGGTGTTAGCAGGCAGAGTTAATTTTATTTTGTGCATTAAACCGTCATGCCAAACTTTGTCGAACGCTTGGGACACATCAATGAAAAGGGCGGAGCAGTATTTTTTGTCTTCAAACGACCCTCTTATCACATTTACCAATCTGTGTGTTTGCTCGATGGTGCTGTGTTTAGCTCTGAAGCCGAATTGATGATTAGGAATACATTCAGTGTCATTCAGAATTGGAGTCAATTTAGTCATTAACAATTTTTCAAACAGTTTTGAAATTGTCGGCAGTAGACTAATTGGCCTATATGACTCCACTTTGGTATGGTCCTTCCCTGGCTTAGGAATCATAGTGATCATAGACACCTTCCAATCTGCAGGATAGTATTCTAGGCGTAAAATAGCGTTGAAGATAAAGAGGATAATTCTTCTTGCTACACGAGGTAACTCCACAAGCATTTTATTGCTGATTTTATCCATACCTGGAGCCTTTCTAAGGTTCAGAGTACCAATAGCGTTTTGGACATCACGAAAGTTTAGTCTTAGAGGTACAGGAGGCCTTATAACAAGTGGTGGCAAATCAGATTCGTTATTATTTGAGTTGTTTATAGTAAACACATTTCTCAAATGGTTAACAAATAAAGTCCCCTTCTCGGAATCATTTCTAGCCCAGTCACCAGTCGGATTTCGCAAAGGAGGTTTTCCTCTTACTGGTCTTTTTAAACCTCTTGCCGCCCTCCATAACGAGTAGTCAGATTGTGGGGTACTATCAAGACCTTCCAAGTAAGATCTAAGTGAGGCCGTTCTTTGGGTTTCTAAGAAATGTCTTAGTATATCTCTGCATTCCCGTAGCCTAGCTTTCAGTTCAGGAGACCTGTGAATTTGCCACTCTCTTCTCATTCTTCTTTTTTCTGATAGGAGATGTTCGAGTTCAGAGAAATAAGTTCTGTTTGTCCTATTTCTACATTCAACGTGATAAGTGGAAGCGTGATGCACAGCTCGTCGAAGGTCCTCGGTAAAGTTGCCAATCGACTCATCAATATCGTCGGTAGTTCTCAACACAACATTTTCCGTGCAATGAGAACTTAAATACTTTTTGTATTTTATCCAACTTACTCGGGTCTTAGTCATGTTCATAAATGGAGAACCACACACTTGAGGGAAATGCATTGAAATGATAGTAGGAGAGTGATCTGAGGACAAGTCCAGTGAAGGATCCACTTGCATCCATTCTACAGGGATATTTTTCATTACCCCAAAGTCAATAACATCGGGAATCTTCCGTCGGTCCGTCGGCCAATAGGTGGGATGTCCACTTGAGAGTACATCTAAGCCCATTTTAGCAATGGTGTTGAAGAGTACGCGACCCTTTGGGGTTACCAGACGTGAACCCCAGAATGTGTGTTTGGCGTTAAAGTCACCAGCAACTAAAAATCTAGCTCCAAGGGATTTAAAGAAGTTATGGTATTGGTGTTCTTTTATTGAAAATCGAGGCGGAGAATAAATCGATGATAAAACAAATTTGTATTGACAGAATTCAATGCAAATGTTTGTTGCTTGGAGGTAATCCTCACTTATGTTATTCATTAGATAATGCTTTATTCTGTTCTTTATAAGAATAACAAGTTATGAATTATATATTTTAATTAATTTTTATTATAAAAGACAGCACAAATAAACATAAAAATATGAAAAAAAAGATACAAAAGAGCTTTAAAACTGAATACTTTTAGTATTTCTAGTGTAAACGTCAGAACTTTCTCTTATGAGCATCCAAATGTAGTCACCCATCATGTTCTCATTATATTGTCCTTGATATCTTTGTTCAAAGTTCATTATATCCTGGGGGATTACTTCGTATTTCGATTCGAAAGCAAAAGCTTTCGAAATACAATGTAAAAAGTATACAAATTCGAATGATTTTCTTTTCGAATCGAAATACGGAGTAACCCCCCTGGTGGAAGCATTCCCCTTTGCTCTGCTGAATATTCACCCAAGTTGTATTAGAATATATCCAAGTGCGCATGCAGCATGTGTACTTTGAGTGAGTCTTGACGAAGAGCCTTTACAAATTGCTTCATGAGTCCTAACTTTATGTGCAGTGGAGGCATTAAAATACGATCACGTTCTACAATTGGTTTATTTTTTACATTATGTTGCCCGATTTGAAACTCGCTCCGTTGAGGCCATGAATGCTGCTGGTAGTGAAGTGCATCGGCTCTACTGTCCCATAAGCAATGGTAACACGGATATTTAGTGTATCCCCCTTGCATTCCCACCAGAAAACCAACCATTTTGAAATCCCCTATCACGGGCCAGGCATACAGTTCATATTTTAAAACTTGTAGAACCATTTTAACGCTTTCGTAATTTTCTTTGAGCATTACAGAATGAGCCAGAGGAAGTGATGGAAATTTATACCCATTAAGTACAAAAGCAAACTTTATTTATTATAAAAGGAGTTCCTGTTTACTTTTCCATTTATATAATCAGAAAATAATCACTAAATAAAAGACTCAAACAAAAATGTTTTTTTTTTTTGTTGACCTGTGTTTTGTATAAATCATTTATTTTATGAATTATAATTTATTTTATTTATGAATTTTATTAAAAATTAAAACTAATTTTGAAAAAAAAATAATATTTGAATGTGAAAATAATATTTCATTAATGGTCAAGTCTAAATTTGAGTAAATTAGTTAAGTAATTGAAAATAATAATGAGCAGCTAATTGAAAAAGAAAACTATACTTTTATTCATGACGGTTCTATTGTATGTTTTTATTTCTGTAAAAAAAAACAAAATCATCCCTTTTTCAATTCACAAAACTGCATTCATAAATGACTGAATTGAATTTAACTCAACATCTCCATTATTTCAAAACTTCTAAGCCCTTGGGGAAGATATTTTAGAGGAAACTTATTCTTTCACTTAGTTATCTTGGTTCAAACCAGCAATGTTCATGCCCTTTTTGCGCTTAAAACAAAAAAACAAACAAAAAAATTATGATAAATTGTTTTATAACATTAAAAAAAAAAGATGGCAACATTTTAAGTGAATAAGCATGTTAATAAATAAAATCAAGCCAAAGACGAACGATAAAGTAGTAAAGTAAAGAACAAAAAATGGCAGTTACGTGGTAAAATCTGGAATAAAATTTAGTTAGCGGCATACTTTAACGAAAACCAAAACCAAAACCAAAAAATAATAATAATAATAATAATAATTTTATATTCCAGCTACCACTGGCACTTGTTAACATTTGACACTTTTTCATCAAAACGAAAATTTAATTTAAAAATATAAAAAATTGAATTAGAATCAACGAAAAGGAATAAAAAGTAACAATCAAATACAAGAAAACAAAAATGTACCTTTTTGGGCTGCTTCTAATAGATATGTACGAACAAATGTGTGAGCATTTCTAGGGTTGTGGCAAACTGCTGCTACCAAGAATTATAATGTAATGAATTTAACGTTAATAAAAAACGTGATTGAAATTTAAGATGCGTTAACGATAATAAAGTCCACAGTCAGATGTGTGTGTGTGTGTGTGACTGTGAACACCTTTATTGTGTGTGTGTACCAGTATGTGGTACAAATAGTTTATTCCACAAGTATTTCTTTTTTTTTGTTTGAAACATCATGTCATTTGTCAATTTATTATTATACCATGCATGTAGCATTTGTTTGTATGCAGTGTCTGTATGTGTGTGTTTAGGTTTTCTTGCTCAAAAGAACATTATTTTTTCCTTCCGTTTTCTGTAATTTTATTTCTCTTCTTATTTTGAATTCTTCATATGTATGAACTCTATACGTTAATTTTTATTTTTCTCTTTTGGTTTTAGGTATTTTTGTCAAATGGATGATGATTTGTTTTTTGTAACAAACATATGCAAAAAATTACAAATTCATTTAGTGTTTCTTTAAGAGGAAATTGGAATTAACAAAAGTCTTGTTAATTTTCTTTTTTTTGCTTTTTTTTAGAAAGATGATAAATTGAAACAGGTTCAACTTTGTACTTTAAATCATAAACTGAATTGAACTCGAGCTGACCTGAATTTTAGTTTGAATTGGAGGCAATAAAAATATATGTTGAATAACATTTAACATTAACTAAGGCTGTAAAAAGAAAGATGACTTAACGTTTGGTTTATTGGTGTGGTATGTGATTTATTACGTTCGTTCAAAGAAACATCGTTGTAAGACAAAGTGTAAAAAAATTATATAAACTTCTGCTTTAAATAACGATAACATATTAAATATATATTCGTAAATAAAAGTAAATTAAAAAATAGTCTTTGAAGGGATGGCTTTGTAGGATATTGTAGGTTAGCGCATTTGATCATTAAGCATGAGTTGGTATTTGTAGACCGGTTCGATCCCCAGCCGCTGCCACTCAAACAACATCAGTATCTGTTAGTTATTAGTTTTCTTTTCTATCCATCATAACTAATATTTATCACAGCGCCCTCCTTCGATGGTATAGCATTTAAAAACGTCACCAAAGTAAAATTTTTAAATAAAGGCTATAAAATCAAGCTTTTTATATTAATGCGCCTACTCACCACCAGAAGCGCTGCAATTCTGCACTAAAAACAAACATAATGCTTAATTGCAGAGTTGTGATATAAAAAGCTTTCTTCTTTCACCACCTTTACTTCTTCAACCTATCGATCCCCTTTCCAAAGAAAGTAACGCAAGTATATATAAGCATATTAATTGCCTGACTGTTATTGGGCGATTCTATTCTGACGGGTGCAACATTTAGACGCTTTAAACGTGATTTACTAATAGAAAGAAACACATTTTCAATTAAGCTATTTCTAGAAGGACTAATATTTTTCTATAGACTATTGTTATCTATTTACAAGAATTTATATGAAACGACCAAATAGCCACGAGAGAGCTTTAAAGTAGATGACGGGTGCAACCAAATTGGCCAACTTTCATAAGATCATGCCACAAAAACACAAAACTCTGTTAATTTCAAAACTTTATTTGCAATATTCTTTGTTATTGTGCAAGATGAGATATCAGACGATGATTATCAAATCAAACATCATAGACAAATATAATCCAATAATAAGAAATTTGCCAGAAATTTGCAACGCGTCTAAAATAACTAAACAAAAATACATTTGTTTTTCTTCATTTTCACATAATTATTCAAAATATAGTTATTTATTAATCAACAACTAAAAATATATAATAAAAAACTCATTTGCCATTAATTAAAAATCAACAAAAACTGTTGCACCCGTCATTTAAATATTATGATGACGGGTGCAACCATTTTGTATTAACGTTAATTTCAACACCAAGCAGAATCTACACTTCACTTTAATAGATTTCTATTTGTCTTTGAGTTTTTCTTACTTTCACATAGCTTAAAAACATTGGCTTTTCATTTCTATGAAAAAAGTAGACTTTTATACGTTTTGCATGACGGTTGCAACATGTTAAAATTGGATTTTTAAAATCAATAAATTTTCTGATGAACTAAAAATAATTACTTACTTTTTTTATACCGCTGATTGATAAATATTTGCAGTCCAATATACAAAATAAAAGTATGATCACAATCTGGCAATAGCAGCTGTTTTGAACAAGTGTTACATAACACGTATGAATTTTCTGTTCGCACCAAATCTATGAATGGTAATGATTCGAAGTGCACAACAAATTTTTTATTTAAGCTGACATCTAAAAAAAATTATATTATTATAAAATATAGATATTTTACTTTAAATTGGCATAAAAAAAAACGTATCAAATAGTGTGATTTGAAAATTGATGTTAAAAGTTGTCTGGAATAGAATCGCCCTACTTCTCTTTTTGTAATAAAAAAACAAAAAAAAAAAATGTATGTCTTTTAAATAAAAGTAAAATGACCAATAAAAGCAATTGACGATATATGTAAGTGACAGTTTTATGTGATTTTTCTGCATTAACCGACTAAACGTTGAAAATCGGTCTAAGGTTTTGCAAATCCATTTGATAATAATGCATACTATCATTTAAATTGTTTATAAATTGTCAGCCTCATATAATTAGATTTTCAAACATATCTCTGTTTGTAAATAGATTTATAGAAAAACGAAATAAATTAAATGTTTTACCTTTTAGTTTCCTTCATTTACCCTGTTAAACAGAAGTACATGACGTATACGCAATATTTAATTCAATAGTATTATGACTTTTTTTTTTACAAAAACTATGTATTTTAGCCTTTTACAATTTGATTTTCAAAAATTGTTTCGTTATATTATGTTGAGTTAGGCAAAACAATCCAGAATTTAGATTTTTACCATCACAATTATACTTCCAACGAAAGGTGCACATTATGCATTATACGTTATATTTAATTCAACATTGTTACTCATACGTAACAATATAAACAATATGATTTTAGTTGCATGTTCGTGTTCGTAAATAAGTGATTAAAAGTTTTAAAGTCTGTTCAATTTACCTCCATTTTAGCATTTATTTCAACTTGGTAGAAAAACAATCATTGTTTGTATATACGAGTACATATGTATGCACATATATTGTTCATGATGTGTTGGTAGGTTTTGTTTTTGCTAATGAGAAACCAATGTGACCACAAACATTGTATTTATGCGGTATTTAATGTATATTTTTGTTTATAGATAATAACACCACGTATTTAAATTTAATTTTTTGTTAAGCTTCAAAATTGAATACTTAGTATTTAAATAATGTTGCTGTTTAATATAGTGGGACTTTTATTTTCTATATACTATTTAATTTTTAATATTTGCATTTTAAATTAATAAAGTAATTTTTAATTTATTTTTAATTTCACTAAATGCGTGCAGGCAGCCTGAATGACATGTTTACTTGGAATTAATGAGACTCAACAAATGTTTGCACAGAAAAAAAAAACAATTAATAAAAAACTTATTTTCATTATTTGCATACAGTTAGTTGATTTAATTATTTAGCAATGTAATTAAAAAACAAATAATAGAAACAATGCTTATTTAATTAGTGAAAATGCAAATAATTAAGGGACTGTTAAAAATAATAATGTTAATTTGCAGATAAATTACAAACAAATGTTTGTGGTTTGAAAATTATTAACCCTTTAAATATGATACTTATATTTAGATTAGATATGATATAGCCAGGTTAGCTTCTTACCATGATAAATAAATTGGTAATTAATTGTTAAAGCTTTGCAAAATTTGTTTAATTATAAAGTAAATTAAATTGCTACCTTTCAAACTTAAAGTAAAACTTTAATGTGATGCAATGGGTTAAATTTATAAACTATGAATGAATTGAATATTTTATGTTATTTTTGATTTTTTTTTTCTGTATTAGTTTATGGTACATTGAACTTCAAATATTGAATAAAAACATGACTTTATAAATTTACATTTAGACTAAAGTTTTTCATACATACAAATGTATTTGAATATTGCTTCAGTAGTTTCTCTTTTGCCGTGTTTGTCATATTCAAAAATACTTATGTCATATTATTCTCATTATACAAACTTTTTTTTTCTTTACATACTTTTGGGATTTTCTAGCATACGTATTTGCACTCATCATTTGAAGCTGAATATGCATGAAGTATAGAAAAAATGAGAGAAATGGAATAAATGTATTTATGAGATATATATGTACATACATATGTATATATGTATGTGTGTATGTATACTTACTATTTGAATTTGTATTTTGTTAAATCAAACATAAAAAACTAGTCAAGTCAAATGTGTTTTTGAAAACATGATTAATGTTTGCTTTTAGAAATAAATTTTAAATGAAGAATTACAAGTCTTTCATGAGTTATTTCAACGTTTTTGTCAAATAATAAACATATGTAAAGGGTGTCCCAACAAGAACGCAATGGTGTCAATGGTGTTCGGTATCGTAAAATGATAACCAGTTTTTTCTTGCTTACAATTGAAGAAATGAATGTGAAGGGCATGTGGTTTCAACAAGACGGCGCCACCTATCATACAGCCAGAGAAAATGCATCAGTCATTTCCCGGTCGTGTTATTTCGCGTTTTGGAGACCAGAATTGGCCGCCTAGATCGTGCGATTTAACACCTTTAGATTATTTTCTTTGGGGTTTTTTTAAATTGGTTTTTTACGCGAATAAGCCGATGACGACTCAAGCCTTAAAAGAGGAAATTAAACGTAGTATTTATGCAAAAAGTCATTAAAAATTTCATTAAAAGATCGCGAGTGTGCCAGCAAAGCCGCGGCGGCCATCTGCACAATATTTTGTTCCATACATAACCTCATGCTGTCTACTTTACGATATAATAAAGTTTCACAATTTTTTTTTAATATCTGTGTTTTATTTAAAATTTAAAAATTGCGTTCTAGTTGGGACACCCTTTATACAAATTTGCAAAAAATTACACATTACTTAAATGCACGAATATATACAAAGTTATTAATTTGTTGAAATCATAAAAATCTACAATTTGTTTTAACTAATTTTTTAATAAATTTCATTATTACACATTATAATGCCATCAAATCAAATGTACGAGTGTGTAAGTATGTATGCAAGTTTATATCGCAACACTTACATTATTTATTACTTAAGAGAATATATAAAAATTACGCTACACATAACACAATCATAAACATTACAGCATCACAGAGATGATAGTGATAGAGATAAAGTATAAATCCTAAAAGCATCTTAGTATCCATGATTTTTCAATCTATGTTTATGTACTTGAATATATTTTCATCATCGTCATCATGTGTATATATTATCATGATAATCACAAGCCATATTAGTCGAAGTAGCGGGAGCAGGAGCAGCATCAGCAGTAGCATTAACTGTTAGCAAGTAATGGCTCCATTATCCACTACCACTCCATTACGAAACTAAAGATTTTTCTCATTTCCATCTCTCTTTCTATACAGAACGAAGACATAAATCGTTTTATCTACTTTTTTTAAACAGCATCACGTTTTGTGTACCCGATATATTTGTAAAAAATAACATACAAACACACATTCCTATGTATAGTAAAGGCAAAATAACTTAAGGTTGATCAGTAGATAAATAATAATTTTCTACATAATTTTTCTTCCAATTTTATATCTTTGTCAACTTAGATGTACTCTTGCTCACTTCATTTGATTTTTCGTTACATTATCTTTATTTTGTTGTTTTTTCTTTTTTTTTTTTTTTTTGATTGCAAAAGAGACACTCAAAGTGACAGCAGAAGAAAAGCAGTGATAGTAGTTATATAGTTTTGTAGGCATATTTACATACATGAACATGTAAATGTAATATAAAGGGTGATTTTTTAGCTATTATCTTTTTGGCAACACTGGTTTAAACAGCTGACGCACGTTTCGTGTTTTGTTTCACTGTCGAACATCTTCAGTGTGGTCTATAATTTAACCATGAATCGTCTTACAAACGAACAGCGCTTGCAAATTATTGAATTTTATTATGAAAATGCGTGCTCTGTTAAGAAAGTTCATCGCGCGCTTCTTTGGCTCAATGGGTACGTAAATTTGTACGCAGAATTGTCGATTTGGAGTGAAAATTGCAAGAGCTATCAATGCATCCAGATAAAGTCACAGTTTGGTGCGGTTTATGGGCTGGTCATATCATTGGTCCGTACTTCTTCAAAGATGATGCAAATCGTAACGTAACTGTGAATGGTGAGCGCTACCGTGAGATTATATCCAACTTTTTTTTGCCTAAAATGCAACAGCTTGACTTGCATGACATGTGGTTCCAACAAGACGGTGTCAAAACAATGGACTTATTGAGAGGCGAATTCGGTGAACATTTTATTTCACGTTCGGGACCGGTCAATTGGCCCCCTAGATCGTGCGATATAACGCTTTTAGAGTATTTTTTGTGGGGCTATGTTAAAGCTCATGTCTATACAGACAAGCCTGCTTCAATAGACGCATTGGAAGACAATATTGAAGCATTTATTCGTGAGATACCGTCCGAAATGTTGGACAGAGTATGCCAAAATTGGACTAAGCGGATGGACCATTTGAGACGCAGTCAAGGTCAACATTTGCATGAAATAATCTTCAAACATTAAATTATATGGACCTTTCTATCGATTCATTTAAAGACTTCATGCATTTTTCTGAATTTTATGTGTTTTTTTTTTTTGAAAAACTTTCCTATAGCTTTTAAAAAATCACCCTTATGACTCAGGGTTGTAAAATAAATGCAAAATCTAGGGGCCATAATTCAGTTATTAAAACAATTGTTTTCCACATGTTAAAACATTTAAACAGTTCTTGCATTTTATTGGTTTGTTTGGAGGTGAAAAATGTAGTAAAATATATGCCAAAACACAAAATATGTTCAAGCGCTATTCCAAGGACTTTTCGGTTGTCCATATGTAAATAATAGCAAACAATTTAATGTGTCTTATTTATCAAGTTGTATCAGAAATTTATTTACATATTTATACAATCGTTGTAATTAAACCACATTTGCTAAATTAACAAATTTTACCTTTTCTTCTGAAGTTCTAATCTATTTGATGCGAATTTTTGCATGATTTTCACATAAAAAATAAACTTTATTTTGCTATTCTGACGAGCATTTAGGACTTATTGGTGGTGCATCATCTCTGCTATGAAATCTTATAATGGATTTACATTCAATTTCATTTTAGTATATTTACACATACAAATTTATTTTAATATTTACTTTATTTGCCTACTTCTTCAAAATTTCATAACACATTTAGCATCGTCATCAGCATTATCATCAGCGACATTATTCTTTTTGCAGCGTCTTTCTAAAAGAGGTTTCCTTTTTTTATAAATTGTAATAAGAGTGAATTTTTTTCATCATCTCTTGTAAATAGTAGTATAACAACCATATTTTTGCCTTTATTTTAAACATTCCGTTTACGTTTCGTTTGCAGACTTAACATCATCATAAAAAAATGTATTTATACACACATTTGTAAGCTCTTACAACGATTTTTGTTTCGATATTTATTTTCCCAATTCTGATGGCACGTAAATGTGCCCAGTGGTTTACATGACAAGGCCTTTAATGTGCAGACCCTACTAATGGTCTTCAGTAGTCATTTCAGGCATCGCCTTTAAAAGGATTACACATTCGATCTGTACTTCCGTGATATTTATATTTTATAATTATATTAACAGAAATATATAAATTACTGAATAAGAAATCACAACAGAAATTTAGCTTGAAGTTATTGAAAAAGGCCTTATTGTTAGGCATGTTTGCTTATTTGTTTTACTGCTGTTGTTATCTTTATATTTTTGTATGTAGCAGAGTTATCCAAGGATTCATATATTTACAAGTAGTAAATATATGATTCTTGTATTTGTCTCTTAAAGACAAAAAGTATATGCTGTGGTAAAGTTTAGCTTGCCTGTGCATATCTAACCTAATCAAAATGTAACCATGTTAAAAGTATTAGTGAAATGATACAGTATTTTCGTTAAAGAAACATTCTTGGTTAAACGGATCGATTTTAAAAGCGAATTTAGTTAAGTAAACAAAAAATTTCAGGTGCATTTTTGATCACAGACGCAAAACGGGTGTTTGTTTTATGAAATATTGATATTGTTAAAACACAGGATTTTTATTGAAAATCTTGTTAATATGTTATTGCTGTATTATAAATGTTCTTAAGTTATTTGGACCTACATATAAGGCTGTAGCATTTTTAGAATAATAGTCTTTTATGCTCTCCAATTTGAGAAACGTTACCTTTTACTAAGGAAACTTTCTTTTCTTCAAACTAATAACGAAACAAAGTAAGTTGGTCTTTGAACCATCCATTTAGTAACGTACATAAGTATGAAATTGAATGAAAATATGTGCATATGTATTATCATCTATCATACTTTGAATAAAAGTTGTGAGTATTATAGTCTTTTTTTTTTTGCAATTTTATAGCAATAAATCCTCTTTTATATTTTTCGCTTCAAATATAATTATTAAAAGAAATTGCTGTGATTTTAAGCGAAATTTACTATATAATCTTAAAATCTATTTAGATTTACAATACAGGCAAACATTCGTAACTACATAGAGTTATACACATAATAACATAAGAAAAATATGACAATAAACAAAATAATTTCTACAGAAACATCAAGACAACAACTAATAATGGGAATATGTAGTAAATAATAAGTATTACTTTATTGTTGCCGTTTCCTTTTCCTTGTATCTCCCACCAACATTGGCTGCAACACACCAGTACAAATGAAGGCATGTGTATGGGTATAAGTATGTATTAGTTGTATCTAGGTGCGTGTGTGTGTGTGTAAGTGTATTTGTGCAAATCGAGCTTACATGAATTATACTGTAATCACATGCATTGAGTTTAATAGAAATTGAAGCACTTTTGTGGCATTAGTTTTCATACATGAGCAAAAAAATAAAATTAAAAACATTAAAAGATTGTTGCTAAAGTGGATTTTCCTTTTGAATTATTGTGCGTAAGTTATGAAGAGGAAGAGATTTTCTTATGAAATTTATATAGATCATTTTGCAATAAAACTTAAATTATTTTGAAACATGGGAAATTTTAGTAATATTATGTGCTTGGAAAATGTCTAGAAAATATTTTATTTAATATTTGAATATATGTAGATCATAAATTGCTGGAACGTTGAAAAAATATGAGAATTATAGAAACACTGAGGAACATATTCAGGTTAGCGGTTAAGGTGAAGTATGGGCAGATTTTATTTAAGTCAAACTAACTCAAATTACACTAAATATTCCCATGCATTAGTTTAAGAATTAGTCGTCTAGTATATTTTCATAAGTAGTTATAAGCAGTATGTATTTAGTAATAAAATCAATAATATAAATAAAAACAAAGCGACAACAAGTTGCTCAATACAAATAAACTGTATAACAAGACTTTTTATTATCACATATCAATTAGTGACCATATAAGCAATCGGCTGAAAATCAGTATTTGACTGCAAAGTTTGAAGGTCGAAAAAAAAATTGGAACTAACATAAACAAACGCCGCGATACGGGTCGTCTAATTTAGCCTCTATTTTCACCCCTCACTCTCAGAATCGACCTAACTTTTGCTAACCCGAATTTGTTCCTCAGTGTGTTTTTATTTTCTCATATTACTATTTGAGCGATATTATCAAATGAAAATTTTCAAGTAGAACGGTTAAAGTGAGAGGCTTATAAATGAGAGTACCATTCCATTCGTTATTTTTATTTCTTACTTCACTCTAAAACAATATAAGCTACTTTTATACCGATAATTTAAATAAGAAAAAATTTGTTTTAACAAAGTGTTAAACTGTTTACTAAGATTTGTGAGGCCCATTCGTTATATCGAAAAATTCGTTAAATTCGGCAGTTTTTTAAATATGTTTTATTAAATAAAAAATCATGTTTGTTTATTCTAATTCATAACAAAAACAAAAAAAAAATAATAATTAGTTCATATCACATTCAATTAAATAATTAGTTCAAACAAAACTAAAAAATGACTTTGTAACGTATAAATTTTGATTTTGTTGAGCGAAAAATTTCTTTACATACAAATAAATTTTTCTCTTAATCCATTTTTTTCGTAAAGCGTCTCTTAGAACATTGTCGGAATGTAATTGCAGTGACTCTCTTTTGATTTCATTTATTTTTTTTTTAACTTTTTTGCAAAAATTCGTTAAACTGAGTACATGACATTTTCATTCGTTCGTAATATAAGGTACTCAATGGAAAGAATATGACTGTTCGTTAAATCGCGAATTCGTTAAATTAAGTATACGTTAAACCAGGAAACCACTGTACATATATACTTTTGCACAAAAATTAAAAATAAGTTTTTTAGTTTTTACCAATTTTTTAACTTTTTACCCCATCGATATTCTATTTAAATAAATTTAAGGGTTCTACACCAATTTATAGAAAAACATTTTTTAATTAACGGTGTGAATTTGCAAAATATTACCACATTTATATTTGATATTTTTTATTATTTCTATTTTCATTAGTATAGAAAGTACTAAAATATAATCCTTTCTCGATTTTTTATATACTGAAAGGTTCGAATTTAAAAAAAAACTTATTTACAATGGATTTTAGATATTTTGTGTTTTTCATAGAAAATATTGATTTTTAATCACAAATCAAGTTTCTTTACAAAGTTATTGAGGATTTTAGGTATCTTGTGTTTTTCAAAAAAAAAATATTGATATTAATCGAGCTACTTTTCTCATTTAAATTTAAATTTATTGAATGTTTTAGCTATTTTAAGTTTTTCAACGAAAATATTGAAAATATTCTTGATTTATTTAGGAAATATTTATTGCGTATCATTTATCTATTATATGTATACAACAGAATATGATGGCATTATGTCTTTCATCAAATTATTTCAAGTTGTATGTATTGGTTTAGTTAAAATTAAGACAAGTCTGCTGAAAAAATTTATATTTTTTCGCCTGCTTAAAATTGGTGAAAGGCTTTTTTGTGGATTTCGAGCTTTACATAGAAAACCACTTTCTTTCTAATTACAACACACGCCATAATTTTTCTTCCTACAGAACTCTCACTGCAACTAAGGTCATTATGATAATTAAAAACCCACTCAAATAATGTGCATTCTTGTATAAAACACTTTTAAAATATGCATGTAGTATGTTTTTTTTTTAACAAATAGTGATGATCCCAGCTGAGATAGATGCATTAAGCTAATGACATCTAATGACTAATTGTAATGTGAGTTCAAAAAAATAAAAAAAAAACAACTTTCTTAGTCTCACAACTTACATGAAAATTCTAACACTTTTTGCTCAAAAGCAAATACAAATACCAGAACTTAATGAGAGTGGTATGATGGTTCTTTGTTTTGCATCAGGATTTGTTTCTTTAAATTAAAAGACAGCGTAAGCGTCACTGCAAGTGTTGTTGCTGAATAATATAAATATAAATATTTATATCTATAAAGCTACGACTTTTTATGCTTGGTTAAGAGAGGAAAAATATTTATTAAAATAAAATAGTTGCTCATGCATTTGACACAATACGAGTGGGATTAGTGCTTGAAGAGAAAGAAAACTTGTCATTATATGCATATTCATACAGTCACATAACCTAATAAACATGTGCATACCTACATACTCGTATATAGTTGTTTAAATATTTCCAGTTTAAATCAAATTTTATACCAGCTGCATATAAGGATAATGTCCATATCAGTAAAACATGTATTACTTAAAATAAATATCAAAACGAAGGAAAAATATACAAATATACAACATTTTCTATATTTACACATGCATATATTGCAAAAAACGTACCAGAACGTACACTTACATTTATATCGTTTACAAATTTAATATGACCAGAAAAACAAGTAGGAGAACAACATGTTGTTATAACTAATACACCTCGTTATGGTAACTGAATTTTTCAACGACAATAACAACAACAACAGCTACAGTCACAGTCACAACAAAAGGAGTAAATAGATTGGAGTGGAGGACTTGTATTTATTTGTTTGTTTATTTTATACAGGTGTGCATGTGTGTGCATGATGCTGTGTACGAGTATATTTATTTATATATGAATGCATGTCCTAGTATGTGGTTAAATGTAATGGTGTATGTATGTATGGATATGTGGGAGCAATCACAGTGTCATTGTTATGCTTTTAGCATACCTGCAGTTCTTCATTTGAATTTTTTTTTATATTTATTTTGGTCATTCATGATTTTTACCAATTTGTGGATTTTTCATGCAGCAGTTGTAGAGCAGTTATAGAGGAGGAGTTACAATGTTTACAATATTGTTGGTTTATAACAAAATGTTTGGTAAATTGAGGTTCATACAATGAACAATGTACAAATTGTTGTTACCAACATTCGATATTGCAGTCGTAGTCTATTATAAATGAAACCAATAACAGGCATGCAATTTTGTTTCTTATTTTAATTCGTAGTTTTTCTTTTATTAAAATTCACCAAATAAACAAATGTAAAAAAAAGAATCTACGTTTGCAAAAAATGTGCTTGTAAAGTAATTTGAAGTACAATATTCGTACTTATATATTTATACTCCAATAGTGTTGCCAAATACATATTCAATTTTCATGAGATTATCCCGTTTTTTTTTAGCTTCATTTCCGTTTCCAACATTATAATACAAATTTAAAACTAAATCTTAATTTGTTTATATTGTAAAACGTAATTTGTTTGATGCCATAATATAATATGTAAAAATGTATCTAGTAAAAATCGTTCGGCTGGTAATAAGATCTTCATAAATTGTATTTCAAAGTATATGCAATATTTTTAATTAGTTTTGATCATGGTGTAACTATACATTGTTTATTAACGTGTATTTCGCATGTCTTTACTACCCAAATGTCAAACCAGAACTGACATTAGGGGCCAATCGCAAAATTTATAGCATTTTCTGATAGGAGGATTACTTTTGCGCCACCTTGTATATACTATACACAATTGTATAAGCTTTTTGGGTTATTTCAGATGGTCTAATAAACAATTAAGAATTATTAAAAGGATTAAACTAACTTTTTTTAATTAACTGCCAAAAAATTGAGATTTTAATTTTATATTTAAAAACATATTGATCGCATTGTTTATTAGTTTAACAATTGCTTTCGATATTGTAAAAACACAATTTATGTAAATGGGAAACCATCTTTAAAATTAAATTAAAATAAGACATGTGAAATATTTCGATACACAATTCTGTTGCCTTTCAAACTTGTTTTCATAACATCTTTTTGACACATTGACATTATTTTCTTGTAACCTTATTATCTGCTTTACACAATTTCTTGTTACTGTTGCTGTTGTTTTTAGGCTTTTTTATTATTATAAACTTTTTGTAGTTGTTACCGGTGTGAGTTTTACTTTAAAATAATCTCTCCTCTACTGTCTTTTTTACTATATTGTTCATTCAAAATAACTAACATTATATTGTATATATGTATGTATATGAACACACACATGCACATGCATATGCATATATGTGTGCAAAAAGCAACAATGACAAAATAAAAAGTTTTATATTAAACTGTAAAGTGTACATGACATCATGACACAACAATACAATAGCTGCAATATATAAAAAAAGTCATACAATGACCAAAAAAGGAACCTTTACTACTCAGAACAAGTATATTGAGTTCAAATACGATGAAGATGTAGTGGTGTATTCTATATAATCTTATATACACACTGACACTACATGCATATATTTTATTATTAGGGGGATTCAGAAAGCTCTTTCAAAGATTTTCAGCTCTTAAATAACATATATATTGGCCAAACCCCTTTGGATATTTTTCTTAGATTTCTGAAACATAAAATTTGTTTAATATTTATTGTCTAGTAAATTGAATATTTTCACAAAACCAGATAGCTAAATACCTTCCCAGACTACTAAGATGCAATATACGCGGTAATTATTATTAGTTAAAGGGCGCCATAATAATGCACAAAATAGGAAACTCACTCAAATATGATCCTCTTCAATTTACAAAGGTGTTAATTTTTTTAAGGCTGTTGTTCTACAGAAAAGCTTTTTTACGTTTTAAAATAGACATTTCAGAGAACGAAACAAACGCTGTGTATGTAATAGTATAATTCTTGATTTTTACGATCCATTCAATCTTTTAAAATCTGAAAAAAAAAAATCTCAAAATTCGTGTGTGAAATTAAATTGGAAATTTTACTTTAAAATTAAAAAAAATATATATCAAAAAAATATGTAATACACCCTATTGTATAGGCATCTAGTATATGTGCAACATTTTACCTACTACAGATGCTTATTGTCACCATTATTCTATAGACAAGAACAACAACAAGGAGATGAAGTACAAATAAAAATAAACAACAATATGATTGAGCAGACCCTGCTGCTGCTATTTGATGTGAGACTATAAACACATACCAGGTTGATATCCTGTAAACGAGGAAATTTTTACATTTTGTTTAACTTTTCATTTACATTTGTGAAGGTGCATCTCATGTCTGTAAACTTGCCAAATACACGTATACAGATATGTATGTAATATGTCGTATGTGTTGTATCTGAATATTGTTTGAGTATGAAATGTAATCGTTAGTTTTATTTCATGTCATAATGATAATGATAAGTCGGTAACTTTTTCAGCAGAAGTAAAAATACAATTTTTTTTTTGTGAAAATATAATATACAACATATTTTTTTAAAGATAAAATTTATAAATTTATTTATTTTAAATGAGAATTTTTCATCTTGCGAGTATTAAACAATTTTTAAAAAATTTTTGTTCGAAGTAAACAAACAAATTATATATTTAACTTGAAGTTTGTACTTCGAATAAAAAATTTTTAAAAATTTATTTATTTTGTAAACTTTTTTTATATGCAAAACTGATTTGATGGAACATTTTCAGAGACTATTTAGAATATGTACAAATGCAACCACATTTAAGTTTTGTTAATAGATAATCTGTAATTGCAGATTCAACACTGATTAAAGAGAAATAGAACATGTTCGGTTTAAGGGGCAGTGAGTTTTCTTTTAGAAAAGAAAGCAGGAAAATTCTGAATTTAGAATCGAAACGAAAACATTAGATCAGAAAGAAAAATAAATCTGTATGATAAACAAACATCAACAAAATGCTTTTCAGTGCTATCTAGCATTGACTACTTACCAAATTTTACTTTTTGAAACAAGTGATACTATATGAGACACATACCTGTGTTTAAAACCGTGGTTTTAAAATTGTCTGGTTACGTTAGTGGTTTCCTAGGGTTTGTCTTTTATGTTTGTTCAATATATGAAATACTTTGCAAACATCAAATGTTTGTGATAATTGGTTTTCATCAATGTTTAGCATAAAATATTTGTATATGGAAGACAAATTATAATAATAATATTTTCAGGGTTGCAGTTGTCATTATTAAATGAGCAATTTTATTTGCATGATCAAAACATTGCTAGTTAATTTGCAGGACACAATGTCAGTATGTTTTAAGGAAGTTACTATTCAAGCTAATGTAGTGATGAATTGAATTAAGATTTATACTTTAACTTAGTCGAAGTAAAGAATTTCAAAAAGTCCCTGTATTAAAAAAAGTAAGTAGGTGTTTGCCACATCAGCACATGAAACCAATATTACTTGGTAAAGTACAAAATACGTATTTCAGATTTACTATGTGAAATCCATAAAAAAAAAAAACAAAAATCTCGTTCCGGGCTGTGTCGATTGGTAGATTTTTAAATATAAATAACATGTCCTTTTTAAATATTAAAAACATGTAGGTTGATTTTTCGTCTGTATAAGTCTCAGTGCAAGCCGGACGTTTATTACGGTGACTTGTTTGTTGCATGTCTGTTTATTGTTGTTAAACTAAAGACAAATTATGAAATATGCAAAAAATACAGGAATAGTGATTGAAGCAGGGTCGTGGATGGAGTTTACGTTTAATATGTATGTAGACAGCATTTCTCGATTTAAAAAGAAGTAAAATGTCTCTGTTTATAAATAAAAGCATTTATCACACAACGAACTTACAGTAAATAAAATGAATATGTAGCCGGAAAAATCAAACGAGACCATCTTGCATGGACATGAGGCGCTGTTAAAAAAAAAAAAAATGTTGAATATTTATTGAAAGATTTATTAAGACAAGACAAACAGATTTTTAAGTTAATGTCAAACAAGCACATGAGGCGTATGAGTGATAATGCATACAAATAAAATTAAATAAATAATACTTTAATACATGCACACATACGCTTATATCTGACATATTTATGAACTTACGAGTTATAAAAGGTTTTTTTTTTTATATATTTTCGTTTTTATTTTTATTAAATAAAGATCTTATTTACATTTGGCATAATAACTCTTTTCGCTTTAAATTATATTCCTTTTTTCCTTTTGTTGGCTCATTTTTAATTTAAAAAGCGCACACAATTTGTTAACCCGTTTCAATCTCATATCTTGGCCGATTTCCCCACACACCCAGTTTTGCTTTTAACTGGTTTTATTGTTAACAACAAAACCAGATAATCCTTTAGCATAATAATAAGTTTATAATACAATGATGCTGAATGTTGTTTGTGCATAAATTGCCAACACTCGTAATAATTTACAAATTATCGCGAAACCTTACAACCACCAAAAAATAAAACTTTATGAAAAATAAAGGAAACAAACAAAAAATCAAAAAAAAAAAAGCTGGAATAAAATACAAAAATTAAGTACAATGTTCGTACACAAACCAGCCACGGCAATTTTAATATTTATGTACATACATATGTATGTGTGTATGTGTGTTTTTTTTAAAACATTTCATAAAAGTTGTTGTATGTTGTCGTGGAGTAGTGAATTGCACTTGAGTTTATTAGCATATAACAACAGACGACTCTGCCACCAGCATCAGCATCAGAATCTGCTTCAGATTTGGATTCAGTGGCATAAGCGGCATTATCATTTACATTGCCACCCATTATTGTTACGACTATCATTGTCCTTCCTCAAATCATCCCATCCGCTTTAGATGGAACCTCTGTTTACAAGTTTTTAAAATATTTGTTGTTGTTTTCAGTTGTATTCAGTTCTGATGCTCATATACACATATACAAATAATAAAACTGGCATTATTTTCAAACAATCACACCCAGCATATTTCTGAATGTGTAATTATGGTGTAAATTTAATATTCCTCCTTCTTTTTTATTTTATTTTATTTTTTAACGTTTATACAATTTTATTTTTTGCACATGATGAAAGTAATGTGAGTGTGTAAGATAAATGAGTGTTTTAGGAAAATTTATTTTAAAATATAATTATAATTGTGGATGATATTGAAAGTAGGGCAGGAGTACAGAAAAATATTGCAGTGGGTGTAATTATTTAATTAATTATGTACTTTTTTTGTGTAAAGAAGTTACGTGTTGTTTTTATTTAAAGGTTTAAAGTTGTCAACTGATACAGCCTCCACATCATTGTTTAAGCAATAAGAGATGATTTTATTATGACCGTACTAAGAATTATCAATTACTTAAGCATAGTTTTGTCTACTATGAACTAAAACTAAACAATCTAGATCTAGAATCCAGAATGGTGGAACATTTTCAGTCTTTATTCGTAAGGTATTTTTTAAATGTTCTAGATTATTGAACATAAAATTAGTGCCATTTGATTTCTATTGTATTAGGAATCCAGTAAAAAATGTGCTCCAAAAGGAGCAGGTTTTATATATGAATTCATACCTCAAATCGCTTCAACCCTGCTGATGGGATGCATGATTTTTGTATGAGGTGTTCCCGGTTTCGAGGACGACTTTATGCTGACAATAAGCGCTTCTTTTAACCTGATCAAACATGCAAATAAAGCAGTTTCTTAAATATTTTTTAATTCTATCTGAATGTTTTCGCTTAAGAAAAATTCATAGTAACTGAGCAGCGCGATATTCATTTTGTAATTGACTTTTGTTGTCATACGTAAATCTGTAGGCTATAATTTAATTTTTTCCCCTTTAAAACCTTCTTCGCTGTCAGCACTAAAAAATCATCTTTTTTGTATATTGTATTCGTAAGCATTTATACTATGTTTCCACGGTATATGCTTCGCTCTCTATTCATGCTTCACACCCCAATCATGTGCGAAACAACTTGCTTCACCATACAAAATTTTAAGAGCGAATCAAGTAGATTCATATTGAATCTAGTTTATCAAGCAAGTTTATCTGCACTAGCTGTAAAAATTTAATATTATAAAGCAAATTATTTTCTTGTTGCTGGAAACAAAGAAAGTAAATACGTACGAATGTATGTTTTTTTTCAAATAAGCTAACTAATATCCACTCACTTTTGTTTGTCCATTAAAAAAAATTATTTTCCACAAATTGTAAATTCTGATTTTTTTTATTCTGTTTGTTTATTAAAAACAACTGTCAAATCGAATCAAGTTTATTAGTCATGTAAACAGCAAGATTCATAAACATGATTCAGAAGGCGAAGCAGGTGATTCAAGTCGTCGTGGAAACATAGTATTACTGCTTCAAGAGAGCGCTTTTATTGAAGCGCTCGATTAGACGCTTTTCCTCGTAAGTGCTTCAAAAAACACGATCTTTTTTACTGGGAATGTATTAAGGTTGAATCAAAAGTATAGCTGACTTGTTATTTTTTCTAAACAAATTGATTAATAAACGAAAAAGGGGACATAAATTACTTAAAATATTAACCTCAAAATCGTGCTTCAGCAAAAATTATTTTAAATACTGAAATTAACATTAAATAGCTTAATTTTGTTTTATTTTAACAACTAAGTAAACAAAGTAACATAAATAAATATATATATGTACATACCTATAATTGTCTTATTATACAACATACATGTTCATATGTATTTAACCCGCTATATTATTAATAATAAATATATTGTAATATTTTAAGGAAATTTAAAATGTTTACGAAATATTTAAATATCAAGCCAGTATTATGGTAAATTCAAACAAATAAAACTAAGCAAACTGGTTAAAAAGCAACCGCAAAAATTCATGAGTATATTTTCGTAACTTTCCAGATCTCGTAAGAAAAAGCCACGAATGAATATTTCTAAATTATGTAACAACATTCTGTGATATACTTAAAATTAAAATATACAAAACAGCACCAAGAACAACAACAGCAATAGCAAAAAAATTTACTAAAGTAAATCTAAAAAGCTTAAACCTATAGAGCGAAGTTGCAGTGGTACACAGAACTACATATCCAAGTACAAGTTCGTGTGTGTGGGAGTGAGTTAGTTTTTGAGAAGAAAAAAAAAGACTACCAGCGTTTTTTTTTTTAACTCCCTGTTACTCTTGTTGTGTTGTAGTTATATTTTGTAGATTTTGTGAGTCTCGTTGCTCTATGGTATTTCCGATAAAAATATAATGTTACATTATTTTGCATAAACAGTTTTAGATAACTATGCGCTAGAGTTTGTAAATAAATTGTCGAAATTCCCTTGATAGTTTCTTTCATTTTTAAGTTCTGAATTTCAGTATGTTGTAATGGCTGGCTGTTTGTTCCTTCACTTTTACTCCGTTTTCTTTACATGTTTCGTCTTGTTGCTGTTATTCCAAAATATTGTGTACATGTGTAGTATATAAAGAGTAGAATTCCTTGTCTTTTTTTTAGCTCTCGTAGGGTTCATTATATATATGCAAGTTAATATGCATGTATCAATGTACATACATATGTATCTGTTGGTTTATAACAGAAGTTTGTATATAAAGTTGTATGTGTTTGCGCGTGCATGTGGTGAGGAGGGTTCCTTTCCTTTTTCGCATTATTATGAGATGCTTAAGTTGATGCTTAAATATTTTCTCTCGTATGAAAATAGTTTTATATTTAAATATGTTTTGCAAAGCCAAAGGGAAAAGACGAGCAATGCCCATATTAACATTTTTAAGTAGTAAAATAGCTGGTACAATATTTAAACAAAGATGAAAACAGTATAATACAGCAAAATGTTGCATTTAACTTTTAATCCAAAGATTGCAGTAAATCTTTGATAAAAGTACATTTAGAGAACTCCACATTTTATAAAGACTTAAAAAAAAGAAATAAAAATAGAAAACACCACCTCCCCTACGGGAAGGGTTAAACAGGTTTGCAAAAGAAAAAATATAAACTTGATATTATGCTCGTGTTAAGTCACTATCGTGTTAATTCAATAAATTAAGCACATTCCAAAAAAACATTGTTGTGTAAGTTTTAGTTAATTTACATACATAGTAATTAATTTCACAAGCAGCCAAGACACCATTGCATTCAAAATGACATTTGCTTTTAATGCCAACATTAAAAATAGTTACAATAAAAAAAAAAAACAATAATAACTACAACAACATGAACAATATACCATGTTAAACGGAAATTTGTCTACGCATTTTCTATATGACTGACGACTGACTACTCACACAAATTCATCTTTTCATTTTATTTTGACATGTTGATGACGTTGACAATCATTTTGATGATGATGATGCTGCTGATGCTGTTGTAGTTGTTACTGCCGACTGAATGTTGACGATGATGGTGATGAGGAGACACACGCGCACATACGTAAACAAAACATTTAACACGCATCAGTTTACACGGCCTGTGACAGCGCTAGTACCATTACAAATACCAGTATGAGTTTATGTTGTATTTCATTTTCAGTTTTGCATTCTTTGGCCGCTTTCGATTGTTTCTGTTTTTTTTTTGTTCACTTTTATTTTTGTTTTTGAACTGTTTTTGCATGAAATACATACAGTATACTGTCTGCCGGCTTTATTTGTGTACTGCCATTTGGTTGTTGCTTTTAGGCTAAAGTCCATTCAAAATAAAAAAAAAAAAATAATAAAAAATATCATCCGAAGTGCTACCAGAAAAATATACTTCTCGTTACTTTGGTTGGCATTCTCTAGAGAGTACGAAACCAAATTCACTTGTGTTGGTTTATTCATTATTTCGTGCATGTATGTTTCGGCTGCTTGTGTTGTCATTCATTAAGTGTGTTGCGTTGTGTTAAATTCTTACTCTTGACTGTTTGTTGTATGTTTCTTGTTGGCAGTGGTCTGTTACCATTACAAGCGCATAAATTATTATTAAACCATTATAGCGCTTTAATACAACCACACATACATACATAAATCTGTTTGTATATACTTACATGTAAGCTAACAAACGCAACGCATATAAAATACATCAACAGTTCCTGAGGACGTACAAAAAATAAATTGTAAAGGAAGGATACAACAACTGGGATTTTAAAGCTTACACTGTTGATTTTGAGATGATAAGATTACAAATATTTTGTAAAATGTGATGCCTCAAATGTTGACTTATTTTGACAATATTTCGCACCTGATGAAATATTTATAAGCCTTAAATATTATTAAGAATTAAACAATTTCCAATGATAACAATTTTTAAGCGTTAAAGATTTTTAAGCTAACATTTTCCACAATAAACTTTAGTTCCACACAAGGTGGAAATTATTTTAGAATTATCAAATTCAGACTTGCTTTCATTTTAAATAAAGCTGACGTACTTATGTATACCTATGTATGTAATGAACCCCAATAAACCAAAAATAAATTAACTTAACAACAAGTTCTTACTCGTCTATTTTTGTTGTTTAATATAATTTTTTTTTTTAATTAAAATCAAATTAATTGTATTATACGTACAATTTCATTGTAATTTTTTGTTTTTAATTTCTTACGCAGTATTTTTGTATTTAAAAACATTTGTCAGTTATAATTTAAACTGACGCACACGCACGTAATCAACCGTGTGTATATATGTATGTACATTTAATCACACACTCACGCACACAGTTGTATGTATGCATGAGTATGTACATATGTTTGTACGTAAGCCCATATTAATTTGCAGCCAACAACTAGAATGAATGAGAACATTTACAAATGTGTCACTATGAGAAAATCTAATTAAAAGTGTGTGTCATCAAAGACTGTTTTAATGGCATTCAAAAACATACTGACAGACAGACAGACAGATTGAAAGCCATACAAATGTATAACAAAACGCGTATATGTATTAAACAAATGCATGCACATGCACATATACCAATGTAAACAGATACATATGTACACATGTATGTACTAAAGTATACAATATATTGTAAGAGGAAATAATTTCACATACTTATATAAATATCAAAGACATCTCCGTTGATATTTTTCTTGTTTTTAAGTTTTCTGGTTTAATTACGTTTGTTTGGCTTTGTTCAAGTTTTAGAATAAAAGACCAGTTAAATAATTATATTTAAAATCCAAAAGAAATTGTAAATATGAAAATCATCTAAGCTTATTTTCATGGCCTATATTTTAATTATTGTGACTGTACATTTACAAAAGGGATTATTTGTGTAATTTTTAGAGACCAAATTATGAGATTTCACAGAAATCAAAAGATGCAATCGTAAGTTAGAAATGTGACTATAATGAATCGATTAAGATTAAAAAAATTTAAATTTAAATTTGGCATCCTAAAGTTACTTGCTACAAATTTCTCCATTTTTTACTTGTGCATAATTAATTTCTTTTAAATTTTTACCTTAAAGTACAAATTTATTTTCCATGTGTTTTATTTTTTTTTTATTTTTTTGGACAAGCCATTTATAACATCATAAATATGTATCTGTGCGCTGTGCTGCATATTGTTTTTATGGAGATTTAGTCTAAATAAGATTTATAGATAAGATTTCGTTTTCTTTCCCTATTTTGCGTAGGATTTCTCTTTATACCTATTCTGGCAGTTTGGAAAATGTCTTCAATATTTTAGTATCGTTAAGTAAATTACAAGCATATTTTAGTAGTCAGCAGGATATCAAGGAAAATTTATGAACGCAAATCGGATTAGACAACAGGATGAAGAAAATATGATGAACATAAAATGTTCTATTACCTTAATTTCTTTTTTTTTCTTTTGCTTTGTTGCTACTTTTTTATTTTTTTGGGGAATTTTTATTGCCAGAAAAGGAAAGTAAATAAATCAAAATAAATGTAAGTAAATATTTTAAGGTTAAAACAAAGAAAATTAGTCAAATAGGAAATAAACAAATAACAGACTAATAAAGAGAACGAAGAGATTATTTTTTTAGAAATGCCAAATAAGTAAAAAGTAAAATAAAGTAGTTTCTCATTAATTCTATGTTCTCTGGTTGCCTATTATATACACTAAATACTTGAATTGTCTTTAAAATTAGCAAACTTTTAATATTTATAAATCTGTTTACATTTTAACAACTAAATAATTCCAAGAAAAACTTATTTAGCCAAACAGAGCTAAATTTATAAAAATGTGTCCAGACCATATGTCCCTGTCAAAAAGTAAACCGCAAATGCCATTTGCACTATGGTTGGAATATTATTAGTTTGTGTGTTTTGCAATCCGTCTGATGCTGTTTCGAATAGTTTCCTGATTTTCATGCTGTTACTTTATTAATAGTTGTTTTGTTGTTTTTGATTAGCTTGAGGCCCGTTGTCATTGTCATTGCAAAATGATGTACTAATCTTTGTTTTGGACTTTTCGACGCATTCTACTTCAACCAAAATATTTGGAAATGCGGCAGACAAATCTTTAAACATACTTAAAAATATGTACAAAATGTAGACAATATTTAGCATGGAAAATCAAAGTCAATTAGAAATTTGTTAAAGAACAAAAATAACTTAAGCTGAACCGTATATTAAAATGTTAAACAAAATTGTTATGAAGTTAATTTTTTTATACTCCTTTTAAATAATTACGAAGAAATTGTGTTAAAAACTGAGCACTAAAAATTTCATTGTAGAAAAATACATAAAATTTCATGTTTCTTGTTTTCCTTTTAAAGCTTAAATGTACAGCCAGTTAACAATAAATATATTCCTTTATTAACTCTCAAATTTCATTGCAACATATGAAGGAGTCTATTAAGCTTATCCTTTAGATAACCTTAAAATAAACCCAACATGAAACAAACTCATAAAATAATAACAATTCAACTAATACCTACACACTTTTGCATGTAGTTGGTATTAAGCAAAAACAACAGCAACAACAACAATAAAAACAAGGTCTGGTATCCGGTTAATACTGCTTTTCAAGTGGAATAGAGTAGAACGTACGTAAAAACAAAAGAGCACAAAAACAAAACGTTAAAGGAAGTGTAAAACAAACCATTAAAAATAAAAACAAATAAAATTAAATTACCTTTAGTATGCTACTAATTAGTACCCCTAAAAATAAAAATAAGTAAAAACCATTGCAAAACGGTGTACTCTGAACTCTAAGCAAACAGGCCTGAGCATATTGAGGGCCCTATATTGACATTATTTTGAGACTGATTAGAATCAATTTGTTTTCGTTTATTAGGCCAATTTATCGAAATTACTGCAGCGAAATTCAGTCAACTATTTATAGTTCATATTGGAAAAAAATTTTAGAAATATAAAAAAAAAGAAGGAAGCAGCTAAACATTCGAATGTCTTAGTTTAATTAACACAAGAAACTGTTCAAATATTGACGAAAAGATAAATCAGTTTAGCCATAAAGTGGCTTCATTTACTAGCTAGTTACACCTTTCCTGCCAATTGAGGTTTTTCATGTATTTGACATACTAATACTCACACGCACACAATTCACATGCATGTGAATGTGTGTGCAATCCGTCACACGCTGTCTCACACTTGAACACATTCCATATTTTTGAAAAATTTGTTGTTTATTCAACAATTCCAGTCACTTTTGCCAGTACACGAATATGAATGTAGATTCTAATGTTGGTTTTTGTTCCCAGTTAAGCTGCTGAAGAAAAAAGAGATGGGCTGAGATGGAAGAGTACAAAATAAGTATACAAGGTGCACTGAAATCATTATTTCGTACCAATGTGAGAGTAACGATGGCTCATATGGTATCTATGGTTTGTTTGCTAGAAGTGCTTGGATTGTGAATGGGTGGATTGGGATACTTCTTTTCTATCTGTCTGCTAAAATTTGTCAACTGTGTGTATGCTCTGTCTAATTGTATCATTGAACAAAATTTTAGTGTTCTCAACTTTTTTGGTTTTTATCTATGGAACAAATTTAGTATTTTTTTAACACTAAGAGCAGTTTTGTGCAAATAAACGTTAAGTTACATGTCTGTTTGTTGTCAAAACTTTGAGAATGCAAACGTTACAATAACATTAATTGACATGTTAATTGGTTATTACACTGAATCGAGCAAATATAAATATCTTGAGACCTCGTAAATATAATGTTTTGAAGTGAAATATTTGCATTTGTTAAATTATATTTTTTTAAGTGTTTTATTATTTGGTGAATTTCATGTCAAGTGACCCAATTTTAAAAATCGATGGCTTCCGATTTGGATGAAATTTGCACCAAGGTTAGTACTATTGGATAGTAGGCGAGACCCAAATTTTCAGCTCCATCAGACATTTTGGTCCATTTTGGTCATACAGGGTTTTTTTTAAATGAGTGTAACTTTTCACCTATTGGTCCTAGAAAAATTTTTCCGTAGGACTTTAGATAGCTATTTCTTCAATCATTTGAAAAATATTTTTTTTTTAATTTAAAAAAATTTTTTTTTTAATTTTTTTTTAAAAATATTTTTTTTTAATTTTTTTCAGTTGTATAACCAAAATGGACCAAAATGTCCAACTTTGACCCCCTCTAACTCCGGCACTTCTGGACTGATAAAGCTAAAAATTTGTGTCTGGCCTACTATCCAATAGTACTAAGCTTGGTGCAAATTTCATCCAAATCAATTTTTAAAATTGGGTCACTTGTCGTGAAATTCACCATATGTATCTTACAACACCATAGTGAGGACGGTATATTGAATTTGTAAATATTTTTTTAGTAATTCAAATGCCGAAACAGGCTTAAAGAAATAGCTAAAACTTGTTGATGTTTAGAGTTTTACCCAGAACAAAGAATATAATAACCAGGACACTGGTAAAAACAAATGGAAAATGTTTAATACTGCAGTAAAGTCAATTTTATGCCTGGACATAGTTGTAAACTACATATACACAAGGAGAAAGAAGTATTACTTTGTGTATATATTTCGCAACTATTTATGTTTATTGGTGAGATGAAAGCGCAGTATCCTTTATACACATTATGAATATACATAAATACATCTTTTTATGTGTCTGGGCAGAGTTACTTAACTTGCAATATCTGGTTTCTATTATAAATATGTCATCATACAAATGTAAACAGAATTTTACATGACTTTTGTATAATAAATACTGTGCTATCTCATAAAATAGTAAAAATTTTAGTTTTAGTTAGATATATGTAAAGACAGCAGGCATTCTGATTTAAGCTGATTAATTTCATGAAAATAACAAATATTATACACATTTTGCAAAATTATTTAAATAACTAGCAAATTATTTACTAACCATAACAAAAGAAAAAATATAGTTAAAATCATAGTAGTTTGTAATAAAAATATGTTTAAATAATAATTGTCATAACTGTTTAGCTTAGTTTAACATAAACAATTTGATTTTATTTCAAATGAAAAAATTGAAATATCAAATATTTTATTTAAAAAAAAAATTACTATACTATGCATACATATATTTAGATTCCTTATCAAAAACACAAACACACTTTCATAATTATGTTGTACACCAACACATACCTTTAACAAATATTTGACACAATTTGCAAACACAATTTATTGTTAAAAATTTATACAAATACAGAGAAATTTAGTTAATAGGCGTAGCCAACAAACACTTGCTTTTTACATACATACATATGTTAATATTTTATTTATTTTGTTTTGTAATTTAACATTTTTCTATTCATAAAAACCAGACATAAATTAAAAAAAAAAAATAAACAAAATTTTTGTTTTGATGAAAAATATGTTTAAATTTACACTGCATATATTGTTAACTTTATAATGTTCTTCTAAGACAATTTGATAATAAAATGATGTTGCCTCTGTTATTTATATTCTGAAACAGTACATTCATTGCTTAGGCACTTCCATTGTTGATGCGAACATAAACATCATATTTGTTGGGCCACCTTAAGGTACATACATACCTTCATAAATGCTTACGTATGTATCGCTCATATATTTACAACCCACTTTAATGTCGTCTGACAGTTACATTTGTATTTGTTTTTGTACACAAATTGTTATATTCGAAATATACATTTATGTTCAAAAATTGATGAGGATATTTTTTGACACAACAAATACTCATACACATTTAATAATACATAGCATCATACAGACATATACACCTACTGACACATATACTAACATACGTATGTGGGTTTCTATGTAGATTCATATAGTTGTGTTGTTATAAACAAATATAAAATGTTATGGTATGCCAATACTTTGAATGATTATACAGACAATCATACGGTTGCAGTAAAAGTACAATCAGCATCAATTCAATTCAGTACAATACATACAGTCTAAGTAGTCACAGTGAGTGTGTGGCATTGCCAGTTTGCTGCCGTTGCTGTTGTTTTTTCATTTTTTCATTTTATTATTTTTTGCTTTTTACATTTACAATCATCATTATCGTCATCATATTGTTGATATTTGACACTTTATTATGTGCACATCATTAAATTTAATATTATTGCATATTTGTCTGCCTATTTGTCAATTTTTTTTATACGTTTTCGATTGCCATATTCATAAATAAAATTTATATATTTTTCAATTTGCTTACACTCCTTCGTGGTGCTGTCAAGAGGTATTAAAGGTTAAAAGATGAGTTTGCAACATTTATAACTGACATATTCTCTATAAGTAAACATATGCTTATGTTTAAAACAAACTGCTAACCGAAATTTCATTTCTCGAAATAGTATATTAATTTAAATCCTAAAGAATGATAAAATGTACCAAATGTCTTGCTCGATATCGAATGCCATAATCTCAAATAAGAAAATTACGATCAATTTTACTCGATATCGAATGCGGTAATTTGGCCCCAGCTTATTTTTTTGAATTTATTATATTTCACAACAATATGTTTATTTCAAAATTTTAAAAATTCCAACACTTTTTTTATTATATAGTTAAAAATTACGTCTCGCATTATTTTGACAAACCGAATGGCTTTAAGTTTTATATAAATAACACTAATATTAAAAGCTAAGAAATTAAGAAAAATGGAGTTTTGTATAATAGAAATAGAGGTCATTCTAAAGCTGTGGTTATCAATTAAGTAAACAAAATCGATAGCTATTTTGGATTAATAAGATTAACCCCCTGGCATACGATGTCGAACGATAACGTTCGCTTAGATAAGACTTAAGACACAAACTTGATTGTGGGATAAACAAACTTGATTGAGTAAAAAAATATATACGATAAAAAGTTTGTGTCTTAAGTCTTATCTAAGCGAACGTTATCGTTCGACATCGTGGGCCAGGGGATTAATAATAAATTTAAAATTCGACTAACGTTGAAATTGCTCAGAAATAATTAAATTATATATGGTGTAAATGAAATCACAAGAATATAATAAAAAAAAAACATTTATATTTACAACATGCAATAACCTGGAGCCAAATTACCGCATTAGTGATCGAATGAGCTATCGTATCGAAAAATGATTTCGATATCGAAATTATGATAAAATGTAATAAATTTCTTGCTCGATATCGAATGCCATTATCTCAAATAAGAAAATTACGATCAATTTTACTCGATATCGAATGCGGTAATTTGGCTCCTGGACTATGAGTTGTATGAGTAATATTTTTTTAATTTGCTTTAACCCATTTCGCTCCGAGACTAAATTTTTATTTTTCTTTTTTGAAAAAATACTTTTTTAGGGTAATTAGGACCCACTGATTGCAAAAATCTGGTCAAAAAAAATTTCAGATTTTTCGTTTTCCCGGAAAAGCCTGTTCGAAATTTCGAACACTGGCGTATATCCTATATGTCAACTTTGTATGTAAGTAAAACATTTGGATTTATTTGCTGTTTTATTGATTTATTTTGATATTTTGGAATCAAATGATACAAAAGTTATTAAATTTTGTTTAAAATTATATTGAATTAAAAATTGCGAAAAAATGCTCTTATTCATGTTTTTGCTTGAAACAGTTTGTGTGTAAATTGTGGGCTTACCACAACCCTTCAATTGACAACGACGATGTTTTCCCTTGGGATTTCTGATTATAACGTGTTTTTCCTCAATTTTTGGAAGATTAGTTGGTCGATATTCCTTATCGCTGATATCATCATCGGTAGTTTCTCTTCTTTCAGCCAAAAGAAGAGCTTCTGTCACAAAGATTTTGAATTATTTTTGACTCATACGTTTCTCAACTTTGTATTTTGCAATCAAGCAATGCAATTTCCAAGCATTCACAACCCGAATGCAAATTCAAAGTAGTGTACCACAAAGGCCAATATAATTTTTTTCCACGTATATTGATTCGGTAGTTCTGGACAGCATTGTCGTGCAAATCCACACCCCCCATGCCCTTGTTATAATTATGTAATATGACTGGCTGGACATACACGACGTACTTACCAGCTTCCGCGTTCTTTTTTGATGTCGATGCTTTTTTCCACCGTTGGCAAAGTGGAAAAAGACAAATTTAATCTCTTTCCTTAAATCTATTTTCTTATAACACAAAGAATTGAAAAAGTCTTTCAAGTGTCATTGTCAGTTAGTAACTATAGGATAAGTGCCAACGTTCGAAATTTCGAACAGTCAAGTTTACACATATATGAAGTCATGCATGTTAATGCAAACCATGGTTTATATGTTTTGTGACATAATTACAAATATTGGCAATAATTCCTCATGATTATTCTTTTAATTTTATTTATTTTATTATTCTTATAAATTTATTTAAAAAGTGTCTAAAAAGATGGGTTGCAGAATTTTACCCCTAGCACGAGGGGGAGGGGGGGTGGTCACGGAGATATATAGTTTTTTAATTTTGATAAGACGAGACTTAACATTAATACCAAAATTTATTTGAAATTCTACCTTTTTCATATATAAATTTTTTTTGAAAAAATTTGATTTTTACTGTTCGAAAAATCGAACTGCAGAGCGAAATGGGTTAAGCAATCATGCGGGTGCTGTGGCTGAATTGGTTAGCACATTTGATCATTAAGCATGAGTTGGTATTTGTAGCCCGGGTTCGATTTTCAGCCGCTGTCACTCAAACAGCATCGGTTTCTGATAATTATTAGTTGTCTTTTCTATTCTTAACTAATAGTTATAGCACCCTTCTTCGGTGCTATAGCATTGAAACGCCACTGCTTCAAAAAACAATGCGCCTACTCACTACCAGATGCTGCACTAAAAAACAAACATAATGCGCAATTGCAGAGTTTTGTTGTAAAAGCATAAAAGCTTTGTTCTGTTGTTTCAACACCTTTACTTCCCTTCCTAAATAAAGTAACGCAATTTGATATTGGCATATTAATTGACTGAGTGTTACCTCTCTTATAAAGGATAGGGTAGAGAATATTCGTTAAAACTTTCCTGTTTAGCTGATTTTTTATACTTTTTTCAATATCTTCTCATCTATGAGTAGTGGCAATAAGAACTCATGTGTTCGTGTAGATGTGTAAGTATTTGCATGTGTATGTGTATAAATTATATATAAATATTTTACATCAAAGATTGTCAGTCAATAAATGAGATGTAAAATGTGGTTGCTTATGTCTGTGTAACTACACATATATATGTACGTATGTATATATAAATATATGTATGTAAATTCCTTCTCACATCTACATATGTGCATGACGATTGTTTTGCAAAAATTAAACAAACAAAGAAATTTTATTATTGGCATATAAATATTTTTTTTAAATTTTTATAACCTGTATCACAAGGGATCTATTTATTTGGTCAATTGGATGAAAAAAAATATAAAACATTGAATTGAAACACTAAACACATGTGACTCTTTTTAGTGTGAAATGCGGGTCCAGTTTAAGGTTCTATTTTTTTTGACTATAAATCATTTACTTTGTTTGTTTCCTCATTACAAATTAACAATTTCTTTATACATAAATAATAATAAATAACAAACATTTTAAAGTATCAAATAACCCACTTCATATTTTAATAAATATCAGTTTCTAAATCAAATACTAGCATATTTTGCATAATTTAATTACCTGTGTTACTCACTAAAATTTCTGGAATTATAATAAAATTTATGCAAATCATCGGGGCGCCAGCATAAAGTTTTTCGCTTTTTGAAAAACTTTTCAGGGCACCAAAAATTAAAGAACACATGGACGAATATGAAAATTATTTGCCAAATTAATATATTTTTTTAAATTACACAACTTACACACACACACTTTTGTTTGGCATAGCGACGATTTGTATGTTTTTGTATTATGCAACTTTTCAAAAATGTTCTCTATAAAATTCATCACACATAGACAGTTTGAACTGGAGCTTATTTGTTTCCAGAAATGTGTATGTAGAAATTCTAATATTTGTTTTTGTAAAGTTTCCTCATAAGCTTAAATTTATACAACTTTACTTATGCATGTTTTTGCCTTTCAAAGTTGATAACAACTTTGTGTAGGAGTTATTGCTATTCGTTTTGTTCGTTGCGTATTGTGTGGCATAAATGAACGAAGAAACGTAGTAAAGAGAAAGAATAAAGAATGAATGAAAACTTCAAAATCATCTTATAAGTCTTATGAGTTTTGGCTATAAATTTCAATTGAATTATTTATGCTTTAACAAAGTTTGCACTGGTCTTACGGTTGCTACCATCTACTTTTCTTCTTCCACGAGATTTTGTTGTAACTATGTACATACATATGGCTACATATAGTTACAACAAAATCTGGTATATATATATGATATAGAAAACAAGAGAACAAATATTTTTAAATACAAAGAAAATATTTAAAATTTAATTCGATTTTATTCAAGATTTCTATGCAATTATATTCTTTGAATTGTTTGTTTTTTGAAAACATTATTGAATTTGAATATTTAAATTCCATTTCCAACATAACAGCAATTACCTGTAAAACAAATGCATAACATAATTATAGCATACATTAATTTTAATTATGCTACTTACCAAATATGTATGTATGTAATTTCATCACTTATTTATTTAAAAAGTCAGTTCAAAAATAAAACTTGTATTTCTTGCTCATTTTATTTTTACACATTTCAGTCGATATTCATTCGTACGACAAACGCCATTAAACTGAGCATTAATAGTAGAAAAGCTGAACCTATAGTCGATAGAATTCCCATTAAGACAGTTGTAGTATTCTGCAAGGAATTATTAAAATGAAGTAATAGCAGCGTTAAAGCGGAAACCAGAAGAAAAATGGCAACTAAGCTGGGGAGAGAAATCAACAGATACAGGGACACTTGTAAGATTTCATCGAGAGTTAATAGAACCGTAAACATGAAAAATATTAAAAGAGAAATTATCAAAACAAGAACGAACATTTTAAATATTTTTTTGTTTTAATTTTCAAATTAAAACAAATGACAATAATTTCTTGTCTTGATTTTGTTTTATTGATTTGTAAATCAATAATATAAAACAAAACAAAATATTATAATATTATAACGTCAAGAGTACTACGAATCATTGCTAAATATGGTGAGTTAATTATTCTCATAACAATTTATGTATGTAATCATACAAAATAATTTTCGTCCACATTTACCGAAAGGAGCCAACTCTTACATTCAAATGTCATCAACCGCCTAAAATCAAACTCATTAAGTTTAGGTGCATATCCATCTGAGTTCATTGTCTCATATTTCAAAACATCTCGTTCATATTCATATTTATATTCATAATGATGTATCAAGCAATAAATTCGATACATGAAATGTACAAGAATTATTTCAATAATGTAATTTATATTAAACTATTAATAACTATAAACATGTAAAATAAATGAAAAATGATAATTACAGCAAATTTCGAACCACCGGTAATACAGGTTAAAGGATTGATGTTTGACTGTAGGCTAGCGGGCACCGCAGTGATGCAGAGAGTGAGAACGTAAAGAATTCTGATGAGAGAAACTGGTGTTTCTCGAAACATATGTAAATTCAACCAACAACCCAGGTTCGAATCCTAAGCCAAGAAAAATTATCAATAAATTTTAATAATAATTTTCATGTAACAATTCCTACCTGCAGTAAAAATAATTTAATAAAAAATTATATTTAATGAACTTGAGCCGAAATAAAAGGAATATCAATGATTCAAAATAACTATTAAATAAATAAATTTTGAAGAATTTTTTTGAAGCATTTTGAAGAGCAATTTTGAAGAAAATTTCAATCGTGTAAATCTAGCTTAACAATTTTTGGAGAAAATCTTGTCAATTTTCAGTTTATTGTTTTTGAATAATATTCATATAAAACATACAAAATTTATAATAATGTTTTTAAATTCCTATAAATTATTTAAACAAAATTGGTAAATGTGTTTTTTGAATACATTTATTTAACCGCTTTTTATTATTCGTGTTCGTGCTTGCAATTAACATGTAAACATAACTTTATTGGGCATATAAAAACTTTAGGAAAGAAAAAGTAAAGTCACATACTAAACTTGCATAAATTATTGCAAATGTAAGCTTATGTTGTAAAAGATACGCAATGACTTGGTTAATTGCTACAAAATGTTAAAAGAAAATAATAACGCAAATGGTTTTTGTAAGGAAATATCAAAAATTAAATTGTATGAAAAACAAAAGAAAAATAAATTCAAATATTGTCATTAACAATTTAAAACAAAATAATTAAAAAAGTGCACTTTCCTTTTTTTCTTTTAATTGTCCACGCACATTTATGACTGTTTTTTAGTTTGTTATCGCTACCATAAAAATCAAATAACCTTTTGTTTATTACTTTTTTTGTTAATTCTGACAATCATAAAAAAAAGTCATCAATGTTTTTTCCAAGGAATTTTGAGCATATCTCGAGCAAATTTTTGAACTTCATACCTTCACTTAATTGTGAATAAATGCGAAACGCGTCCATCGATTTTCATGATCTATGTCTCATTTTGCTTAAAGGTTTCGTGACTTTACGTGAAGGTAATAGGAATTGACACTTTTTTTTACCGTTTTGGATTTTTTATAAATTAAAAATAAAAAAATTAAATTTTTTAGGCAAAAAATAGTTTTTTTTTCATATATTTATTTATAACTGCGAAACTGTTGCTTATGTAGCAAAGCGTTGTATGAACAGATTAAAGGAATTGTAATTCTTAATTTTTTTAAATTTGTTTCAGCTTATTGGGACTAATGGTTCTCGAGTTAGGACAAAAAAAATAGTCTAAAACGTGACAAATTTCCTATACGATATTTACTAAGTTCAAATCGATATATCTCGATTCCTAGACGTGACTCAGCGAAACGCCGGGACACGTATAACTTCTTTTTTGCCAATATAACATTTCCCGTTGGTTTTATCCCATCCCGATTTTGACTGTCGCAGAGTGTAATCGAAAAAACCGCCAATACGAATGTAGTAAGGCAAACATTATGTATTTTGAAGCTCTTTTTAACATATGAAAAATATAAAATATGAAGTCGCATTACCAATATTTTTTAGTTTTAAATTTTATTAAACTTGTTATTACTTTTTCCAAAAAACAACGGCTTGTTCCATTAACATGCATAGAAGAAATTATCAATTTTTTAATATTTTATGAAAGAATACTAATGAGCATCTACTTAGAAAATATATTCTCATTTAAGAGTAGAGTGCAATGCTCTAAACACACACACACACACACAAAAAGAAACATAGATAGATATTAGCTACTACATACTAATTTAAAAAAAGAAAAACAAAATAAACTAAAAGTTTGGGTATTTGTGTTTATATTTATTTAAATCTTGTCTTTTTGTACACTCGCTGCTGGTGCATGTTCATATACTTTATACTGCTGCAACTACTTGTATCTTGAATAACAATTAACATCCGGTTGCGCATAACTAAAATTGCAAGTTGGAAGAGTAAAGTCGGAAGCTCTTTAATTTCCGGTGAATATACATTTTTGTACTTGCAAAATATTTAATGCTTATTAAAATAAAGAGATTTTTACACACAAGGCTATAATATATTAAAATGGATAATTATATTAATTATAATATTAAAATAGGAGGATACTGTATATTTACCTATGTACCACCATATTCACTTTTTAACTCCAAGTTTACATGTACATATGTTCTTAACCCTTTAACATCTAAGACCGTCTATAAACGGTCATCAGTTGAAAACCGGTTTTTTCCGTTTAGCTACTAAGACCGTCTACAGACTCTCTTTATCTTTTTGTGGAGTATTTTTTTCTGAATTGGAACTGAAATTTGTAATTTGCAGATGAAATACAGGCTAGAACAAAAATTTATTTCTGCAATTGGAACGTATTTTCAATTTCAAAAATCACTACGATTATTAGCCAAAATATATAAAATATAATTTTTTAAATCCATTGATAAATTGAAATCATGATTTAACAAACCTTGATTATATCTTTCAACAATATTCTAGTTGCAACCCGCTAACCCGAGACAATGTATGCACTTATTAAAAATGAAATTTTTTTAATAAAGCAAAATTAATTTTAAACACCTTAATGCGGAGCAAATAAAACGTGAACAAACTTGTAAATTGTACATGAATATCAACATAAATATTTTCTCGGCAAAAAGAAAAATTCATTTCACAATTTCTGACATTACATTTTCAGTTTTGTTCTTGTGTTTGCTTTTTATTTGTCGTAGACTTTTTTCATTATTTAATTTTCGAGGTCAAAGCATTTTTGGCCAAAAATAATGCAAATAATGAAAAACGACCAACACCCAGCTAAATTAAAATCACAACACTGAAAACATTACCATCATAAAATGACAACTTACTTTAAATTACATTTCATTTTATGTTGGCTCTATGCTTGTTGCTGTTGTTGTTTTATTTTCATTCCTAAAAAAAAAGAATAAAAAATACATTATACAACATCATAAACTGGCTCGCCAAAGCTACAGCCAAATGGCAAAAAATATTTAAAGAACAAAAAAAAAAAAAGAGAGAGAAGAGAAGAGAAAACTGAACCCAAACCAAACACCATTAAGTCTCCAGGGTATGTCGCACGTGATTTTTTCATGTTTTTAAATGAACAAAAACTTTAGAGATTTTTGTTTGCAAAACGGGAAAAAATAAACGTAAAATCCAAACAAAACAATCATTTTTTTCTATATAAATATTTTTATGTAGTTTCTGACCCTCTTCTGGTTTTAACCACAAATATGACCATTTTAACACAGTCGTAGTCGAAATCATAGGACAAAATAGCCGACCAGCCTACATGCCAGGCTTGTTTGGTCCACGAGCCGGTATGATACGGCTGGGTATGCTTTGATTTGGTTTACCATGAACATTTGCTTAAACACAGGCATTTCAGCAAAAAAAATAAAAAAATTAAAAAGGAAAAATCTGAAGCATAAAAAACGAAATTAAAATGTACAACAATTAAAGTAAATAACTGTGGTGGTGTTGATATTGTTTTCTGCAGTTAATGTGGATATTGTTCTTGTTTCTGTCTTTGTTGTTGTTGCTCTTGCTGTTGTACTAGTGTTGTTTAACTGTGAATAAGGAACGTATCGTTGTTTTCAAATTCATTCAACCGTTGCTGATATCGCTCCTATTGTTATAAAGTGTTGTTACACAATTATTATTTTTCAATTTTTGTGTGAAAAATAATAAAGTTGTTTTACTTATTCCGCCATTATTGCTTTATGTATTTAGAGATTTGAATAGAGATTGGGCACAAAAATAACATTTGTCAATAGTAATGAACGAACAAAATTGAAGCACTCACAAAAGATTAGAAAACGCTACAAAAATTCAATTAATTTTAAGCCTTAGATTTACTACTCAGAAAAAACTTCATTCAAAAATACTTTACGTATTTACACTGTTGCTGGATAGCTTTTGTTACAAGAAACCAAAGTAACTGAAATTGTTTATACAGCAAATGGAACATGTTTGGAACTAATCTGTTTTATTTTAGATTCATAAATATTTATTATATATTTAAATGTGTAACAATTTATATTTTAATTGCATTTTATTTATATATGGTGAATTTCACGTCAAGTGACCCAATTTTAAAAATCGATGTCTTCCGATTTGGATGAAATTTGCACCAAGGCTAGTACCATTGGATAGCAGGCCAGAGACAAATTTTCAGTTCTATCAGTCCAGAAGTGCCGGAGTTACATGTGCCAAATATTGAAAAATCCTATTCTTGAGTTAAAAAATAATTTTTTTGATAGATATCCCACTCGCGTCCCATTAAGCGATTATAAAGGCCTTAAAGTAAAGGGCCCAAATTGAAAAAAAAAAATTAAAAAAAAATTTTTAAAAATTAAAAAAAATATTTTTGAAATGACTGAAGAAATAGCTATCTACAGTCCTTTGGACAGTTTATGCTGCGACCAATAGGTAAAAAGTCACACTCATTTAAAAAAAAACCCTGTATGACCAAAATTGACCAATATGTCCCACTTTGACCCCCTCTAACTCCGGCACTTCTGGACTGGTAGAGCTGAAAATTTGTCTCTGGCCTAGCATCCAATAATACTAACCTTGGTACAAATTTCATCCAAATCGGAAGACATCGATTTTTAAAATTGGGTCACTTGACGTGAAATTCACCATATACAAAACAAAACAATTATTATAAATAATTATTTGCTTTAAATATTTGTTAGAAATATTAATAAAACAATCAAATTTTTTTTTGTGGAAAAAGTTGGAAAATTATTTATCGAACTATGTACTTATAAATAATTGATAATAAATAAGCCTTAAAAATAATAAAAGCTGTTCATGTATGACACATCAATATGATGATTATTAATGGATTAATTTTAAGTCGCAAATTTATCAAAAATTTGACTGACATTTGTTTTTTTACTTTTGTTCCAATATTTTTAAGTTTTTGCATTAACTTAATGAAATAAACGAAATGCATTTTTCAAGACAAATTAAAAGACATATTTTATTTTATATAATTTACGACAAACTATTAATACTATATAGAATTATTAAATATAATTTCCTTTTTTTACTTTAAAATATTTTTACAATAATACAAAACAACTAACCTGAAACATATCGTGAAATAATTTACAACAAATGCGCGAAAAGTTTTCGTTTAGTTTTGGGTTTATTGGCGTTTTTCTATTCGAAACTAAGTATTTAGAGCCCATTTCTTGGCAGGAATAAATTGTTTGGGTCAAAGAAAGAAAACAATTTTCAAACCCCAACGCAAATAATAAAAAACAAACTACCAATACAAAGCCAAAAGAACAGCTCTCATGTTCAATTCTTGCTTCTTTTACAATATGTTGCTTATTGGCAAAAAGTAAATTTTCGCAACTGACAAAAAAATTAAATGAAAAAAATAATATTTTTCAAACAAACTGAAAATAAAAAGTGAATATAAAAAATTTGTTACCATTTAAACTTTGTTTTTCAGTTACTCCTACATAATGCCGTTATCATTGTTTGTTGCTGTTGTTTAACTGGATGTTGTTTGTGTTATTGCTGGTGCCATTACGAATACTCCAAGGACATGAAACAAGAACTTTGTTATTTTTTCAAATCTGTTGGAAGCAAATAAAAATAAAAAAGCGCGTTTTATATAAAAGTCAAGTTTAAAATTTATTGCCTTCACTAAGGGTGCAACTATTTTCATTTAACATTTCTCAACAACAAAAACAAACAACCAAAAGTTGTTAATAGATGAGAAAAAATTGTTGGTGAAAATTACAAGAACACCAGCAATAACACACAAACATACACACATGTGTACGTATTGAAGTTACAAACTTTTGCATTTGTTTTCCAAAGCAAGTGTTGGTATTGCTCTTGTTTTTCCCAGCGAGGGGTTGTGGGCTAGCAGCGAAATGAAATGTTTATGGGACGTTTATTTAACTTTCCTCTGGATATAAAATCTAATAATAAATTGATTTATAAAACTCTTGAGAATATCTTTAACTAGTAAAATTTTTGTAAATTGCACAAGGCCAGTTGAAATAATTTTTTATGCTTTTCTGACTTTTTCCCATAAACAAAAATTGTTCAAACTTTGAAATTTCATTGCTGTTGTTTTCTTTTTTTTCCCTTCTGCTACAATAAAATTAAATACAGATACTAAAACTATTTAATAAACATATATTAAAAAAACACTACAGCTATAACAAATCTATGTTAGTAATTCAGCAACAACAAAAGCAGCTGCAATAACCAGTGTTGTCAGGAGCTGGCAAAAAACTAGAAAAAGTTAAATTCCTTTAAAAAAAAAAGGCTAAAAGAACCAACATATTTTAATTATGATTTTCTGATTGCTCGAATTGAAAAGCGACTACTTACAGATAAATAATGTTTTTGTTAGTAAATATATATTTGTATGTGCATTTGTACATACAGAAATAAAAAATATGAATCCAAGTTTATAATTCTATGGATGGGTCTAATTTTATTCGTTAGTCTCTATGTAAAACTCATTGGCTTAAAATTGCGCAATAGTTCGGAAATAGGGAAACAATATACTTTTTTGATTTCTTCATAAAAATTGCTATTTTTATATTAATCATTTAAAGGGTTTAAATAGTTTATTTTTAATATGCTAAAAAAAAGTTTGCTGTTTAATCAATTTTCAATGAGTTTCAGAAATCTCATCATGCGATAAGCTTATCATTTTGCATTAATTAGTTTTAGATGCCAAAGTATGAAATAAGATCCAAATCTGATTTTTAAGATTTAGTAAATTTTTAATTTTGCAAACATCTATAATCACGAGTGTATAGGAAGTTTATGAGACCAGCAGAAATTTCAAAATCGTGGCCAATACTGTAGTCTTTTAAAGAACACCGAATATTTAATAATGAATTTAGTATTTTAACTTTAATTCGATTTATTTGTGTTAATAATTTTAATAAATACTAAATGTAGCAACTCATTAAATCAATGTTCTTACAGAGCGTCTTAAAACTTTCATAACTCCACACAAAAGTCAACTGTTGATTATACGTTTGTCCATCTCAAATTGGAAAGGTTTTCCATTGAGTTTCAATCATAGTTATTTCATCAGCGATATAGCAACATTTTTAATTTTCAACGTGAGAGAATAAATTTGGTTTTACTATTTTTAGTGACTTATCAAGGGATAAAAACTAAATTTTCCGAAGTGTATCCATATTTGTTGGTAGTATTTGCCTCAATTTTTCTACATATTAGTTTTATTAAACAATTTTAAACTTTTTGGAGTAATATATTTTCTGAAATTTCATATATTATTCCGTTTTTTGATTTCTATTAATAAATAAAATATTTTTAAAATTTATATGTAAGAAAACTTATTGTAATTTCAACATCTGAAGATTCAATAAATAAATAAAATGTATTAAAAAAAATATGTAAGAATGCATAATTTTACGTAAACCATTTCTTAACTTTAAACAAAAATAGAATTTAAAATGCTGTTTTAAAACTAAACAAAGCCTAAAAAAAGTCAGAAGCTAAAACATAAATTTCAAGGCTAAAATGTAAATGAAAAGTCTAAATCTAGACTCAAAATGGCTAAACTGGCAACATTGACAATAACAACACACTAACAACAAAAAATAGAAAACAGAAGAGAGGGAGAGCGAGAGCGAGAATGAGTATAACACAAAGCATATGCATGTGAAAGTTTAATAGAAACATCAGTTAGGATTATAGTTGGACATTATTTTAGCTTTTATAAGACTACCAGATATATATTTGTACATACATATGTACATTTAAGTATGTACATATGTACATATGTATGTGTATACAAATATGCTCATTTAACTATGTATGTATTGGAGTGTAGCCCCTACAGAATGTTTGTGTGAGCACATTTAAACATTTTACAGAAATCTGATAACATAATATAAATACTTTTCTAAAACTGCAAGATGTTTTATGTACATATATACATGTATTTGTTAGAGTTTAGCCGAAAAAAGACAGTAAAGTTTCTGTTCAAAAAGAACAGCACTAACAAAAAAGGATCTTATAAATAAGCAACCAAACACATAACAAAAAAGCAGAAGCTATGTTGTGACTAGTAACTAATAGAGTAGACCCTTTGTTAGGAGGCAAATAAACTGGCCGATATTCTCATATAAATAAATAGTTTACTCCATTTCTAAAAATGTTGGCTGAACTGAAACAGATTTTTTTAATATTTCAGAGAATCTGTACACTGTATCTAACTAACAATTCTTTGAACGGGCGAAATAAGTGTTTGTTCAAGTTCAACCTTACATCAATTATTCTGATATTCTAAAATTCAGATAATATATTTCTCGCCATATTTTAGTTTTGATTTTGAGCGAAATCAATTTATGTTAATCTACATATATAAAAAGGATCTTAATGTATCTTAGTCTTGTTAACCAGAAAACATAAGCAAATATGTATGTTGAGAAATGTATGGTTAAAATGAAGTTAGCTTTAATTTTAGCTGGAAACACGAACAATGTTTTTTGGGGGCCACCTATTGCATAGGTATTCCTAATAACACGATGATGTATTGTATACGGGTTTTCATATGCGACTTTTAGTTAAAGTCAGCAGCAAAGGGTTACCAATTTCATTCGATTTGTTCAAGGGAAACCTTTACAACATTCTTACTTTTTTGAAAAATACAGTTTTAAAATTTTGAAATCATTCATAACTATATATTTAAAATTTGACATGACAAATAAAATAATAATGTCCAGAATTTTATGTACACTTCCCTTCATACTATTATAATTGCAAAATAAATTTTAAAGAAAAAATTAAATTTAATAAATAAAAGATCCTCAAAGAAATAAATATATTTTCAGCATTTTGAAAACTTCAATTATAAATGATTATATATTCTTTGCGTAAATTTTAGTAGCAATTTTGGAATTAGATAATTGATGAACAATGACCAACTTTTGGTCATATTAGAAAGAAGATGGAGAACAAGGTATATTTTTGCTGAATCCGTATATGTGTATCTTAAAATTTGTATAAATAATAAAAATTTGCATTATACAAAATTTTAATTCTAGTAAAAAAAAAAAAAAAATACCAGCACACTTTGAAATTGAACTATGACTATGAATACATTGACTATAAATACAAACAATATTTTTCGTTAATTATCTTCCTTTATTAAATAACTGTCAATTGTGCGGGCAAAAACTAGAGTTGAAATTAAACGAAACTCTGATGGTTACTTTTAATTAAAGCTTGGCAACTCATTGTTAAAAAAAATAAAAACGAAACAAATTTAAACAAGTATAAACGTTCATGTTCATGTTTTCAACAAAATCTGGTCTTTTGTAGCAGCAGTTGTAGTAGCAGGAGCAGTAGTTAAAGTTGGTATAATATGTGCTAGTAGTAAAAGTAATAAAAGTAGTAGTTGTGCAAGTCCTACAAGTTAGTTCGGTGTGGTTTTCGTCATTTTAGTGATACTTTGTATTTTGCGTTTAGAGATAGAGTGCGAATGAGAGGAGACATACACTCTCTTTCTTAAGTTTTTGTTTATACCTCTCCACAAACGTATGCATCTGCAACAACCCATGCTGTTCATCATGTCAAAGCTTATGTGCGTCTAACAGTACAACTCGGGCATTCTCTGTTCATACACCCAAACAACTACTGATTCATATGAGTAGCTATGTATGTATATTCATATATGTATAATTATTTGTTTCTAAGTATGCATGTGTTTTCCTAAAAGACAGAATAACAACAACATAACATTATTGGTTATATTAAAGACACATGTGTTTGTTTCATATGTAGAATCTGTGTGTAATAGTGTAAATGTAAGTGGTGAACATCTAATACTTGTTTCCTTGCTAAAGGGTCATGTATCACAACGACTAAGTTCAAACAAACATACGCACATATAAAACACATGCTCTGTTTTGTCCATATATGTATGTATATATACATATGTATGTGTGATTGAATGCGTACGCATACACCCATAAACACATGCATACTATACATATACATATGTATGCTGACGTGTTGTTTTAAATTTGTTAGTGTTGCATTGTTTATTTTTCCCTTACTTCTCTTAATGTATGTATGTATGTATATGTATGAAGCAACAAGACTGGGAAATGGGAACTAAAAAATATTAAGAAAAAAGGACTTTGGTTGTTCCATGAAAACAAAAGTCCACTTAATGTATGTCATACAGCTTTTAATATAAACAAATGATAAATATATACACATAAACATACACAGACAGATACACACACATTAATATTAGTGTATGTATTTGATTCATGTATGCATGCGATTTCATTGATATATGTATAGAAATACGCATAGACACACTTACGCTGCATGCACATAACTTATGTCTGTTGTTGATGTACTTAAAAAGTTGAAGAAGTAAATGTTTCTTCCATCATAAGTTCATTGATAAATATTTATGTTTGATTGCTTGAATATAAGAAAAAAAATTAAAAAATGATAATAGTAAATGCCAGTATTCATACGTACAGTGGCAGATAAAACAATAATTGTTCTTTTATGATATGATTATATGTATAAAGTTCTTTATTGGTTATTATACGAGTATATTATGTATTTTATTTTTTGTTCATGCAATATGAACCAAATATTCGTAAAATTTTTCATGGTCTTTAATATACACGAAAAACCCACCATTTCAATGCCAGAAATTTGCCAGAAATACAAACCTAAACAAACATGTTTAACTGTTTATAGCTAATTCAATAACTGCGAGAGTTTTCCATGTACCCACCTATATTATTTATTCACTTCGTTAAAAGATCCCAGTAAAAAAAATTCGTGTTTTTTGAAGCACATCATAGAAAAAGCGCATAATCGAGCGGTTCAATTAAAAGCGCTCTTTTGAAGCAGTAAATGCTTACGAATAAAATATACAAAGAAGTTGATTTTTTAGTGCTGAAAACGAAGAAGGTTTTAAAGCGAAAAAACAAAAATTAAATTACAGCCTACAGATTTACGTATGACAACGAATGTCAATTACAAAACGAATATCGCGCAGTTACTATGAATTTTTCTTAAGCAAGAACATTCAGATAGAATTGAAAAAACACTTTATGAAAGTGCTTTATTTGCATGTTTTATTAGGTTAAAAGAAGCGCTTATTGTCAGCAGAAAGTAGTCTTCCAAACCGGGAACACCTTATAAAAAAAATCATGCATCCCTTCAGCAGGTTTGAAGCTATTAGAGGTATGAATTCATACATAAAACCTGCACATTTTTTAATGGGATACTACTTGAATCAGAAAATAAAAAAGTTTTATTTTCAAATTTCTCCTAGACATACAAAATATTATCTTGTATTTTTGGCTCAATGCATCGGAAACAAACTAGAACTTTAAGTCAAAACTCTACTCCAATTTTCATTCAACTGAACATTTAAAGTATGTGTGTATGTAAATATTCTTTATTGCCAGTCACATTTCTTGCTAATGTTTTTGTTATTGTATTCCTATTAAATACATATTTTGTCATTTATGTTGTTATTATTATTATTATTATTATTATTATTTCTAATTTTAATTTCAGAGATTTTTTTCTGAGAGAAATTATAGCAAAACAATAACAGTAATAATCAAAATATGCAAATATTTAGAATAGTTTTTGTTATTGTTTCTGCTGCTGCTGTTGTTATTATTATTATAGTATTTTTTTAATAACAATTTACATTTAAGGCAATCACATTTCATGACATCATACTTGTAAATCGAAATTAAAGCGCCGCAAAAGTCCTAGAAACGAGTTATTTGAAACTGTGAAAACCATGAATGATTCTGTGTTATTATTTTGTTATTAGTATTTCATTTCAATGTTATTTGTTTTTGTATTTTTCTTTTTAATATTTTCCAACACTATCCATAATAATTTGCATAGAAATATAAACATTTTCTAACTCATCACGATATTATCTTGTTTTTTTTTATATCTCTACGAATGTTTTTTGTGTTTTGAATCAAACTATGTAATTTGAAATGTGTGTGTGTGTAGAGTAGCTTTAGTTGTATAAACTGTGTTATAAAACATGTCCCTTTTCACTCCCTGGCTTCTTGTCTTTTAGACCGTTTAACGTATTGTTAATTGCTGTTGTCAATTGTTGTTTTAGTTGTTGGTGTTGTGCTCATTCATGTGTATTCATGAATACATTCTCAATATTATTTTTTCACAGGCATTTTTTGTTTACAATATTTATAATTATAAATTATGATGGTGTGTGTATATAAACAGTGTGTTAGTATGTTTGTAAGAACCTAGTTAAAAACATTGCCAGGCATTGACTATGTAGGCCTTTTTAAAGGAGTACATACATGACTTTTCCTCTAGATACAATTTACATTATATTGAAATATTGAAATATTTGTTTAAATGTTTACAAAATCTGTGTGTGTTTTACTATTTTATGTTTTTCTTCTATTTACGTTAATATAAATACAGTCGAAAACAATTATAACCAATTTAAATTTTAAAAAAATTTCAAACTTCACATACAAATGAAAAAGTAGTAGGAAATTCTCTAATAGACTACTTGCCAATTTACTAGAAAAAATACTTATTTTTTATAAATTTGTCACTTATAACTAAAAAATTAATAACTACAATTATTATTTTTAGTCGAACTGTTAATTTAAAATTTTTGATAATTTTAGTTGGGCTAGAGTTCATTTAAATTTAATTTTCATTAAATTATTATTTTTACTGAAGGTAGGAATTGTTTTTACAACATGAAATCTTATTAAAAATTGTTTTGATAATTTTTCTTGGCTGAGCTGGGGATTGAACCTGGCTTGAATTTACATGTTTCAAGAATCACCATCATCTTTCATCAGAATTCTTTGAGTTTTAACTCTCTGCACCACTGCGGTGCCTGCTAGTTCAAGTTTTTTACAAATTACAAGTATTTTACAAAAAAACATATTTTTTAGGAGCCTTTCGTTATTAATTATATGATTTACATATTAAATGATTCACAAATCACTTTACTAGAATTCATATAAGAAGAACACTTTTATGTATCTGTTAAATAAGGCCGCTTCTTTTCATTCTTATTTGCACCGTTGTGACTGTGTTTATCTATATTTTATTTATGTATGCATGTTTGCGTGTGTGTTTCGCTGCTTTGTTTGTTTATTATTATAAAATAGATTTTTGATTGTTGCGATTTGTTAATCTGTAATTTATGCACAATTATTTTAATTACTGTTTGCTGTCATAAACAGTTTGTAAATTTTATAAATACAATGTCTACTTTATATTTTTCATTGTCTTTGTTATTACCTGGAATTATTAAATGACAACAGATTAAATTTTAAAAAATATGCTCCACAGAATTCAATAAAGCTAAATATTACAACAACAGCAACAAAAAATAAGTAATAAATTATTTGCAAAAAACATTTAGCAGCACAAAAATTTAATAATTTTATTATAGTGGCTAATTTTAAAACACTATAGAACAAAAGATTAAAAATAATAGCTATTGAAATATGCACTGTAATGTATAGAGGTCTAATAAATTAATACGTATGTGTGTGGACATGAAACTGTATTGCTGAATATTTGAGCCGAATCCCACAGTGACAATATATCTCATACTGTCTGTGATATTCAGAAGTTTTCAAATAGTTAAGTAAAAGTTTGCAAATGTATTATTACATTAACAGTTGAATTGTTTGAAATTACACAGAGTATTTGAAATAGTTCAATGATCTAATACTCTGGTATGAATTTTTGTCTAATTAAGACAATATTTTCACAAAAAATCACTACCTTTGTTAGTAATTTATTAAATAAATCAATACTTTTTACTCTTTCATACTCGCATGATAAACCAAATTAGATGATAAATATGCTGAATGCTGCGAGGGAAAGTAAATTTCAGATCTTAAAATATAATTTTCATTGAACTTTACGTATTGACATATGAAAATTTTGAATCAAAATGAGTAAAAATTTTTAAAATGCCTAAAAATATGTTTGCATGAAATTTAAAACATTTGATTATAAATTTTTGAAAACAAAATATTTTAGGCACTTGCAAAATTTGTTGACGGATTTATTGCCTTCAAACACATTAAAATATTTTTCTTTATAACCTTTGCATTGTGCAAACCCTTAGAATCGTCTTAAATATTATATAATAGACTTTTCGATTTTCGTAAAATGCTGTCAAATATATTTTGTTGAAATAAAAATATTTTTTTTTTTCAAATTAAGGCACATTAACAGTTTTTTGGATAATGACCAACATTATGGTCAAGTATTATTTATTCTTAAGTCCGAAGAATTTTTTATTAGTTAGAGTTTCCTATTTATACCTTATAAAATTGTATATATCTACTGTTTTTTTAATTTTTTTATTATAGTTTTATTACTCTAAATTTCCAAAACAAAATTCATACAATATGTACAACACTAATTTACATAATAGTATACACCTACTAAATGTTAATAATTTAATAGCAATGAAGTATTTTTTTCAAGTATTTTATTTATAACGTCTATCACTTCTTATTGGTTTATTTAATAAATACTTTTGTATTGTAACTTGCAAAAACCAACATGGATAATTATTAAATTAAAAGTAAAAATGTAAATCACATCAATCATAAATATTACACAACTGTTACACAGCTTATTACCGCGATTGTATAGTATTTTATTAAAAATATAAAACTTTCTGTGATTGAAGTTCTATTGGCAGTAAGCAGCAATACTTGATCAGTTTGTTCTAGTTAATTGCTTAGTTTATTCCTCATTTTAATAATTTTGTTTATTTTTTTTTCAATAATATAAACTTTTTATTTGTTCCAACCAATTACCCTTGTATGGTTGGCTCCCTTTCACCAAATTTAACTTTGAATATATGTAGCGTATGAAAGTAAAAAAAAAATAAAATAAATTAAAATTCTGCACAGACAATAAACAATTGTGTCATTACTTTTAAATGCATGTTCATGTGCAAATTCTTTTGGTGGATGTATAAATAAACATGCAAATACATACACGCGTTAAAAGGGTGTTTAGAAAATGTGTAATTGTAATATTTATTTTGAAATCGTATGAAACTAATATTACAAATTTTTATGCACAATTATCGCTGTTTCTTAATATGTATTTACATATATATAATTTTAAGTAAAAATTCCAAAAAAAGCAAATGGAATAACAGTTTCGAATGCAAGGCCCCTGTTGTAAGTATGTATTACATGTACATTATACATACACATAGAGTGTTTTCATATTTGAGGTTGCTTTATGTGCAACCAACCAATGGATGCATATCACTATTACCATCATCATTGTCGTCATCGCCTACAACATCATCACCATTGATGGCAGGCAGTCAGCAAAAGCAATATTATGAACACATCGTCATATTTGTCGTCATTATGATGGTGTGTAGTTTCTCTTTCTAAGTGTGCATGTGCATTTTTTTTGTTAGTAAATACACACACATAAAAAATACCAGCTATCATAATTTCCTGTTGTTGGTATTTGGCATTCTAGGATTTTTCATTAGCCTTCCTTTTCAAAATGAAATTGATGCATGTTTTTAAAATTCAATACCTAAACCACAGAATATGTATATATGTATGTACATCGATATATATACAAATTTAGGTTGTAAAACACTGAGAAAATACTAATACTAAATAAAAAATAAACTATATTTTAGTCGTAGAGTGTATATAGTCAGATAAAATATAGCAAATACTTTTGAAAATATGACTGTTTATCTAATCAAAAGGAAAAGTTAAATTAATTTTGTTATCATGTGAAAGGACTTTAAAAGGATCAAAGTCGCTTAATCTAACTTAATATCGGACAGTATCAGAAATTATGTAATTTTAAAATTCTTTTTGTTAGGCTCAAGTTCATTAAATTTAATTTTAATTAAATTATTATTTTTACTGAAGGTAGGAATTGTTTTTACAACATGATATCTTATTAAAATTTTATTGATAATTTTCTTGGCTGAGCTGGGAATCGAACCTGGGTTGAATTTACATGTTTCAAGAATCACCACATTCTTTCATCATAATTCTTTGAGTTCTAGCCTCTGCACCACTGCGGTGCCTGCTAACCAACAGTCAAACATCAATCTTTAACCAGTTCGAAATTTGCTGAATTATCATTTTTCAATTTTTATTTACATGTTGCTTCCTTTTTCTTCTGTTTTTTTCGTATTCTTTCTGTCAAGACTTTTTTCTTGAAAACATGAATACATTTGTTTTTATTATGTTTTCTGTCCACTTTTGTCGACATTTTTCATGTGTACCACTTAAAGTACAAATGCAAACATTAAAGCTTGTGCCCTAGCTATTTTTAAGAACAAATATTATTTTTATTTTTAATCGAACTGTTAGTTAATTTTTTTATTTTAGATGAAAAGTGTATTTTATCAGTGATTAACTGTTTCCTTTCTTTAATGGTAAACATTTTTTGGAATGTATTTTTTTCGATGACTTTAAGGGCACATGTTATATTAAGACATTTTATAAATCGTGTCGAAATAATGCGGTTTAAAGTTTTTCGCTTACGAAAACAATTTATTTGAGAAAAATTTAAAAACAAATCAAATTTTTTAAATTTTGCCAATCAAATTTTTTCCAGTGTACAGTTTTTACACCTTTTTACAAAATAGTATATACAGTGGTTTCCCGGTTTAACGAATTATATATTGTCAGGCCCATTCGTTATATCGAAAAATTCGTTAAATTTGGCAGTTTTTTAAATATGTATTAAATAAAAAATCATGTTTATTTATTCTAATTCATAACAAAAACAAAAAAAAAAATAATAATTAGTTCATATCACATTCAATTAAATAATTAGTTCAAACAAAACTAAAAAATGACTTTGTAACGTATAAATTTTGATTTTGGTGAGCGAAGAATTTCTTTACATACAAATAAATTTTTCTCTTAATCCATTTTTTTTCGTAAAGCGTCTCTTATAACATTGTACAAATGTAATTGCAGTGACTCTCTTTTGATTAACTCTTTTGCAAAAATTCGTTAAACTGAGTACATGACATTTTCATTCGTTCGTATTATAAGGTACTCAATGGAAAGAATTGACTGTTCGTTAAATCGCGAATTCGTTAAATTGAGTATACGTTAAACCGGGAAACCACTGTATGTACTCGTATATTATTATTGCCATTTAAATATATATGTACATATGTATACAATAGGTTTTTAGGCGTATTGTGATGTAGCCTTAGTTGTGGTCTATGGTTGGTATATATGTATATCTTATACATGCCGTTTGAAAAGTCCCTTAGCCCACAAGCCAAATAATGTGCCAAAAAGCAAGTCTACTCATTTAATACTCTAGATTGAACATACAAACAGTCATAAATAAAGTTTGTATAAAATTATAAGAATTAAATTTGATGATGCTTGTAGGATCATACCAACCTATATGTATATGTATATTTATTATATATATAGGTTCATTCATTCAGTTGTTCATTCATTTATTCATACAGTGAGTCAGTCATTCATTCATTCGTTCAGTTATCCGATAGACTGAGAATACATTGGTGGCTGCTGGTGATGGTTCGTTGTATGGTCAGATATTTGTTATTTTTGGTATTTTGTAAACAGATAATGGTGATAGTGGTAGTACTGGCAGCAGTGTTGGCGATGATGATGTTGCTGGTTATTGCGATGTTGCAATGCTTGCTGTTGCTGCTTTTGGCATTGTCTGCGTTGTAAAGGTGATTTAGGATTATTTTCCTTTTTTTTTGTTTCATATTTTTGCCACATGCATATGCATGAACGTATTTACATATATACATGTATGATGATTGTATTAATGTGTGCGTTTGTAAGCTTATTCATATGTATGAGTGCAGCTTTGCGTATATGGTCAACTGGTATATGAATTCATTAAATATTCATAAATGCATTAGGAGAGGCTATTTTTGATTTTAGGCGTGAAAAAGATGCACAAAATCAACACAACATTAAATATGAAACAAAAATTTAATTTTAAACAAAACTTTAAAGAATTGCAACAAAGCAATAGCAAGTTGTCCGTGGCATAGCAAATGGTATTCGCTTTCAAACAACTATCACACACAAGTTGTTCAGTATCATTTTGTTTTGCAAATTTTTAGTGGAGCCAAATTGTAGAGTAAATTAGGGTGACAATGTGCAGGGAATGAAAGTAAGCACTGAAAATAAATCCCTTTGCCACCTACTTATAGATGTTTCAATAGAAATTTCAACAGTTATTGGCACAAAACAAATCATAGTGTTCATTGATTCGACCACATAATCATGTTTGTTAGTACGCACGACGAATATCTGTATGCAGCTGAGTGAGTGAATGAGTAAGTGTGTGAGTTTATTGGGAAATGAACGAAAATGTAAGTGAGCATGTGTTTGTATCTGATTGCTTGTTAATGCCTACACACACATGTATTTGTGTGTATTTGTAAGTTAGTGATTGCATTCGGTTAAATGAAAATTTGTACTTTAAGGATTACGAAAGCAGGCAGAAAATCTTTTGTGTGATGTAAAACTGAAACAAACAAATTGTAAATTGTTTTATGAGGTGTATTCATGTATTTGTGTGTGCGTGTGTGTGTGTGTGAGTCTCTAAATTTATGTACGTGTAAGTGTGTGTATGCCTGTGTTACATGTCTGAATTCCAATAAATGCTAACAGTATTAAAAGTATACCCCAACAAAAACACAAGCTGTAAACACAGTTATTGTAGTATTTCCTATATATTTACATTCTTTTTCTTCTTGTCTGTGTTTATGCCCTGTTTCTGCTGTTTGTTGTCGTACAAAAGAATCACTTTTGTGGTACATAAGCATATAACACAGTAAAACAACATTGATTGCAAATTGATGTTATTGGATATGTGAATAAAGCAGATTAAAATTGCCAAAAAAAAAAAGAAAAGGAAAGCAAGGAAAACAACAAACATAAAAGGGCAAGAACAAATACAAATGGAATTGCTAAAAGAAGAATAAAACTCAAATTTCAAAAATTACAATTAGAATTCAGAATCGTAGTTTAATTGCTTAAATAAAGCGGATGAGAATATGATATTTTGTTTTTTCTAGAGTACTCAGAATTGTTTACATATAAAAATAAGACAATCTAACAATAATCCACAACAAAGCAAAATTAGTTGTGACTTTGTGTAGTCATAGTTACTAGCGATCAAACTACATATGCACAACAGAAATGCTGACCAAGGCAAATGTTTGAAACTCTATTAAGCTTTAAACGCTGTAGATTTAGAATGCCTATTAATTAACTAGCACTTTAATCAAAAATTTCTAAGACACTCGTAAGTTTTAAACAGCTGAAGACAATTGCAAAGTTTTTAAATTCATTGCCTAGCGTTGATATCATTAGAAAAAATTCTAAATACAAAAACACAATGACAACAACAGATACCAGGAAAATCTCAAACCTAATGCCTACGATGACGTTTTTTGTTTTAAAGTATTGTATGGTGTTTGTTAAATAATAAGGCTTATTAAAAGAAAACAACAGCATTGTAATGCCGACAATATCTAGGAAAACCAAGAACACAATCTAGGACAGACCTGCAGCTCTGAAACCCAACGGGCATACTGTAAAATCTTCATAGATGATAATATTTTAAAGCACGGCCATACATATAGATGACATTTTTGTCTTGTAAATATTGAATAATAAGTAACTGAAGGAAGGATCTGAATCTTTTGCTTGCCAGTTTTCCTTTTAAATAACATTATTAGATTAATACAATTCAATTTAGTCAACAAGCTCAAGAATACAAGACCTAAAATCATCATCGTCAAACTAAAGTAGAAGTAAAAAATACTCAACAAGCACAACATCGAAGGCAAAATTCATTACAAACTTACAAAGTAACTGCATTGCCATGTGGACAGTTTAAGACAGTGAAGTAATATTCTCTTGCTTTCTATAGGAATATTAGACAAAGCCCAAACCTTGAGTAAATAAAAACAAAATCCTTAAGAGAATTACAAAGTCAGAGGCAAATGTGATGCATTCATTTTTCTATTATTTAGTTAAATAGATTAAACTAATCGCGTTAGCAACTGATGGGGCTTAAAATTATAGTCAATATTATTTACCATCATGCTTCAGTTAAAGAAGAAAATATTGAGATATTTAAACAGCATGTCCTTGTTGCACTAAACTACACAATGAATTGAACAATTTCATTAAAACAGAAAGCAACAGAAATAATCAAATTATTCCGATTGTTCACATAATATAGGACAACGAAACTAGCGCGCAGCTCATTTCATTTTATTATTGTATATTTTCTGCATTGTTATGATTTTTTCTTTTATGCAAACATATTTTTATTTTTATTAAATCTGCCTTGCATACATATGTATTATATTCCTTTACGTGCGATGTTCAAAATAACTTTATTTTTATTTGACATTGAAAATTATGAATATTAATAAAAACTGCGAATGTAATAAAAGTTATATAAAGAAAATTATTTATGATATTCCAATAAACAATCACCTTTTTGATTAAACTATAAAAATACTTGTCAGAAATGCTTCTAGTTAAAGAACGGATTTATGTTTATCATTTCTTTATTTATATTTGACACAATGCAAAGTAAAAGCCAATGTTATTAAGTGGTGAGAGTAGTACAGCGAATCGAAAGAATTCGAGATGGTTTGGATTACTCGGAAATTGTTAATGGACTGATTTTATTACCTTTTCTATCTTGAGTATGATTAAATAATATACTGATTGATAATATTGCCAAATAGAGTTCCAAATCTGTAGATACCTATAAGAATATTTCAATGAGACAAAATTAGGTAATGTTAGGTAACGGGGTCTCTCACCACAGGGGATAGTAAGCGGAATTTCTGTAGAATTACAAAGAAACTAATAAATTTACTCATGGCGAATGTTATAATGATTATAATATTAGCGCGAACATGATATAATAGATTTTTACTGCCATATTCGTAAAATTAATTGTTCTTTTAGACAAAATTTTCATACAAAATTTTCTTAAAGTACATTTGAAGTCTCCTTTAATATTTTTGCATAAGGCTGTTAGTACTCAACAATATTTGAAATACAAAATTTTATAAGTAAACTCCAACTTTGCTTTCCAAGTAATTGTAGATTTAACAACGTTTAAATTCATACATATGTAATATATTCATGAAATTTGTAAAACATTCAGTGTTGAACTCCAGAAATAGTAGATAAATGTGAAACCACAAAAATCTATCAGTGGCTATTATTACCACAAACATGTAAAAACAACAAAAAGATTAACCGCAAAATAAAAATGAAAACAAAAAAAGTATGCAGCTAAAAAAAATTTACACAATATGAATTACCTATAGAAAATAGTTTTCAATTCATAGAAACTTTACAATTGGATTGTGACGAATTTTATAAACCCATCATTAAAAGGGAGTTAGTAACGCTTTTCAATAACAAGTAATTTATTATTGTAGTTTGTAAAAGATAAAAAAGTCTTAAATCAATTTTAAAATTAACTTAAAATCTCAACAAAATATAAGTTTATTTATTTATGCTTTCTAAGATTTAAGTTCAGCCGTATCACAAACAAACTGACAAAATGTATTTGCCGAAATATGTTGTACCGATAAATATATTTATAGGCATAAAAAAAATGAACAGAAACTAAGTGAACCTGCGGAAGGCCATCGGAAGCATTCAGTCATCAGAATTTTTAAATCAGAAAATTGCAAATAAACTAAACAAAACAAAATATTGAATAGATTTACGATTGATTTTAGTTTTTATAAAAGTTTAATTTAAATAGTATTAAACAACTATAGCACTATAGTATTGAATATACACATACTACATAGTATATCAATTTGTAAAATGTTTGTTTTTTATAACTAACAAATATAAAAATTCAATTTATTCTCAAAACACTTTTGATATTAGAAGGACAGGGGGGTTACTGTGTATTTCGATTCGAAAAGAAAATCTTTCGAATTTGTATACTTTTTACATTGTATTTCGAAAGCTTTTGCTTTCGAATCGAAATACACAGTAACCCCCCAGATATTTTTACTTCTAAATTTAATACGAACTTTAAACATACCTATCGACATGATACATGTGAATGTATAAAGTACAAATTATGTGGCAAGAAGGTACTTACTCATTTTTAATTTTTCATTGGAATAACCATCAATCAAATGAATTGGCGAGACTCGGAGGATCCTGATTGCCAGGCGGAGGTCAGGCCTCCAATAGGTTCCTTTTATGGGAAAATCAGGGAATGGATTCTGGGCGAGACAAATAGGGCCTGGGGAAACCGAACGGACTGCCGAGTGTCCAGGACGATATGGCCGGTGCTTAGGAAGTCCGACTCGTAATCGTTGCTGGGCGAGAGCAGGGTTTGCGTGAGAACCATGATAGGCGTTTGTATGATAGGTAGAATGGCAAGGATAATGGGATCTGATTTGCCAACCATGTGTGGGTTATGCGAGGACCCGGAGGAACTGGAGACGATCGAGCATTTTCTGTAACATTATCCCAGGCTGCAAGTTAGCAGGTTAAGGTGGCTAGGCAGTAGATTAATAAGCGAATTAGGGGATATCGCGGGTTGTATGCTCGGGGATCTCAAAGGATTCGTAATGAATATGGCCTGGCTGCGCAACAGGGGAAGGGGCTTTGTGAGGGCTTAGGCATTTCGCTTTTGGAACATACCAAGTGTCTCCAATCATTTATGCAAGGCATCACAATGGACCGTATTGGTCTCTGGGTGATGGTGTGGGGACAACCTTACACCGGCCTTCTAACCTAAGCTAACCATCAATTTTTGAATCAGGTAACAGTTATTACTGCCAGTAATACTCGTATGTCGTTATATGAATATAAAATAGGAATAAAAACAAATAGAATATCTACGTACATATGTATGTAAATTGAAAGATGTGAAATATATTAAGATCTCTATTTATTATTTATGTATAACTGCATGCCATCTATGTTTACACTTATTTCCTAGAAATTGTGTCAACTTTGAATTCAATTATAAAAATTCATGATATAACCTTTTACGTCAACGGAATTCATATAAATATTCAAATTAAAAAAAGGAGGATACAAAAGGAAAAGATTACAACTCGACTACGTGATTTGTATTATAAAGCTGAATTTTCATGCTTTGAATTTGTCAATTAATTTTTAATTTTTAATTTTAATGTTGATGTTGATACAAGAATATTTTAAAATATTACTATGTTTAAATATCATTTCCTTTTCTCTAGATTTATTTTATAAATACATATACATACATATTTACATTTTCCATTTCTTTTTTCTTTTGGTTGTTTTTTTTTTTTTATTTGGGCATGTCTCTATTGAAAACCCTTTGTGTGTTTCCTTGGTATGTATTTGTTATTGTTGGCATCTTTCATTTCAGTTCTCAATTTAACCACGAATATATAAATCATTTAAAAATGTAATGCCTCCCCATGGACTAATAAAACATTACCACAAATTATGCCAACAGCACAATCGTTTCCTTCTTTTTTTTCAGCAAATCTTTTTTTGTTTTCATCTTTGTTGCTATTTTTATTTGTATAAATATATTTTTTTCCGTTTTGTTACAGTGTAAATTTCTGCTGACCAATTTTATATTCATTGTGATCTAGACTGAAGCATGAGTGAAGTGCTGCTCTTTGTAAATACAACCAATCATACTTTTGCTGTTATTGTTGTTGTTGTTGCTATTGTAATTGTTGTGTGATAAGGGAATAATAAAAGGATTGTTTTTAATTGTAATTTTATTTTACACTTTGGTACTTTTAACGTAAACAATGCACAGACAAATCGAAAAAAAAGAGGTAAATATCTATTAAAGCCAGAAATAATTTAAAGCATTATAATGATTAATAGATTACAATACATATAATTATTTTTTATCTAAAGAGCCAAAAAGTCATGGATTTTAAAATATACGTGTACTTAATATTTAATTGTTTTCAACACTCATACGTCAAATCTAATGCACACTCCTAAAGGTTTTTTCTGAATCTAAAGTGGGCTATAGATCAAGATCTTACTTAATTTGAAATAATTGTAAAAAAACAAAACAAACAAAATTGTCAATTACTTTTAAACTATACACTTTCAAGTAAATTTACATAGGATGCATAGGATAGTCTAGCCATAGGTCCGATTAAACTTATGTCAAGATGAAGATTATAATATTGTGATAATTTGAAGGAAGTATTTAGATTTACACCATTCAACCCACTCTATATGACAGCAGAGTGGTTTTTTTCTTAGAGCTCATTCTCTATAATATTTGAATACACTGAGTTTTAATTGAACCAATAGTTAGAATAATCTCTCCATTCATTGCTGTTTACTCTATATTGTATATAAAACATATACATACATATATTTTTAAGAACTTTAAATAGTTTTCTTTTTGAGTTAATATCCTTTGAACTTTTTATCTCATGATATGACCTTTTACCTAAAAAGTAATATCTATATTTTCCAAACAGCGCACTGCAAGTTTCAAATTCAAGAAAACCAATTTATAATTGTCATGATTATTCCTTGATTTTATTTCTATAAATATCCAAATAATTTTATCAATATATAAAAAGTTTATGATGCCAATAGCAAAATAAGTTGATTATTAAGGAATTCTGTAATGAAAAATAAAACTTTAAATGTTATTCTCACCATAGTTTGTTTTTTCAAAGTCATCCAATACGATTTGAAAAAATGTATTTATTTCTCATGATATATGTATGTGCATTAGGTTAGCTGCTGATGTTCCCGACTAATATGAAAATTATGTATAATTTTAAGACTAGGTTTCTCAATTTTTTTTGTCCTGGGGTCAATATTTGGTGAGCTGGATCAAAGGATAAAAAGGTGCTTTTTAGAGGTTTTTTGATTTTTTTTCATATTTATTCATAAGGAACTTTATGTAAATTTGGTACCATATGAAAGGTCTTTGAGAGGCGCATTCAATGGTTTATCAAAAATAAAAAAATAAAAATTTTTAAATTTCAAAAATTTTAAAATTTCAGACAAAATTTTAGTGTTTTTTAATTACTTAAATAAATAGTTGAAACTTCTTGATTATAAAGATCATGCAACTTAACCCAAATGGTTTTTGCCATTTTTTAGCTGATAAAATTTACGCTATTTTAATACACATTACATTAACAAATTGAGTTAACAGAGATTGTCAGATGGGGAAGAATTTAGGTTTAAAAAAAATAATAGAAATTTAAATAAATAGCATTTAAAAAAAACGGGAAAAACCTTTTGGGTTAAATTGCATGATGTTTATAATAAAGAAATATCAACTATTTATTTAATTAAATTCTATGAAAAAATAAAAAAAACTGAATCAACTTTTCATATTGATCGGGAACATCGATACCTTATTTTTTCTCCATACAGACGGGGCCACCCTAATGTACATACGTTTCGGTTATGCCCTCAGCCATGCAAGACTGAAATTACAATAGCATAATTATTATTAGAATAAATGAATGTCGTTTCACAACTAACTTATACAGTCATAAATTAGTTGTACAATTGTTGTTCGTAATTTCTCTATAAATAATTTATACAATACCCTCAAAATTAGAATATTATTTGTTTTAAATAATTTTATAGCTAATTACTTAAAAAAATGTAAACCCACATATCTTGAGCATTTATTTAACATAAGCACAATAAAGTTAAACAATATTGTGAAATATAACATGCTATAAAATGATGGCAACATTTGTATTTTCATTGCTAAATATTCCACGAGAGAAATTTTTCTGGAATAAATGTTAACAGCAACACAATTGATAATTTCGTTACCTACATTCCTCAAAATACTCATAAGAGCGCACAGTGTTTCATTTCACTTTTGTTAACATAAATACTCAGCAGCTACCCACTTTAGTACATACTTACGTTTAGATGGGAAAGTTACATTTTATTACTCAACATAAAAAACTTGCTTAAATATTGCAATCTTCAACAAAGTATTTCTTTTCACACAAAATATCCACTTCTAAATGGCATAAGCACTAATTCTTATAATGTCCTCATAGGAATAGTAACATATAGACTTTGTTATCTTGCTGTTAGTTTAGCAGGGGAATCATCTGGGTGTGAAACACCAGCATGCTGAAAGACTAAATATTGTTTTTATTTTTCTTCTCGGTTTTTTTCAGCAAAAGACAAAAACGAGAAAGAGTATTTAGTAGAAGCAGCATCATGAAATGTGGCTCGTTTTAGTAGTAGAAAAAAACGAAACACGAAGTAAATACTATTTTCAGTTATAATGATAATGTCAAAACGAATAGATGTTGAGTTAAACACGGAATAAATTTCAAATACAAACTACACAAAAGCAAGTTTAAACTAAAACGGAATTTTTCTAAAATTTATAAAAGAATTTTTTTATAAAAACAAAAATTATTGTATTTATAAAGTGTAATGTAAAACAAAAAATAAATAAAATTTAAAAAATATATTTAACAAACATTGTAAATAAATATTATATTCACAAAAAATCACAATTACTATAATTCAAAAAAGAAAAGTGTTGTGTTAAAAAGTTTAAAAATATTACTATATACATACATATGTACATATATATAGATAATTCTTTAGAGTCTTATACAGCCTTAAACAAGTTATTTGTGCTGAAATGAAATTTAATGTTTGAAGAAAAAAAAATCAATTACAGAAAATTGTGAAAATTTGTTACAACGAATATTGCTAAACTTTGCTTAAAACTTCTCCACAAACATGATGGTCAAATCAACATCATCATCATCAGCTTCAACGGCTATAAACAGCAAGAGTATTGAGTATAAAAATCAACAACAACAACAACAACATCATAAAAATAACATCAACTAGAAACAACTAAGCAAACAAACAAACAACATACCAAAAGTTGTTTCTCTCTAGTAAAGCTGCTGCCCACAAATCATAAACTTTATGATTTGTTATCCCAAAGGTAAATACACACAAATACATACATACTTACTTATATAGTCAAACGAACAATCAAACAAATCTACAAATGTACAACTGCATCCAGGATATAGGAATTTTTACTCTAAAAATCAAAAATCCTTAGTGCAGAAAACTCAAACTCACATTGAAATAAAACTACACAGACACACACATTTTTTACAAACAATATATTTACAATTATCCAAACATGCATTCTGACTACAACACACTTTCATTTCAGTATGAATACTTGATCGAAATACAATTTGTGAAATGAGAAAAATACCTTTTGCTTACTAAAAGTGATGGAAATGAATTTTTTATAAAGATAAAAATAGTTACGATAAATTTTCTATATATTTTGGAGATGAAAAAGTCGAAATCAATACTATATATAAATATATACATACTCTATTGCTAAGAGTTATTAGATCCTAATAGATATGAACTGAATTTACATACGGTACATGGGCCATATACTGAGATATGTGGATTTTTTGATTCCTGATTTAAGGAACTATTTTAAAATGCATATATCAAACGTAGGTGAGGAGAAATCTTAAATATCAATTACTATTTATGTGAGAGAAAAAAACCATCACTTTTTATTTGCGACCAAGTCATGGTTGAATATTTACTCCTATGAAAGAATGGGTGATTTTCAAATTTTAATAATTACAAGTGTAGGGTCTAACTTTGTTGACAGTTTTCATCCAATACATAAAAGGGTTAATATTATTATAAAAATATAAACTAACAATAAGTTAAATTAGCTCCAAAATGAATAATCTGATAAAAATAGACTACGCAAAATTTTTCAAAGAAATATATATGAGACTAGTTGTTATAATTTAGTTGATCTTTTTCTTAATAGTTTTATTAATTAATTAAGCTTTAGGTCTTTTTCGTTATACAAATCTATATGTTTCTGTTATCAATATTTCGCTATGTTGTTGTGTAGCACCTTCAGTAAAAATTAAATATTATAACAAATTGTTTTCCCTGAAAATGCTATACAACAAAGTAGCTAAATATTAAAAATAAAAATATATAGATTTGTATAATTAATGAAAAAGATCTTAAACTTAAATAATTCATTCAACTATTTGAAACTTATTACAAAAAATCCTCGATTTCAAATCAATCCACCCGATAATCCGCAACAGTTAAAAGATGAATTTTGAAAATTCATTTACATATTTTGGAATTGAGAAAAATGTTCATTCACATTTATTTTAACGCTTTGATATGACGGTTTTCGAGGTAAAATTAGAAACAGAAAATTCGTATATTTTATATTTAAGCATCTATAAGTAAATACGACACACAACGATTTTTAATTAAAATATTTTTTTTTATTTAGATTTTAGTCTTCATAAACACCAAAAGTGGACAAAGTCCAAAATTTTAATTTTTGATAGCAAATGTTTAGTCAAGAATGCACTGCCATTATAAACACTTTGCACATATTTCTATTTTTATTTTGTGCGTTTTGAGATGCATTCTACATATTTCGAAATAATCCATAAAAACTTTCATCTTTAATATTTGGCTCTTGTCGCCTGCAATAATTTAGCTCAAAGGGCTCGATATACTTTGAGGAATTTATCTATAAGCAATTTTAAAATTCTAGATAAGCTTTTGCTAATCTAAATAGTTTGTTGTGATTTTAAGGTTTACAGTGATTTCAACACAAAGTTTGCATTAATCTAAATTTGAAATTCATACATATTCAGTATAAACTCTTTGAAGAAAAGAAACAAATTTTGACAAAAGTAATTTAATGTTTATTTTTTTTTAGATCTTAAGACATTAAAAAAAACTAAGTTTGATATTATCTGCCATAAATAATCCAGTTTTATAATTTCAAATAAATTAAATCCCTAAACAAGCAGACAATTCAACTAATTTATTAACTATGTCGACAATTAAAGCTTTTAATTTGAAGGATATTTTTATGAAAGTTATAAGAAAAAGATGTAAATTTTTATGACATATTTATAATTGAATAAAGAGTCAGATTATTTAGTTCTTGAAACTAAATAATTTGATAGTCCCCGTTGACACAGACGAACATTTGGAGGAAAAACATCTGGAAATCTCTTTTGTTTGTTCATTCGCGGTCACACTGTCGAACAATGTTGTCAGACACATTTCATTATTATTTGCGTTTTTGACATTTCTCTTATTCGTGCTGTATAATAATTTGTAGTAAATTCCAGCAAAGAAAATGTCAACAAATCATGTTCAACGAGTACCGAACACAAAACTGATTCTCTCTTCCCCACCCGTAATTTTCTATCAAGCTAAATGTTTTTCTTCCAAATGTTCGACTGTGTCAACGGGGGCATAATTGTAATATAGGAGTATCATTTACATAGTTTTGTCTCATATCATTTTTATTCTCTAACTGAAACTATTTGCTTAAATCTAGTATTTCTAAACTTGCCTTCATAATGTGCTTTATCTTATACAAGTATTCAACACTTGCCTATTAAAATTTCATAAATCGCAAATATTTAAAATCGATTTAAAATTCCTTTAACAAATTTTTACTTCTACTTAAAAACTTATTTCAGTTTATAAAAAGTTCTTTACTTTTAGCCCTCCCACTTATTTGCTCATCTCAAAGTTAAATTTTTAATAATGATTAATGTCTTTAAATCATTGTTAATTAATGTTTCTGTAAATATTTGCCAGAGATTTTTAAAGAGCAGTGATAATGATAGATGTTTTATAGTGTTAAATGGCATAGAGCTGAGCTAAAAGTTAAGGGCAGTAATGAAAATAAGAGTTGAGTTTTTCAAAAAAAATATTTTAATGGGATTAAAGAAAGCATTGCAGTTAATAAGTTATAAAAATTAAAAACAAGATTATCTTTTTTATCGTGCATAAAAATTTTTCAAAATTTTATATTTATTACAATTTTGGTATTTTATTTAGTAGTTAGGCAGATATGGATAAAACTGTTTAAAAATATAAATATATATTTTATAAATCATTCAATTGAACTATTCTTTAAACATTATACTATAATTGTACATATATATAATATTTATGTATAGTACGATTTAAGCTTTAAGATAAATAAAAATATAAAGATTTCATTGCACTTTGAACTTTCAATGCACCTGATGCAAAGCAAAATAAAAGCAAAGTGTAAGAATAAGTATGAGAACAATAAAAATGCAGCCAAAACAAACAAACTGTATAAAAAACTAAGGAAAGAAATGTGATTATAGATTTTACTCGCTACAATGCACACATGCACTTGAAGAAATACATATAAATTCTATACTCCTAAGAAAAGCATATATTTTTGTTTATGTGTACTCGTATATGTACGAATTTGTACTTCTATTTGTATTTGTATGTATGTATGTGCAATGTACATATGTATTTAAAAAATAAATTCATATATTATAACCCAGCTGCAGAAACCATTCTTGCACATTTATATTTGTATGTACAATAGATTTTTTTTAACTTCAAAATGATACCACTCTCTTGTTGGTGGTACTTGCAAGCAATAATTTTTCTTGTGTTTATTCTTCTTTAATGCAGAAATTCTTGAAAGTAACCCACAAACAAAAACGCACTATTTTTTATTCTGATAACAAAAATAAAACCAGTAATAACACATGAGTTTCGTACAGTGGTCAACAAAAGTAGTAAAAATTTTATTTTATTATTATTATTATTATTATTAATGATTATATAATACAATAAATGGAATTATATAATGAACTATAGTACGAGTATGAGCAACTTGGCCTTCAACTCCGAGGTTAATTAAATAATATTTAATATATGTTTCCGGTGTTAGATTAGATTAAGATAGAATTATATAGAATTTACAAGATTGCAATATTTAATAAAAGAAAGTAGTTTGTTAATATTTTGTTGAGATGGTAAACAAAGCAGTAGACTGGGTGGGTTTGATCCAAAAGTTGATAGTCTTTCCTGAGTGTATAGTAGGCAGGAGTCTAGGATGTGAACTACAGATTGGGGCGTATTACATAAGCTGCAGGTGGGTTTATCTTCTTTTGACAATAAGTATTGATGTGTAGTTAAGGTATGACCAAGTCTTAATCGGGAAAATAGTTTTGCTTCGTGCCGAGTAGTAGTTGTTGGGTAAATAATTCTTTCTCCTTTGGGATTTATTTGTTTATATTGGTGGTTATTGTTGATTTACTATCTGTGCAGATTATAAATTTGCCCTTAAGTTTAAAAGCGTATTCTACTGCTAATTTTATAGCGAAAGCTTCCGCTGTAAAAATGCTGCAGTGATTTTGTAATAGTCCATTGTAAATAATGGAAAGGTTTCCATCTATAACCGCGAAAGAAGTATGAATGTCTGATTTTGATACATCAGTAAATAAAAACTTCCAGCCATTGCAGGAGGAAGAATGTTGAATTAATGTGAAAGCAAATCATTTTTGATACTAATTTTCATAATCAAATATTTATAGAACGAAGATTATCAGCCCGTTATTGTTAAGCAGATTAGACAATTAGGCACAAACTTTAATTGATTTGAAAACAAGAAGAATTATTACAGCCTCGATTTGGCTTCCATACAGATTCAAATATTTAGATTACAGAAATTGTGAAAACAAATCGAATAAAGAATAGGTAGTAAGGAACTGCCAACTGCAGCCTGGAATTATGGAAAGTTCCATGTCCACAGACGCTCTGATAAACCAAAAACATAAGTATTATACGTAATTGGTTTGAAATCCAACGAAATATTAAATATTTGCAATACCCGAACCTGAATCAGGTCTGAAATCCCCTCATACAAGAGTTTGCAGGACGAAGCCTGTATATTTCTAAAACGTAACCAAATACTAAAAAATGTTAAATGAAGATGATGATTTCCTATAACGATTTTGTGCCTGAGAAATAATAAATCATTAAGTCTTGTATGAACTGAAGATTTTTAAGTTTAATTTAACTTACCCACAATTATAAATAAAATTTTCATTTTATACATACATACTAATATAATTCATTCCTATGAATTCCTATAATAATTTTGTTACTGACTGTAATAGTCCAATACATACACTTGTATTTATTAGACTGGTCCTTAAACTTGTTTTTATTTTCAACTAAAATTAAAATTTACTTACACAAGATTATTATTATTTTAAGTTAATTTTTCAAATAAAATTTTATTTCTCAACCATTCCATTTAAATATTATATAAGAATTAATTCATAAGCCTAATTCTTCAGTTCTTCAAACTTATTGAATTAATGTTATTGATAATTTGTTATTTTATTTAACTTATTTTTTTTTGAAAACATTCAATGTTTCTTTAATTCAAATATACTGCAATTAGCTTAATCAATTTTATTGGAATATTATATTTTTCTTTAATGCAAATATATTTGAAAATAGATTTTGAAATTGTTTTCCATTAATTTTGTAAATGCTTAAGAAGGCAAGAAGAAATGTAAAATATGTATTTACGGTCGTTATGTTAACAAAATTGTTTATAATTCACAGTATAAATTGATTCCATTTGAAATTTAACACTGAATGAATTCTAGTCGAATTAATTTAATCTTAAGAAATATTTTGTAGGGCATGGTTACATATAAAATTCTTTAAGGTTTTTCATTTCTGAATTGGGATTTTTGTAAATTTTGTTAAAGTTTATTTAACTAATTCATATCTTTTGAGTTTGTCTACCATGTTCAGGCAGTTTGTACTTTAGTTGTATTATTTTTGCATTTTCATTTGTTTCAATCAAAGATTTTGGAAATATACAATATACAATGGGGAAGAGCATAAAACACATTGTATAATAAAGTAATTATAATGTAATTGTATTATATTCGTTCTATAACTTTTATGAATTCTGAAACGTTTTATTATTATGTAATTTACTATAAATAATAATAAAATAATTTGTTATGTCTTAATTCGATTAAAATAAAAACAAAAACAAATTTAGCAGATAGATTATTGCGTGGGGTTAAATTGAAATACAGTAAAAAAGCAAAAATATTTTTGGATAAAAATTTCTTTGGCTCCAAACAAACGAAACCAACTTAATATCCAAATATTTACAACATTTATATAAATACGTATACCTGACACCATTACCAGTATTATAAGTATTTTCAAGAAAGTGTATGTCAGTGCAAATTTTGCCTATGCATGTAGATGTACTTGTATGGTTAGGTAGGAGTAAACATAAGTTAGTATGTTAGTGCGTGTGGGTGTGTGTGTGTGTGTATGTTCGAATATAATCCATATAGTAAACTACATACTAACAATTTGCTTTAGAACAAACTTTTTTTTATTTCGGCACAAATGATTGTACTACAACAACTGTATACGAACAATAACTAAATGTGAGAGTGTTTATAAGGATGTTTGTGTGTGTGTGTGTTTGCGGGAATTAGTTAGTGTGAGTGTGTTTTATATAAGAGTAAAAGAAGTATTTGTATTTCTATTACAGTTGTGTAAGTTACTTGTTTTTTTATTTTATATTGCTTCTTTCTCTCTTAACTATTGCTTTAAAGCCATGATGATGCAGTTGTTGTTATTACAAAAGCAGAAGCTTTTAACATTTGAAGTAGTGTTGTTTCTGTTTTTGGTATTTTGTTTTGGTTTTTTTTTTTTTTTTTTGCAATTTTTATAAAAAACAAATAGTTGTTGTTATTTTATATGAAAAATTGTAAGTGAAAACATGTAGTTTTTTGCTGTTAAATACAGTAAATAGAAATAGCAAAAAAATAAAAAAAAATACTTTATACTCATATACAGTATGTTTTAAATGCTTTATTTTTTGTATGATTTATTTATATATTTAACAAAAAATATGGTTTCATATGCAATAGAGTTTATTTTTTAAAAATGCTATAAAACACAAATTTAAAACCACATGTATTTTAAACGTTTATACGAATATAATTATATATAATATATATATTAATTTTATTAAATTATTTATTATTATAAGTAATAAATAGAAAAAAATTAAAATAGTGCATATGGTACAAATTAAAACACTTTCTTCTTTGAGTTGGAAATTTTTTTTATAGATATCCCACTTGCATCCCATTAAATGACTACAAAGCTCTTAAAGGAAATGGTCTAAAGTTTCTTTTGAGGAAAAATAAAAAAACTCCATTTTGAAAAAAAAAAATATTGAAAAATCCTATTCTTGAGTTAAAAAATATTTTTTTTGATAGATATCCCACTCGCATCCCATTAAGCGATTATAAAGGCCTTAAAGTTAAAGGGCCCAAATTGAAAAAAAAAATTTTAAAAAAAATATTTAAAAAAAAAATTAAAAAAAAATTTAAAAATTAAGAAAAAATTTTGTTTCAAATGATTGAAGAAATAGCTATTTAAAGTCCTTTGGACAATGTTTTCTAGCACCAATAGGTGAAAAGTTACACTCATTTTAAAAACCCCCTGTATGACCAAAATTGACCAAAATGTCCAAATTTGACCCCCTCTAACTCCTGCACTTCTGGAGTGATAGAGCTGAAAATTTGTGTCTGGCCTACTATCCAATAGTACTAACCTGGGTGCAAATTTCATCCAAATCGATTTTTAACATTGGCTCACTGGTCACATACACATGTATTAGGGTGGGGCGATTTGAACATCTTAATGGGCGAATCGCGTTTCGGATTCTTGGGATTGTACTGAGCAAAGAATTCCACTACGTCTACGGTGAAAATCGAGTTTGCCGATTTTGATTTGAAATTTTTTCTCAGACTTTATTTTTTTTTAGAAAATTTACAAATTTTCTTGTGCTCATATTTCGTAAACTATTTAAAATTTTAACTTATTTTCACAAGTAAAGTTGTAGCTACTGTCTCGGGCTCTGAACATATTACTTAGAAAAAACTTCGTTTTCATGGTCAAAAAGTCAAAAATGTAGAAAATTTACCACTGGATATTTGGGCCTATAACAGCCAAACCATTGAAATTTTCGATCCAACACTAAAACAAAAATTATAACCACGACAATAGTTAAGAACTCTCTACTACATCGCAAAAGCATTGGAATACTCCTTCAGACGGTTTTGGGCTTAAGAAAGTGCAAATTTTGCGTAAAAATATTGATAAATTACCATTTTCAGTTGTTCATAGCGCTAAATCATAAAAATTTTCTATTTGCGAAAAGAAAGCGCCTCGTATGAAATCTCGCAAAGTTTTGGAAGGCAATCTTTGAATGAAAAATACACTGAATTGTAATTTTTGATGTCAAATCGTTTAAAACAATAATTGCTTTCTTCTTGATTCATACCTTGGCTCTACCAATACAATTACTTTATACTTTATATATTATACATATTATTTATATATTTATGTGTCAAATTAGTTAATTGCTCTTGGAAAATTACATTACATTATTTAATACTAAATGTTGTAGTAATTTCTAAGGAAAACAATTTTTACAATAACTACGTTTTTAATAAATAATGTTGTAATTGTTGTTATTCATAATATTAACTAACCTTTTTGATTTGCAAATTTAATGAAGAAAAGTTATGTTGATAAAATATTTGTACATAAAATAATATAAAAATAAGAGTTTCTGAATTCTACATATACAGAATAAAGATATTTCCTAAAAGGTTTAATTTGAAATATGTAGTGACTGAAATTTAGTTATTGAAATGTTATTTTAAAGCTCAAAAACAATATTTTCTAATATTTCTGAGCAAAAATATAAAATATGTTAGTAGAAAACTATAGGATTGAAACTATTAAATTTTCTGGATATTAACAAGCGTCTGAGAAGGACATATATATGTACATAAGGGTTCCTTCCTTTGCTTTAAAATTTAAGAAAGGCATTTTATTCAATATTTTATTTGCCACCACACCGACGGCAAGATAAAATAAAAACAAAATTATTTTTAAAATTTTATTTCAAACACATTAAAATTTTAATTCTAATTTAAATTTTAGTATACAGTATTAGTGATATTTGTAGGTATCATTTAAAGTTTTAGTTGCAATAATAGAGCTTTAATAACAAAGCTATATACCGGATAAAATTAATCATTGTAAGCTTAAAAATTTAATTAAAATTTAAATTTAAAGGCATCGGAGAACAGCTTTTCGAAATAACGATGAAAAATGTGCAAAATATTTAAAATATAAACAAAAAAAAAAACGGAAAAATTCTTGATAATTCGCGACCATAAAACAGATTTTAAAAATAGTTTTAGGCTTATTTATTTTGTGAAATTAAGTTCATAACAACGTAAAAACAATATGTATACTATTAATGGAAAGCCGTATTTATAAAAATTAAAAATGTTTTCAAAAATTTTCAGCTCACAAAAATTAAACAGAAATATTTTGTGATCCAATCCTTATTTGCAGAGGTTACTTTTGCAATTTTTATTAAACAATAAATACAATACAGATATAAATAAAATTAAATGATTTTCGAAAACTATACAAAAAATGTTTTGGATTATTGAACAATTATTATTTAATATAATAATTTAATGAAAATTAAATTTAATAAACTCAAGCCTAACTAAAAAATTATCAAAAATTTAAAAATTATCAAAAGTTTTGAATTATTTTTAGTTGTTAAGATTACTGAACAATTTTTAAACTTTCTTTAAAACGAAGACGAGTTAGAGCAGAATAATTTTGATAGCTTTAATCAGAAGAGGCCTAACGTTTGAACAAACCTTTTTAGAAGTGCAATTTTAGATTGTACTGGATTTTAGTTAATTTCTTTACGTGTATTCCAATGAGTAGGAAATGTGAAAAATAACTCTTATTTATATAGGAAATGAAATTAGAAAACAATAAATTTAAAGAGGTTTTTTAAGTTTATTCCAAAATGACTTATGAATTCAATTATGTTTCTTAGTCTTTGAACTAAATATCTCTTAAAAATCAAAACACGTTTTTAATGGGTATAGACGCCATATATACAGAAACATGTATATTATACGAATAGAAGAACTAAAAGCAATTAATTTATAGTACAATAAATTATCAATAAAAGTTATAAAAATGGTCGATTTAATATCACAATAATGACCCTCCCCCCTCCCCCTATACTGTAACTCTTTATTTCAAATTCGCCCTATAACTTTCTTCACTTTATTTAGTCAAACTCTACATATAAATGGCGTAAATACTGTCAGTTTGTCTTTTCTTGAATTTGTTTTAATCACACACAAATTTATTGTTATAGTTTATTATTGTTTTTTTCTTTCCATTTAGTACTTATACGCGCACATTTGCATACAAAATCATCATTACCATTAAATGCGAATAAAAATATAAATAAATAAAACGATAAGAGAGCTGAGTGAAAAAAAGTATATAAATAAACAAATTAATTTGTGTTTAAATTTGCATTTGCATGATTTAACAGAAATAATAAATGTCTGTCAATCTTTAGCGATTTTATTCTGTAGTTTTGTTGTTTTTAATATTTTAAATAGTTTTTTTTTTCTTCATTTATTTATTGTTTAACTGGTAACAATAATGAAGGCAAATGACAATAATAATGACAATAAAAATAAAAACAACAAACACAACAAGACAGTTTTTTGTTGTTTTTTCCGCGAACTCAATAAAACAGTCAACCAGATAATAATCCATAATTAAACCAAAATATTTAGTAGAGGAAATATAATTAAAATTTCATTTAAAACAAAACTGTTCGAATGTATGTAAATAAAGATTTATACAGTATAAAAGCAACTTTAACAAATTTAAAAGAAGATTATGTACGTGCGTATGAGTAATACAGAATTATTTGAAATTATATTGAAATTAATCATACGTTTCGGTAGTTTATGCAAATTGACAACAATCACCATTTTGGAAGATTTATATAGTATTTATTTTATAATTTGAGGGAACAACAGGAAAAAAATGTCCACACTATATATTTCAAATAATTACATACATATAATATTTTAACTTTAATTAAACAATTGTATGTTTTTTTTTTAAATTATAAAAGTACATAAATTTAAATAGATTTCAATAAATAAATTGAATTTAATCTAGTTCGAATGGGGCCTTAAAATTTTAATGTATAAAATACATTAAATTACTTAGATTTACAATAACGTTGTTTTAATGGATTAACATTTTATATATTTAAATCATTCATTGCAATGAAAAAAGGTGAATTTAATTTAATGACAGTTTCTATAGATATGCTCTCACTAGCCTTAAACAATCTCAAACAATGTAAGTAAAACAAATTCAAGTTGGAACTTTAACCCTACACTGCATGACTTTTTATATTTGATTGAAAAAAATGTTTTTTAAGGGGAAATTACCATCTGATTACAGGACAAATTTTTAAACAAATTTACAATAATAATTTAGTAGATATTATACAATTTTCATATGTATGACCAGTGATACACTATGCAGTAGGGAAATGTATAACATAATAATAAATAATAATATTTCAATAATAAATTTGTGTATCACCAGTGATACAATATAAAGTGGAGGGTTAAAACAAAATTTCTTGTATATATTCACGCCTCAATAACCATATTGCTTTATAGTTACAGTCAATCATTTGACATTTGTTTCATCTTAAGTTCCGTAGAACACTTTCATCATCTTTATTCTCTGTTAAAATGTTAAAATGTAAATAAAAAATCATTTTAAAATAAAGCCATGTTTATGTTTTTATGACTGCTGTTTATACTTGAAGAGTTTATGAGTTTTTTTTCAGCATACGCAATAGAGAGAGTAATAGCTAGGACGAGAAAGTATAATATTTGCCATTACAACATTTTAAAATATATTGTTTTGTTAAATTTTATGTCTTTCACTATTAAAACTACACAAATAACACATAAAAATACTTTTAAGCTCTCTCACTTTTCTTTTACTGCCACGGTCTTGGAAAATATACATCATGAGTTACAATAAATACAAAAGGAGTACCAGCATTTACAAGTTTATTTTTGTGTATTGTAAATATTAAAAATTGTTGTTCATTAAGGAGACCTGAAAAATGTGTACGATTTTGCTGAATATAATTCGTTTGGAAATAACTTCTCTAAAGGTTTCTACTAATATTTTTCTAAGAGTTCATATGAAAAAAGTTCATATTATAATGATTATTCAAAAATATAAATACTGTGTAAATATAAGTCAATGACTGCAAACAAATCCATATAATAAAGACTTTTTGTAAGAAATCTGAAAAATTAAAATTCAATTGATTTTTTCGCTTTAAGTGTTCTTCAAGTAACATTCAAATGATTCCAATTTGCTTCACGAATTGGTACTGAAAAAAGTTAAAAAGTATATTTTATAACTAAGTAAATTTGCATATCAAAGGGAAACAGTTTGCAGTTTTTTTTTTTTGCTAAACTGCCTTTTTAATACATTACTAGATCTACGTTGGGAAAACTGCTAATATGAATCAGAAATAAAACTCTTTTTGAATTTCTAACCAAAGAGACTGTAATAATACAAATTATTTCAGTAAAATCAAAAATGTTATTAAAGCCCTTACTCAAGTACGTATGAGTAATATTCAATTTGAAAGCAACACCAATATTACACATACGCTGTGGAATTTGATTTGATTATTCAAAAAAATCACAACATTTTTAGCAGCAAGTCAAACAAACAAAGTCTGGGTTTATTAGCCTTCTTTGTAAGAATGTAAATATAGATTTTCTGTGGCACACCCACCCGCTTACATTTTATGCCTAACGATGCTAATAAAAATCAAATGGCAGCAGACAGAAGGATAAAATTTAAATAATTTCCTAATTTTCACGCATTTACTTTAAAATGTCAAAATCGATTAAATGCGAAAAAGCAAAAGCACAGCCGGGAAAATAATAATAATAATATTACTATAGAAATAGCTTTGTGTTGAGTGTGAAATGTATGTATATGTGTATGTCTAAATGCTAATAATACAGTCAGCATTTATATGTGTATATGTATGTATATAAGTGAATATGAGTGTGTGTTTATGTATAAATAAATAAATAAGAAAATGTAAGTACGGAATGTAAATTTGTTAAGGATTATTATTTTACGACAATTTCCAAGGCTTATTTAAGCGTCATTTGGTGTGAAATATAAAATAACTTTGCAGGCAAGAAGCTTGTTAGACAACTGTTGGAAAAAAAGTTGATTAAAGCTAAAGAAACCATAACAATAGAATGAAATTTAGATTTTTAGAAACTTAAATTACTTTAAATCTTGAAGCAAAAACAAAAACAATAAAACAAAAAACTACACAAAATATCTCAGCTGTATTTAATTATCGAATTTATTGAAAGCAAAATAAATGTTAAATGACTTTTAATTAAAAATAAATATAATTTAAGTATTCTGTAACATAACACAAACTGCAAAAACAAATAAATAATATTACTTGTCAACAAATTGCAGCAAGTAAATAATGTACGTCTCTTATTTTGTAATGCTTTAAATAACAAACTTTTTCTTTTCTTTAACACTCACAGGCTACAAGTTATTCTTATAATATTAAACATGTCAATGTCTGCCAAGATTAATTCCCCAAGACAGTCTGTGTTTTTGTCATTTCAATAGATTTAAGTGTGAATTTGTTCGACATAGCTACAGTGCAATGCTGTGTACTGCTTCAGTGGACACACTTGTTCGAGCACATAATTTGTGTTTAGCTAATATTTAAACTTAAATCAATATTTTTCAATAGCTTATTCTTTCGAATTTTTTACGGCCTGGCAGCTTTTAAGTATTCTGTATTAAAATAAATGGGCAAGAATTAACGTATGAAAAATAAATGGGAATTAACAACCTTTTTAACAAAAGATTCTATTTTCATACATATTGGACATGGAAGTATAGTGTAACCCTATTTCATTTATTCTCACAAAATCCTTTTCTTTCATCAAAAACCTTAATCAATTGCCTGCTAGGACCTTAATCTATGGTATACTTAAACACACACTACTTAAAATGTGTGCTAGCTATTATGTATGTATATGTGTATGAATGTATGAATGGCTGTGTGTTATTCTTCTATAAGTAATGTCCATTACATATGCATATGCATGTGTGAATATATGTGTGTGTGTGTGTGTGTGTGTAAGAATTACTACTTTTTTAAATGCTTCTGTTGTTAGTGTTGTTGTGGTTCTTATGCTCTTATTTGGTTCAATGAATTTTCTAGTAGCTGGCTGTTGTAGTACTCTTAGTCTGTTGTGTTGAAATCTTTCTAAATGTATTTATGTATAGGATAAAGTAAATATGTGTGTGAATTTGTTTATACAATGTACCTTATGTCTGTCTGTGTATGAGTTAAAAATTTTAGACCTTAAGTTTGCTTTTCTTATTTTACTTTGTTTTGTGTTGGTTTTTTGTACTTTACTTTTTTCTTTGAAATATTTCAGCTAAAGAAATATTTTAAAATAATGTATGTACATACAAACACAATTTAATGGTGTGTGTATTTTGCTCTGTGTGTTTGTTGATTTCATATACCCTTAATATTTATAATGTTGTGGTATTTATAAGAGTGTGTTAGAGTTGTTGTGTTCTTGTAGTATTTTTATGGCTAGTTTAAGATAATATTTCTAAATTGCTAAATCAATAAGATTTTTCTTCAAGAGCTCTTAAAGATGATTTATTTTGTATTATTTTTAAACTACAACAGATAGACAAATTTAAAACATTATTTACTTTGTTGGAAATATTCTAATATAATTAAGTTATTTGTAATTTTTAATGCAATTTTATGCACTTTTGTTCAAAATCAAAAATATTTTATAATGCACACTCTGGATTGGTTTAGAAATTTACTGGTTATTTACATAAGTGACAAATATTAAAAAGAACGTGGAATTTTGTGCATTTTGCTGTTAAAGTTACGCAATTTAATGAGATTATGTTGTTAAAGTTAATAATGTTTCATACAACTCAAGTATTTGTTTTCTTAAAGGCATTTTTCAAAAAGTTTTGCTTTGTGGAATAAAGTCTCCAAATGCTTTTATCTATTACCATTTTTTTCTAACAAATAAATTACAGGCAGGTTTTCAGTATCGCTTTTAAGAAAGAAAGGCAGCAGTTTCGTTTAAAACCGAACCGAAACTCTAAGTTTAATAAGACTAATTTATATATTAATAAGACTTAAAAAAATATGCATTTTAATAAATCTCTACTTTTTCAAACCTTGCAATATTATTTTAGTAAATATTTAGTTGTAAAAATATTAAAACTTATTTCGAATTAAATATTGCACTCCAGAAGTTTTGAAATGCTTTATGAAGCAGAAATAAAGACACAAGCAAACATTTATTTGTAAATATTGAAAACCGATGCAAAAGATATTAATTTTTTTATAAACTAACAATCGTTTAGAAGAACTTGTGATAAATATACCCATTTCTGGCATGGTTTTTAGACGGACGGGGAAATAAACGAAATTCTACATGTCATTCCTAATAATTCAATTCATTGAATGGTACTCTGCTGTACTATACATCGATCATGCTTAAGCCTGAGCTATGTGCTCTAATAATTTCATAATTTTTTATATTTTATAGCGTAATTTAATTGAAGTCACGAAAAATTTCCAATTTCCTTAGGAAAACTATTTAATTTTAAATGTTAAAAAAAATATATGTGATAGGCACATGCGTCATATATGTTTAAACAAAAATATTTAGCTTTTCGCTTATGGTTGTTATTGTTATTTCTAATAATTTCCTTGACTTTTCATATATGTATTATTTTTTTTTACTTAGTCTTTGCGAAGAAAAAACTCACACATGCTAAAATTATACGTATACATAAATATCTCAACTGTCTTTCTTTTTCATTTACTTTTTTCCCTTTAGTTTTATCTACTAAATGTCTGCTTAAGAATTATTTTTGTACTAAAGTCTTAATTTGTTTTACTTTTCAACAACAACATTGTCGTTGTTGTATTTTGTTGGTGCCACCACTGGTAACCATGCTGCTCCGTATCCGTATTCGTTGTCTTCAGCTCTACTTATTATTGTTTCTTCATTATGTTCTTGCACAGGCATTAATCCGCATTTAATTACAGTTTGTAAGAGCAAAATGTGCATATTTGTGTGTGTTTGTCTACTGCTAAATACAAATGTATGTACTTGCACATACACACATGGCATGCAATGAAAAGCATTAAAACAAACGAGCTTATATACATATGTATGTATTTGTGTCTTGTATGTTAGTTTGTTTGTAAACACCCATTTCTCACATTTTGCTAACTTAACATTTATCCGAAAAAAATACGCACTTGGGAATTTGGAAAAAAAAACGGAACAGCATCATCATCATCATCGTCGTCATATAGAAACAACAGCATTGAAAAATCAAAAACAAAACAACAGCAACGAAAAATGCTCCGTATACGCCTTAACTAACGCTGAATATAAACTTGTGCACAGACATACACATACTTACCAACAAACGCCATACGATTTTATATTTCCACACACACACTCACACAGCTAAGGCTGTTTGGATATTCGACTGTATGTACTCTAAATACGTAGTTGTTGTAGTTAGTACTCATGGTATTTAGTACATTATACTGCAGGCAAGCAATATAATCCTTTAGCTGAAAGAAATTTACACTTGCAAAAAGTTTGTTGGCGCTTAAAGCTTCTAACACAAAAAAATCTAAAACCGAAAACTGAAAACAGTAGGGCAAAAACAAAAACAAAACCGACAAACAAAGTGTCTTTAGTGAAAAATAAGTTGCCAAGTTTGGCATTAACAATGACTCTGTGTAAGTGTGTGTAAACGTAATTGTGTATCAGTGTGTGTTGGCAACAGTAAATATAGTGACTGGTAGCAACAGCATAGCACAAATGCAAAATACTACAATGTTTAATTCAAAGACAAACCGACGTAAATGTGCCTGTTCTTAGCTTACAAGACAATCTTTTCAAAATTAGATCGAGGCACTATCGAACTGAACGCTTTAGATATGCCTTAAAAATGCTACAAATAAATGCAACAAAGATCAAATAAAGTTAGAGCCATTAAAAATGGTGTCTTAAAATTACACAAAGCCCACAAAAATAATATTTTAGCACTATTAGCACAAAACCTTTAAACAATATAAAGTTTAATAGTGATTACGATTTTTTAAATTTTATTGCTCAAAATAAATCACCCCAAGAAACATGAAATAATTTAAACATTTACATAGCGTATTTCAAGAACAGAAACGTAAACTAAAAATCACAACAATATAAATACTATAATACAATATTAGTAGAACAATTTCTTCCTTGGTTACGTGAAGAGGATACGCTATAATTTACTCTAAGTCTTACTTACATTACACTTCAGTATAAACAAACAACGTCTAAAAGTGTCAGCAGAGGCAAAAAGCAACAAATAAAAAATTTTAAACGCCAACAAACACATACAATTCTAGTAACATGTAGACAAATTTAAGGTAATGAGTGCATAAAAATGCAATTAAAAGCGAAAACGTTGCCAAAAACAGGGCAAACAACGAAAAGAATAGAAGAGCAGTAGAGAAAGAAAAACAACCTACTGCAAAGAGATTCCTATTTAGCACAAAAGTTAAATAATCCGGAGAAATGAAATTAACGTTTCAACAAAAAAATAATTACGTATAAGAGGAGCCTAAAACTAGACTATATATTTTATTGTTGAATATTTTTTCTTCTTCTTGCCGTACCACAAAAGTAGGCTACACAACTTTTTTGAAGAAATATAAGCTAAAATGCTTGCAAGTAGTCTGCAAATTGCTTTGTTAATTTCTATGTGCCAAAACAAAAAAGGAAATGCGAAAGAGTCCACATGAATACTAGTTGAACGACTAAATGTAGACCGGGCATTTTATTGCTAAGATGTTAACACCAAAATATAGGCTATGCTTCAAATAAAACCATAAATACAAAATATCGCCTAAAGCTAGTCTACAAATTTGCAGTTACAAAAAACACTTAGTGGATCTGCAATATACAGTAACATTATAGAAGTGCTTCAAGCCGAACAATTCTGTTTTCTGTTGAGTTCTAATTTAGTTCTAATCAGGGGCCAAATTACCGCTTTCGTGATCCAATGAGCTATCTTATCGAAACTATGATAAAATGTACTAAATTTCTTGCTCAATATCTCGAATGCCATAATCACAAATAAGAAAATTACGATAAATTTTACTCGATATCGAATGCGTTAAGTTGGCCCCAGTTCTGAACACTTGAATGTTATTTAGATAAATATTGCAAAACCAGAACAATTACCTTTAAAAAATCAAATTTTTTATATGTCAATTAAGTTTCTCATTTTTATTGTACTTTATTTGCCAAAGCGATTTTTATTTTTTTTGTATTTCTTGTATAAAATCTTCACAATTTCCTGTACCATTTCAATTCCCCATCGATTCAATTTTAAAAATTATGTACTGGCTTTATATCTGTTTATTATCCATTATTCATATACGAATACTTCCATATAAAGATAAATAGCTAACGATAGTAAATGTTTATTTCATTTTCTATTTATTTTTATTTTTTGCTTTAGGTAGTTGTATTTTTTACTTTCATACTTGCAGACATTTAGCCATAGATACAATTGTGGTTCATTGATTGCTACATTACATTTCTGTTGTTGTTGTTTTTTTTTTTTTTTTGAAATATTTTCCAACGTTTTCAGTTGTTTTTAACTTTTATACAGATCTTTTATCCAGGATATTTTTGTACTAGTGATGCTGACTGGCTATTTAACGTGTAACAGTTCCGTTTGCTATACATATACATACATACATCTACATGTTTCTATGTATGAAAGAAGTTATTGTTGTTGTTATTTTTTTTATTATTTTGAAAGTCATTTGTGTTGTATAGTATGATTTCTTTTTCACTTTTGCGTTCATGCCCGATGCCAGTCACTAAATAAAATTGTACGTACCTCACCGACTAAAAATGCGAAAATTGCAAAATAATGTCTTTTGCTGAACCTTTTATCAGAGTATTTTAATCTTTTGTAAAGTAATTTGACTGATACATTTAACAGAAAATATAAAATGAAAACGAATAAACGAATGAATAAAACGAAAGAAACACATTGTGAAATAATATTATGAGTATGAAACAAGTGAAATAATTAATGACATGTAAAGATATTTTATGCCAGAATATAATGACATTTCACAGTGGCCACGAAAACTTTAAGGCTCAATAATATTTTAAAGTGATTTAAAATGTCACTTGAGTTGATTTACCTACCACCCATTTTATATTTGAGTTTTTAGTCTCTAACCTTAAGTTTGCTAAAGATAGTTCTTAAAGGGGCTCAAACGTGGCTTAACTTTTATAGTTTTTCGTTTATCGCTCATCTGCTTTATAATCTAGACTAATACAATCTAAGTCCATATACAAAAATAAAAAATACAAATTATCACTTGGTAACAAATCATTTATATTTCAAAATTAGATTATACAATAAACTACAACTCTTGTTGATGGAAAATTTAGAATTATTTATAAATAAATTCTATTATCTATTATTATATCATAAATGTTGGAGCAGTAGTTCTTCTCAAAACAACAACATTTTGTAATAAAACCATTTGTTTAACTGTGGTTACCTTTAAAAGTGTTCTGTAAGAGCAAACATCGTCAAAACATAAAAAAGTTTTAAAATAAATAAAATAAATATTAATTGGTTTTTGTGACCAAAGTTTATAATTACTATAATTATTAAGGAGTTTCCTTCAGTCTAATCGAACAAGTTTTTTATTTACGTTTGGAAGCAAACATTTGACCAAATTAGCCTGAAGGAAACTCCTTAATAATTATAAAAAAATATTATTTGTTAAAATTTGTTTAACGAAATAACAGAATGTTTAAACTAATAAAATTGCTTTTTAAAGCTGTTTCGTATTTTAAGACACATTTTTCCTTTTTGTAAATATAAAAGTTTGAAAATAAATTATGGTTTTTTTTCGAAAACTAATCAAAAGCAATTTAGTATAATATAAAGGAAAATTTAGTATCAATAAATTTTGTTCAAATCGCTATATCACGCTTCTTAAATGAAAAACATAAATTTCACTTATTTGTTTTAACAGATTAAATCACAGCAGTATCAAAATGCCTTAGCCCTTTATATTGTTCGAAATAAAAGAATTATTAACAATTTTGACAAAAATTCCAACAAAGTGTTAAAATATACTTAACAACATTTTGACTAGAAATAAATTTATTACAATACATACATACATTTGTACATACAGACATAAGCACATACTAGAAAACATTTATTTTTATTTTAGGAAGAGAAGTTAACAACTGTAATAAAATGATACTTTGACTAAATAAAACTTCTAATAGCAGTACATTAACAACAATAAAAACAAAAACAAAAAAAAATACAACAAAACGGTAAACCAACCATAACAAATGCAACTACATTTACAAATGAATATTCACACATACACACATATACACTCACATTTACTTTGTATGCAACACACGCATACAAACACAATAAAACAGGAACAAAAGCAGCAGCAAAAAAAAGGATGTATACAAGCCATGACAGTAAAACTCATTACGGATTTGGAATTTTTGTATATGCAAGTGTGTATGCGTATGTGTGAGTGGCAGTGTGCTGATACTATTATGCAATTAAAACTTTCATTAAAGTAATTAAAAATGCAACAACAAAAAAACAACAAAATAGCAAAAAAAATCCTTGTATAATAAAACAAAACAACAAAAGATTGGATGCACACATAGATACAATTGAAAATAAAAAAATAAAAAAAAACAAATGAAAAAAAAATTACACAAAAAGAGAAACAAATACAACTGTACGACATAAAGACTTTGACAAATAAACACTACAAAATAATACTTGCGAATAAAAATAGAAAAGGCATGAGACCAATAAAATAAAACCAACTATAAAGAGCAACAACAAAAATGTTAAATGACATTTAAATAGACATCACATTGACATGCAGTTAAACCCCCAAAAGTGGCAAGAACTAAATTGAAATTAAAACTACAACAATGAAATGTAAACCGAATAATATGCTTTTTAAGTTAAAAGGTTATACATACATTTGAATTACTTAAGCATACATACAAACATACATACATACATAATTCTAAAATTATATCTAATAGTATATATATGTATTTAATGTTTAATTAAAATGTCAATGTTTTTTTTTTATTAATTTCAGAGTGCAACAATATCTAAAATTTTCGAGGAACAATTTAAATTGAAACATTTAAAAATTTTTCTAAAATAAATACATACAACATTATTGCCGAGAAGAGGGAAGGAAGAATGAGAAAAATAACTATAATAATATTTATATGAATCTATACAGACAGACAATTCAATTGACAATTTGGTTTAAATAAATCTAAATAAAAAGCCATAAAAGAAATAACCAAGCACATACAAATATTAATATAAGAAAAAATAATATTTAAACGGAAACGGAAATTGTAAAATAAAAAAATAAATTGTAGTAAAAACACACACACTAACAACCGTAGAACTAAACAGAGAATTGTAAGGAAGAATCAAAAGGAAGCCAAACTACCTAAACCCAACAAACATTTACAGTTATAAATACCCCTTAACAACGACTGCCACTTCCGTTTGTTTTACTTATTTTTTGTTTTTTCTTTTTGTTGGTTGTTTATTATTTCGAGAATCTTTTCGTTACTTGCTCTTTTTGTTTTGTTTCCTCTTACGTATACAAACACAACGTCGACAATTTCAATATGACTTCTGCGACAACCTTTGCTACACCTCACTTACAACAGCAACAGCAACAACAACAACAGCATTTACCACTTAGCAAACGAAGAGGGGGAAATAGTGGTCGAGGAAGCTTCAGAATAAAAAAATGTCCACAACATTTGTTGGCATACGGCATTATACCAATATTAGTCTTCTTATGTTGGCTGCCTGGTAAGTAAAATATTTTCAGATTCCATATAAACACAAAACATCTGTCAAACACTAAATACCAGATTTATAAGTTATAAATTAAAATTTTATTTAAACTAGTAATAAATAATACAGACTACGTATACTCGTACGTACGTCTGACAAAATGCTTTAAATATTGTTTATTCCCCTCGTAATTTCACTGTTGTTCAACCCACAAGAATATTTCATTATTAATAAATTTAAATTTATTAATAAATCCATCAAAATACAATAATTTTTTATTAATATTTTTGGTGACTCTTAAGTCTGTTTGAAATAAAAGAGAATGTCAAAAATAACAAAAGTTATTTGCGAAAAAGGAAAATATAATTTGGAAAAATATATTGAATTAATAAATGTCGTTCTAATAAAAAAAATTTTATATTATTTTGAATTTCTTTTGGGCATTCAGCAGCTGTTACCTATTTTCACATTTATTTGTAAATTGGCTAAAAATAATTGTTTTTTACTCAAACACTCAAACAAATAAAATTTTTTCACAAATCATGAAATAAAGACAATTGCAGTGGCAATGTAAACACGTGTTTGGGATATTAAAATAAATTTAATTAATAAAATAGAGCAAAAGTAAATGTACAATTGCTAGTCCCTAACAGAATAATTCTTCTAATATACAAGGTGGCGCAAAAGTAATCCTCCTATCAGAAAATGCTATGAATTTTGCGAGGCCCCTAATGTCAGTTCTGTTTTGACATTTGTGTAGTAAATACATGCGAAATACACGTTAACCCTGCAAATAACGCGACTAGTCCATACATGCATGTAAAGACTAGTCCAAAGAGGAGTAGGAGTACTTCAAAACTACTCCAAATATATGAAAAAAGTTGGTCCATTTAATATTGCGATGTGCTAGCATTGGACCATATAACCCATCGGAGTAGTCCCAAAACTACTCCATGGAGTACTCACGAGGGTTAGTTTTAAACAACAACAACAACTCAATATGCAATCGTGTTAACACGAAACCATGTCGTTTAACTACAAACTCTTGTTTAACTATGACATGGTCCATGACTGCATTACATTGGACCATGTTGTAAGTAGTCCATTTCATCTAAAATGGATCACGTAGTCCAATATTATTTGCAGGGAATAAACAATGTTACGCTACACTGCTCCAGAACGCGGAATATTGCTGACATAACTAACATTAGGGGCCTCGCAAAATTTATAGCATTTTCTGATAGGAGGATTACTTTTGCGCCACCTTGTACGTGGAATTTAGTTTTATTTAATTTTAAAATTCTAACTATTGATGCAGCTTTAATCATTAGGTGAAGAGTTATTTAATAGTTTTAATAATTGTTTAAAGATTTCGTTCTTGGCCATACATAAAACTTGTATACTAGGGCGGGTCGATTTAATAATCGCCCATGCTCAGTGAAAATCGTATTCTAGGGATCAAAATAAGAAACTTTGCCGAAGGAACCATACCATATTTTTTAAAAATAAATAAAATAATAAAAATAAATAAAATAAATAAAAAATAATAAAATAAAGTGCCAAAATGGTGATTTTTTTAAATGTTTGTACGGGACAAAAGTCCACAGTTGGGGGTAGTAGAATTCGTTTTAGAGGTATGGTTCCTTCGGCAAAGTTTCTTATTTTGATCCCTAGAATACGATTTTCACTGAGCCATGGACGATTTTTTGCCTCCCCACAAATCGACCCGGCCTACTATATACTATATATGGTGAATTTCACGTAGAGTGACCCAATTTTAAAAATCGATGTCTTAAATTAAAAAAAAAAATAATTTAAAAAAAAAATTAAAAAAAAATATTTTTGAAAATTAAAAAAAAAATTAAAAAAAAATATTTTTGAAAATTAAAAAAAAAAATATTTTTGGAATGATTAAAGAAATAGCTATCTAAAGTCCTTTTGCTAGGACCAATAGGTGAAAAGTTACACTCATTTAAAAAAAAACCCTGTATGACCAAAATTGACCAAAATGTCCAAATTTGCCCCCCTCTAACTCCGGCACTTCCGGACTGATAGAGCTGAAAATTTGTGTCTGGCCTACTATCCAATAGTACTCACAGGAGTGCAAATTTCATCCAAATCGAAAGACATCATTTTTTAAAATTGGGCCACTTGACGTGAAATTCACCATATATATTTTCTATTCAATGAAAACAAATTGCTATAATGTTTTCCATTTTAAATTATTTTTTTAAAACGAACAAGATTCGCTATCGATCAATACAAAATAGATTGTAATCATACTCGTACGTTTAGAGTTGCTGTATTCATTTTAAAAGTTCTTGAATTTTTGTTGTCAAACTTGTTAAGTATTTAAACTTAAATTTTCATTTACAACTTTGGCATCGTTGTAATTGAAGTAACAATTGCAGGATTTGCACTACAAGTTAATTCAGTGGAATTGTTTTTATTTTCATTTTGTTACTACAATTCACCCTTTCTGCCATTTCATTGACATCGACATCCAACTAATATATTGAGTTCAGTTCAATGCATTTCTGTAGTGTTTTCTTGTACATATACTTACTTACATACATATGTATGTATGGATATATTTTGTACCCTTCGGTATGATGACATCTCATGTTTATGCAAAAATAATAAACAGCAAAACACAAAAATGCCAAGAAAAGAAAAACTAACCACTGGTTAGTAATAAGAGCCATAGATACGCATGTGGCAACAAAGAATAGAGCAACAGAAATGCTGTGCAACTACAATAAGAAAATATAAAATTGTACATAAACATATGACATGCAACACAACCACAAATGTAACAACACAAAAACCTTGATAGAGTAACTCCCAATTGAATTGCAGTACAAACGTACACACGACCACTCACAAACACACATACACATTCACTCACATTTACACACGTCCTCACATACATAATTGACGTATGTGTAAATGTAACTGATGACGTACACAAACAGTTTTTCAGTTTTTCGTTATCTTCTTGACTTTACATTACTTTTTTTCACCTGCCATTGTTATTGTGTTACAAAAAAGAAAAATGAAAAAATGTAAAAAACCGACAAAAACATGAGAAAAAATATTAAAAGTTCAACAGCAAAAATCCACAAAAAGAAACACAACTTGTTAGAAAATTTTAAACAAAAAGTACAAATTGAAATTGCAGGGTTGCAAGACAGTTGAGTGCAAACAACTGCATTCATATTTTGAAACCACTTTAAGGTTAAAAAGTTAACAACCAAATGTAACTTTAAATTTATTTTCGTTGCATTCGAACACAACACCGAATATTTTCTCTAAATTTTGTAAAAACAATCGTGTTCATCTTATATTAAGTATCTCTTTAAATTGAATTTAATAATTTAAGATTGCCATTGAAAACATATTCTGCATATTTTTTTCTAATTAAACACTTTCTATTATTAGTCTAGTTTCGTTAGGAAATAAGTTTGCATTACCAGTAACGGACAATAATTTTTCTCCAATAAATATAATCGCAGATATAGAACAATGCATCCAAGACATGGACGAAAATACAGACAAGGAAAAGGATATAGCAAGAACTAAGCTGGCAAATAGTATAATTGGTTTTAAAAGAAAAATTAAGAACACTCCTAGGGAAAAATTTATTTTAACTGTTTTTGAAAAAACTAAAAAATTTTTAAAAAAGCACCAAGATATGATCATAATAAAAGCAGATAAAGGTAACAAAACGGTGGCCATGTACAGAAAATGTTATGAACAGAAAATGGAAACTCTTCTAGAAAACAGAGATACTTACAGAACATTAAGAATAGATCCGACTCAAAAACTTCAAAGACAGAATAACGACATCATATCAAACTTGGAAAAGAATAGATTCATTGACATATGGCAAAAACGTAATCTTACTTGTCATGCAGCTGTTGCCCCAAGAATATACGGATTACCAAAAATCCATAAACCGGAAACCCCTCTTAGGCCAATTGTGTCATCAATACAAGTACCATGTTATAATTTGTCCAAATATTTAGGAAATATCCTTAAACATATTATATCTGAAGAATATAACATCAAAAATTCATTTGAATTAAAAAATCGTCTATGTAATATAGAACTTGAGCCTCATGATATATTAGTATCTTTTGATGTCATCTCACTGTTCACAAATATTCCGGTACACACAGCTATTAAGAATATTATGGAAAAATGGCTAACAATAAAGAAATTTACAAACATTCCTAAGCCGACATTTTTAGAAATTTTAAAATTCTGTCTAACGGATAATAATTACTTTGTTTATGGTAAAAAAATAATTAAACAGATATTTGGTATGCCAATGGGTAACCCGCTCTCTCCTACAATAGCGGATATTGTTCTTGATAATTTACTGGACGATGCAATAATGAAATTAAAAAATAAAAATATCAATATTAAATACATAGCAAAATATGTGGACGACATTTTCGCTATCATCAACAAGGACGATAAGGACGAAATTCTTGAAACTTTAAATTCTCACCATCAAAAAATTAAATTCACCATCGAAATAGAAAAAAACAATGAAATAGCATACCTCGACACAAAACTACGGAGAAATAAGGACAATATTATTTTTAATTGGTACTCTAAGGAAACAGCGTCAGGCAGACTTATGAATTTCAACACCACACAACCCAGAGGCCAGATTATAAATACAGCGAGAAATTTCATAAAAAGGGTACTGAAGATTAGTGACGAAATATTCTACGACAAAAATATAAACATAATAAAAGAAATATTGACACAAAATAGTTTTCCTAAAAAATTAATTAATTCTTTAATAGACGACGCATTTAATCCATTGAACAAAAATAAGAAAATTGACAACACTGATGGAATGGAAAACAAAAAATTCTATAGTGTACCATACATCCCTAGCCTTACTGACAAAAGAAACATGATGACAACACTGAAACTAAATAACATATGTTTTGCGTATAAGCCTAACAAAACAACAAATGAAATATTCACTAAAATAAAAGCGCCAATAGAAAAACAACAACAAAATAACGTTGTTTATGAAATAAGATGTAAAGGGAATAACGAAGAACACTGTAATCAGGTGTATATAGGAACAACAAAGAGAGCTTTATCAACAAGAATAGGAGAACACAAAATGGATATTACGCGACAGAAAGAAACAACAGCATTAGCCATGCATATGATCAGGTCACATCATACCCCAGATTTTCAACATATTAGGATATTAGACAAGGATGGAAATATGAGAAAGAGATTTACGAAAGAGAGCTTGAGAATTCAGCAAAACATAAATAATACGATGAATTTGAAAGAAGATACTAATAACATATGTGCTAGTTATAGGGTAGCCATCAAATAAACTGAGTTAAAAATATTTAAATATTATGTGTTTAATAATTATTTTTATGTTTTTTGTTTTTTGCATTATATATGTTAAATGTAAATTCTTGTTTTTAAAATTGCTCTTTTAATGTAATAATATTTAAAAAAATGTAAGTTCTAAATGTTATTTGGTAAAAAACTGTTAATTAATGTCATGTTTTTATTAAATAGACGATCCCCAGAAGAAGTCGACAAAAAATTGACGAAACGTCGGGAAAAAATGTATTAAAATTGTATTTTTAATTACATAAAAGATTATAGGCCGTATTAGCTTAATAAGGAAATACAAACAGACAAAGGAAAATTGGCCAAATAAAAAACAACATGAAAATATGTATATTACTTGAATTTGTATGAATTAATATACATTTTTTTCAGCTTTTTTGCAAATATATACATATTTCTGTTTTATATGCAAATTAATTTTTTTGTTTGTCATTGAGTTTATTGTCATCATATGTTTAATTTTATAATAATTTCATTTCCTTTTTTTTTATAATAATGCTTTAACGGAAATTAAAATTTAACACCAGACGTTTTAAGTTACAAACAGTTTTCCAATTTAATAGCAGCATTTTTTTTTAATTATGGATTTTAATTTAAAATTTAAATTTTTAAAAAGCAACACACAACGCTTACCAAGAATATGTTTGCTACAACTGAATGGATGTTTAAAAAAAATCATAATTAAAATAAAGAAAATTTTGGTGGATTTGTGAATATCAAAACAGATATTCAGGTACTCAAATACTTAAAGCACTGCTAAATTCATAATTACCCAATGAAATATTTAGCATACACTCAGTAAAAAATGTGCTCCAAAAGTAGCAGGTTTTATGTATGAATTCATACCTCAAATCGCTTCAAACCTATTTTTATAAGAAGAATTTTATTGAACATTATATTAATAAATAAATTACATTTCATTTAATATTCAAGGGACCCACGGGATGCATGATTTTTGTAGGAGGTTGGGAGGACTACTTTCTGCTGAAAATAAGCGCTTCTTTTAACCTGATCAAACATGCAAATAAAACACTTTCTTAAATGTTTTTTTTTAATTCTATCTGAATGTTTTCGCTTAAGAAAAATTCATAGTAACTGAGATGAGCGATATTCGTTTTGTAATTGACTTGCGTTGTCATACGTAAATCTCTAGGCTATAATTTCATTTTTGTTTTTTCGCTTTAAAACCTTCTTCGCTTTCAGCACTAAAAAAATCATCTTTTTTGTATATTTTATTCGTAAGCATTTACTGCTGTAAAAGAGCGCTTTTATTGAAGCGCTCGATAATGCGCTTTTTCTTGTAAGTGCTTCAAAAAACACGAATGTATTTTATTAAAAACTTTTAAACTATAGAAGCAGCTATTGTGTAGTATAGAATACTAATAATAAAACTAATACCAGCAGTGATATTGAGCAGTTAAAAATGTTTTAAAACTCAATAAAACAACCTACAATCTTTGATATTTCTTTTATTTCGGCTCGAGTTCATTAAATTTATTTTTTCATTAAATTATTTTTACTGATGGTAGGAATTGTTACATGAAAATTATTATTAAAATTTATTGATAATTTTTCTTGGCTTAGGATTCGAACCTGGGTTGTTGGTTGAATTTACATATGTTTCGAGAAACACCAGTTTCTCTCATCAGAATTCTTTACGTTCTCACCCTCTGCATCACTGCGATGCCCGCTAGCCAACAGTCAAACATCAACCCTTTAACCAGTGTTACTGGTGGTTCGAAATTTGCTGTAATTATCATTTTTCCATTTTTATTTACATGTTGCCTCCTTTTTCTTCAGTTATTTCGTATTCATGTCAAGACTTAAGCTAGATTTACACGATTGAAATTTTCTTCAAAATTGCTCTTCAAAATGCTTCAAACTCGTGTAAACAGCAAAATTTCTTCAAAATTTATTTATTTAATAATTATTAATACCTAAATCGAATTTATCGAAATCGACACCAAATAATTTTCTTTGTGGCTTTTTCTGAGACTTCAAATATTGTATTTATACTCATATTTCTAAATTAAAGTTTTAATGATTTTTGAAAAGTTTCTTCTAAATTTCTAACGTTTCTATTTTCGTATACTGTTGTATGTAAGTTTTTATGGCATATTTATGGTTCATAAATACCCATATATTTGTTCACAACATTTTCAGTTTTTTTTTTTTTTTTCGATGCTTTTTTTATAAAAGGTTGCTATTGTTGTCATACATATATTTGTATACGTATAGTGGTTGTTGTGATTTTGTTAATATTTATAGTAAGATAAACTGGACGACACAAAACATTTTTTTTCTTTTTTGTATTATTACTTTTGTTGTATAGTTGGACATATTCCAATTTAATAGATATTGAACAATAACTATCTAATACATACTGGTGTAGCAAGACAAACACATAGACACAAGTTCTTATACATTTAAAGCGTTATAGGTATGTGTGTTTGTATACAAATACGAGTTGATACACGGAGACAGAGACATGACAGCTCGTGTGTATACAAACATATTTATTTGCAATTGTATATGATGTTGTTATTTTCCTATTTATTAAAAAAAAAATACAGCAAAAAATATTCTTTGTTACCTATTGCCCATATGGAGTCAAATATACTCTAATACTGCTATGAGTTTTAACATTAACCCTAGTTTGGAGACAACAACGATTTCTGTGTTGTTTACTAAACTGTTTAAAGTATTGGAAATAAGTTCGAAGCAAAGAGTTTAAAACTTGATTCCAATTTCAAGCGGTGCAAACATTTTTTCTTACAATATGTTTATCCAAAATAAGTTTATTTCACTCACTAAATAAATCATTCTTATTCTCAAATCTATTTAATAAAATTGAGAAAATGAAACTAAGAATTTCTATTAAAATAATATATTACAGTAAGAGAATTTCAAAAACTTTTCATTTGTAGATAAGTTAATTCTATACATATTAACATTCTAATAATATACACTTAGACAACAAGAACTTAAGCTTCTAGTCTTACAAGAAAATAAAAATAATAATCGTAAATAAATACTTTTTCAGCAATTACCATTACAGTATTTAAAAAACTTTGTCTTCTTGTAAGGTTAACTAATACACATGGTTACACAGTCATACTCATGTACACACACATTTCGTTTAGTACAAAATAACATGGCTAACTAAACATGCCAAAAAATAAAATCATCTATAGCTATATGTATGACAAATGGATAAAAAGCAACTGATAATGGTAGTAAATGTTTGAGATATAAAAATATGTTTTGTTATATAATTTAAAATATTTGTCATATAACAAAAAAAAATATATATATATAAAAACACAATAAGATATAGAACTAAACAAGAAACGTATCGTCATTTTTAAAAATGAACTGTAAAAAAATCGAATTTTATTGTTCACATTATAAAAGTCCATAATATTGAATAAAACTCATAAATCAGCAAATGGCAAATGGCAAAACTGTATTGTTTAGTTTAGTTTACTTTTAAGAAGATGCTTTTGCTGGGACCACCAACAAGCACTGCTGCCAGTACTAGCAGCAGCAGCAGAGTACCAGCACCAGCATATTCTTGATTCATGGCAGAGCTGCATGTTTGTACACATAGATACAAATATGTCAATGTGTTAGTTTCAGTTTGTAGCTTATAAACTCGAAAAAAATTGTTTGTTTAATAGAGGAATTTTAAGAAATCAATTTGAATTAAAGTTAGTTTAAAGAAATATAATATAGAATAAGAAATCTATAGTTTTTTTTTTTTAATAAGCAACAAAAACTTTTTCTTACAAAAGTTACCTTTAAAATGTCCTAGTAGTTTTCTCTGAGTGTTGTTTTTTGTATTTATCATTTCATAGTCCTCAGATCTTTCTTCTAACTCTTTTTCCTTTTTTTTTCTATTTCTCCTTGTTCTCTTGAGCTGACAGTTATAAATATGCATTTATTTTTCTGTGTAAAGTGCATTTTTACATTATTTTGTACATGAATGGACTAGTGAGTAGTGTATACATATGTATGTATGCAGTTTGCTGTTTATTTTATGTTGTATGTTACATTAGTAGATGTGTCGTACATACAAACAACGCATAGTAAAAATGTTTCATATGTAATGGCTAAAAAAAATTATATGCTGTTGTTTTTAATTTCTTGGTTACTTATTTTTTAACTGACAATCTTTATTTGAGCTTCATTGAGCAGGAAATATTTTCTTACTCGTGGTGAAAAAAAAACATATATATTCAGAAAATAATCTATACAAACAGCATGGCAAACACATTCAAATATCAAGGTATTAACAATTTATTTATTATACATATTTCTGAAGATATACATGTACTTTAATGCCAAATAATATTTCTCTAGCAAGATTTTGCTGCAACATTTTCTCTAAAACATTTCTTTAAGATTTTTATTGAAAAACAAAGTCAGATTTTTTTATAAAAAGTATTGGTGAGCAAATTAGTTTTTAAATTTTTAAAAAATTATTGTGCTTTAAAAATGTATTTTATTAGTAAACATAAGTTAGTTTCAAACTATTGACAATGTCAGATTATTACTACAAATTTCGAAATCATTCTACACGTCACTGCAAATTCCTTTAAAATAATTTGAAGTATGTTTAGGCCCATTATTACAACTTGGCAATAGTTGAAGGTATGATGTTATCGGACAGATAAGAAATATTTGGTTATTATAAGTTTACTTTAATCTAAAACCGACCGATAAGCTAAAGGGAAGATCATCTTGGCTTTAAATTTCATAGTGAGGTTTATGTATTAGAAGTTGTCATATGTTCTGGAAAAAATGTCAACTTCATGAAAAATAAATTAATTTTAATTTTGTTTTGCCAATAAATAATTTGATAAATTTTATATTAATAACCTGGAGAATATTTTTGAATTTAAGTTTACAAGGAAGTTGTAATAACGAACAATTTTAAAGGTCACTTTATTTCTCACTTTAATTAAAGTTACCTTTTACTAATAAGAACATAAGAGGCAAGTTGTAATAATGTCTCTAGTACTATTGTAGTATAAAGAGTTTTAATTTTTCTAAATTAAACCAAACATACACAAAAGTGCTTTGGAAACTATATGATAAATGATATTTACATATATATAAAAATGATTTCGTTCACAGTAGTTGAAGATGTTCTACTGTTACAATTATTTTTTTAACTTTTTCCATATAAATATCTAGTTGTAGCAAATAATTTGATTTATAAAGGAATGGTTTAAATCAGAAATTAAATAAAAAAAAAACAAATTTTCTACACTTATGGATCATTAGATATTATTACAAGCATATTTGTTTTCCTTCCTGTCCACCCCACACAGATAAACAAATCAAATGCTTTGTATTGTACTGATTGATATACACAAAATAATTTCAATTTATATTCTGTAATTTGTAACTTCCATAACATTAAATAATTTGTCTAAACACAACAAAAACAAGTATAAGGAAAAAGGAAATCAATAATAAAATAAATATGTAAAAAAGCGCGCACAAAATTCCTTCTTTACAAGTAATTCCAATTATTTTCCATATCTCACACACAGCAAACTAAATATAGGTAAATAAGAATAAAAACTTGCAGCTAACTTTAGGCTTAGATCAGGTGGGGGTTTACACAAAGATGTGGAATGTATTTCTCTGCCACTAAATTGAACAGAAAACTGAAGAAATATCAAGTAAATGGATTTTTTCACTTTCAGGCATTTTAGGTTACAAACAATAAATAAATATACACAATGTTACTACCAATGGTTGCCCTTATGAAAATATAAAAACATGTGTCAAACATCAAAAACTTCAAGTAACCTGTCTTTGTAAAACAACACGAAAATAAATTTAAATTTTGTTTACCACTTCAAATGATTCAACACGCACCATCAGCTGAAAGAGGACGGGGGCAGAGTTGTTTGGCAAAAAGAATTTCCTGTTCATTTGTCACCCAATTTCAATTTTTATTTCAAAATATAAAAAAAAACACAGTTCAAATTGATTTCAAATGTTTTGCGTGTCTCTTTCAAATTAATAAAACACCAAAAATAAACAAGAATTTATTCTTATTTTCCTTTTAAGAAACAGTAGGAGAAAATTAATGTTTGTTAATGCCTTAACATGAAAATATTTATTTATTTATTATTGCTGTTGTTTTTTCTTCTCCGCAATTAAATTTTATATATTTTTTTTACTTGTAACATGCTACAGTGGAAGGCAATAGCTGCTCGTAGTGTTAAATATTATTGTTTTTTTTTTGCATTTTATAAAAATTCTAAATTTTAATTCAATTCAATTCATTCATTTATTCGGCAGTTTATTTGAAAAATCTATTTCAACCAATTCAAAGTATAAACTATTTTTAGTAGTTTCGTAATAAAAAACATTAATAAATGTCTCAAGAAAATATTGAAAACCAGGGGCCAAATTACCGCATTCGTTATCGAATGAGCTATCGTATAGAAAAATGATTTCGATATCGAAATTATGATAAAATGTACTGAATTTCTTGCTCGATATCTCAAAAAAGAAAATTACGATCAATTTTACTCGATATCGAATGCGGTAATTTGGCCCCAGTTCGATAATTCTTTATTGATAGCTTTGAACTAGGTTCTTATAAAATCATTTCCTTTAAAAAAAATAAGGGTTTTTTTGCAAAACAATTTGCTTTCAGATTTGCAGATTTATATTTTCTTATTAAAAATGTTATTTAGTTATTTTAACACAAAGAAAATCATAAATATAAATGTATATAAACTCTATATTTGATATATATTTTTTTTTACTTTTGCCCTACTGTAACTTGTATGAAGTCACTCTAGTGTTTTCTTTTTTATCTCATTTTCCTTGTTTGCTAGTTGTCTGTTTTTGTTGTTGTTGTTGTTGTTTTACAATTATTATTTTATTCTGCTTCAACTGTTGTTGCTGTTATTTTTGTTGTATAATTCCTTTAGATCACACAAATTCCTAATTTGTTACATAGTGACAATATTTTATTGCTTAGTTTTTCTATATGTATATTTGTTTTTATTTGGTTTTTTTTTTCTTTCTTCTTTCGGATTCTTGTTTTCCCAATTTGTTGTTGTGCTTTGTATAACTTGAAGTTAATTTTCTATCACATCAATTTTCCAAGACGTGTTTCAATGTTTAAAAATTTACCGATATTCTTCTTACATTTTTTTATATAAAATAGAATACATATAAAACATTTTTTACATAGACAATTTTCAATGAATACAAATCAGCTTAAAAATAAATACCTACCTAAGTCTTATGATGAAATTTGCTGAATTTTGGGAAATACAAATAAGTATTTTTATATACGCTGTACCAGTTGTGGTGAATCAGCCAGCAAATTATGTAATTGTAAACAAAAAAATGGACTTTTGGGAGGGTTGTAAAAGTTTTAGTCTACATCTCTTTTTTGAGCTTGATGACTTTATTTATCTCGTTTTATTTTCATTTAGAATAAAAAGCGAGCTTTTTGTAGATCATTTTGAATGCTAAATTTGCATTAATTTAAAAATATTTATAAAAATGTTTTTATTATAGTATTTAATTTAAGAAACATTTATTAATTTATTTTTCGACTGTGGTTTTATTTATATTCCTTTGAGAGGTTTCTAAACGTAATTGAAAAATGTTACAATATTTTGCACTGATTAAGCATTTTTGTTCCATATAGTAGAAGTAACTAATAAATTAACATTTTACTGCACTTTGCATAATAACACCAATAATTAAAAAAAAACTATATATTACTTCGACAAAAGTATATAATTTTTAAGACACACATACAACTTGAATATGAAATAAAATTGATGAGCAATAAGTTGAGAATTGTCTTGCATTTATTTACTTACCGTACATGCATATAAAATTTCAATAAATTATAAACTTAAATTAATTTTAAATAAATCTTATTTATTGCTACTGCAAATGTCAGACTTTCTTCCAGTGATTTGTTTTGTAGACCTCAAGTAAAATTAATTTCTTTTTGGTTTGCAGATATATTGTAAATGTAAAACAGAAAATTAACATTTAAACAATTCAGCAACGACACCAACAACCAACAGCAACCATAGACAAACAACAAGAAAATAAAACTAGTAAGAGGTGCTGGTAAAACATTTATAAAATTAATAAAATGTCAATGTAATTAATGTTGCTTTGTTAGTTATGACAATACCAAAAATCTCAGTAACAATTAATGACAACTCCTTCCAACACAAAATTTACACAGCTAGATAGACAGACAGACAGACTCACAGAAATACAATTATTGAAACCTATACATTCGAATATTTATGTGTGTGGAAAGTACATTTGTGTGAGGAGGTAAAGAAACTATTTATTTAATTATAATACCGCATCAGCATGTTTTGTTGTAGAGTAAAATGTAAATGTTGTTATATTTACTACCGAGTAACTATTGCTGCTATCTAATATTGTTGTTGCTATTAATAGTAGTAGTAGTAGCAGCAATAAGTAGACTATGGAATGAAAAACCATAAATTTACTCCAAAACATAGTAACCACAAAACTCAATACTGATACTACTACTACTACTGCTACACACACACATTGGCAGTGACTACTATCTACCCAAAATTCAATCAACAGAATAACTGCATTTATAAAACCCATACACATATAACTAAATCTATGTACGTACATATACAAATATATCCACACATACTACGTTATCCATATGCATATGATTTAGTTGATTATTATTGTATTGCCTGACATCTTTGGTTATATTATTATATGTGTATGTTATACATATACATGCACACATAGTTTTGGTGATACGACCCAGCGGGAAAAATATGCGGTAAAGAGGCCTTTCGAAATGCCTTATTGTGCAGACACTAAGACACCCAGCCGCATTGCAAAATCGTTTCAATTGCCTATTCGTCACTTTTTCCATGGCTGATAGAAGATCTACTTAAGAAGAACTATTTGAATGTCTTTTGTTGAAGATTTACTAAATAATGCCTCATATAATTACTACAAACTCGTATATGTAGTAAATTCTTCTAAATATTAAAAAGCCTGTAAAAAAAAGTCTAATTCGAGGTCTGCTGAATCAAATCCCTTAAGAGTTCTATTAGGGATATGAAATAAAACCTTAAGGTTTGTACGTATGTATGTATGTGTATAAGAAATAACTTCACGTACACTTTACAGCGTAAAACATTATTTCTTATTTAAAGAAGATTTTCAACTTTCTTCTGGTTTTTATTTATTTTTTTACTCGCGTTACAAAGGGAACCAAATAAATTGTATATTGAAAAATCCTATTCTTGAGTTAAAAAATAATTTTTTTGATAGATATCCCACTCGCATCCCATTAAGCGATTATAAAGGCCTTAAAGTAAATTGTATAAGCTTTTAAAAAAAAAAAAAAAGGCCCAAATTGAAAAAAAAATTAAAAAAAAATAATTAATTTTTAAAAAAATTTTTTTGACATGATTGAAGAAATAGCTATCTAAAGTCCTGTGGATTTTTGCTAGGACCAATAGCTGAAAAGTTACACTCATTTAAAAAAAAACCCTGTATGACCACCAAAATTTCCAACTTTGACCCCCTCTAACTCCGGTACTTCTGGACTGATAGAGCTGAAAATTTGTGTCTGGTCTACAATGCAATAGTTCTAACCTTGGTGCAAATTTCATCTAAATCGGAAGACATCGATTTTTAAAATTGGGTCACTTGACGTGAAATTCACCATATTAATATTTCTTTCTCTTTTTGTATTTTCTGGTAATGTATTATATAGTTTAAGACCTTTAAAGAATAGAGATCGTTGCATTGCAGTTGTTGTTACCCTTGGTAGTCTGAAATTCTCTTCGTTTCTGAGGTAGTATGGTTATGCTTCTCATGTCTTTTAGGAGGCCTACAAATTGAAGCCCTAGAAATTTTTTCCGCTGGGACATGTATGAGTTTGTTTTACATTTGTGTGAGAGTGAATAGTTTTGTGGTGTTAGTGATAGTAGTGTTGGAATGCACTGTTCAACTGATAATTCATGTATAAGTTTAACTTTAACAAATACTCACATATTCATATGTATGTATAATCATATGTACATATGCAGATGTGTGGGTGTCTTTATTTACTTACGTGTACATCTGCCGGTCGGACGGTGTGCCATTATTTTTCAAATTACTGTTTGTATTAGCAACACTTAAGTTTAGAGAAAGTTATAGAGACATTTGACACACAAAATTAAGAAAGAGAAATTCTTATTGTTAAATAAATGTTCAGATTTTGTTTATAGGGAGAATTCATATTAAAACGGACAGAAAACTAAAATTTTCTGTGTAGTATGTAATTTCAAATCATAGAATATCTGATTGAAATCTTTTTTTGATCCAGAAACATGGAGTCTTGGATATTGAAAAATCTTTAAAACTTTTCATATACAATGCATAACTTTAATGTAGATTTGAACGATAAAATAACTTTATTAAAATAATATAAATAATATCTACCTACACCTACAACTCTACTCAAATTTACACAGTGTGCCTAATATTTTTTACATACATAAGTTACACATGTTCACTTTTATTAATGGGTATGTTAAAATTTGCATATGGATTTTTAGCAAAAACTTTCTTTATAAACAATATATAAATAATTAATTATATATACTATAAAGGGTATCCCAATTAGAACGCAATGGTGTTCGTTATCATGAAATGATAACCAGTTTTTTCTTGCCTAGAATTGAAGAAATGAATGTGGAGGGAATGTGGTTTCAACAAGACGGCGCCACATGTCATACAGCCAGAGAAAATGCATTTCCCGGTCGTGTTATTTCGCGTTCTGGAGACCAGAATTAACCGCTCAGATCATGCGATTTAAACCTATATATTTTTTTCTTTGGGGTTTTTTGAAGTCGATGGTTTACGCGACGACTCAAGCCTTAAAAGAGGAAATTGGAAGCTGAATTAATGAAATACCGCAGCATTTATACAAAAAAGTCATTGAAAATTTCATTAAAAGATCGCGTGCGTGCCAGCAAATCCACGGCGGCCATCTGCACGATATCTTGTTTCGTACATAACCTCATTCTGTTTACTTTACGATATAATAAAGTTTCACGATTTTTTTTTGTAAATATCTGTGTTTTATTTGAAATTTAAAAATTGCGTTCTAGTTGGGACACCCTTTATATATATCATATTTAGTATATTTAATTTATAAACTCACCTCTAGACTTTGCAGAATTTTAGAACAGAATTTGGATCATTATAAATTATTGCAAGAATTTTAAAACTTTTACTTTTTGCGAAACGTGGCTTTAAACTTTTATTCCAATACCTTTGATTTAATAGAAAAAGTATTTTAGATTCATATCATATTAATTGAAGTATCTGTATATTTAAAATGAAAGTTGCATATGAGGAGGTGAGAAGGAAAACTCGTTTGTTCCATGTTTACAAAATTTTGGTAAAAGAAACTTGCTACAGCTTAGAAAATGAGCCAAATAAGTTGAAAGCTACTAATTCTTAAATATGAGGATATTTTTTATTAAAATCTTAAAATTTACAAAATCAATACTCCTTAGCTAAAGAAAAATGAAGTTTTGAAGTTTGGAACGAACAAGTTTTGCTGCGAAATTTCAAAACAAACGAGTTTTGCTACATTCCATATTGGAACAAACACACACCCACGAGTAAAATAAATAAATATTTAGCTTCACTATATTTTAAAATTTGTATTAATTTATTAAAACTAAAGAAACTTGTTAAAAAAATTAAAATAAAATATTTGAATTTTTAAACAGACTTTATCTTCAGTATACTCCTCTTTTTTGCTTTCACGTCATATCCAGTATTGGTCTTGTCCAAAACCAAAACATAAAATTCCAAGGTTTCGTTTTATCTCTAATTTTCTCCAAAATGATTGGACAAAAGGGCTCCAACATCTTCTTTTCTTTTCAGGTTTAATTGCCACATTTATGGGAAGTAGTTGTGGCATAATATCTTTGAGTTTCTTTCCTCGCCTCAAGAATGCTTCAGAGTCGCAGTAATTCATTCTATTATTAACGTACTCTTGCAAAGTTATCTGATCTTTATTTTAATAGTTGTTGTATTTCTAATAAATCCCAATAATAATCTTAATAATTGCGAGTAATAATCTTAACAATTACAATATTATAAGGAAAAATTAATACATACATGAAAATATTTAGAATTTTACCACGCAGGATGGTACTTTGGCTCACTTCAAATAGGGAACCTACGAGTTTTCCTAGGAAATATGCAACAAAAGAGTTTTGACAATGATTGATAATTGGAACGAAATACTTTTGCTTAGAACTGCAATTTTCGGATATAAAAAAACATAAGAAAAAATATGAATTGATACAGTTAGTATATGTTTATCCTTATAAAGTAGCAAAATAATCATCAGCATCCATTGTTATTTCATTTTTTAAAATTTTAGAACGAGCGAGTTTTGGAACTCGTATATACGCTCATATTGTAATTTCAATGAAAGCACGGAAATATTTTTTTATAGAAAAATTTATCTTTTTATGAATATAATTATTCAATGTATTACAATATCTATGGAAGATTTCACTGAAAATTTCATCGCAAATGTCCACTTCGACATGTATTCTCCCTATACCTAATATTTTCATTGGGCTATTATTAAAATATTCATTAATTAAACTATGTATGACAAATGTTAGAACAATTTGATGAAACAAAAATTTGCATTTTATAATTATAACGAAATATGAGTTCAAATCAGATATTTTATTATACTCTTCACCATATATATATGTACATACATATATTTAACCTCGGAGAAATGTATTTATTATTTAAATCTACAAGTGTTATGCAGTTTTTCATACATTAGTTTAGCCAGCATATTGTTTACACGGTTGAATTTAACCCTCCGATGCGCGGTAAGGTCCCTGTGGACTTTTTACATTTTTTAACAATTGCCATTTAAAAATGGAATTAATTTGAATTTTTTAATTTGAAATCTTTGTTGAGTGTTTTGTTGGTCGTTCTGCGTCATTTGGGGAAAATTTTTCTATACACGTGTAAATCATTCGGCATCAATATTGTGACAAGCGTACTTGGTAAAAATTTAGTTAAAGGTTTAAGGTATTTAAATTTCGTCACATATTCCTGTAATTTTAACCAGTTGTTGTATTTTCTAGTGTTCTCATGTGTATAGTCGAATTTATTGGTTTCATTTATTTGCTTTTCATTCATAAGGTAAAATGAAATTTAACTAATTAAAAATTTCAATTGTTGACACTATTTGATTAATTTATGTAGGTATGTATGGGTTGCCTTACACAAATATTTCTGTAGCAATCTTTTCTAATGATTCGAAATTCACAATTCAAATGATATGTATTTATTATGCTGAAATACTCATAAAATCAACATAAATTCTACAAAATATCAAAACAAAACAGAATTTAAAGACTTTGCATAAAGCTAAGCGGTCTGCTAAAAATGCAAATCACAATCGTGCATTGACAAAATAATAATTTATATTGGATTTTAATGGCCTTTCAGCCAAACAAGACAAGCCAGCCAAAATGAAACAAGTCAACAAAATGCTGATTATGAAATTTTCAATTGTACCCAAAAACTAAGAAATATATTATGTACACATACATACATACATACATACATAAGTACTTACACACATACATTAATGCATGCATTTATGTACTATTATGTATTCAAGCACTCTTTTGCTCACTCACACATGAATGTTTTATTGAAGTATTTTGACAATGTTGGTATGTATTTAGCAGTAGTGTCCAGCATAAAAGCACTTGTGAGAGTTATTTTCATTTCGTTGTATTTGGAAATTATTTATTATGATATTAAATACCGCTATTCTTTAGAGTTTCACTGTTTGATAAAGTACAATAGACGTTTGAAACAAAAGAATAAAACAAAAAATAATGTGCTAAAATGTTTATGCCCAAATATGTGCGTACGATTGTATATATTGCTGGCTTCTACTGTTGTGCTGTTGAAATATTTATTGTAGTATAATTATTGTTGTTGTGGTGATTGTTATTTACGTTTACAAATACAATTTCATGCACACATATGTATATACACTTTCAGATATCGTCCACTGAAATGCCAAAAAGCCTTAACAATATTTTATGGGACAAAGAAATAAATAACATGATTTTATTTGACGACCTTCAATGTATTCTGAACTTTATGGCAGTTACAAAATTATTACAACTCTTGTTTGGTAATTATTATTAAACACAGTTTTGTTACAATTTTGCCATAAAATTGGAAAAAAAAGTTTTATTACAAATATCGTTTATTTTAGCTGTGTAATTATTGAAATCTAGGTGAGGAGGACTTTTTAAATTTTAGATGCTGGGGGGTTACTCCGTAATTCGATTCGAAAGCAAAAGCTTTCGAAATACAATGTAAAAAGTATACAAATTCGAATGATTTTCTTTTCGAATCGACATACGGAGTAACCTCCCTGATATTATATATTTCGATACACAACATTTTCAGGTTATTATGCAAGTCTGCTGTATATAAAAGTATATAAACACATACTTTTATACATGTGTATACATATATGAGTATAAATTGTTTGCTGTTTGTAATAGAATAATCATCATTTATCATATGATCAAGCAATATGTTTTGTCATACATTTTCCAGGTATACACATACTCGTATATCATCATATTGTATAAATGAATATGTGCTTGTGTTACGTTTGTTTATATGTCTCTACAATAGCTACAATACGAATAATTATGTGATGTTTGTATGCGTATTTGTAGGACTATTGTTGTCTTGATATGCTATAAACAAATGATTTATGATCTCAAAATATTATTCAAATGTTGTAAATTATATTTTACAAACAGAAATTTGACTATTTCTTTGTATAAACAATAGCAATAACAACAAAAACTCAAACGCATACAATAATAATGTCAAAAGTTGAGAACTGTGATAGCAATTTCTGAAAGGTACAATAAATGGATGACAAACGACAATAAAAAATTCTGTTCTTATTCAGGTGAGATTTCTAATTGAAGTTAAGGCAAATAAGTACGACAACAATTTGTGCATTTGTTAAACTCGAAATTTGATAGCAAAGAAACTTTTAAAAAACTTTAATTTAAACAGAATTATATACCTAAACACACAAACTATTAATTTAAGAGGAGCATGATGTGATAACACTTACATTCATTCTGGAAACAAAGAGAGATTAAGACTCAGGCTCAACTACGCATAACAAACCCATGTTTATTTTACCCGTCAAGCAAAACAATTTTTCAGTCAATTCCTCAAATAAGGTTTTGTTAAATTTTCATACACAACTTTGAATATTAGAATCAGGATTTAGGATTAGGAGTTTTCGATAAATATGTATCAAATATGTTTTTCTTTATGTTAAAATTACTACTCAACAAAAATATCTATTCTGTAACCATATTTTTAAACAAACACACACAGTAAGAACTTTTGGATTGTCTGCTTCTAATCTATCGAAACGCCCAAATCTTATTTCCCTTTCCAATGCATTGTCTTCACCTTCAGATACTATTTCAAAAAAGCTCTGAAAACAATAATATGCATCTTATCGCTGTCTGCGTATTTATAAATGATTGCCGTTTTTTTTTTATCGCCACTCACCAGCTGGCAGTCTTCTTGCTTTTCTGTAAAGAAATTTAATTGTTTCGGTTTTTTGTATTCCATTTAAATATGTGTCTCTTATTTTATTTTCGTTTTTTATTTAACACATGCAGTTTCATTTGTAATCATACAGCCGTCAGGGTTGCCACCACACATTGTAATGGTCTAGTGAACAAAATTTTAATTAAGTGTGGAATAAGTTTTTTTTTACAGTTGTGCATTGTAACAATTGCGCTCTGCCGCAATAAGAGCCATTGTGGGGTGTGTGGCAGAAGGTAAAAAAATACATTTTTTTTAAATCTAAATTCTTTCATCACTGGCGATACAGATAAAAAATCCAGCTCACATATGTAGATTAATCTGTTTTTATAGGTTTTGTTGGTAGATGTTTGGTTGGCTGGTTGGTTGGTTGTTGGGTTATAGCCATTATCGAAATGACATTTTATTACATTACTTTTCCATTTAGTTTACTAGTTTATGGTTACAATAATAACATTTTAAACTTACAACATCTAAGATTTGCTATAAAACTTTTCAACGTATATTAAAGTTTATTAATGTGACCATCTTTGGGAAGGGATTTTTTCAAAGTAATGGCTTAAAAAAACTAAAATTGGAACAGAATTAGAATTTTAAAAATAACTCGTTACAATTACAAGTCGTTATTTGTAAAACCATAAGCTCAAATAATGGATTATTGCGTACTTTGGAAGAGCTATAGTTTTCTTTGATGAAAACTTGACTAATATTTCATAAAATATGTTTAATCAAGGAAAAATATAGAGATTCCTTGAAGTGCCCATTAAAATGTCTGATAAATAATTATTTTTATATAAGTTTCGTCTTTGAACGTAGACTACTCTGTGATTTGTTACATACTTTTGTGTTTTTTAATTTAATGCATTTGTAAAAGTTTATCATGACGAAAAATGTGTTTTATGAAAGCAAACACCATATTTTGTGCACATAAGCGTACCCCAGGGCCTAGCTGGGGTTCCATAATTTGTATGGCTTTAAATTAAAAATCTTCAATTTCATTATCAATTTCTAATCCGTTTCCAATATCAGAAGCATTATCGTCATTTTCATCAACCTCATTCTGAATTTCGTTTTCTATATCATTGGCAATTGGCTCTGCCAATCTGTCATAATTAGGGTGAGATTTTGAATTTATTTCAAAGATTTTGTCTAATTTAGTACTCATTGTAACACTATTAACACTTGTTAACTGCCAACACAACAATAAAACAAACTAATTTCTGAAACGTTCAAGCACATTGATTCTGCTTTTTATCGGTTTAATCTCTTTCTCGTTTGTTTTGATTTTATTTGCTGCATTTTCTACATAATAGGGCCTGACTGGGCCCTGGTGTTACAAACATGTTGCGAGTAATTAACACGCCTAGAACTAAAAAAATTTTAAGTTTTTTTTTTTTTTTTGTACAAAACACCTTTATTGAGGAATTCATAAAAAGTTAAGGGGCTCCGCCTAAGTTATCTAATACTACGTTTCCACGGTACAGGCTTCGCTCTCTATTCATGCTTCACACCCCAATCATTAGTGTAACAACTTGCTTCACCATACAAAATTTTAAGAGCGAATCAAGTAGATTCATATTGAATCAACTTGCGAAGCACGAAAAATTGCACTCTTCTCTAATTTTTATCGCAAGTTTATCTGCACTAGCTGTAAAAATTCAATATTATTGTAAACAAAGCAAATTCTTTTCTTGTTGCTGGAAATAAAGAAAGTAAATACGTACGAATGTATGTTTTTTTCCAAATAAGCTAACTAGTTTTCACTCAGTTTTTTTGTCCATTAAAAAAATATTTTCCAAAAATTGTAAATTCTGTTTTTTTTTTATTCTGTTTGTTTATTAAAAACAACTGTCAAATCGAATCAAGTTTTTTGGTCATGTAAACAGCATGATTCATAAACCTGATTCAGAGAGCGAAGCAGGTGATTCAAGTCGTCGTGGAAACATAGTATAAGTAAAAAACTAGAAAAATGTTCAAATGTTAAAGAAAAAAAATATATCGAAAATTTATAAAATTTTTTATCTTTAAATAATAAGCAAAAGAGAATTCCTGCCAGATTTTAATAATATAAAAATATGCATTTAAACAAATGCTTTTCTCTCAAAAAAATGTTTTTTGTTATTTATTATAAATATTTAATAATATAATTCAACCAGAAACAAAAATGAACTCGAGCCAAAAATCGAGAAACATGAATTTTAACTAATTTTGTTTTTTTTTAGAATTGTTCCCAAATTCATAAAAAGCCAACTTTAAGTTAAAAAAGTGAAATTGTCATGTTTTTAGTAACTCCATAAGGAGTTACTCTTCTTATTTATTTTTAAATAGTTACAAAAATTTAAAAACAAAGGCGCATATTCAGAAATGATACCTAAGTTTAAACTTTTCATAATACTATGTTTCCACGACGACTTGAATCACCTGCTTCGCTCTCTGAATCATGTTAATGAATCATGCTGTTTACATGACACAAAAAACTTGATTCGATTTGACAGTTGTTTTTAATAAACAAACAGGATAAAAAAAAACAAAATTTACAATTTGTGGAAAATAATTTTTTTTGTAATGGACAAAAAAACTGTGTGGAAATTAGTTAGCTTATTTGAAAAAAACATACATTCGTACGTATTTACTTTCTTTACTTCCAGCAACAACAAAATAATTTGCTTTGTTTACAATAATATTAAATTTTTACAGCTAGTGCAGATAAACTTGCGATAAAAATTAGAGAAGAGTGCAATTTTTCGTGCTTTGCAAGTAGATTCAATATGAATCTACTTGATTCGCTCTTAAAATTGTGTATGGTGAAGCAAGTTGTTTCGCTTATGATTGGGGTGTGAAGCATGAATACAGAGCGAAGCATGTACCGTGGAAACATAGTATAAGTTATTTATTATTTGTGAATAAGATCTTTAACTATTTGTAAACTATTTTTTAGTTTCTGTTTAATAAGTTTCGACTTTAGTTACGATTTATGAATATGCGCCAAAATGTTTAAAAGTTTGAAGTTCGTATGTATACTCAATTTATAATAGATAATAGTAATAGTCTGAAGTCTAGGATAACTCTTTCCCGGTCTCAATGTTAATGTTTTTAATGCAAGGTATACAAAGGTTTCAACAAGTCAGCTGGTCACATTATTCTGGCATCCCAAAAATGTGCTGCATATATTTCAAGACACAAAAACCACACACATAAATTTCTACTATAGACCGGATTATAAAAACAATATCAATTGTTTTCAGCAAAGTGTTGTTGCACTTTTGCTTCACACTCGTACACCTTGACAATTGAACTTCCTCTTCCGACTAAAACTATCACTCGTAATGTTTTTGTTCCTCACCCCCACTGCTGCTTCCCTCCTCCGGCTGTATGCACTCGAGAAGGGCATTTATTTTATTTTAAGTAGAAATTTATATCGTTTTAACATTTATCTGCATATGTTGCTGCTAGTGTTGGCTTTGGTAACTGTTGTTATTTTGTAACATCTACCTACATCAGAAGCAAAAAACGTGCAAACGTTAAAGTTAAAACTTACGACAACTTTATGCATGCCCTCATATAAAATGTAAGTTTGATTGTTTTAGCTTCCACCATTTGCTTTGCATATAGTTTTCTATTTGTTGTTGTTTTTTTATTTATATAGGGTGGGATAGTTGGACCAGCAACAACAACATATATACATAAGAAAAATCGTGAAATGTTAGTGTAGTAACCTCTTTCCAAAACCGCCTCATCATCACGTGACATTCTCTCACTGATGAGTGTATGTGTCAACGTTAAAAATGTGAAAATAATATTTTCCAACTTCACCTTTCGCAGTGGTGTCAAGTTGTTCTTTGCCAAAAAAAAACAATGAAAGGGTGTTTGTAACAAAAACTTTTTAGTTATACAGACACATATACATACATATATATTTTCCTATGTGCCAATTGTTTATCGCAGTTAGTTTTTAGTCTTGCTGCGACGTTTCGTTTTGTTCCTCAAACAATTCATACGATTGTTGATAATGGGTTTTCTTTTACCCATGTCTTACGTATGCAAATCATGCTTATTCTCGAAGCAGTAAAGTGATATTTCTTACGTTGTTAAAATAGAAAAACGTGTTAGGACACTTAATGGAGGTCACGAAGAACTGTCATCAATCTGCTAGGGAAAGGTTTATGAAATGGAACGCAAATATGCAGCAATACAAAAACCATTTATTTTGATTGACAAATAACTGAAATAAGTATTTGATTTTCAATTCTTTTTACATGTATATTGGCTTCATGTTTCCAAAGAAATATACACAAGCATACAAACACTATCATTTAAATAATGTAATTCTAAATTTAATATGAAAATAAGTTCTTGATTAGTTCAATCATTATGATTTGTGCAAACCCTATTTATTTCAATTGTAGATTTAAAAGTTAACTAAAAGTTAATAAAAACTAAAAATTCAAGCACTTGAACATTTTGTTTTTAAGAATTATTTTTGTGGTGAAATTATGTGTCCTTTTTACTGGAGAATGCTTTTGATATAAATGCTTTTGATATAATTTAATTCAGCCGAAAGGCTTATTGGAAACATTTTCGCAAAAACCTTTATGTTAACCTTTCTTTTTTCTATTACTTGGCTTTCACATACTGCTTCAACTTTATACTATCGATATAACAAGACAATATGGCGAACTATTTGGAACAAACACTTTTAGAGAGAAGACTCTGATTAAAAAACATTGGCAACATTATTTTTGCTTTAAGAAGATGGTGCCTCCCTATTATGCATTCTATAATAACTTAACCTATGACTTCTACAAACGCTGCGTTATTCTATAATCATGATTAATTAAATTGATTTAGAAATTCAACAATAACTTCAAGAATATACAATTTACAACAGAGAATTGTTTTTTAATACAATCTTTCTTTGTTATTCGTAAATTAAATGTATTTATGTGTATTACAACTTAAGTTCAAATTTATTCATTAATCTAAATTTAATGCTAATATATATTGTAATGAAAATATCTCGGCCTGAGGTTATTCCCAGACAATTATAAACATTAAATACCCTTAAGATTTATATCTAAAGAAAATCGAAGGCAAACTAACAAAGCCAAGTAACTTTGCAGACATCACAAACAAATAAAACAAAATAAAAAGCACTGAATTTTAAACCAAATAATAGACATCAAGAAATGGCGAAAGAATCTACCAAATATATTTTTGGTTGATAAAGTCTAACATTTATTATCTACTTTGCATTATTTGTAATATTTAGTATTAAAGGAAAATGTTTAAGTAATTTTTGTTTACAATATCTGAAACAAACTCAATGTGGTGGCATCCTGTTCATGTGTCAAAATGAACACGTTTGACCTTGTATTTTGGGCCAACGTATTTTTGCGGTTAATATGAACTTATCTGCTGTTAACATATGGAAATGTATGGCTTTCGTCTAGACAGGTTAATAAGTGGCTGGAATATGCATATTTTTAGAAATAAAGAAATTCAAAACTTTTTAATATATTTGTTTTTGTTTTCGACAAAAAGTTTAACCTTAAGTATTAGATTGATTTATATTAATGTTGTTTTCAAATTAATTAATCAGAATTTGCTTGAATTTTAAATTATTAAGCAAAACATCAGAAAACCAAAAAAAGTAGACATAGAATAGAATCTTTAAAAAATATATCGTCGTGGTGAATGCAAAAGGTTGTATGTCAAAAAAAATTGAATTTAGTTTGTAACCAAAATTGGGGCTCCTATAACTGCAATTTATCTTACGCCGTTCAGGCAATTAGAAGAGAGCTATTGCGCGCTATTGCAATATGACGAATGTTCAGTATGTTTCAATTTTTCTCAGAAATATTCAGTTTTTTTGGCTCTCCTGCAAAAGTCTGATTTTGTGACATACAGCCTATTGCAAGAATGATAAAATAAAGATTATAGCCTCAGTTAGCTGACTGTAACGGAATGTAGTGTAATGACGTAAAAATTTAAGGAAATTCTATTTCTTACAGATTCATACATTACGGTGTTGCGTTACTTTACATCTCCATTACCATTTGCATTACTTTATACATAACAATATCCATCAGCTGTTTCTTACTGTTGCAGATACATTCCATTACAGTAGGCTAACTGAGCCTTACGCCAACGCGCGTAAAATTTCAAAATGTTCTGCGCATTTTGGAACTGTGACGTCACACATTCTGTGTTTCTATTGGCTAATTTCTTCTCACTTGTTTTTTTTTTACTCATGTTTTGCTTGCATTTGCTCACTGCACTCTTCATGTTTATATATTTTGTTGTTTTTTTTTTGTTTGTTTTTCATTTTTAAACAGCTTTTATTTTAGAACTCTCAGTGATTTCAATTGCAAGGTTGTCAACTATCACATAAAACATATATTTTTCGCAAGAAATTTTAATTCTAACACATGAAACATTCTTGGTAACCCTTAGAATGGAACTACTACGGCACATAACGGGAAATCATGCGCATGGCGTAATCTTTATTTTATCATTCTTCGCCGATTGCATTCACCACAACGATATATAATTTTAAAATCAATAATCCAAACTAATAACTGAAATTCGAGCATTCGCACAACATTGTTATAACGTAGCTTTTTGTCACCATCGACTCAATGTTCAATGAATTATTAACTTTGTTTTTAAACACACAACAATGCTCTATAGAAATGTATAATCTTTTGAATAATTAATGACCACTATACGCTGCTTACATTAATAGAAAGTTGTTATTAATCTGATATATCTATTTGGCATCTTGATAATTTGCATCGGTATCTTTATGGCAGAAAGTAAGTGCTAGAATAAAATTTAGAAGCTGGACATCAAAATGTTTAATCGAATTTGTATTGTTAATTGTAATCTTGCTTGTAATAAAAATCAAATTTTGATTCTTCTTTGTAAAATAAATTTATCAAAAGTTGTATTTTTTTATAAAAGCAATTTGTTATGCCTTAAGATCAATTACAGAACTCTAACTTAGTCCCAATTTACGCGCAACAGTTTTTATTGAAAAGATGGATACAATTTGTTCCTTGAAATTTCTGCAGTGTTTAAATCAAATAAATTTTATTTAAAAGTATACACACATTTGTATACACATACATATGTAATATGAATAGGAGAGTAACACGAATTGCTAATACCATCAAGTATGTACTAGTCTTATCGTTGCCTAACCTAGATGTCTAAAAAGTAATCAGCTTAGCTTAAAGAATTGCTTCGTGTAAATTGGGACTTACAAAACAATTATTGCTTACATACATGCACATACATATGTATTTATTATAATAAATTGCAATAATTAAAAAAAACATGTTTTAAGCTTGTAAATAAATATTTATGAAATAATAAATATTTACATTAAATATACCCCCGGGCAACGATGTTGACGAATTTCAAGTAATAAAAACGAAACAACGGATATTAAAATCTCATTTTTTTTATATTTTTTAAATCCATTTCCCTGGCACAGTTTTTAGTGTCATTTTAAGTAAGTAACCAAAATAACAACAAAAAAAAAAACACGCATAGAAAAAATACACTGTAATAGTATTTTAAAAAAGTTTTATTTAAAACTGTACAAACACATCTTAAATGACAGTCGATCTTAATTAATCTCGTTCACCCAACGTGACAAAACTCCCTTATGGCCAGTAGTAACAATGAAATTACAAATTAAACTACATAGAACAAAAATAAAACTTATCAAAAAATATAAAACGCTGTAATAAAAATTTAAATAAACGAAACTATTTACTACATGTTACATGGTTATGTCAATAATACTGTGAAAAAAATATTAAATAATACAGAGCTATTGGAGCTCTATTTTTTAGATTATCTCTACAACCTACAAATGAATAATATAGATATGTACTCATACGTACATATGTACTTTATATGCATTAGACTAGTCCAAATAGCAAAAATATTTAAATCAAATCCACAAGGCTTTTCCAAAAGTTTTGCAATTTTATTCTAACTCATGCCATCAGAAAATCTACAAAACGCCAATATACAATTTTAAGCATTAGCTTCACAGAATACCTAAAAATTATGAATTAAATTGTAAAACTGCTGTTAAATAAATAAAAATACTTTTGTTTCAAGCTCGAGGCCAGTATGGAAAATAAATTTTATTTTATTTGCCGATATTTCGACGCTCTTTGAAAGTTGAACAACAGACGATGAAGAGAAATAAACATTCATTTTCCGTTGTCCATATAAATTAATATTTATTTACAAGCCCAGTTGATGATACTCAAAGAGCATCGAAATATCGGCCTCGAGCTTGAAACAGAAGCATTTTTATTTATTACACATGAAAAGGTCGAATAAAAACTACTTGAATTAACTGCTGTTAAATTTTAACTTTTTTGTCAAATATGAAAATGGGAAAACGTTATCTAAGTAAAACCAAAAATATTATCTAATCTAAAAATTAAAAAAAAAAAAATATTTAAAAATTTAAAAAACTGTATAGCAGCATATTTTTCAATGGACATGAAAATGACAAAATAATCTTGGGCCAGCTTAATACATATTTCTACATACATTTATGCAACAATATTCCATTTGGTTTCTGCTGCCTGTTCGAAGTTGTTGCAAACTGTATAAATACGTTGTATGTTCAATGTTCGTTTAAAAACGCTACTACACTACACTACACTCTCTCATCAACATTTATACAATTCCATTTAAAATGAAATCAAATTGTATGTGAATACAAACACAGATCCACACTCATGCACGTACTCATGTGTTTATATATTTTTTATGAATTTCATGTTTTTCTCTTGTGTTTTTTTTTTCATTTCTTTATTTTTGTTAAATTTTCATTAAAATGTATGAGTATGGGTGTATGAGATTGTGTATCAGTAGATATATCCCAGCAAGCCATATGAGTCCGAAAAGAGTCTTTTCTGACACCTCATTCGGAGCGTTAACGCTCTTTATGAGCCCAAAAAACCAGTGCTGCCAGTATTTTTTTTTTAGAGCTTATCCCCAATTTTTGATTTGTCATCCCCAAAAATCCCCAAACTGATTTTTTTGGATTCAAATTTTTTTTTTGCAAAATTTTTATTTTATTTAAAAAATAACATAAAAATAATAATAAAAATTCAATTTTATCGATAGCTACATATATTAGTATTCAAACTAATTAGATTTGTAATTATAAATCTTGTAAAGAAAAAATTACACATAATTTAATATATAGAAGTATAAAAAATTATTTACCAGAGTTTAGCATTTCAAAAACTTCAGAAACAAAATCTTCTGATTCATCAGCCTCAGAAATTTTGTTGTACATATTGCTTGTATTAACCTTTATGTCAACAGCTGAAAAATTATACTTACGTCAACAGCAAGCATACCCGGGTATGCAAGCACATTTTATATGGGAATTCACACATTTCTAAATATGTATAACGTAATGTAATGTAAAACGTATTTTTATATGTTTTATTTGGATTTTGTTTGTGTTTTTCCCCTACTTTGAATTGTTTTTATGCATGAATACTTAAATTTTGTCTTCGTCTTCATGTATGAATATTTACAATAAGGGACAAACACTTGCTAGTTGCTCAATTCTATGAACATGAAAATCCAACAAAGAATGAAAAAATGACCACATTTATGATCTGATTTGTCCAATTTTATTCAAACATCAGAATATAGTAGAAAACACTTCTAGTGAGGATATCATGAAATTTCAGATAGATATAATAGCCACTTTCAGAGATACAGCGTTTTTAAAATTCAAAACATACCCGGGTATGTAGCTGTTGACATAAAGGTTAAAAAGCTTTAGCATTTCAGCAGATGGATTGAATTTCTCAAAAAAAATTTAATTATTTTTAAAGTATGTGTTTATTCTGAGAAGTGCTTCCAATAATACATATTGCATTTTGTTACGTATTTTTGTTTTGGTAGTATTCATTATTGAAAAGACGCCCTCAACGCAGGCATTACCCTTTAAAATATACTCGTATATGTATATTTCAAACCTTTTGCCCAATCTTCGCGTTCCCAAGAAGCATTATGATTTTTGTTAATAACATTAGTATTTGCAGCCATTTTAAACGGTAAAAAAATATACTTTTTTTAAATATTTACATACTTCTTTTTTATTAGAAACCATACACTAGAAATAATAACACACATTTTTAGGCTTGCCAGACGCACATTGTTTAGCTCCAAAATCATTCATGTTACCATCACTTTTAAAAAAATATCCCCAAAAATCCCTTAAAATTGTGTTGTCATCCCCAACAAATCCCCGGATCCCCAAGATGAAATTTTTATCCCAAATCACGAAAAAAAATCCTCAATTTGGGGATAAATCCCCTAAACTGACAACGCTGCAAAAAACAATCATAATTGCTCCGAAAAGCTTCAGAAAAGAGGGTCATTACATTCACAAATGGTCCGTCAGAAAGAGCTCATCGATGATGTCAGAAAAGTGTCTTTTATAAGGGTTTTTTTTGGGCTCTGAAAGAGCTCTTAGATAATGTCAGAAAAGAGTCTTTTATGAGGGTTTGTTGGGCTCTGTGTAATCTTGTTTTTATCATTCTTGTGTGATACAGCTATGTTTTGTTTGTTCAAAGCACAAATAACAGGACAACAACGCTTTGGTGTACACATAATTAAGTGGAATTTCTGAGTCATACTGCGTGCCGATTTAGGACAGTAACAAGCAAATTTTTCTTTCGCTTCGAAAATGCTTTTAGTTGGACTCTTTTCTGACTCCTTTTTCGGAGCGTTCCTAGAATGGTATGCTGGGATCTATATACATATGTAAGAGTATGAATGTATGCATATGTATATGTATGTATGTGTGTGTGAGAGTTTGTTTGGTTATTATGTGAATATTTGATTTTCAGTTTATTTTTGTTGAGAGTTACAAACTTATTTGTTGTGCTTTATACATATGGCGCCATGTGGCTGTTTTTGTTGTTAGTGCTTTTATTGGCATTGTTGTTGTTATTGTCGTTGTCGTTTGCAAGTAGCTTTGGCTACTACAATTTTTTTATTTTCTATTATACTAAAAACTTTATTTTTTATTTGCTGTTTGTGTCTGTTTATAAACATGTCATTGGTGTATTGGTCAAAGGTTTTGTTTCAGAAAAAAAGTCAATTTTAAACAAAGTTTTTTATTTTGTTTTGATTATTGTGAACATATTATGAAGTGAAAATTCAGTGCTGAAAATGTAAAAATTATATTAAAGAATTTCGTTAAGAGTCCTAAAAGATGTAGAATTTATTATACAGTTGGTTACTCATGGCTAAAGTATAGAGTTTTCGTACTATTACAAAAGGAATATTTAGGAATTGTGTTAAAAATTATAGTTTTTTAATAAATAATTAAATAAAACGTCGGACAATAGCTATTTAGCTTAATATACACATAATTACAAAATACATTTTTCTAACACAAAACAACTTGCAAGTAATATATTTGCATTGTTGTATATCTGGAAAAAGGTAATTTTCCAGATTTTGTGTTGCTCCAATAAATAGAATAATATGTCAAAAGCAATTTATACAAATTATTAAATTCTTAACCTTAGTATATTTTAAAATTTAAATGTATTTGTTGATTATGTAGTGAGCTTTCAATTAGAGTCATAACCAATTATGGTTCGACCATCATACAATTTTGTAATAGTTAACACCACTATGAATTTCCATAGTGGTCTTATTTGTGATCAATTATGAATTGATTGTCATAAAATTTCGTAGTTTAATTTAAGTATTTCTAAATGTTATTTAGGTCGAATTCTATTACAATATCGAATGTCATGTTAAGTGATATTCGGATGTAGGCTGTATTTGGGTGATATGATTAATTATGACATTTATAACGGCCAAATCTTTATTCCAAGGGAACATTAACCTTTTTTAACAAATTTTGTGAAGGCATGTGCCGAAAAACTAGAAATGTAGCAAATTTGATTGAGGGAACTTAAATAGCCAGTCAGACAGATGAGCGGAAATTGTTTTACATATTTCATTTAAAGTCTTATCAATATCTAAGCTATATTCATACTAAATGTGATATTGCAAATCTGGGAAAATTTGTATTATTAATTAAATTTTCGATATTTAAATTACACGTACAAATGAATAAAAATAGTATTATAAAGATTTTAGATTTACATTATTATATCTCAGTTTGAATTAAAGTACTCGTATATTTGTTATCTTAGATTTATTAAAAACATTTCCAAAAACTTTCTTAAGCTTAATCTAACAACTATAATTCCTAGTATTTTACAGCTGCAACCTAACCTAAAAAAAAAACAAAAAAAAAACAGAAAAGTACAACTGATAACCAATAATAAATAACTGAAAAGTTTAGACAGAAACCAACAGGAAAAAAGTTATAAATTGATATGTTCAGGTGAAGGTTAACTGCAAATGATAGCCAGTGGTTACAACAACTAAAACTAGAGAGAGAGAGAAAAATTTATATTTATATTACCAACAAGAAAACCAAAAAATAAATTCCAAAAACTAGAGACAAAATGCTGGTCGCAAAGGTAAACGGAGATTTAAAAAACACTTTGCTTTTGAAAAGAAAAAAATCACAACTAAACTAACATTTCTTTTATGCAGAAAATGATGCAAAACAAACTGATAAACTTTATCTAAATATTGTTTTAAAAAGGCTGTTGTATATTTTCTGTATTCTGTATACAGGAATAGAGAGATTTCGATATTCTATGTTTCTTTTTTTTTTCTCAAAAAGGACTATATTTGTCCTTTTAACAGTTGTTTTTTTTTTTTTTTTTGTTAAATGGAAATAAAATGGTGGAATTGACCAAATAAAAGAAAAAAATCTATACAAACTAAAAACATTTGCAATCATGAACAGTTTAGTGATTTAAAAAGGATTGAATGTTTTTGTGTAAAAAAGAAAAATAAACTCTTGTGGTGAATGAATTACAAAATGTATTTTCTAAAATCGTTCCTGCATCTTTTTTTCAATTTTGTTCTTTTTCTGTGTAATATTTAACTTTTTTTTGTTATTGTTATTGTTCTTTGCTCAGTAGCAACCAAAACATATAAAAACTGTCATCACCAAAAGACCAACTAAACCATTATAAAACTGGAAAAACGAAACGAAAAGCACTCCTCCTGCACATTGAAAGTAATGAAAACTATAAACACAAACACAACATTTTTCCTTTTCCTCTCTCTCTCTTTGTTTTCTTTTTTTGTTTTGCTGTTTCCTTCCAATAAATACATACACATGATACTTTGTTTTGGTAATAACCAAAAACAACAACAACAACAACAACGACAACAGCAGCAGCAACCATTTTAAAAACAACAACAAACTGCTTTTGTACATATTACGACAGAAGCAAAGTTTTATGTGGTTGTAGCAATATGTAACGAAAGAAAGAAAATTTGTTATTCTAGCCAAAAGAAAAGTTTTAGTTTAATGTGTCTTTTTAATTAGTTGTTGATAAATGTTTAGAATTACAAATTATAAATAAAATAAGGAAGAACACAAACGTTGCATGTAACTATGTATTAAATTTACAAAAATTAAATGAAATAAATAAAAATACCATAAATTTTATTCTACGAAAATAAAATCTTTAACAAAAGCATGGTTGAGCTTTTTGACAAAAAGTATTAATAGTTATTTTAGAGAGAATAGCAAATAGAAATGGTAATAAATTAACCTAAATAAGAACAAAACTAAATAGAATGCTATATATGATTAAATGCTTTTTATATCGGCTATTTAAAGACCAATTTTAATAATTTTGGTTCTAACTCACATATTTATGAATCGATTCTATATAACATCTTCTTAATATTAATTATTAATATAATTTTTTTTATTTTATTTTTATTCTTAATATTTTTTATAGCATAAGTTATAAGAAATTAATTGTAATTTTGTTAAATAACTTTTTGCCAACTTGCCTCAATAATATCACTTTAACGCTGAGCTTAATGTAAATTAATTTGGAGTCAATAAATAAATGCATACAATAAAAGTATAAAGCTGTGTGTCCACTATGGTCAGATTTAACAATGTTGTCATATCTAGCAATGTGCTAGCAATGTACTGACATTGAAAAATTTTTAGCAAAAGGTAAATTGTCAGTTTAGACGACTGTAAGAAAACTAACAATTTCATTTGCACACAATTGTCACACAATGAATTTATCTGGCAACCGAAATAGTCAGTTTACACGGTTGTCAGATTGTTGTGTGGCATTGTCAAATTCTGTGTGTTTGTTTAAAAATTTTATTAATGCACACTTGTTTGTTTATTATTTATGTATTTAGAAATAATTTCTATGACAATGCTGCCATTGGCAGATGCATAAACTTTGCACATATGACAATGAAAAGTGTTTGTCAATTGTCTTAAAACAATGACAATGACAAAATTGTGTGTTAGAGATCTGACAATATTTTTGTCTTCCAATGTACTGAAAATGCTTTTTCCTACAACGTTGGAGGGCAAAAATTTTAAGTTTACACGATTGTTAGACATTTTCTGAACATTTTTCGGACAACGTTGTAATATCTGACGATCGTGGACACATAGCTTAATAAATACAATTATAATTCACGTCGTAATTACTATGTGTAATGTGTTGTGGTCGAGCCCCAAGAAATATGCCAATCATCTGAGATAATATGTTTGACTAAAGTTTCGTTTAGATCGTAAGTCATTACTTTTACCACTATTTTACTTACAGAGTAAATAAATCTATGATACTTACACAAACCTACATACATACATATGTATTTTAAACATATTTTATAAGTTTTTAATGTTAAATTCATGCAACTAGTAGTTGTTGTTATGCATAAAGTAAATATTATAATGTCAATGCAAAAGCAGCAAGTAGCAAGCTGAACTAGCAGCGCAGCAACAAACATAAAGCAAAATACCAGCAACACCATATGCACATGTCACAGAACATGGTGTCAGACTTGTTTTTTAATATTTCATACACGAATGTCTATATGTGTATGCTAAATACAATGTTGTCTATACTAGACACACACACTCTTATTCAAATGTATGTATTTATATTTTAAAGTATGTGTTTATGTGTATGTATATATGCATAATGCTTAAACGTTAGATAGTCCTCTATCTCTTTATCATCATTCTAAACATAAATTCCAGTATACACTAAACATAAGAGTGTATGTCTGTTTAACGGAAACGGAAACTTTATGATTTGTTAACAGTATGAACAAAAATTCAACAACAACAAAAAGTTCTATACAATATATATGTATACTTACATATAATATATTCTAAAATAATTTTTTTACTCCATGAACAAGGAAAAAACATTGCATGTAAATGCATGCTGTAGACATGACATAATACAGAACCGCAAAAAAAAAAGTGACATGAACAGAAATGTTCACTACTAATGGAGCCAGCGTTTAGAGACTCAATATCAAAACTTATGTAAATCTGCAAAATGGACATAAGGGCAATAACGATAAATAGATAAAACAAATGAACACAGAATTCACAACAGCTTGCAAATTGAATTTAATATTGCTTAAAAATACATAAATATTCACAAAACGAGATAAATTATGAAGATTTGTTTAACTCTGAATATCTTTTTAAGTAAAAACAACTATTTTGATAACGCATCACTTACGATACGGAAATGTTTAGCGAAGGCAAGATACGAGTATATTTTGTTCAAGAGTGATTTTTTGTTAAAAAAAAAGAATTTTTATATGTATATGAAATTTGTAAACATTGCAAAAATGTTATAAGTTATCGATACACAATTGAAAATGTGCGATTTTTCAACATTCTAATATAAATTTGTAACTTTATAACTCAATCAAATTCCCAAGGAAGCTCAAAATGTTTATAAACCAAGATTTACATTGGAGACATTTGTGTAAGGTTTAAGTTTGCTTATAGTTTAACGTTTTTGATATCAACGCCATATCACAAAAATATAAAATAAATGCGAGGATCCAGATAAAGCAGTATAACTAATAAAGGATCTATCTACAAGTATATGTGAATTCATTATCGAAAGTTTTTATTATTCCAACATTTGCTTAGAAAAACCAAAAATCCGTTTGCTCTAGTTTACCCTTTTGTCATGACAATTATTATTGTTTGATACTACGTCCCACTGGACACTTCAATAATTAATAAATAATTATTTTTAACTTTATATCAAAACCTTTCTCCAATTAAATGTTCAAGAGCTTGAGTGTTCAGGTCCTTATTGTATATTCGATCATATTTGTTTAATCGATTGCAAAAAATTTTATTTGTAGCGAACTTTAATTTTCCAAAACATATTTCTTTGGAACTTAAAAATGTATTGAAGTTCAAGTGAAACTGCTTCTTGCCTAATAAAAAAAAAACAACAAACTTGTTTTAAATTGCAACAAAACGTTTGCAAAATGAATCTCAATTAATTTCCATAAAACTGATCCTAATGCTTTTCTAGGAACATTACCAAGTCGAATGAAGAACACGTTTTCTTTTTGTGAAAAAAAAGAAACGAAAAACTTTTATATAAAATGCATGACATTTCAAGATACACTCCTGTTAAATAATTTTTAACATATTAAAGTTGTACACATGGCAACTTGTATAAGAAAACAATTTACATATCCTTAATACAGTAAAAATACAAAGTTTAATATCAGTATTACTGTACAGTATTTAATATGTACAACTATTAACACAAAACCTACATATTATACACACACACACACATACACACTCACTTACTTGTATGTATGCATACAAATCCACATTTACATTTAAAGATATAGTATGTACATAACTTTTTAAACAATATTTCCTGTTTGTCTTTCGTTAGTTTTTACTCGCATATTTTTATGTTTTAATGTTAAACAAAAATACCAACTGCAGCAACCATTATAACTCTTTCATGCCAACTTTTTCTTATTCATTCTTTTTCTGCTTCTGCTTCTTCGCCATCTTCTCATTCGTTTTTGTCTCTTTCTATTTGTATTGCAGATTTCATTGTGGCACTCAAGGATGTTTCGGTAACGATACCACAAGCTGTAAAACGTGGTAGTAATGCAATGCTAACATGTAATTACGATATGGAAAACGATACTTTATACTCTGTGAAATGGTACAAAGGACGACGTGAATTTTATCGTTACACACCAAAGGAAAATCCGGCAATGAAAGTTTTTCCTAGCCAAAGTGGTCTAAATGTAGAGGTAAGTTTTTCCACTCTTTATTCATTCTGAAACAAATGCCGGTACACTTGTAGTACATTGGCATGTCAAGCCAAACAAGTACGCACAACTTTCCAGTAAAATAAACCGGTGTAAAATTTACAATAAGTAGATGGAGGTTAAAAATTGTAACGGAAAAGGAAAACGAAAAATAAAAATGAACCGAAATAATTCATAAATACTGGCACAGAAGAAGTACCACAAAAATGTGTATTTATGTAAAGTTATGAAAACATAACAAGCAAACAACATCAATACAGTTGTTATAAACGGCGCACAAAGATTGCTTGTAATTAAAGCAACTGTTGTTTAATGAGCAGAACAACAAAATTACAACAACAAAAAACAAACCTCATTAACAATACATTGTCAGTAATGCAATATCGATCGATTACATTTAATAACAAAAAAATATATTATAGTTATGAAAAATATTTCGATTTTTTTTCGTTTTTAATTTCTTCATTCAGTGAAAATTTTACAAATAAATAAATAAATATAATATACATTTATTTGCAATTCAATTTACAATCCAATAACATTTTAGCCGTATTTGCAATACCTGTATGGTTAAAAAAATACTACAAACAACAAAAGAATATAAAATACAGATAATATCGCTGTTAATAATCCAATGTTTTTGCTATTGTTCCATACCTTTCAATTCGTGTTTAATTTGTTTTATTTTTATTTTTTTTTTATTTACATTGCAACAGTTATTTGCTTTTAATGACCAGCATTTTTAACACCAATTTATAATTTTTTTTACGTTTTTGCTACCAATGAATATAAATATGAATTCAAATGAATGGCGCAAATTAATTAAAGACAAAAATGAAATTTTATTTTCAAAGTGGAGAATAAATAACTTAACCAGAAGTCTATCAAAGAGGATTGATACTAATAACGTTGTTCATAAATGTTAATTTATTATTCAAGCGTACAAATTTATTAATATTGAAAAAAACAAATTAAACAGATTTCAAGCATTACTCAAATTATAAGCTATAAATATGCCAGAATTAAACCACTAAAGGTTTGGATCATATTAATTGGGATCATTAGCAATTTGGGTCCGTAGCTGCTAGTACAACTTTTAATGAGGGCTACTCCAAACCTGTGCATCATATCTTTTACCTGTGTTAATCTCACACCTTCATTAAGTTCAGCTATAATTATTTGCAAAAAAGGAATTTTTTTTTAGATTTCCTAAAAGTAATCAGTTTTCGAAAACTGTATCAAACAATTATTCTAGCAACCAACTGCTTTTATGATTTCTAACTAACTTCGAACTGACATGTATAAGTTTTGAACACGTTTCAAATGGAAAATCTATTCTTCAGAGCTTCCCTACAACCAATTTTCAATCAAAACTAAAAATAATAGGAAAAAGAAAAAGCCACATAAAAAACTCATCTAATTCAAAAAAATATGTTGGTAAAATGGAAAGAAAGAAAAAAAGCGAACGAATCAAATATATTATTCATCAGTTTTTGCCATGAATATAATAAAAACCACACAGCTAGAAGAAGTAAAAACTGCCAGCATACTAATTTTCATGACTTGCAATTTGCATTTTGTTGAAAATTATAACTCAAAGCATTATTGAAAACCCCAATGTAGCAAAAGAAACAAAAAATTATGTGAATAATTTGTGCCGCTACTCTTACTTCATTCAACTCCTTTAGATTTCTATTTTTACAATATTTTTATTTTTATCAAAATGAAATAAATTCATGTTGCCTTTTTTCTTTGCATTTTTCAGCGCAATCTTTCTAATCAAAGTCATGTCGTTTTATTAGCCGTACCTCTGAATATATCAGGCAAATTCACTTGTGAAATATCCGTTGAAGCGCCTTCATTTCAAACAGCAATGGTATCCGGTGAAATGGAAGTTGTAGGTGAGTATGATGATGAATTCTTATCAAATGATACAATAACAGCACAGTATGTATTCGTATTTGTAAACTGCCAGTGAGTGAGTGTGAAACCAATAAAAATTTACAAAATGTGTTAAACAAGAATGTGAGTGGCTTGGGTAAACGTTAAGAACAAAAGCTATGAACGGACGAAAGAAGGTTGGCAAAAAAAAAAAAAATAGATTAATTAGACAAATGAATTTTTGTGGTATTTCTTGGCAAACTTTTTTGTGCCAACCAATACAATTTTTTTTTTCTTTCGTTTCTTTTTTTTTTCAATAGCCACAATTACCCTGTAAAACATTTACTGCTGCTCATTTTGATTAAGCATTATATTCCCCTTTTTGTGCAAATTTAACACTACTGCAACAACACACATATACACACACGCACTCACAGACAGTGGGTGGGTAGAAAAAAATTATTAGTTTCTTTTGCTCTTGTACACCCTACAATATAACATAAGTTATATTGAAATTATTATACTGAAAAGAATTAACAATTACATACTGTATATTTTAAAAACTTTGTAACACTGTAAAACTAAAAAAAACATGCTGAAAAAAATATTAAAAAAAACAAATAATTAGCATTAGATTCGACCAAGACTTGTACAACTTTGTTTAATTCTGTTGTATACATACATATATTTGTAATCATTCTCCTTTTCTGTTGGTTTTTTTTTTCATTTCATTTCAATTCATTTTGACACAGAATTACCCGAAGAGCAGGCTACCGTAACGGGCATACAGCCACGTTATCGTATCGGTGATTTGGTTGACGGCAATTGCTCAATTAAATACTCTAAACCAGCTGCTAATTTGACATGGACTATTAATGGCATAGTGGTAAGTATTAAGGTTCTGCACATCAACAGCAGCAACGAAAACTAAAAGAATACGTTTTTTTCTAATACTAAAAATGGCTTGAAAAGGCTTATTACACATTTTATGATGGCATTAAAATCAATGAGCAACTTTTTTTTCTTTTTGTTTCCAATATTCAATCAAATACTAACATAAAAGTTAAGAGTATTTTGATGAACAGAAAAAAGTGGTCTAGTGTAGATTAATGATGATGGCAAATTTTATGCACAAATGAAGTTAAAGTTGAAAATAAAATTGTATAAGGATATTAGCATAGATTTTGAAATTACCTTTTCTACTACGAGATGTAGAAAATGGTGTGTAGAATTAAAAATACAAAAGTTAATAATAACCATAAAAATTTTAGTCAATTTAAATTTTTTAAAACCAAAAAAAAAAAAAAATCAATTATATATGACGGAATAACAACAATTTTCCTGATATTAATGAATTTAATTGGGTTTTTAGGTTGGTAATTTCCAACAAATTATCTATGTTGATGTATTTTATTTATAAAATCTATTCTGCAGATAAATTATCTAGGAAAAATCTACATTATTAATAAATTTTGAAAATCCAAGTTATTAATTATTTACAAAGAATGTAATATGTTGTAGTCAATGATAGAATAACAACATAGGAATGTGCACTTCCACTCGGAGATCCTGTGATCCATTGTGATTCTCTTCAGTAGAAAAAGAGCAAAAAGATAAATTTAAAATGAAAGAAGTACCAAAACCGCCTGTTAAAGGGAGAAAGAAGGAAAGAAAGAAATATTCCCTTACGGATTTGAAATCGCCGTAGAATGTCCCTTAAATAGCCACCCTATTCCCCTAATGAAACCCAGAATGTTACTCGGTTTGCAGCCAGCAACATTACTGAGTTCGTCCAGAAATCTATTTCCTAGCCACTTAAGTCTATGACCCTGCAACCTAGGACAGTTGCACATGATGTGCTCTTTTGTCTCTGGCTCCTCTGCATCCCCACACACTCTACAGAAGTCTTGTGTGTTATTATCCCATTTGCCTTTAAAAACCCCAATCGAACAATGACCGGTTGTCACTCCTACCAGAATTCTGAGACTATACCTGTCCAATTCCATCAGCGTTTCGGTCGCGTTTGCATTTAGTTTTGGCCATAAGGCCCTGGACACTATGCAATCCGACCTACTGCCCCAGGATTGGTCTGCACAGTCACGGAATATTTCATAAATCAGCCTGTAGAAGTGACATATAGGTGGTTTGACCTCTCTTGCTCTAGTATCATGGTCCAAACCAGAACTATGTCTAGCCAGTTCATCTGCCACCTCATTTACGTCACAATGCCCTAGTACACAACACAATCTCACTTGGTAGAGTACTAATAGCTCCTCTAGAGCTCTTCTACAGTCCTGCACTAGATTGGAGTGTGTCTGATTACGTTCCAGAGCCTTTAGTGCCGCCTGACTGTCCACGTATATGGTCACTGTAGACCCCCTCTCGACGTTTGTCCCTATCAGCTCCGTGGCTTTTCAGATCGCATAGATCTTTGTCTAGAACATGCTGCACTCGTTGGGGAGTCTATAAGAATGCTTGATGTCATTGCCGACCAAATAAACCCCTGCCCCTGTACCACAGTCCATTTTGGACCCGTCAGTGAAAACTGCGCGCCCATCGAACAGTTGATCGGATCCTGCCCAGTCAACCCTACTGGGGAACTCTACTGAGGGCGATACACCGAAATAGTAGGTCGCGACCTTATAGTCAGAGATTCCAGATGGATCAATGTCCTGACCTTTAAGGCCTGCCTTATACAATATCCTAGTATGACTAACCCGCAGGGCTTTTGCCAAAGAATACCCTGATAGCCTGAGTAGATTCCTTGCTGCCACACTTTCCACATAGTGCTCTATGGGTAGTAGGTTTAGGATTATATCCAAAGCCGCCTGCGGGGTACTGTCTAAGGCACCTGTGATACCCAGACAAGCACACCTTTGGGCTTCAGTCAAATGACCTTATAAAAATAAAATATCTTTAATCAAATTCCGCTAATATTTAAGTAATTATTTAAATAACTTTTAAAATGTTGCATAAACTTAATTGAAAGAAACCTTAAATTTCTTTATATGTATTTATCCCTATCAAAAAGTCATTGTTTAAACTAAAAGTAAGTAATAATTTCTTAAAAATATCTTACACAATTATTATTATTACTATTTTTTTTTTTCTTAACTACCACTCTTTCATTGTTTCACAAATAAATTTCTGATCATTAGTTGTCTTCTGACAAGTACTTTTTCATCATAAACTAAAGAATGAAAACTGAAATAAAAACTCTACACAGACCATCAAATGCCAGTACTTTTCTTATCATCAACGCCACCAGTCAAAGTCAAGTCATTCGATAGACGGGTAGAGTAAAATGATGATGGTAACGGTGATGGTAGTAGTAGTGGTGGTAACTGTGGATGGGGATGTGGATGTACAGCAGTGGATTCATTGAAAAATACTGTAAATTTTCGTTGAGATTTACTTTATACTTGTTACGATACAGTGGTTAAACTTAAAAACCGCAATAACATTGTTTTCACCATTTTCCTAGTTTTCTTTTATGAAAAAATAAAAATAAAAAAATCAAAGAGTGACTACTCCTTGCTCTACTTAATCACTCAACCGTAAATCTATTCTTTGTTGAAACATTAGGAAAAGCACAACAACTTGGAGCAGCTGAAAAAAAAACATTGTATTTTATAGATTTCTTGAGACGCCACAGACAACAAAAATGTTGAAATTTTCTTGTACAGCAAATACAATAGAAACAAAAATACTAAACAAATATTGAAGAAACGCACCATGTAATGGTCATGAATGTCCTGTTTGTATATTTTAATAAATATTAAACAAGAAAAGAATGAACACAGTTTTATATTTATCTTTATTAAGGACTCAAACTAATAGCGACTAATTTATAAATCTAAAAGCATTAAGTAAACATCTTAAATACTTTGCAAGCAATAGCTTTAAATAGTGCCTATATTTTCTTTAGGTTTTGGAACTACATTTCATGGCCATGACTATTATGTAAATTCTGTTACATCAATATCCAAAACAATCTAATTTTTAAACGTTTTATCTGATACTTTTGTGTTTTTTTCTTCTTTCCTCTAACTATTGTATTTTCTGTTTCTTTTGTATTACAAATATTTCCGCTTGAATAAAATTCCTCTTCTTCGAAGAGTTTTTCTTTGTTTGTCTTGAATGTATGTGAATAAGTTGCCATATTTTGCTTTGTTTGCACTGTAAATATAGCAAATTTATACACAAGTAGTACGTTCGTCTTCTACTGTGGATACAATAATAAATATTTATAAATTGATTTCATATTTTATAGTTTATTTAAAAACACAACAATGACTACAACAGAAATTTAAAATATATTTGTATGTATGTGTGTATGTAGTTTGAATATGTAAACAATGAAAATATAACAACAACAAAAAAAAAACACATCAAAATAGAAGGAGTATTTATGACTTTAGATGAGTCAGTAGAAATGTTTAAGTGTTTAGGATTTAAAAGATTTCATGATTATAAATGACTGGAAAAACCATGATTATAATTCTTCTTGGAAATTTCAACTAATTTAAGAAGAATGCAAAAAATCTTTATTTTTCATTGCATAATATTAGAAAGCTTTTAAAGGCAATAACTAACGAATTTGCGGATTCTTGGTAAAAAGAAAAGAATATTTTCATACATTTGTAAGTATCTGGCTGGAAAATTTAACAAATATTCAAATTCTGGATAAAGGCTGACAGTAAAAATAGAAGCTGTAAATCGTACCAGCACCTGTCAAAACAAATAGCCACCTAGAAATGTTTTTGCAAAAATAGCCAGCGACACAATAAAAATAAAAATATAGAAAAGGTCGTGTGTCATAAAAAAATATAAAAAAAAATTAAACCCAAACAAAAACAGATATAGATACAGATACAGATACATTGTCAAACTTCTAAAAACAACAAAAAAGTGCTGGTACTGGTATAGTTTCATCAAAATGAAATAAATGGACGTCTACATACCATCTTTTAAACATTTCCATTTTTTCGCATAATAGTATGCAGCAATAAATAAACGCTGTAGATTTCCCTCTAGTATTTTGTGGGTTTGCGCGTGATACATTACAGGCCTATAAATTGAGGGTGGCAACTACAGGATGTTAAGGTCTCTGATATCACATCGCTTTGGTATTTTCATTTTAGCTTGAACTACTAGACATTTTAGTCAATTTTTTTATGCTTTACTTAGTTTTCATTTGTGTTTTTTACTTCTCGCATTATTGATGGCATTTATGACTTGAAATCTGTTGCTATTTCAGAAACATAATTCATATTCGTTTTTTTTTTTTCATTTATTTCTGTATTCTAAATACGTTATAAGTTTTCCTAACTCCGAATGGTCGTAGAAATGATGCTAACATTTAAATTGTTTTATTTCTGCCCATACCAATCTCATTGTATGTTTTCGGTATTTTAGTCTCATATTGTATTCAATCCATTTTTTCGGTTAAAGTTCTTTATTTTCTGTTCTAAATTGCATTTTTTTTATTTGGTAAACAATTTTTTCGCTATTTGTCATGTTTAGTTTTATATTTTGGCAAAAAAAAAACACATGGTTTAATATTTTTTATTGTCTGTGAATCATGTACAGGAAATTATAGTTATTTTTTTTTTTAAATAATCTGTTGAAGCCAGATTTTGAATGCCTAAATTGTTGGAATTTTTATATTGTATTTATGCTTGGTATGCCAAAAAATAAAGTACTTATAAAACATAAACATAATAACAATAATAAATAAATTAAACTGTTGTATGAAATATGTACATGTATATTTGTTTTATAAATAATAAAATAATTTAATTTATTTGAAACATGTATTTTGTTAATTTAGATTTTAAAAAAATGCTTAAAGCTTTGAGTTTTAAATTCCTTTGCTGAATTGTATGAAAGTATAATTCATTTATAAATTAAAACATTTTTAATCAGGTTAATTCAAGGAGTAAATCTACTAAATCTACTTTAGTCAAGATTCTTTTAAAAATACACTTTTGTTTTCCATTTGCTTTGGAAATTAAGAAAATCTCTCAATATTTATGACAAATGTCAATTTAATAAAGAAAAACATAAACTTAAAAATGTCTACAACTGGCTACAGCAATATACATATTTGTGAAAATATTCTAAGAATTTCTCAAAGCTTAAAAACAAATACTCATAACTCATTAAGGTTGACAAGGACGTTAGTGGAATAAAAAACCAACAATAGAAACAACTTGACAAAATTCATTTGATGTAGCAAAGGATCCTGTAACTTTCTTTGCCACAAAAATATTTAAAAAGGACTTATTCGAGTGAGATTGTTGTTTATTATTATGTATTTGGTTTGCTTTTTCTCATGCCCAACGAAGTATGCTACAAATATTCTTCTTACTCAAACCACTAACAAAAAAAATTGGCCCAAAAAAATGTGTAACAAAATCATGGAAAGTAGACATAAAATTTCTGTATAAAGGAAACTCATAAAACATGTTAGTTCATGTAAAAAAGTAGACTCCATAAAGTGTGACAATTTTGGTTAAACACAAAAAATGTTTTGTTAAATTGTGGACAACTTTCTACAGATGATGAGAAGAAACTTAAATGAAATTTTAGTAAAAAAAAAACTTTATTCACCACAAGTTCTAAAATATTTGCAATTGATAATTCATGATTGTTCCAAGAATGTTATTAAAACGATTTAAATTGTTTTTCTTTGCTCTTTTAGGTGCCTCCTCATCACATTAAGACGTATCAAATAGAAAAGTATGAGGAAACGAACTTGGAGTCTGTAATGAGTGCCGTCCATTTCATGGTCACCACCCAACATTTTATTAAGGGCCAAATGAGGGTAAGTTTTATAAATATGAATGTAAAATCATCAAATAAATCCAAAAAAGGAATAACAAATTCAAAAACCATTCTCCAATAAATTACTTAAAACCCCTAGTGTAAAATGTTGGGCTAAAAATTAAATCTCATTTTATTGCAATTCTATTTTCAGCTCAAATGTACAGCTAGTATTTTTGACATTTTCAAAGAGGAAATTGAAAGTGTTATCGAAGAAGATCGTCCACGCATTATGGCTTCCGGTCAATCTTATCCACCCGATCATGGTTATGGTACACAAGGCGAAGCTGATGGTTATGAGCACAATGAATCATATTTGACATATTTTTCAGGTAACTAATCTCCACTACTTTATTGTTAATATGACTTTTATGAAATCATTGTGTAAATGATTGTTGTTTGTTTTGATTAAACAAATATTTGCTAAATTATTTCAAAACCTTGCAGCTCCCAAATCATCGGCTTCTCCTACAGCTGATTTCGTGTTGGATAAAATATTTAAAATGTGCAAACAAAAAATATTAGCTAACTTTCAACTGCTAAAGTCATTAGTCGATAGCATAACTCAAAATGATTTAACCAAGACACTTGTCATTAAAGTAAAAAATAGTTTGCACAAAATCAATCTTATTAAAATCAAAAGCTTGTATTGTAATGCTTTATATTTAATGCTAATAAAATTTATAATAACAGCATTGGTCACAATGTTGGCAGTGGTCCTGCTTTTACAAATACAGTCACAAAACTACCTAAGAAAATTTCTAAGAAAGCAAATGACAGGAGACAAGCAAACGGCATATAATTGCATTGGAAATGCCAGTCAAATGATGGGGAAAATAAAAGAGATTTTTTTAGCAATAAATTTATGGCATAAAACATGTTACAGTGAAAAAAAAGAGCAGCAATGGGAAAATAAAAATTGTTATCAAGATGCCAATAATGATGACTGTCAGGCTAAATGTGGACAGCAACAGCAACAACAACTACTCCAACATGATGAACATTGTTTAGTAGCAAATCAAAATTTCGTCAGCGAAGAGGACTTTCTAAAAGATACAAATATTACTACAGCACAACAGAATATAAAAAACAACAGTTTTGCTACTCCAACAACAGTCTTTGACTGCCAACATCGCCTGTCACAAACACTTTCCTCTGCTACACTGCTCTCAGCAAACACACCCACAGTGCCACCTACATCCTGCTCTGTATTTCGGTTGCCACCATTATTCGCTTGCTCTTCATCATCATCGTGTTCATCGATATCGGCATCAGCATCAGCAGCATCGTCATTATCATTGTCAACTACTTTGGGTTATAGAAAAACGTATACACATGATAGTTTTCCATTATATGCTGTAGATGCATCTAATAGCAATAACGCCAAGTATATGTCAAAGGATCAAACATTATTGATGGCTTCTACTGCGACTGCTGCAACTGCTATTGTTATTGTTGCTATTTCAAAATCAACTTATGAAACACCAAGTGCTTTTCCACCCTTAACAGCAACAGCAACAGAAACAGCATCAGCATCAGTGAGAGCATTAGTTTTAGACTCAAACCTATTACAAACATCTGTGCTACCCCCGCTGGCAATCGTAGAACCATCAATGTCATCATCATTACCGTCGTCATCATACTCATACTCACATCCAACGGTAACATCAACCTTTTCCCGGAATAACTATTTAATGGCGTTTATTGGTGAATTGTTATTGCATCAATGCTGATGTTAAAATGATGATGAATGATACTATTCATTCTTCTTTTGCTCGACTCTCGTCAAACTCTGACAACAACAAAATAAGCTTAACAACAACAATTTTTTCCTAATATTATTTGTATGAAATATATCCATGCATACATACATACACACATACATACAAACATATTTTTTATTATTTTTAATAATAGAAAACTGCATAAATTCTTTTATACTTATATTTTTTAATATTAATTCTCCAACTGCATTATGTCAAAGGAAGGAATTGTAGCATTTATTGAAAAGCTTCATTACAGCAACAACTGCTATGGAAGCATAGCAAAGTGAATATTGAGACAAGCTGTGAGAAGAGCAAAAGTGTAATGATATGAAATATTCGCAAGTAAAATACAAAAGTGTTGTACGTTTAGATTTTAAGTGTTAAATGTTATAATTTTTTGTAAGAATGAAAAAAAAAAACTGAAAAAAATACACTTATACAAAAAAAAAACAAGTTTCATTTATGTTGACTGTTATAAGCAAACAAAACAAAAACACACATAAATTAAATTTAATAAATAAATTTATACAAATAATATATAAAATAAATTTAATTAAGCCTTAACATTAAATTAAACTGAAAATTTATATGCAAACCAGTATATCGTTCATCCAGTCTCATGTAGAAAGGCCCTAACTCGCTCTTTTTTCGAAATTTGTTTTTTTGCGATTCCAATGCATTTAATGCAAAAACACCTCCTCACAAAAATTTATTGCAATAGTGTAAAAAATAACGCTTTTATAAGCAGTTGTACAAAAAAAGTTACATGTTGAATATTACAGTTTCTATTATGTTTTTACCTTCTCCTGTAAAGTTCCAAATATGCGAGTTAGGGCCTTTCTACATGAGACCATCGATATGTACATCCATATAAGAATGTTTTTATTTTAAAGAAAAAGCAGAGATTCTTTGGAAGTTTTTGCTTTTGAATTATTATGAAATTCTAAATTGATTTTGCTTTCCTCCACCGCAACTTTATCCACAATACATCCATTTATGCAGACAAATTTTAAATTGTGTTTTATAAAAATCGTTTTCTAAAAAGTTATTTTTATGTAAAAGGGATTTTTTTGTTTTGCAAAATTGCGAATTTTCTCAAAAATTTTAAGTTCATTTAAAATGAGCGATTTTTGTACAAATTTGCTACTTTTTTTAACAAGGTTTTTCCTATTTCCGCGAATTTTTTGAAAATTTGTGATAAATAAATGGTTTTGTAACTTTATGTAAAATTAGCAAATTTGACAAAAAAAAACTCGTTATTTTTTTTTTATTTAATGTGGACACTTTTTGCAAAAGCAAAACTGTCGTGCTTTTTGTCAAAGCAACACAACACAAATTAAAAATAATTTAAATAATTTTAAATTTTCTTGTATTTTTAATTTAACAATTTTTTGATTATTAGAATAAAACATTTTGAAAATAATTATTTATTTAGAAATAGTTACACAATTTTTTATGTATTATTTTGTTTGAAATAATTTAATTCTGTTAATAATTTTTTTTTTTTAAATATACCCAACAAATCTTGGCGCTCCTGCCAGAAGTATTTCCATAATTAATTATACAAGTTTTTCTATGAAAGAAGATCTAAAAGTCAATATTTAGAAATCATGCAGAATTGATTTTGTAACAAAAATTTATATGTACTTCGAAACCTCCAAAAAGATTTACAGGACAACGAGCTGCAGTTATTTGAAATTAAATCTAAATGAACTCAACATTTAATATTATTTAAATTAGTTTTTAAAATATTGAAGAAAAAAATTATAAACTGACCTTTATGAACAAAAATAAATTATCAATAAATCAACCTCAACTTTATTTTACTTTACGCCAAATTTAAATTATTAATTAATATTATTAAATAATTATTGTAATAGCACTGAGACAGCAAAGAGTGATTCTCTTCGAAATGATGTTAATTTGCATATAAGTATGTACTCGTACGTATAACATCATTTGTTCAAAATTATGTGAATGACGCTGCACTAACAAACGCAAGTGTTTCAGACTGCATTGGTTCGAATCTTATCTAAACCAAACATTTTTCTCTTAAACGTATGTACATTAGGGTCGCCCCAAAATAAAGTTGCGGATGTTCCCGACTAATATGAAAATTGGATTCATTTTAAGACTACGTTTCTCAATTTTTTTTTTGTGCTGGGGTCAATATTTGGTGAGCTGGATCAAAGGATAAAAATGTCCTTTTTAGAGGTTTTTTGATTTTTTCTCATTTCCCCCAAATGAAACTATATGTAAATTTGGTATCATATGAAAGATCTTTGAGAGGCGCATTCAATGTGTTATCAAAAAATTAAAAAACAATTTTTTTTAAATTCAAAAATTTTGAAAATTTCAGACAAAATTTTAGTGTTTTTTTATTTTTTCATAGAATTTACTTAAATAGTTGAAATTTCTTTATTATAAACATCATGCAATTTAACCCAAATAATTCTTACCATTTTTTTAGCTTATAAAATTTACGTTATTTTAATACCCATTACATTAACGAATTGAGTTAACAGATAGGGAAGAATTAAGGTTTTAAAAAAAATTAATAAAAATTGAATTTTAAAAAACGGGAAAAATCATTTGGGTTAAATTGCATGATGTTTATAATCAAGAAATTTCAACTATTTATTTAAGTAAATTCTATGAAAAAATAAAAAAACACTAAAATTTTGTCTGAAATTTTAAAAATTTTGAAATAAAAAAAAATGTTTTTTAATTTTTTGATAACCCAATGAATGCGCCTCTCAAAGACCTTTTATATGATGCCAAATTTACATATAGTTCCTTGGGAAGAAATGTGAAAAAAAATCTAAAAATTACATTTTTATCCTTTGATCCAGCTCACGAAATATTGACCACAGGACAAAAAAATTTGAGAAACGTAGTTTTAAAATGAATCAAATTTTCATATTAGTCGGGAACATCGATACCTTATTTTTTCTCCATACAAACGGGGCCACCCTAATGTACATAAATACGTTGCAAAATGACTAAGAAGTTATGGTTTGGATTTACAATGCACTTAGGGACTGTTATTAAAATAAAATAGAATCTTCTAGTAGAATGGTCATTTAAAAACTTTCATTCTCTTAGAATTTGCTGTCCCCAAGATGCGATATTAAATCAGATTTGTTTTATTTCGATTGTACCAATGAATAAATTAGTCAAAGTTTTTGATGTAATTCTTAGTTTGAAAAATATAAGGCAGATATACCGCTTATTGAGAATGCTTTTACAAGTAAAATAACTACTCCCAATTGAGAATGTAATTAATTAAGATATTATAAACATCATAAAATAAAAATAAAGTATAAAGCATCTAAATAATTTAATGATTTTTCGCCCCAGCTTAAAACAGTGAAAATCTCAGAATAGGGCGTAAATTTTTTCCTTTTTCTGTGTAATTTGGGAACTTGTTAGATCTTCTTAGATGCCAAATTCTTATGTTTTATTACAAATGTACTAAATATGCATAAGAAAATGTCCTAAATTTCTAAAAAATGTATCTTAAATTTCCTTCCTTTCAAATAATCTCAAAAACTTTATTTTTAATTGTAAATATGTAAATAAATTATTAGAAAGTTTTAAAACATTGTTTGGTAAGTTTAAAAAAAATGACACAAGAAAAACGAAAATATTTTGAGGAAAATAATTACCGTTCAAAAGAAACTCTTTGGCAAAAAAAAAAAAATAGAAAAATTTATTATAAAAGATATGTAAAATTTATTTCAAAACTTTTAGGCCGAAAAAAAAATAAAAAAAATTATATAATTGGTTAATTTGAAAAAAAAAAATCCATAAAAACGGTAACTAGTTCCTTAAATTAAGAGTTAAACATAACACATAGACAAAGTTTAATAATAAATTTAAAACAAATGATAGATTTTATAGCAGTTTACAACTGTACTCATAATTGCGAATGTAAGCTATCTATAAAATCTAACATTCATACATTATAATTTTCTGCATTCTTTATATTTATTTATAAAGAAAAATATTTATTTTGTAAACTAAACACGCATGTAAATTTATGTATTTAAAACCCGGTAAAGAGTAAAAAATATAATAAAAACAAATAAATATATGGCAAACATTTCTTATTACAGGAAATTAAAAAAATTCTTGGATTTAAATCAAGATTATGGAGAAATAGAGAAACCCTAAAATCAAGCTTTATGATTTAATATAGTTACAAACAATTATACACATTTATTACAATTTTTTGATAATTTGTTTAATGTGAATGGACATATCGAGCCATTACCGCCAAAATAATGTATCCCACACCATAATCGATTGTTGTTTTTTTATCGAAATCGATAGTTCAACATCATTTAAAATTATTAAAATTAAATGTATTACACAAAACAATATTTACATTATAAATTTTAAAATAATGGCTTAATTCAAACTGATTTTATTTAAAAAAAACCTTCCCCTGTAAAATTTTGAGTTTGTGGGATACATTTTTTCGGCGGTTATGGCTCGATATATGCTTTTTAAAAATGTAAATTAATTATGATTTCATGTAGTAAAGTGAAAGTGTTGTGCCAATTGTCTTCCTTAAGTTATGTGCAAATAATTAATTGTTTAAAAATAAACAAGAGAAAACCAAATTATGCAAATTATTTCAATAGTTTATTAACTTCAAAAGCCCAAAAAATCAAAAATCAAAATAAAAAATAAAAAAACGCTCATATAACCAGGTTGATGTCATGGCTAAATATATATTATATTTCCTTAAAATAATAATATTACACACATTATATTATACAAATAATTTCTATTAAAAAAAAAAAAGAAATGAAAACAGTATTAATTGCCTCCATTTAATGCTGTTAATTACTGTACAAATTAATAACACGCAATTAATTACTTTTTTTTTATTAAAAACAAAAGCGTATAGGGTCACTTAATTTATTTAACTGTTTAAGATTTAAACAAATTTATTTATTTTATTAAAACAAATACCAACAAACAAACATACATACATAAAACATAAATAAATAAATAAATAATAATGTTTAATAAATCTACAGTTAATTAGTTGTCGTATGTAATGTAATGTACAATACTATATATTTATGCATACTAATTTGATTGATTGGTTGTTTGATTGATTGAATAAATTGTAAATATAACTAGACATTAATAAATAATAAATTGAAATAAAATTTATGTAAATTGATTACGAATGAGCATAAAATAAACATGCTATAAAAATATAAACAAATACAATAAAACCAATGGGGTGACTAAAAGGATAAAATAAAAAACCAACAATTTCAAAAGTGTATTTGAACAAAATCATACATAATTAATAATTACAGATAAACACAAACAGATATACACACGAGTACATACATACATACATACCTAGTATTAAATATTATTATAGTATTGTAAAATAGGTAAAATAAAATGAAATAAATATATTAAAAATAGTCATATCTTAAACACAAGTAATAATAATAACAAGAACAAAATAAATTAATAAAATAAATAAAGATTAACGGAAGAATAAAAATAATGAAATAGCAATTAAACATAATTTTGCAAATAAATATAAATTAAGACAAAACAATTTAATGATAATAAAAACGAAAATAATAAAATTTTAGGTTTCTGATATTTTTGTTTTAATAATCAATAGGGGCATATATACATATATAGAAGCGTTAGAGATATGATAAAAACCAAAGTCTGCTGTCCATAATCTAAAAGTATGGTCACACATGGCAAATATTTACTCAAAAAAGCGTAACCACTTGCTTTAGCACAAATTTGTTTGACGTTGTTTACTCTTACAAGAGTTTTGCAAGATCAAACACCATCAAATAAAATAATACTAAATATTTGTTGTATCCTGTCCTAAATAAACAATTTTTTTCTAGCAAATAAACGCGTTCAAATATATTTTAGTCACTGGTTACGTCTTTCTTGGCAAATATTTTTCAAGTGTGACCGTACCTTAAATCTTGCAACAACAAAATACATATAAATCAATGTGATTGTGTCAGTCATAAAATTAGTTATTGTAAATATTTTTACTTACGTTTCCACTTCTTAGAAAGGATAGTAAGTTCATAATCAGATTTGCTTTTTTACATTTATATATTATGTTGCATTTAATCATACCCTACACCAAGAATGATAAAATAAAGATTACGCCAACGGGCGTAAAATTTTAAAATGGTCTGCGCATTTAGGCCCTGTGACGTCACACATTCTGTGTTTCTATTGGCTAATTTTTTCTCAATTGTTTTTTTTACTCATGTTTTGCTTACATTTGCTCACTGCACTCTTCATGTTTATATTTGTTGTTGTTTTTTTTGTTTGTTTTTCTTTTTTAAACAGATTTTATTTTAGAAATCTCAGAGATTTCTATTGCAAGGTTGCCAACTATCACATAAAACACACATTTTTCGCAAGAAATTTTAATTCTAACACATGAAACATTATTGGTAACCCTTAGAATGGCCCTTCTACGTCACATAACGGGAAATCATGCGCATGGCGTAATCTTTATTTTATCATTCTTGCCCTACACCACAATAGTAGTGGGGGCGGGGCTATATTGGATTGAAATATTGGTCCAACACCCACCTTAAAGTATACCGATCGGCTTAGAATCACTTTCTGAGTCGATTTAATGATGTCTGTCCGTCCGTCTGCCTGGCTGGCTGTCCATGTAAAGCTTGTGTGCAGAGTACAGGTCGCAATTTTAAAAATAATTCGATACAATTTGATGCATGATTTTATTTCGGCCCAAGGACGGATGGGATTAAAACAAGTAGAAATCGGTCAATTATTTCACCTGGCCCCATACAAATGAATGCTAAATCACATTCACAATTTCGTGAAGAGCGATCCATAATTAGTCGTAGCTCCCATATAAGGCTCACTTTCGAAAATCTCTTAAAAATTCTGTTATCCGAATAAAATTTAACAAAAATGAGTTTCTTATGTACAAATATGATGACACCTAATTTTATAATAGTCAGTTCATAAATAGTCAAAACTTCCATATAAGACCCTCTCCTTAATTCACTTTAACCTCCATAAATCTTTTAAAAGTATTTATATCGAGATAAAGGTCATAGCGCCCATATAGCGTCCATATCTGAAAAACTGTTTTATTTATATACTGGGTGTAGGGTATTATATGGTCGGGCTTGACCGGCTATACTTTCTTACTTGTTTTATTTGACTTAGGAATACCTTTCATACATATAGTGCGGATATATCTATCAAGGCTTTTTTAAACTTTGTTCAGAGATGGTTTGAACAACATTGTTTTTATTGATTATATTTCTCCAAAATTTATTTAAGGAAACAATTTTTTATATAACCGAATATATGTAGATCTCTTATATGTTGTTTGTGTTTTAGCTTAAAATCATTGAAAAAAGTAAAATTTGTCATTCCGAAAAAGTTGTATCTCAAGAGCACCTGCAGAATAAAAATATATAAAACTATTCATCTGGATCTCTCGATTTATTTAATTTTATATTTTTCAATACAAGAAAAAAGTGGTAAATTTCAGATTGCTAGATTCATGTATTCAAAATTTATCGAGAGAAGAATAAATACTTTCAAATATAGAAAAAATTAAGTTCTTCATGTATTTTGATCAAAAACTTTGTATTAATTCGACTGTTAACTAATTAATTAATTTGTTAACTTTTGGTATTCAAAGTCTCTTCGTTTAAGTCCTATTGTGCTTAAATTGTTTTAAACATTGTACGGATGGATGGTCTATGCTTGAACCATATTTTTTTCCCTCCATTTTTCATGCCAAATATTTTTGATTAAGAGATTCCGGAAAAATTCCATCCCATAGTTCTTTCCTTCTATTTTCCGACATGTCCTCATCAGACGGACGGACAGAGCTACATTGCATATTAAAACTCTTTTTAGTTTACGGGTATGGCGGACTAATATGATGACCACATACAACCAGTTTATTATTAATTCGCCTTAAATATTTTCATTATATCAAATCAAAAGCAATAAGTGTAAGAATATGTAACTTATTTGAGACAAAAGAGAATTAATTTAAATATACATTTAATGTAATTATTTGCAAATGAAATACCTCTTGTTACACCCACAACCAAAAAGCTAGGTGGTATATTAAGTTTGTCATTTCGTTTATAACACATCGAAATATTGGTCGTAGAACTAACAAGGATATATGTTATAGGTGCTTATACGATTCTAAGACGATCAAGCTATGAAATTTTTCCCGAACATTCTTTGTTTTACCGAAATGTTTGGAAATTAAATGAGGGCAAAATCGGTGCAGTAGTAAACAAGTTATAGAGCAAAGTTTCAGAGAACGTCGATAATTTTGCGATATTTTTTTCTATTTTCTTCAAATATAATGTGTTATAGAAGGTCAAGTTCAGTTGAAAATATAAATGTCTTACCGGAATATGGAACTATAGTACATAAATGTCTTTAGAAAATCGATATACTTAAATTTTAGTTGCACCTAAATTACATAAATATAGCTAAATTAGCGTACCGAATTTTATGACGATGGGTCCATATTTGACCATAGCCCCATTAAAGTCCATTTTCGAAAATTACTTAAATGAGCATAAATATCTTATAGAGTATAAATTCGACATAAATAATCCACATGTATTAATAAATCACAGAATCGAATATGAAAATTTATAAAATTCAGTAGCAATACAGAAACGTAAAGGTGAGCATCATAATAAATCTCTTTTATATATTAAACACTAATCCCCTTGTGTTTTTATTTCTTTCCTTTTCTCGAAAATAACTTTATAATTTCTCAATCCTGAGAAATTATAAAATATTAGTTTATTAATCAACCGATTAATAAATTTGACCATAGCCCCCCCCCCCCCCCATATAAATTTCACTTTCAAAAATCTTTTGAATACACACAAATGTCTTGGAAACATTATTATCAAGTTGATATATTCATTGCTCCGATATAGTCATAGCTTAATGTTGGATTTAGTGATAGTCTTCAAACTCTAAGTCCGCTTTCACACTCTTCAATTCTGACTCGTCCAGGGAAAAGCAAATAAAAGGGGTAAAACCTTTTTTCTTTTTTATTTCCTTTTTTTTCAAATAAGAATTGAACAAAAACTGGTTGACAAATTCAAATTTTATTGAATAAAACTTTATTTATGTATATCGAGTGTCAACTTCAAAGCTTTCAGTATTCTACTTTCGAAATATAAATAAAACTGAACTAACAAATTTACAATTTAGCAAAATTGTTTATATACGCTCATGGTGTAACTATACAAGGTAAGTGCAAATCGGCAACAAATACAACAAAATACAGAAACAACAGACATTTTGTTGGTGTAAAATAATGTACTACTGTCAAAAACACTTGAAAAAGTATTACTTTTGACATAAGTAAATTGTAAACAAAGCCAGTCAGCTGTGCTACTGCACTCACCTTGTATAGTTACACCATATGGGTGTAAATAGTTGATAATAGTCAAAAAGCTTTTTCAAAAACTCTTTAAAAAAGATGTCATCTCTGTTCGCAAACTTTTCCTAACATTTCTTATGTAAAAAGCCAAATAGGTGTAAATAGTGGATAATAGCCAAAAAGCTTTTTCAAAAACTCTTTCTCCACAAATGTTTCTTAACATTTCTTATGTAATGCATACTTTTTACTGTTTCAGACAAAGTTCATAATTTTTATTTAAATATTTTCAATTTAAGCAGTTTTTGCTTTTTTAGTTGTTGCAACTTAATAATGTTAGAACACTGTTCTTGGAGATTTTCAGAGAATGGAGAATTTCATGCAGTTCAATGAATGTTTCTTTTTTCAAAATAAATACAAAAATAAAATAAATAAGTAAGTAATTTAAAAATAAAACATTATATATTTTAAGGAAATGGACTTTCATTACAAATTAGTTTTGCTTTTGTTTTTCGCATAAAATCAATTTGTCTCATAATGTTTTTTTTTTAAAAACAATTATCAACTGTTACTTTTAAAGAAATTTGTGTACAAATACGAGTATAAGTCATGTTAAATTTGAAGAGTTTTTATGTTAAAAATAAAATAGTTAATAAAATTTTTTATTAATATTTCATAAGACAACAGTCGGGAACAGAGATCAATTGATTTTAGTTTCTGTTGCTGAACATTTTACAATTTGTTGTACGAAAGTCCTTTTTACAAAGGTAAATTTTAATTAAATTCATGGTTACTAAATACTATAAATGATTTCATCTTATAAGGCATGCAAAAAAAAAACTTAAATCTAAAAAATTATAAAAAAAATTGCAAAAGGTTTATAAAAAGTTCAAAGTCTAACTGTAAACTTTAGGCACTACAGTGATGTATTTACCACTGATTTGAAGGTCTACGTTCAGCACCGGGTGCTGCAGATCCAGAAAATCGTGGTGAAGAGGCATTCGAGGATGCAGGGGGCAGGATTGATGTGACCGCCTCATTAGCTTGCAAGATATGAATAGCCGTTAGCATTTTCTTACGAGGTCCAAATGCTGTTATACCCATTTCCATAATATTTTCTTCAGTGAGTGTAGAAAACATTTCCAAGTCAATTTCGTTCAAAACGAAAATTTCTACAAAGAAGAAGTAATATACGTATGTATATTCAAGAGAAGAATAAAATGTTTTATTAGTTTATAAGATAAACTTACTAATATAATGCTCCAAACCCAAGGCTGTCAACAATGAGTGTATGTCTTTGTATTGGGTAAGTTGTAAGCGACGATTGGCGGGCGTCGAATCAACAATTCCAGTTGTTACACTCAAACCATAGGGTGAAGCAAGAACACCAGTTCCACCCAGACCACGTTGCCATGGTGCCAAGTCATCGACGGTCTCTATTGGAGCTGGGGAAGTACGACTCAAGCCCATGCCTATCCAATTGGGTGTGGGAGTTCGCAGTTCGCCAGACACGGCTGGACGTTCCATGGCCTTGAAACCCATGGCACGCTTAATGTCAAAATCAAATGTACGGTTGTGCTGAAATAAATTAGGAACTGTATAAGAAAACAAATTTTACTAAAATACAGACAGTTAGGAGAAACCTTTAAGTCATAATGTAAATTACGATAACTTTCAGCGCTACCGGGTATCATAGGACCAATAGGTCCAGATGCATTCAAACCTAACAAAACTCCATCGCTGGATCTTCTACCCAAACGGTTGCAACCAGATTCACTACTATAGTTTGAGTCCGGTGAAAATGGGGATGGTCTCTTGGTCGTTAATAAAGTGGTGCCGTTAGTGCCAATATTTCCACCGGTCGCTAAGGCACTGAAGGGTGGATAAGACTGTTCCAAAGAATTAGTACTGCTGCTGAAACTCTGATAACCGCTTGTATTGTTGCTGCAACTGTTACGTGGTGAAACATTAAGATTTTGATGTACAGCTTGCTGCTGCTGTTTTGGCTGCTGCAAGTGAGGAGGAGGCTGCATTTGTTGCGGTGCCTGTTGTTGCTGCACTTGTTGTTGTTGATGCTGCTGCTGCTGCATAACTTGAAGATAGTTGTTATTGTGATTAATTTGTGGTGGTTGATGTTGTTGCTGTTGCCTGCCATATGAGTTGTTGTGGATCTGCAAATACTTTTGAGTCGGCGAGCAAATGCCGGTTGGAGTACTGGGGTATAAACCTCCAAATTGTTGTCGATTCAATTGATTTAAATTGTGATTGTTATTATTGTTATTGTTATTATTTGTATTGTTATTGTTATTGTTGTTGTTGTTGTTTTTGTGATTAAGCAACAAATTATTATTGTTGCCATATGGTGATATTTGTACGTGTCCTGTCGACATGACATTCGGAGTCTTCGGACTCTCTGTATAGCCAGCCAACAAAGCTGTCAATGTGGTACGATAGACCAAATTGAGATCTTTGTCCTGTGGCATAAAATATGTCTCTGGTATTTCCGGTTTCATCATCGGTGTTGTCAAACGTAAAATCTCATGACGGGCTTCATATATTTTATCTACCGAGAAGTAATTGATTTTTACAAAAATGCCAGCCTAGTTAAAAAGATTTCCAACATACCTATAAACTTTTCCACACCCTTTACAACAATGGCCAAAGTGCTTTGTCGTTGCTTTTGACGTAACGTAATGTACACGCCATATTTAGTGCTAAGGCTTATTATATCGGAGGCATCGTTTTGATTGTCGGGAAAGTCAAATATTAAAGCAATCGGTAAATTACCCTGAAATGCATACATATGTATATTCTATTGTATGTTTAAAAAGAAATAAACAAACCGTCTAAACAGATGGTTTATATTCAGACTAGAAAAGAAATGTACTTACGAGTAACTGCTGTCGTGCTTTATAGACACCTTCTATTGTCCCAGTAATAGTCACTTGAGATTTTTTCAATGGTTTAACATTCATATCCGATAAATCGGGGAATATTATCTAAACAGATGTATAATAAGGGATTTTTGGATGAAAAAACAAAGGTATTTTATTTACCTTAGTATTTGTACGTTCCATAATACTCAATAAATTTGTATTATTTTTTCCTTTAACGATTTCATGGTGCTGCGGAGAGATTTCCAATTGCATATTTACCAATATTTGACTCTGAAAACAAATTTTAGTGTAAAAAACAACCAAAGCAGGTAACTATATATTAGGAATGATACAAACTGCGATATTTTCACAAGAAAAATTTATTAAAGTTTGCGTAGCTTCTTGAACATGTCCAGCTTCCTTTTCAGAGCCCTTTACCAAAACCAAGGAAGAATGTAATTTAGGACGAGAAGAAAAAATGACCTGAACATTGGGCAGACAGTTTATATAGTTTATACTTTAGTTTCTTTAGCTTCTCTAAATAAATAAATTATCAGCTACCTGCACATTATATTTCTGCTCGACCATTGTTACATACGGAGTTTCCCTGTCTGGCTGTGGACGTCCTGGTGCCATAACAGGCAATTCAAATGATATTAGTAGTGGTGTAGATAAACGAACCAAAGCTCTGGCATTTTCAACACCCTCTAAAGAACCACATAACGAAACTTGATTCGATTTTTCCGTAGGATTCGAGCGATTTGAATCGGGAAAATGTATATGTGTGGCGGTATCTTCCATAATACGTTTTATATTATTGCCACCACGTCCTATAATATAGGAGTGATCCGTGTAAGAGACATCCATTTTCATAATAACACGTGTGCCCTATAATCGTTGATATTTGTGTAAAATTTCGAATTTGTACATATCACAGACTGACTTACTCTTGAGTCTAGATTAGCTAAAATGCGTTCTTTAGCTTTTGCTACCTCATCAGCTTTACCAACTATACGAACATGAGGATCTGTTGTGTTATAGAAAATCTTACTATTAGAGAATATTAATAAGAAGAAAATTTTGTCATACCCTTTTTACTCTTTGCACCGATTTTAAGTCTACAAGGCCAGCTTATATAAGTTTCAGTAGTTTTCATCACCTTTTGTAGCATTTTTTTAATTTATATGAATACATATTATTTATGAATAATATTTTTAAGACAATATTTCACTTACGCTTTCAAAAAAATATTCTGCTCCATTCATACCCTCAATGGAACTGTCAGCTGAAGAAATAAATACAAAGATTTGACGAGTTCAGTTATTCAGTTGTTTCTACCAGATTTTCATTATTGTGAAATGTTTAAACATTTCTGAATCTATAACCTTATTATCATGGTGTAACTATACAAGGCAGTAGCACAACTGACTAACTTTGTTTACAATCTACTTTTGTCAAAATTAATACTTTTTCAAGTGTTTTTGAGAGTAGTACATATTTTACAAAACAAAATGCTTGTTGTTTCTGTATTGCGTTGTATTTGTTGCCGATTTTCACTCACCTTGTATAGTTACACCATGGTTATTATTATATATTAGTCATAAAAATCTGAGATTACTTGGACATACTTACAGTGTATAACATAATTATTTTAAAAACTTTAATATAAATTTAAATAACTGTTATAAATCGCAGAACTAAAATAAATTGTTATAAAGCTACAAGAAATAACGATCTAAATAAGCATACATACATATGAACGCAAAATAACATTGCGATCATCTAAGAAAGCATTTGGTATTGACAAAATCTGTAACAAGATAACAATTAAAATAATACTTCTTATTACGCCTTGAATATTATCCACCAGAATGAAAGGTTTCACTGGTCACCATGATACCTAAGCCGGGAAAAGATCTCCACAATACTAGAAACATATAGACCCAACAGCCTATTTTCGAATATATCGAAACTATTCGAGAAGATACTCATAAACAAGTAATACCCGATTTTAATTGAAAACAATTGTATTCCGAATCATCAATTCGGGTTTAGAAGAAAACACAGTACTGTCGAACAAACCTATAGACTTGTCAATATCGTAAAAAAACATTTGGAGAAGAAAATAATTTTTTACTGACATTTCTCAAGCTGTTCTTATGCTTGATATACATACATACATACATACATATACATATGATATGCCAACAAACAATCCCTACAAATAGTATACGAAAAGCATGAGTAGTTACTTTTGATACCACCGGTAATGCCAAAGTTCCATTTTTATATGAAAAAAGAACATAATTGCGAGAATCCAAAAAACTACTAATTTGCTGTGTTTCGTCTTTGCTTTGAGGTGTCTGTTGCGTACAACAACATGTTGTTACTATAGTCTCTCTTAAAAGAGATAATGCAAAAATGTGCCGTTATCGCACATAAATTCTAGTTGCGGCAATGCCACAAACGAAATGACTTTACAACTCAATCATAAAACCTATATGGTGTTATGGAATACAGCTTTGGGGAACAGCCTCAGCTTCAAAGACACCAAAACAAATTGCTACGAATGATCACAATTGCCCCTGGTATATAAAAAATTCGAATATTCATAAAGACCTAAACGTGTCTTTGGTAAAAACTGAGATTCAAAAAATGCAGAAAAATACTTTAAAAAGTTGGAAATATACCCAAACCCATTAGCTCACAACATATTAAATAATAGTGGCTATATTCGAATAAGAAGAAGAGATACAGCGGATCTGAGCTGAAGACAAGAACATACATAATCAACAATGGCCAAACAATTTTCGTCCCGCACTGGCTGGACTAAACAATTAAAATTTATTAGATATAAAATTTGAAATTTGTTAGTTAATTTTTAATAAAGATACACTAAATAAAGAGAAGCACAGACAAAAATACGGATCATCTGTCCAATTTTAAAACATAAAATATATAAATCAATTTCTTATAATCTTGCTATTATTGTTTAATCTTACCTTTTATCATTTGTTCCAATTTTTGACGGTCCACTTTAAAACGTTCGGTATGTAAGTCATCAGGATTGGAAACACCCAGTTTCATTGCTATCGCTCGTATATCACTCCAATCACTATCCGCGGATGAAATTTCACTTTGTGTTTCACTGTTTGCTCCACTCGAAGGGGCTAGGGTTGCTGCAGCCGCTGCTGCTGCTACTGTTGCAGCCGTAGGATACAAAAGTTTATTGATACAAGAAATCATTGTGCTGTTAATGGTTTGTGTATTCAATATATATTCGAAAAGCTTTTTTTAATATATTAAGTCCTTAAAGCTTTTTTATGGCACGTAGTTCAGTTTTACAGTTATAGCAAGGAAATTATAAAAAAGTGGAAAAGCTAAAATATAATTTAAGAAAATAATGATGTAATTTTGTGTAAGCTTTGTATTACATTGTACTAAAAAGTTTTATTTAAGTATGTGTTTATATTTATTAGTGTTAACTAAGACAAGAACTACATGTGTATGTGTTTAAAAAAGGGTTGTTTGGAAATTCTATACTGGAAGCTTAAAAACAATATGGAGACATCTTGTTGAAGAGTTTTTTTTTTTATTAATTTACTTTTTATTTTCACCATGTATTCCAATATCTTACCTTTGGTTGTGGTAATTTGTGTTAACACTCTTTGAAATCACTTTATGTTAAATAAATTCTGAAAGTCTAAATACACAGAATGAAATAAATTTTGTAAAATTTCATAAATTTCTTTAATACAACAGTTCATGACAAATCGGCTCAGTTGTCTAAAGTCTTTATAAAACGGCATTAATGCAGGGCTTTGAAAATTCTCAAATTAAATTTACAGTAGATTTAACTTAATTTTATTTAAACAAAAATAATTACACTTTATTTCAGGTTAGAAATAAAAATTCATGGGATTTGAATTCGTTACACGGCTTAAATTCTTTTTGAAATTATTATTCAAAGTATTCACTTATTCTTTTGTGGTCAAATTCAAAAATCAATTCCATTCGAAAAATGTCTTTAAAGGAAAATAAAAACTAAAATGCACTTGTCCTTAAAAAACACAACGAAAAGAAACTCCAGTTCTAGTTGATGTCACACTGCTTAAACTAAATATTATTAATGTAATTAGACCGACCGGTCAATGATAATTCAAAATACATAATAACATTTTGCAAGTAAAAGATCTCAAAATAAAATACTCCCAGAGCACACATAACACAATTAACGGGTTTCAAGTTCAATGACCGCTGAGAGTATTTTAATATATTTTTGTTAAAATTGTTATTGTTTCTTTCCTTAAGCATCATTAAATACTGAAGTTTGAAGTACATTGGATAATTCTTATAGTTTTAGAGCTTTAGCTTACTGCTGAGCATGAATAGCTTTTACTCAGAGATTTGTATGTAAAGTGCATTTTAAAAATGAGCTTCGGTTTTTAATCGGAAAGGTCGGGTGAGAGTTTAAATATAAAATAAATTGAGCTTTTAAAGTTTTCTGGTAACTTTAAAAATTTATAATAACACACTTTAAACTACAAAAGTTGTAAAAATTTAAAACCCTAAACAAAAAAAAAATAATGGGCCATAACCATAGTCAAAAAAAAGTGTACTTTAATAGTTAAAAAGTTGACTTTTAAAATTTAAAAGTACATTTACTTTAACTATAGACACGTAAAATTATACTTTAACCGCTAAAAAATACTTTTAATTTAAAACCAGCTGAAGTTGCTTTTAAATAATTTAACATCACTTTAAAATCAACCAGCTGTTGATGCAAAGAACAAAAACTGTATGTGTACAAAAATATAAAAAATTTTTTTTTGTTCCTGCAAAGAGAAAAAAAATCAACGCCAAAATATGATATTAATCTACCTTCTCCATTTTTTCACCGCAAACACGTTTCTTAAATTTTCTCACTTAATTTTATTATTTTGCCGATTTTTGTTTTTTTTTTTTTTTTTGTTAAATTTTCAATGACAGCTGTTTGAAGTTGCCACTTGAAATCAGTTTCTACATATGAGGTGGCAACCAGTTAAAGTCGGTTCAACTTAAAATGACCTTAAATTTTGACTATATAATTAAATAATTAAAAGTAGGTTTTAAGTTTAAAAGTTGTTTTTTGTGTTTGCCTATGGTTATGGCCCAATATGTTTAGATTTAATTTTGTATTATGAATAAACCAATAAGTGTATTACTATTTAACACTAATATATAAACATTTTGGAAAGTTATCGCAACCGTAATTTATTACAGATGATATTAAGCAATTTAATTTTAAAGTTGCCAACCAAAGAAATTGGAACTTCGAGGGATACATATATTGATTCGTACTTACTTGTGAATTGGCTCAATTACCAAAATGAAAAAAAAACACACAAATATTAAAAATGTGAAACGAAGAATAATGAAAAACACAGTTATGGTTACAAAATATTTTAGCAAAACAAGCGAATTTAATAAAATAATAAGTCGAAACACTTGAAATTTGTTAATATTTTTATTTTTACAATTTACATAAAAAATTAATTATAAAATTAATTTAACGTCAATTGGTCAGTCATTAAAATAAAAGTGGTGGAAAAACCTAAAGAGGGAAGCAAGTGAATTTTTAAAAAAATAAAAATTACTTCTTCCAAAAACTTTGACAAATAGCTTTGCTAAATAGAAAGTCAAATTAAAGTCAACGCGTTTAAAAAAGTTAAGAGGTATAAGAAACCGAGAAACGTCTAGTCAAAAAATTCTAATAACACAGATTTGATTTATTTAAATATTTTTTAATTTTTTATTTAATTATTTTTATTATATATTGTTATCTAAAATGAAATTGGTTTTATGAAAATTCTTAGCTTATTTATATGTAATTAGTGTAGAGTAGCACAAGTTTGTATGAATATGTGACCGATTGTTGTGAGCGATAGAGGGAGCAGACAATCACTGAAATATTTTACAAAAAATATTTGTTGGAAATATAAAATTCAAAGTTAATATGTTTGTGCCTTCTGTTTCATTGAGAGATTATTTTAACGAAAAGAGGCCAAAAACAAAAACTCAACAAGTAGAATAACGGTAGTTGGTTTAAAGATATTTAAGAATCAAAACAAGTCAGTATGTGTGCGAGTCCGCTCTAATTAGGGGAATCATAACAAAATTATCACATCCCCATTAAAAAATACCCGCAACATTCTACAATTACTTTAAAAAAAATCTACATATATATTTTCCTATACCATTGTATATCCCTTAACCTTGGTGTATTATTTTAACATTGTTAAATATAACATGGTTTTCATGGCGCTTATAAATCGATTTAAAGAAAATTAACTTCAATTATTTTGTAAACCAACAAGAACACACACATATACACTCCTACCGAACTATGGAACTCTACACTCTGTCTCAGCTTGCTTGTGTGCCACACTATAAAGTTTTTTTTTGTATTTAACTTAAAATGTGTTGGGTATACATGGGGGATAATAAAATCCTATAATTTAAATTAAGGAAGACAGTTAACAACAGAAGCTTTAGCCTTCCTATGTTTGGGTTACATACAGATTTGTACACTTTCAATAGCCACACAAACATACATATATACTTTTTACACTATGTGGGTAATGGTAAGTCAACAAAAACAATTTGCATATACATATGTACATGCAATAGAAAAAAAACAAGAAAATAAATATAAAATCTCTGCAACCAAAAAACCAAGTGTTAATGAATGAGTGTTTTAATAACGCAGTTTAAGAAATTTACCTGGCAACATTGGAATTGGATATTTATTAGAAGAGAAATAAGATGAAAATTAAAACAAATCTCTTAAAGAAGATCACACTGAGAGAAACTTTGTGGAATTGAAAGAATATGAAAAACAAGTAAAGATTAAACCAAGGCTGTTTTTATAATGCGACCTAAAATATGCAATATCATATTTTTATACCATTCACCTTCATGAGAAGGCTATATATAAGTTTGTCATTCCGTGTGTAATTTCCACAATAAAATTTTCCGACTCTATAAAGTATATATATTCTGTAGCTGTTATGAAAGTCTACAACGACTAAATTACATGTGCCAAATATTGAAAAATCTTATTGTTGAGTTAAAAAATAATTTTTTTGATAGATATTCCTTTCTCATCCCATTAAGCGATTATAAAGGCCTAAAAGGAAATTGTATAAGCTTTCTTTTGAGGAAAAAGGGCCCATTTTGAAAAAAATTAAAAAAAAAAATTTTTAAAAATTAAAAAAATTATTTTTGGAATGATTGAAGAAGTAGCTATCTAAAGTCCTTTGGACAATTTTTTCTATGACCAATAGGTGAAAAATTACACTCATTTTTAAAAAACCCTGTATGACCAAAATGTCCAACTTTAACTCCGGCACTTTTGGACCAGTACTAATAGTACTAATCTTGGTGCAAATTTCATCCAAATCGGAAGACATAGGCCCATAATCATAGTCACAGAAAAAGCATACTTTAAGTAAAAGTAGACTTTTAAACAACAAAAACATAAAAATTTTGTTCTGAATTTAAAACAAAAGCATGCTTTTGCTTAAAGTATGCTTTTTCTATGACTATGATTATGGGCCATAGATTTTTAAAATTTGGTCACTTGACGTGAAATTCACCATATATGTATGTACTGAGTTATAGGCTTACGATCATGCGATTATCAATGTCTTGAAAATTTCGGTGACGGAATATGCTTTCACATTTGAAATTCTTTTTTTTTTTAATAAAAATATTATGATCTAGGAAATACAATTTAGACCAATTGATATTATTTCTGTTATTAAATTTAATAATGAGTGATAAAATAATTCTATAAAACTTTTTTCTACACAAATATACTTACACACAGACATACATACATACAAGCAGTTTGTAATAAACTTTAATGAATATTCAAATATTATAAGTGAATGAACAAATGGGCCACAAAAACAAAAGAAAAAATATGAAACGAATTTTAGAGTTTCAACATACATAAATCCCACAGTATAAAACTTAAGTCATTATACAAATATTGTTTGTAAAATATTTATGGTAGCTACACACACATACATATATTTAGATGTACATAAGTATTTATGAATTACAGTTTATATGGCGTCATATAAGTTATACATTAGAGTAATAAGGATATAGTTTAAACTACAAAAGGATAATGCTGCATTTTGCTTACATAATAATATCATCTATGTATATAAATATATTATATATATATGTATGTATAATTTATACATGTATGTATGTATGTATGTGTAGAAAGAATTTTATTTAATGGCTATTAAATCGAGCCAATAATGTCATCAAGATTATAACTTGAGTTGGAATAAATATTATGTAAAATTACTCATATTACAAAACATAAAATCAACATACATATGTAATTGTAAATGATTATAATTTTTCGAAAGCGCTCACCCATTAGATTTTATATTATGCACTTTATTTTTAAAGAAGACAATGATAAATGAAGGAAATTTAGATTTGCATAAAACTAAATTACAAATTTTATACATATTTACGTACATACACACTCATTCGTACATATATTAAAAAAAAGGTTTATTGCTCTCATCTGTACTCTGTGTATAAGTGTATAAATATAAATACTTTGAAATGTTTTCTAAATTTAATATAAGTATAAACTTTATTTATGACTTAATTTTAAAATAAAATCCTGTCTTTTTAATACCGGCACGTAAACAAATCAAATCTTTTTATTGCGTCTTATCTTAATAAAAGAAAAAAAGGCAAAAGAGGAAGAAAACAACTGAAATGAAATTGTTAACAAATTTTAGCTTCGTGCAAAATTTAATTTACCACAATTGCATGACAACAACGATGGCAAATGTAAAAGAATTTTTCCAATAAAAAAAATATAATTCAATAAACTTGTATATTAACTTTACCTGGCATTCCAACGACTACGACATCTATTATGTAAAGATAGACCTTGTTCTTCTTATTGTTGTTATTCGTTATTGCTGCTCCACCTTTTCCCTCAACCTGCTCCTTCACGCACTGACTTACCCGTTTAAGTTTTCTGTTCAATACATTTTTATATTTTTATTAACCCTTAACATCTTGTCTTGTTGCTGATTTCTTTTGCTTTTTTCAAGTACCTACTCCACCCATTCGTACTCATGTCAGGTGTGAGCGGGCTAGTTTGTGTGTGCACTGGATGATTACACGAAAAATCAACTGTCAATTTACAATAAAGTGTACTCGTATATGCTCAATCGATGTGCACAGTGGTATTGTGGATGGTGATCAGCATGAGCACTATTCCAAGCTAATATAAAGTTATTCGTGTTAGCACAAACCTACACCTGGGGTCGGTATTAACCTTAAGAAACATATCAGGAGCCAAATTACCGCATTCGTGATCGAATGAGCTATCGTATCGAAAAATGATGTCGATATCGAAATTATGATAAAATGTACTAAATTTCTTGCTCGATATCGAATGCCATAATCTCAAATAAGAAAATTACGATAAATTTTACTCGATATCGAATGCGGTAATTTGGCCCCAGGTATTTAAGATCCACAATACTCTGCTGCCTATCTCTTAATAATAACTTTGTTTTTTAAAACCCAGAATTTATTATGAAAACAGCGATTATCAAACCACTGTTATTTAAGCAAAAATAAGCATAAAATTCTTAGAGGTAACTCCTACCTTTTTTCTTTTATTTTTTATTCGTAATTCTAAAATCATTGCATGTAGAATGTATGTATGTATGTAAATACAATATAAATGACATCACGCGTTTTAGTTATTCCTTCCTTTCATATTTTCTTGGGCCCAACAAAAACATGACACAAACGACAAAAAATTGAAGAAGTAGTAGTAGAAAAAAATTTTGAAATCAAATCAATTTGTGTTATCAACACAAGGATAAACATCAATATGTTATTTTATTTAACTTTTTTTTTTTTTTTTTTTTTGTTGCCAGCTTTTTTATTCAATTTTAAACCGAGCAAATATAATGTGTTTGAGTGAATGTATAGGAGAAAGTACAGATAGGATGGCAAGTTTATGTCACGTGAAGTGGCAATAAGTGTTAAACGGAAGTCGGTAGAATGGGTTGCGAACAACTTGATATTAAATAAAATGTTTAACATAAACATATTTAGGTGAAAGTATTTTTACATAACGAAATGCCATTGCAAATCACAACGTTTTTCTATAATTATTAAGGACGTGTATAGCAAACCAAAAGCACTTGATTTATAGTTTTAATATTGACAGCATGTACATATGTATATGAATAATCATTTGAAAGTGATTTCCATCTCATAGCAATTGAAAATTTAAACTATATTATTGTTTTGCGGAAAAGCCTAATCAACAAACTGTATTATAAAACACATCGTGGTGCATTAGTCTAGCCTTTATTTATTTTATTTGAATCAAAATAAATAGCATATAAGCATATTTAGATTCACTTGAATTATCAGTTCACTCATTAAGCATATAATATCAACAATCAGTTTCAATCACATACATATGTATGTAATGTTTCATTTGTCAAAAAATTTCGATTTTTTTTTTAAATTTTCATAAATTTGGTTTTGTACCTAATAAATGTTTTAATATAATTTTACCCTAACCACGTCCAATATAAACTTAATATGTTTTTAGAGGAAATTTATTTATGTATATACTCGTACAAATTTACACAAAAACATACATATCTAAATTTTCGAATTGCACCCATAGGGTATAACTAGTGGTGCCACTGAGAGGGAAAAACCAGAGTCTTCAAACAGAAAAAAAACACATGCAAATAAATGTATTTTGTTTTTGTGTTCGACATATAATTTGTGATAGAGTTACCAATAGTTGTGCCTCTGTTTGTTCCCTATATATGAACCTATTTGTTATTGAATCTATTATTTTTTTTTTGAATCTATATTTTGTTTATTATATTATATTTTTATATTTTATGTTGTCTATAACTGCAAATCAGTGACATCTATTGGTAATAAAAAGTCTTATAAACGAGACAATACACAAACCTTTGTTGGGAATCTGTTATTTCACCACAACTAGTATAACAGTTAATATCATGGTGAAATTAAATACCAGGTGACCGCATTGCTACAACAATTACAACAAGGCAAGAACAACAGGCATTTTTTTATATGAAAAACTTTCGTCACTGTCAAAAAGTTTTTTTTTTATATAACTTTTTGGCATTTTCAAATTCACCATGAATAATCAGCTGGCGCTACGCTATCACCTAGTATTTAAATTCACCTTGGTTAATATTATGAAACGAACTCCTTTTATAACCATTTAACTGACTAAAACAATAACAAACAACCTGTTAATGTAAACAATAACAAACAACACGTGCTTGCAAAAATTTTAACAATAATTTATCATACATAGGCAGGGCTGCCAGATGAATTTCGGAAAAAATCGTCAAAATCCCGATAAAAAAGAAAAAAATCGTCATTTCGAATTTTAAAAATCGTCAAAAAAATCGGAAAAATAAAAAGTCACTATTTCTAATAGTATTTTGAAATTTTTATTTAAACGAAAACATAACAATTCAATTTTATATAGTCTATTGTACAATACATATCAAAATACATAAATTTTAACTTTTTACATAACAAATCACAAAACATTATCTGCCGTAGTTATAAAAAATTAATATAGACTTCAAATGTACTTTAAGAAAATTTTGTATGAAAATTTTCTCTAAAAGCATACTTCAAGTCTACTTTATTTTTTATAAATACGGCAGATAATGTTAAACACAACTTGTGTAATATTTTTATAATATCTTAGTCCGTTTTCACTTCTATAGTTCTGACTCGTCAAGGCAAGTATTTTTGGATGAGAAGGGAAATAAGAACAAAAGGGGTACAAAGTTGACAAAGTTCGATGAGAAGGGAAATAAGAACAAAAGGGGTACAAAGTTGACGGTACTGTCAATTTTCTTATTTCTTTTTTTTTCATGCATGTTGATTTACATTAAAAAGTACGAAAATTGATTTAACGTATGTCAGGACAATTTTTATTAAGTTTTAAACATCATTTTGCGTATAGAATTCAATTCATCCATCATATACGAGAACAGGTACTTATTTTCAAAGAATTCCGTATTTTTGTTATTTAAATTTATTTGGCTGAATATGCTTTCGACGTTTTGTTAAAATAGGAGAAGTTTTTTTAGAAGAATTTCCTCGTGGAAATTCAGAAATTGTTTCCTCTTAAAATATTAGTTCGTGGAATTCAGTATTTAAAATGGATTTTTATGTTTACAGATAAATAAATAATTTCGACTATCCTGTCTCAATATTATTTGGAATTATTTAACTTGAACTTAACAACCATAATTAAGAAAACACTACTATCACTTAGATTTGTTTTTGAAATATGTCATGTTCTTCTTAATATTTGTGATATTAAATGAGAACAATAGTTGTTGTCTCAAAAAAAGAGAGAATTTGGTTACAAAAACATTAATAAAACTTACAAATGATAGAAATTTTTAATAACTCAGAAAATCGTCACTTTCGATGAAAAAATCGTCAAATCGTCATTTTGCTATTTTTGAAACCAAAAATCGTCAAAATGACGATAAATCGTCAAATCTGGCAGCTATGTACATAGGTCTCCTCTCAGTACAAATATTCCTGCTTTGTTTGCACTCAGAGAATTTTCCATCACTGATATGGTGAATTGCCTGTTTATTATTTTACTCTCTTAATCTCCCATCATAACTTCGGTAAATTGAGAGTGCCGTTTTCAAATTCACCACATTTTATTATTTGCGAATTTTTCTTTAACATTATTTTGCACACATCTTTTCCCATTGTTTGTGATTTACCAAATCAGTTAAATTTTTAAGCTTATTGGCAAAGGTTGTGCTTTTAACCACCAAAAAAAAAGTAGTCGTGTCTAAGTCGTACAATTGTGCATTTCGCCAACTGCATTTAAATGGTTAAAAAGTGTTTTTTGTTATAAAATAAAAATAATAAAATCAAAGGATAAAATATTTTCAACATTAAAAAGGTTCAATTTATTCCTTTTCAAATGTTTGACCCAAATTGTTAAAATATTACATTTTTTTCATGAGCAAAGCAAAAAGTCTTGCATCTTTCTTATGGCTGTTTAAATGCTTAATAATGTGGTTACGTGCCGGTTACATTCATCATCTTAGTTTACAAATGCAAAATGAAAAGTTCGGAGTAAATGTCGTGAGTAAAGTGAAATAATTTAAATTGTTGGTTTATGTTAAAAAGTTGTGTGCGTTTTATATATGATATAAACAAGATTAAAAGTAAAATAACATAATTTATAAAAGTGGAACTTCAAGTTATTTTTATTAACAAAATCATAATTCTTAAGGGTAAGATTAATGACTGTAAAACTCTATGTTTTTGTTTTATCATGAATTAAATAAATTTGTGCATATATTACTGCAATATAGAACAAAAAATTAGTTTTGTTAATTGTGTTAACATGCAGTCATATTGAGATAACATCAGTATAGTGCAAAATATCACAAATAAGTACTCCTCAATATATAATACATATTATTAAAAGTTTACACCAAGTATTTGCTTAATATTTGCTTAATACGTATTCCTTCTACGTTTTTTTTTTTTTTTTGATCAATCATTGTTCATTTGAAATTTGTCTAATATGATAACAGTATTAGCAAATGTTTAACAAATGCATATTCACAGACATTAATGATGAGCATAGAATCTATGAACCTGGAGCATACCAAAAATCTGTTCCATATTTCCATTGTGTTGTCCTTTTCTTGATTCTAAATTTTTATATTTATACTTGAATTAGAACAAGCTGCCAAAGTAATACTTATATATTTATACATACATATGTATTCCAATTCTGTGCTGCAACATCGAGTTTAGTTTTTAATTGCAAAACTGTTTCGACATTGAGAATAGCTAGACCATTCCAAAAACGAGGCAGGAAACTAGTTTTTTTTCTCTTTCTAAGACCGATCGGATTTCGAAGGAAAAAATCTCTCGCACTGATTCAAATATTTTGTAAAAATTTAGAAATTACCAAACATTTTATTTTTCATTAACTCGTTTATTATTTGAAAAAAATATACAACCATATCTAAGAAAAATAACCACCTAAATTTCTTTAAATTCGGTTAATTTTTATATTAACATATAGCTATTTTATTTATTGTTATATTCAATGTTTAATTGTTTTTTGAAATAATTTTTTTTGGCGTACAAAACCGCATTCGATATCGAGTAAAATTGATCGTAATATTCTTATTTGAGATTATGGCATTCGATATCGAGCAAGAAATTTAGTACATTTTATCATAATTTCGCTATAGAAATCATTTTTCGATAAGATAGCTCATTCGATCAAGAATGCGGTAATTTGGCCCCAGTGCAAGTAAACATGCAAATAAAATGAAAAACTCGGACTGTGTAAATATTCATTTAAATATATTTAATGGTTCTCGAGCTACCAAATTATTTTAGAAAGTAAGATGGTTATAAGTTTGCTAGCTTTTTAATCGGAGGAGAGATCTAAGAGCATTAAAGGAACTAAGGGAATCTCATTATGTACCAGTATGTGAATGCACATATAACTCTGTGAGTTCTAGCTTATGCTTGGTTTTCACTATGTTATTTTTGTTGTCAAATTGTGCAAATTGTTGGCAATTGTATGAAAGCGGGTTGTCATATGGCGTCATCTATGTACACAATCAGGATTGCAAACATAGATGACGCCATATGACAACCCGTTTTCATACAATTGCCAACAATTTAGACAAATTGACAACAAAAATTACATAGCGAAAACCAAGCATTAAACTATAGCTATATAAGACTACTAAACTTTATAATCATGTGTAAACCATTGATATACATACTCGTGTATGTTTCACGATAAATTGCCTAGTACTGTATATTTTTAAAAAGCGAACTTTAAAAAAAAAACGAAAATTTCAGTAACGCTAATAGTTATATTCGTTTTTTCATCTTCGATGGCTAGACAAAAATAACAGAATGGGAATGCATTTGTGAGGTTTTTTTACTGATTACAGTATATTGTAAAATTAAACTAAAAAAAAGCAATTAAATGATGCCCCTCTAAATATGCAAAAAAAAACTTATTTCGCTTTTACAAAATTGTTTAATACTTCAATCAAAATTTTTCTTCTCTTTAAAATAGCATGTTTAGCAACCACAACACATACATAAAGGAATTGTTAACAAAATTAAATATACTAAAAGAAAAAAAAAACTGCATTACAGCTTTGGCCAAACGCAACTAAACAGGCAAAAAGAAATGGAGAAAAAAATACTGAAACGTTGGTAAAATTAAGTGGAAATTGTTAAATTTTGTGGAAATTTTTTATAAAATTATTACAATTCTTGAATTGTTTTATTTAATCAAAAGAAAATATTATCACTTTGTCTTTGTTGTTACTGTTGTTGTACTTGCAAGCATGGAATACGCCTGTAGTGCTAATTTATAAAGTTACTTTTTTCTCTCTCTCTGGTTTTATTTATTTATTTTTTGCTGTTCTTTGTTGTTTTTTTTTCACAGCTTGTCAAATAATTTAACGCATTTTAATGCTGTATTGGATTTTGACTTTATAGTCTAATAAGATTTTAAAAGCAAAGTTTAACAAGCAAATGTGTTTGTCATTTAACACAGAAGAATTTTAAAATAAAGATATGTACATTTTTATTTATTTATTTTTATTTGTGAAGAGAGATTAATTATTAATTTGTTTTAATACATTTGAAAATATTCATTTGAATTTTTAAATTCTTTAATTTTCAACATGTAAACAAATTTTTACCTCCATTTTTAATTACTGACTTCACTTCTACTCATAGTATATTATGAAAAAAAGGCATTAACTTACCACCATCACCTTTTAATATTTTCAATTCATTGTTGCAACTTCATGCATACTATTTATACTTGAAAATTGCATCAAGCTTTTCAACATAATCCGCTTGTATAAAAAATTTTCAGTGCTGAAACAAACAAAATATAAAACAAACACGTAATGCCATATTTCTATATGTTTTTTCATTATAAAAACTTGAGCTTAACAGTAAACATATCTACTGATTCCAACAGCCAGAAGTAAATGTTTAATGTTTTCTCGTCAGTTTAGGATTTTCTTTTAATATTTAACAGGTTTCTGCAAATTGCTAAAAAAAAATGGAAAATAGTAAAATAAATGAAAAACACAACAAAATCCCTAAATGTTTATAGTTTGTAAGGTTAAAAAACACAAACATGTTAAATGGAAATAAAAAAAACATAGAGACACACATTAAAATGCATGTGAATTGGAAAAAACAAGCAAAATGCACTCGTAATATTTTCTACAATAATTCCCCATCAATACCACAACTACGTATAATGTTGCATGAACGTATTATTTAACTGTGTCATAGGTGTGTTAGTCCAAAGAGAAATTGTTGCATCCATTATGCAAACATGCTTGGATACAATGTCAAATTTTATTGATATTTGTGTAATATGATTTTGCTGAGATTTAGTTTTTCACTGCTGTGGTCCTTTCGAATGTAATTACAATTGGGATTAAGAAATCAGAGATAATATTTATGATCCTTAAATGAAAGCGAAAAATGTTGCTTTTAATGCATAACATATTTTCTAATATCTTTATGGGTACTTTAACAAGGTTTTTCTGTGACTTGTTTTCCTAGTTGCATTTTGTTATTCGCATAAAGATTGATCAAAATAAATAATAAATATTTTTTTTCTGTTTTATATTATTCTAGTTACCTTGTGTTTGCATATTATGCATATTTTACTTTTTGGACATGCATACTGATTTATTGTTAAGAAGAATGGTAATTTACACTCGAAAAAATATATTTATAAAATAAAGTTTTAATTTAAAACTTTTCAGTTGAAAGTTTTGGCGAAAAACTTCATGCCAATTTTTTTTTCTCAGTAAAAAATAAAAATTACTTCAACCAATAACACAGAGCAAAATAACACCAAAATTTAACAACATTCTTGGATTTTCATATTTCATTTTAATTTTGGGAATTTTTTTATATTTTTGAGGTAAAATTTTATTTAAAAATTGAACAAAATTTTTATGAAAAATAGTTTTTTACATTGAAGTGTGTTAATTTCGATTCACTGCAACTCTTTGGCAATAAAAATCGGGCCAGTAGTTTAAAAGTTACATATGTGTATATCTTAGCGTTTATTTTGTGACTGGCCCCACTGTGCAGAGTATTATATACTTTCTCAAGAAACTTAAAGGTAAGAAATTTCAGCAATTCAATGTTTAGCAACAATAGTATTACAATGCCAAGGATTACTATAACTGCCGGTAGAAAAGCTGCTTTTAAATATTTCAAATTGCATTAACAGAGGAAAAACAACTTAATAGAAAAATTTAAATATAATTTTTTGAATCTTCAGATTATTCTTACAACTACTTCTCTTTCCAATTGAACAGACTTGTTTTAATGAGCGTAACTGCAAAAGATAAATGCAAAACTATAAAAAGATTAAATGGAAAATACATATAAAATTCTGGGTTTATCTCTATGCAAACATAACTAAACCTTTAAAAGATCTAATATACAACTATGGTATTTATAAGATTTTTTATTCAACAAATATTACAAAACTTTTTCATTTTTATATCTAACGTCTAACCTTAATGCAAACAATTTGATTTAGAAAGTAAATACATGTATTTATATACTTACATTCATACATATATAATGTAAATGTAAAAGTACTTTCACTGTTGTAGTATATCTATATGTATGACAGTAAAAAGCCTAGTGTTCAACTACAGGCAGGAAAGCACACAGTAGCAGCCAACATTGATTTATTATTATGTATGATAATTTCATATTTTAGCATTTGCTTTTTATTTTTTCATCTTCAACAAGGAAAAACTCTTACCATTATTTCAAAGGAAAGTAATAAAATGGGGACAAAAATAAAAAAAAACACACAAGTAGAGACTAGAAGAAAATTTCGATATCTCTTAGCAGTAGATTTGTGCAGAATTTTTTCTCCAAACATAATCACACTTGTAGTGTTTTACATCTCATCTTTGATTTCAGTACTCACAAAGATCCAAAAGATGCCTCGATTAAATTACAGCACCACGTAACGCAAGTGGAGAAATGGGCAAGACAATGGGGAATAAAAATAAATGAACAGAAATGCACCCACGTAACATTTACTCTACGTAGGGAATCATGTCCCCCTATTCGTATTAATGACCATATAGTGCCTCAAAACTCACACGTGAAATATCTTGGTATTCATCTGGACCGTCGCCTCACATGGAAACCACATATAGATGCTAAGCTGACTCAAATGAAACTGAAAGCAGCCCAAATTCATTGGCTCATCGGCAGAAACTCCGTCCTTCGGCTCGATTGTAAGCTTCTACTCTACAACTCAATCTTAAAGCCAATTTGGTGCTATGGTATCCAGTTATGGGGCACTGCCTCCAACTCCAATATTGAGAAAATTCAACGCCGTCAAAACAAAATTCTACGAATGATAACTACCGCTCCTTGGTATATTAAAAACAACAACATACACAACGATCTTGATGTTCCACTTGTCAAATGGGAAATAACTAAACACGTGGCCCTTTATTTGGGTAAGCTGGAAACTCATCCAAATCCCCTCGCTCGAGACATCTTACAACATCCCGGTCATAGCCGTTTGAGAAGGAGGGACACCACCGCTCTCAGATGAATAAATACAAGTTGCTCATTATATCCTATCGAATTTGAAAACTAGATTTTGCCTAGCATTGGCTGGACTTATCTTAATTAACTTTAGTTTTAAGATTTGAATACCTATTGTTAGTTCATTTAAAATGAAGATACAATAAAAAAGAATATGCAAAAAAAAAAAAAAAAAAAAAAAAATCTTTGATTTGTTTTACATTGTGTCGAAAATTACCCGAATATATTTATATTATATCTACATTGTCTATGACTTTTATAAACATTTATATTTGGTTGGTTTATAATATTCAATGCTTTAAAATGGTTGTTTCTTTGCAGATAGTTTTTGAAATTCTGGCGAAACAAGAAAGTGTTCACAATTACCAAACAATTCTACAAAATGCCAGCTGTATATAGTACAACACAATTAATATGGATCATACTGATGGCAATCTTTACAAAAGGTAAGTACTAATCGTCCTTAAAAGCTTATTTCTAAAGGGTATTCCTTGGTATAAAAATGTTATTACAAAGATTACCAAATTAAAAAAACAAGATTAAAGCTCATGAATTGCCACTGATTGGGAAATATTCAACCAAAACGATCATTCAGTTGTTTCTTACATTTTGTGCAGATTTAGTTCAGTACGACTCATTAAAGTCAATGTTACATTTATATGTTTAATCATAGCAGGATGTATAAACGTTTTACATTTATACTCAAAACCAACTATTAAACTTTCATAGTATCTATTCTCCATAAAAATTGTCTATTGAAAATCAGCACTTTAATCCAAACATAAACTACAATACTTTTTAGAAAATATCAATCGATTTCTTACTTACTAGAAAATCTCTTTAAGTTTCCACACATTTTGGGTTTTAGATTTCGAAACGGAATAAATGGTTACATTCTCAAATCCTTTAATACTTCTGAAAGATTGTTTTTTTTTTTTTTTTTTTAATTCTACACTGTCGCTTAACTTTTGTCATTGTTTTTCTTAAACATTTTCTTTGTTTGTTCTTGCGTAAGAAAGTTTTTATATTTCCTTCTTCAATCTTTTAAAAATAACGTAGTGAAAATGATATTGTTTACTTGGTACGAAAATGTGAAAGTATTTTTCGTTTAAAGACACATAATAATGCAATCACGTCTTAAGAATGACTTCCGTTTTGCCATGCTATAGCTTTTTGCACACATACATACATACCTACATGTACGAGTTAGTACATATCCAAGTGTGTATTTGTGTAAGTGTTATTATATAAATGTTTATAGAAAAACTGCAAAAGAGATGTAAAAATAAACACATTAACGTTGAAAATAAAAGAAAATATCAACAACCGAAAAAATTAAAATAAAAAAGTAAAACAACAAAGGAAAATAAAAGGAAATGCAAACGTTTTAAATACCTATACAAACACAAATGAAATAATCATCGGACTAACTGACTGATGGACAAACAATTTAACATATTAACAAGACAATAATATACATATTCCTAAAAAGAAGTTTTCATTTTGAGAACAAGAAGACGAAAAAGGTACATCAGAACAAGTAAGCTTAATAAAAAGGAAACTTTACAGGAAACGGCAAACAACAAATCAACAAAAACAAAGTGTTAAGGAAATGCGTGGAAATTAAACACAAAAGTTAAAATATGTAAGCAAACATTCAAAGACAGCTGTAGATAAAATATGAAACGAAGAATGAGTATAATACAAACAAATTTGTAGAAACCATGCCACGGAAAAAAAAGAAAACTTGTTCTCAGACAAACACCAATTGCATACATATAAAACACTAGATTTCAAATTCCTCAAGTCACTAGCACTTTAAATTTTCAACAAAAAAACCTATTACATTCGAGCCCACCGTGCTCGTTTAAAAACAAACACATGTAAATTGTAATAAATTAACATAATTTATGACACCAGCAACAAAAAAAAACACCAACAGTCACGGAATATTGTATTGTTAAAACATTTAACATTAAAAACGAAAAATAAAACAATCCCGTATTAAGTACGATCCTTGAAACACATATAAATATCACAGCAATTTATGAGACAAAGCGATATCATAGTCAGAAAGACAGCGGTGTATATAATACAAAAATTAAAAGCGAAAATAAGAGTGAACAAGGTAGTTTCAACTATATGTACATATGTTTATTACTTAAGTATGTCTGTACAAAAACACATACATTCATATATATATAAGTAAATATATAGCATCAGGTGTGAATCCAAAGAATATGAATAAATGTATACATGTGTTTCAAAATATTTACATTCACACTTGTATTTATATGCAAATTAAATTTCATTTTCAACAACACACAGAGAAATTTATTTAAATATAGACATGTGTATGTGTTCGTGTACGAAGTCAGCAAAAACTCAAATCAAATTCTATTTTTCTAATTTAAATTTATGAGTTTATTCTATTTTGTAGACACCAACCTGGAAATAGTTGAAACATTTATACATAATGTTTAGTTTTTTCTTTATTATACATAGAGCAAGTTTACAAAGACTATTGTTTTTGATACATTAGATTTATATTAAGTCACGTCTATTGGTTTAGTCGACTATTACCACAAAAACGTGTGCTAATGTATTTTTAATACTATTAAAATAAACGTAAGAAAAAACTAAACGAAAATATAATAAAAATTTCCCCTACAACTTTTTACTTATACATGCAGATCTTTTATTAAGAGACAGTGGTTGAAATAGTTGCTCATACTAGAACATAAATTATATTATTTAATTAATTTTACTGGCAGCATCAACAATTTTTTTTCTTTTTTTTTTGCCACGAACTTTGATAAAATCGGTGGTAACAAGGACAAAATAGATAATTTATAATTTAACATTTTTGCAATAACTACACAAAATCTAATTACTATGTAAATGATTAATAAAAAGCTTAGAAATACTTACGAAATATATTGGTGGTAATTTTTTTTAACCTTATATTATTTATTTATTGAATCTGCCTTTACTTTATAGACCTTACAACAAGTATTCAAATCTTATATCTAAAGCTTAATAAAAAAATAGTTGGCTTTCAGTTGTGAGAGCCATATTGGACAAATAAGTTTTAAATTAGAAAGGTGGTAAATCAGCTCTACGAAGCCTTGTTTCTGTTTGAGTTCTAATTAGTAATCTCGCAAGCGGGTTTGGATGGTTTAGTAACCTCAAGATATATCTCTCACGAATTTTTTTGAATTCATCTTTAACCAGTGGTACTAAGAATTTTAAATTGTTCGTGCAGATTAGAAGATTATTCTATCATATTAAAAATTTTATTATTTTATAAAACATTATTTAATATTTTATAATTTTTAACAAACCTTTATAGAAAACTCTATTTTTGAATTCTGATCTGTAATTACTCTTTAAAATAAATTTGCTTTGGGTGGGTGAGTCATGTTTTATTCTTTAGTAACATTAGTAATAATTTTCTGGAAAATTTAACATTTCTCTCAATGCACAATGGTTTTTTTTTCGTTTTTTTTTTTTTTTTTTTTGCATAAAGTCAATTTTTTTTGCTAAGTATTTTAAAATTTTGTTGATTTTTAATTTTTAATTAGATAAAAACATATTTAACTTTAACATGTGGCGCAACACTATTCTGTTTGCGTGCTGTTAAAGTCAGCTGATTATGTACCAGACGTTTTGTGTGAAATTGGCGGGGAAAATTTTGCAACTTTGATTGTTTGTTCTGGCAAAAGTTTACACAAAAGCGAAAAGGATTAATATGGAAAACGATTGTCCAGTTATGTAAAACTCTAGTTTACTAATGTTTGTGTGGTTTTTATGTGCTTTTGTCCAATTGTACCGTGTTTTGTTTATGTGTATTTTTAGAATGAACTTAACAAGTGTAGTTGTGTTTCGTGGATCAGTACTTTTGCATGACAAAGCAAACTTGTTAATGAGAAGTTATTAACCAAAGTGTGCAGATTAATAAGAAACTAAACTTTTTTGTCCCAATTTACACGTTTTCGAAAAAATCTAATTTTTCTAGTACAATATGTGTTTCGTCGTGCTGAGCTGGTTGACATTTGGAGCAACAACAATCACTCAGGAGACACCGTACAATAGCACGTATTAGGAAGCATTGCTCAAAAGCATTTAAATAATGAGAACATTAAGTCAATAAATGAAAAAGTGAAAGCCTTCGTCAATTATATAAATAAACAGTTGCCGAAGTGTAATTTAACTCTGGAAAGATTTAAGGAAAATGGCTTGCCAAAAGCATATTCGTAGAAATCACTAGTCATTATGCGTTAGCAAATAAAGTGGTTCGCCCAAAATGTGATTACAAAAGCGCTGGTCCTCGTCTGAAAAGAAAATTAGCCGCGGAACTCTCAGAGGAGAATAACAACTTAGCTCCATTACTCATGAAAAGCATTTAGCATAATTTTTAAAAATTTCAATGTATTTTCGAGAAACAAAATGCTAAATCTAGCACTGAAAGTGCTAAAATGGCAACACTGAAAAATAGGATCAATAACAAATATTGCATTAACATGTCACAAGTAAAATGTTGCAAAACATTTTCTAGAAAATATGTTGCAACAAGAATTTTGCAGTACGATGGTGCTAAAAAATTATGTAAAACATGTAACTAAAAATTATGTGACAAAGAAATATTTTCTAAATAAGTATTTTTAGCTGATACATGTTGATGGAAAAACTTATACATAATTTAACTTACAAAATCTACTTACTGTGCTGTACAAACGTTAGCTAAAATACAATTCAAATTAAACTACTAAACCCTCTAAAAAAAAGTCCGATCAAACGGTGGATAATAAATTGCATATGTTTAATTGTTTTTATATAAATAAATACCCATTATGCGTTGTCAGATATTATAGAATAAAAACATTTGACTTAAACACCCATAATAACCACAGTGTAACATGATACTCTCAAATATTGACACCCCGTTTAATACCTGTGTAAACCTTTAGCCCTTAAAGTTGAATCAATGTAGTATGTACATAACTATATGTGAGTGAGTGTGCGAGTGTATAAATCAAAACCGGTGATAATAAAAAGCAGTATGTTTTTGTATGTATGTATGTATATATATATTTGTTTGTTGCTGTTGCTATTGTAGTTGTTGTATGTGTATATTTGATTTAATAATTTAATATTATTATAGTTTTGTCATGGTAGGTAATTGCTTTATTTGCCACGGTTTCCTGCTACGTTTCCTTTATGTTGGTGCCATGGTAAATTTCATTTAATTTTGTATTGTTGTATATATGTAGTTGCTGTTGTATTTATTTAACACCAAGTGTATGAGTGTTTGTGTGAGTGTGCGTTTTTGTTTGTTTTTGTGTCCAATACTCGGTGTTAAACTGTTTCATTATATGTTATATGTAGTACAAATTGTGTCTAGGTGGGCTTATACATATGTATACACTATGTACATATTTATGTACATACATATCTCTATGTATATGTATGTATGTGTTGTTATAAAGAAGTGACTTTGATTGTATAGGTGTATTTGTTCGTTTATTTATAATTGTGTCTGAGTAGTATTTGATTTATATTTAATTGCTGGCATTTAGTTGTTTCATGTTTCAAGTTATTTATTTGAACTGATGCTTGTTTACATTATGGCAATTCCTTTGTTACGACTTTTAGTGTGTAAGTATTTTGTTAGCATTTAACTGTTTATTAAATGTATAAAGTTCTGCCTAAAAACTCAGTTTATGGATTTTGAAATTATGTTCTTAAGCGCAGGCACAATTAATTGCAATTTTAATTACCTGACATGCTGTAATCAAAATGTTATAAAGATTTTTGTAAAAGTTCCGGCAATTCGAATTTTAATTTATCTCTAAAATTTTATTTTGCGTAAATTAATTTTACGTGAAAATATGTTTTATAAACATTATCAATATTTTTATTATTTTTTTATTAAGCCAAACTGTATTTAATTTTAAATAATATTCCTGGTAGATTTGTGTGAATCTTATTGATCACAATAACTGTGGTTATGGTTCAGATTTTGTTTTCATCTGAACTTCATTTGCATCATTCATATAATTTAACGTTCAGCTCCGTTTGAAATGTATTTTAACACTGAGCTCCATCTGTCTTAGGGATTTTTAGATGCCAATGAGTCTAACATCTTATGTAGCAAAGTAAATAAGGTGTTTTAGAAAATCTGGTCAAGTGAGTATATTGCAAACTGAATATACTTGTACATTGTCTTAATACACCAAATGTCAATGTCTATTAAGGCCTATACATATAATACAAGCACTTAATGTTTCTACATTTATTTTAATTTTGTAGCAAAACCCAAATAAAAATATACTGCAATTGTAATCAGACCAAAAAAAAACACCATATGATGAGCAATAATTTTAATTAAAATGCGGGTTTTATATGAAATGAATGAATTCAATTAAACGAATAAGGATAATAAATCTACATTTATATTTGCATGTGTATACAATAGTAAAAAAAAAGTAAAAACAACAAAACATACTTTTAAACCTTTCAAGTGAGATACAAATCGTACTACAAAAAATAAAAATATACAGCTCTGTTAAAATATTAGTTAATAACATTAAAATGTATAGACAAATACAATTTACCATGGAGGAAGAAAAGGATGAAAAACTATCATATTTGGACGCGATTGTAATAAGAAAAGGCAATCATTTAAAAGTCAACTGGTATCAAAAACTAACAGCTTCAGGACGATTAATCAATTTCCATTCAAAATATCCTAGAAGGATCATCATAAACACAGCATCCAATTTTATACGACTAGTACTTCAAATAAGTGACACGGTATTCCATAAAAATAAAAAACTTCCCGATAAACACAATTAAGGATCTAATAAAACGTGCAAAATCAAAACGACAGGAGGAAAGAGAACCAAAACGATATAAAAGCATAACCGAAGAGTTTGAATTAGCATTTAGGTCAGACAATACTGTGAATCGGCTGTTTAGCAAAACAAAATCTAAACTAAAAAAAGAAGAAAAATCAAATGTTGTGTATGAAATTCCGTGCAATGGTGACGGGACCAATATATGTGAGAAAGTATATGTTGGGACGACAAAAACAAAACTAAAAACTAGACTATCATCTTACAAAGCTGACCAGAGGACAACTGAAAAACCAATTGACCAAAAAACTGCATTAGCAGCCCATTGTGCACTAACAAACCACAAACCAAAATTTGAAGAGGTAAAAATATTACAAAAAGAGAGAAATTACTCAAGGAGATATACATTAGAGATGTTACATATAATAAATGTAAGACCGGAGCTTCGTCTCAACTACAGACATGACACAGAAATTAATTAATTAAAAAACACAGACGATCGACATATTAGTTTAGTAACAAAAATCCAAGCACAGGGACAATAAGTGTAACAAAGAAAAATTTTTATGTTATTTATTATTTTTAAATGTAATTATCATCAATATATTATGTTCGTTTTTTGTTTAATAATAATAAAAAAATTGTTCTATGAATTTATTTATTTCCCCGAAGATGATTAGCGACGCTAATTGAAATATTGGGAACAATAATAAAAATATTTAAAATAAAAATCAAAAGTTTTTATTTATTCAACGACCTGTAGCCGAACAAAAACAACAAATAATTAAAATGTATATTTTTCGGTTGCATGTAGCAATTTATTTAAAACTGTTTCACCAATATGACCAGAAACGGATGTTTTGTATAGAAATTGTCATCTATAAATATTTGAGGTTTCCAAAATTTATTTCGAATCTAACCAATTTTATTTTTCTTATTTAAGCTGAAATAAAGACTTTAAAAAATAGTCTATAAATTTGCTCAATAGTGTATTTGTGTATGTATACACATTTAAATATACATACATATATACTCAAACTTTCTAAATTTAGTCAAAGACTTTTAAAAATAGTTTGATACAGAAATTAGTCCACCCTGTCTAAAGAAATAAAGTTGAAACAACTCACTACACTAATTCGATGAAGAAGATAAACCTCCCTCTAAAACACAAAAAAGAAACATAATAAACGACGACATACACGAGCAGACACACTACCCAATAAACATTATTGTTTGATATCAAATACCATTCTCAAATTTCCAACGTTAATTCTCAAATGCACCTCAATAGTCTGATTATAGTATTCTCAACTTAAAAGGCTCATTTTTAATATGGTGATTTTCTTAGTTATCAAATTGAGAAATTTGTGATTCTCAACTTGATATCAAAGAAGTTTCTCCAATTGGTTTCAAATGTATGGCACGGAATTGCCATATTAAAGAAAGCTTATTTATATAACTTTAAGATATAAACAATGGTTTTACTTAGTTTTGTAATTTCTTTATTAAATAAAAAAAAAACATAAAATAATGAGATCATAAAAAAATCATATAAACAATTGATAACAAACAATTCATTACAGTTATTTTTAATAATAAAAAAAACCTTTCTATTTTATTAGTTCGGCTTGAGGTCCCTTTTATTAAAAATATAAAAACTCTTGTTAGTTTTTAATTTTTATTATATTTTATTTATTTCCAATATTTCGACCAACTATTGGAAATAAATAAAATATAATAAAAATTAAAAACGAACAAGAGTTTTTATATTTTTAATAAAAGGGACCTCAAGCCGAACTAATAAAATAGAAAGATTTTTAACAATATAAAAGGTCTACTTAGCACATAAAAAACAATCATAATAAAAAAAACATTAATTAATATGAGATATTTTCTTTTTTTCGATTTGCATAATTTTTCTTCTTATGAAGGCGGTTATTGGCCTGTTGGAAAAATGATATTAGAGTTCTTTCGAACTCGCTGTACGATGATGCAGCAGCAAATTTTTGATTATAAGCTTCTGGAAAGATTAATTAGATTTAGTTAATATTAATTTCAATCATAACATAAAAACATAATTACCGCTGTGACACTTAGAGCTCGTACAGGTTGTTTTGTCTTAGTTTCTTGCCAGGAATATTTGATTTTTTTATGGAATTGCCACATACTAACGCCATAAGTTCGGAAACCTAGTAGATGAATTATTAAACTTTAGTATTTGGAATTTTGTTTATATTTTTGTCAAACTTACCAGGTCGTTAAACTTGTTTTCAGATGCTTGAATTTTATCTTCGAATAGGCTGAAATCCGACACTACCTGAAATGGTGTTTTTGCCAAAATTGGCTTTCGCTTTAAGGTCGTCTTATTTCCCCCCTCGATTTTACCTCTTCCAGTACTATTTTTAGTAATTTCTGAGTGATTTCTGTTCTAAAAATATTGGAAATGTGCATTGTGTTTTTTAAGCTTAATGCGTTATACCTTTGAGCACATTTTTTTGGAAGTTGTCAATCTTTTGATTTAATTTATTTATTAAATAAAAATAATTCAAAATTATAATTGACATTTAATAAAATTATACTGCCATACGAGAATAAAAAAATTAGAAAAAATCTCAAATTTATCTCAAATCGTATTCAAGTTCAAAAAATGTTTGGTCTCAAGTGGAGAAGTGTTAGATATCCACTTGAGAATTAAAATTTTTCTCAAAGATTGGATAAAATATTAAATCTCAGATTGATGTCAAGTTGAAAATAAAAAAGCAGAAAAATGTTTCAACTTAAGTTGAGAATTACATTAGAAATCAACTTGAGAATTAAGCTTTTCTCTAACATTGGAGAAATAATTTTTCAATGCATACTGGGTACACACAATCTTACACACACACACACACACACAGATACAAATTAACATAGAAAATATGAATGTACAACATAAAAACAAAAACCCCCACATATATTTTAATATACATACATATATAGTATGTATATATGTATGTATGCATGTATGTATGTATGTTTGATGTAAAAGCAAGGGATTCATACTTGTACAAATACACCCATGACAATATTAAGTATAAATAAAAGTTAGCAGTCAATATTTACGTATCAATTGATTTCTTTCTGTACAATTTAATTTGAACAAAATTATAAATGACTCATACTCACCCACAAACATACATATACGACTTTGTTACTCCTATATGAAACCAAATAGATGGTTTTTCACAAACTACATATTTGTATCAAAGTTCACCCTTATAATTTCTATTTATGTATTTATAAATACATACAACTGTACAGAGGGTGCATGTACATATGTGTGTGTGTGTGTATGTTGTTTGATTACACATCCCATCAACTGTGATTTCCTGTTTTAGTAATTTACTTAAAGACAGTTTTTCTTGTTTATAAGTCTCACTCATGTCGATGATGATGATGATGTCAAGTGTAAATTTTGGTTTTTATATAAAACAAAAAAAAGTCAAACGAGAGGGGATGTTTTCTTACATTTCAATGCATTCGTTTGTTGCTTATAAACTTTAAATTTAAATGGAAATCTACTTTAATATGACCTCATTTATGACATTTTTTATATTCGTACATTTATTTAAAACACCAACTAACAACCCCTATCTATAATGTGAGTGTGCTGCAAATTTAAGCATGAATGTGTATGATTGTAATGTATGTTTAATTTAGTGTAAATCCAAGAAATTTAAAACTTTATGTGGGTTTTGAAGAAAGAAAAAAATAATCAAACTAATACCAACTATTATAAAAAGTTTTTTTAATGCAAAGCCGGAAATTATTTTAAGAGTACATTAAGAAATTTTCATGTTTTAAATAATTAAATTTTTAACTATTTTTTTGCGTTGAGATATCGTAGTTTTTTCGCAGCAAAAAATATGCTGTATGAAAAAACGATTTATTCAAAGATAAAAAAACAAGTTTTTTATTAGTTTTATTATTTATTAGTTTTATTCAATAACATTTAGATTTTTAAAAAGTTTTTATTAAATTTAGCTACGTTATTTAGTATATCGCTACCGAAGTGACTGGAATTATCACTAACATTAAAATACAGTTACTAAAATATATAAATAATAACGATATTATACAAAAAATAATGAAAATACTCATTTGTTTTCCGTAATTAGAGTTAGTAAAATCGACAGAACTTAAAATAAAAACTACATTATTCATTAAAGTGCCGTTGCCGAAATAACAGTAACTACTGTTTCCGAAATAATCCAAAAAACCGTTATCGTTAAATCACTAATACCGAAATTCATATTAAGCTTTCCCTTACCCCTTTAGCGTTTGGAATAGGTGAAAAGCTTGGTTTCTATTCCTAAATATTAAGGCTGAAATATTAAGTGTTATTAAGAAGTCTTAATATATAGAGAAATAATATCATACATATAAAAAAATTATTAGGGAATTCACATGGTGGCTTTGAGTCATAAGTCGTAAAATAATATATGAAAAAATAGTACATATATATGTGAGTAGCATTTTGTATTTTTTAAATCATAAGTCATAAAAACGTCAAATCAAAGTCAGAGCAAAAAAAAAAGAATATAATAAAAAATGCCGACAAGAAGAGAAAAAGACTAAATTTTTACGGTTTTGTGTGAAAATTTCGCATCCGACATACTAATGGTTGAAACATGTAAAAATTTAATTGTTTGTTTTTTTTTTTAAATAAAAAAGTTTATTTATAGGCGATCAAGAAGTGGAAGATATTTATGAAAATTTTAGGATAAGCATGATCTGCTTGATGGTGACTCGAAGAAGTGTTCATCTGGGAGTGCCAAAATCTTCCCTCTGACAGCAAAAGGTGTTGAGAAACTACGACAGCCAGCGCTTCTTGAACCTTCCCAAATTATAGCTTTATTGTAACTTACACGCATGTTCCGTACTTTTGAGCGCAAAAGAGTCCACTCAATAGCAACACCTTTTCCACCGCGAAGCGCCTATAATATGATTGTGCCGTTGGTCTCTAAAGAGTTTATAATTTAAATGTTTTTAAGATATTTCTTTCTAAAATCTTACACATGAACAAACCTCTACATCAAGATTGTCCATTAAAAAGTCAACAAGTGCATTTTTTCGGCAACAGATCACTTCCTTGTGGTATTTTTTTCTAACCAGCTTTGGCTTTATCTATAACAGCAGTTAATTAAAGTTTTTCCTTTTTTTTTTGTGCACAAAAACTTACCGAAACAGATTCTTTTACTTCCATTTTATAAATTTGTATAACTTCCCTGTTTTTTTTAGTATTTACTAATTAAATTAATATTAATGGTTTAAAAGTTTGCAAAGTTATTTCAAAACAGAGGTATAAAAAAACAGACAACCTCAGTTTGTATTGTCGTAAATATTTAAACATGAAAAATACCAACAACATATTTACAACTGTGGTAATGTTTTAGCACATACGATAAATACAACACAATAGTACACCATGTGAATGCCCTATATATAAAATTAATAATACAATTACATTAAACAAACGTGTTTTATTAAATATAATACCCCTGTACTAGCCTATATACATAATTTTGACAGGAGAGTACATTTGATAACGTTCAGTCTATTGCAGTCAAGTATTCAGAAGCCCTCAGAAAACTTAACAATATTTATGATACAAAAAAATATCGCATATTCTTTCGAAAATATTGTTTCCTTGAAATTCAGCAAAATTGGCTCAAAAATCTTGAGTTATACAAGTTTTGATTATTTTGAGAGTTCTGTATTTTGTCATATATACAATATGTACGAGTATATGTACAATGCTGGCTAATTAGCATAATTATAATTATTTAAAATTACACTATTATTTATTGCTTTGTCTATAAATGTAAATGTAAAACTATAAATGCTTACAGCACCCTTAATCAATTTGTAAATACCATTCATAAATCATTTATAATGACACGTTTGTTATATTTATTTATTTCAAGCATAAATGTGTCTGCCACCTTTAAATTAGACATTCTCCTCAATTGTGCCAGATATCAATTTGTTTAAATACAAATTTTATAAACATTCAATTTACTTTTCAATCTAATTTGTTTCACTGTGCTGTATGGTTGACCTAGTGGCTTTTCTTTTTCTTCCAAAATACGCACTTGGTTCTTCTATTATAGAAATATTTGACTATAAACTATGCATGCATGAAAGTATTTACTCTAACTATTTGCTGTACATGTTAGTAATTAATCATTTTAACAAAGTTTGTTAGGTGAGTGTAGGTATGGCAGGATGTGTGTTTGTGTAACCGTCTTCAAAACTGAAGAAGCAACATGTGAACATATTCCAAGTGTCATATAAATGTCACTTTATACTGATACCACAGTTAGTAACTAATGTTACACCTAAATAACACCAAACAAACAAACATAATAACAAATTACAAAAAAATACAAAATATTTAAGGAGGGAGAAAAACACCAGACACCAGAATACGCACTTACAAGCTTTCACCACGTCAAGGACTAAAACACAAAAATGTGTTTTATTAAAGTACAACAACAATAAACTAAGTAGACCCTTGAGTTTTTCCCATTTAGTTGTTGTTTAGTAAGAAAAATACCAGTTAATATGAAATACTCGAAAGTTTTTCTTGTTTTGGAAAGATTTTTTTTGTTTTGCCGAAAAAAGTGAAACGAAGAAATTTAAGAGCAATAAAGGTAAAATTATGAATTTCTGAGTTTCTTTATATTGTTGAGGGAAAAGTATAATAAATTATATTTTTATATTTATATTTCCTAATAGCTAAAAAAAAAACTTTATTTTTAATGGACGATTTATTAAAAAATTCAAAAGTTTTTTACTTTTTTTTTTAAATATTCAAGTATATGTATTTAGTTTTTAAATATGTAAAATATTTTCCTTGTTTTTGTTTTTATTGATGTGGTTTGTTTATTTTAAAATAGAATTATTCATGCCGAAAAGTTTTGTGCTGTATAAATATGTTATAAGAATCAATCATCAAAGATTAAATGATCATTGTAGACTACTTAACATGTAAACCATGATAATCTTAAGCATGTTTTTTGTGTGGTAAAAACATAACAAAAAAGGGCCTTAAGGCAATAAAATTAGGAAATCAAATACAGTGGTACTCAAATTAAATGAGTATAGACAGAATATGTTAAAAACGCAAGTAAAATTAAAACCGTTTTTAATTTATTATTATTATTTTTTGATCACATTTCAGTCTCTAGTTTTTAGCCAGTAAAACTTTATAAAAAAAATTTATTGCTCTAAAAATATTTACTTTGGAATATATTTTTGATATTGTAAGATCAAACATATGGCGTTATTATATTCTTCTTTATTATTTTTGCAATTTTTTTCTCTTTGAGCGATCTTTTTGTAGTGCTGATGTATTGTGTTTGTGTGAAAAGCTTCTTTTGGGAATCTGGATGGAAAATTAAATTATTCTCGGAGCCGATAAACAAAATATGTGAGAGTATTTTGTTTTTTCTCATAAACAAAACCCCAATAGAAAATCGTACGAAAATAGAAAGAAAACAAGATATGTACATTAGGATTTGTAATATGGAATTTATAAAATTTTTTTATTCGAAGATTTACTTCTAGTTAATAAATTTCAAATACATTTTATATTTAACTAGAAGTAAATCTACGAATAAAAAAATTTTTACAATAATACTCGCAAGAGGAAAAATTCTCATTCAATTTGTAATATGGAATTTATTGGATCATGATTACCTTTCTGTGTGGGAGCTGGATTAACAAGAAGCTCAAATAAGTATTTGTATATACCGGAAACCACATTTGGGGAATTATGACCTGTTTGACGGACCGTTTAGGCATTATGAGTAAAAGAGATAAAGAGATTTCTGCAATATTCAGCCTGATGATACAAAGAGGGCAAACTTTGCTCATCACTAATATTAAGGCCAAAGCAGAATTAGGGTTTTTGGCGTTAACATGCATATTTTTTTTTGGTGTATTTGGGGAAAGATTAAATATTTTGTTCCTTTCAACGCAAGTTTTCCCACCGTTTTCTTATATACGTTTGCTGAATTAAGAGCTACTTATTTATTTACAAGACCTTTACTCTCTAAAGACTTTTAAATTACATACTCGTAAAGGTCTACAAGATAAATTTACTTATATAATCTTTAAGAAAGGCCATAAAAACACACACAGACTCTACAAGAAAAAGGGTCAACACTTTTGTTTTCCATGCAGCAAACTTCTAAAAAGGGACAATATAAATACCATTTGTTACTTAAAGGATTACATTTCTACGTTTAGTTGGAATAGCAATATATTGTTGTTAAATACTACTAAATATTTGGTTTGTTAAATATTAAACATCGATTTTCAGTAAATCTAAAACAAATCTGTTTCTGTAAAATGACTTCTTTTTTCCTTCTGCATCGTTCGTAGACGCCAAACATTTAAACAATAAAACCTTTGACCATTTAATCCCAGCGGAAGGCGGTGTATGCTCAATAGCCATCCAAAGGATCGAACACGAATATTTGTATGCTTATTGAATTGGAAATTTGATATGGGTCTTAACATGTACACAAAAGGCCAAAAACAAAAAAAAAAAAATAGAGAACAGCAACATACTCACGTAAAAAAGTCCAAGTTAACATTGGAAATTTAAATGTTTTTTTATGCTTAAAGTATTTATAAGTAGATGATAATCATTAAGACAATGATTGACCACAACCCTGAATAGACTGACTGTTCGGAACAAAGAAAACCATGAATAATTTTTTTTGGGTTTAAAGCGAAATAAATAAACAAAAATTCATCTTGAACATTTCACATTAAAGCAACTTTAAAATTAAAAAAATTAAATATTAAATTATAAAATACTTTATTTCTACTGTGTCTGCTAGATACAGATGTGTATGAAATATTTTCTGAAAAGTCTGAAAATAATGTTTCTGTTGTTTTTAAATTACATTACTTGTATCAATTTTATCTGTGGCGTAAGATAAAACCCATTTCATTAGCTTATATATTTAATTTTGTTCTCGTTAGTATTTATCCTTGATTTGATTCTTTGCTTCTTTATAGTGTCAACCAACCCAATAAACCTCCTCTCCAGCGCTTCAATTTATTTAAAATTTATTACATTTAACTCGTACATCTTTAAACATGTTGACTCATGTCACTATAAATGCAAACATTTTCAGTACTTTATTATATTTTCAGACAACCAAAAAAAACACCTTCATTTAAGTGCTTTGAAAGAATGGTTTCATTGGGGCAAATTATATCAATAAGAATATATAGCAATTCATAAAAAATAGAAATTCGCGTTACCTTTTAACAATTTCAATAACAAAATCATTGCTAAAAATTATTTGTACAGAAAAAGGCTACCAAACAATGTCATTAAATTGTATTAACAAATGTAAAAAGTATTAACAAATGATACTGCAAAGATATTGATAGATTGTCTATCAAGAATAATTAAATAATATCTTTAAAATATGTTTAAAGATTTAGTTCTCAAACAGTTCTGATTCACAAGTGTAACGCCAAGAGAAAGTTAATGCACTTGACGATAACACACAGGACACAGTAGAATAAAAAAGTGAACAACAATATGAAATAAAATAAAAAAAAAGGAAATAAAACCTGAATACAAATTTATAAAAAAAAAATAATGCACAAAGGCAACAAAAACGTAAAAAATTTTAAAAACTTGACAGTAAGAAGGCGCAACATGAAATCGCATTTTATTGCCACAAAATGAAATGCAACTGAATTATCAAAACCAACAAGGAATACTCACAGTCTCATATCAACATGACTGTTAAGGATGTATGAAAAATAGTAGTTATTGTAGTCGTACTTGTATGAATTGAATGAATGCATGATAAATATTAAAAAAGGGGTAAATATTCTGAGCTGGCAAAAACTGAATTCATGAATAACTGAACGACTGACTGACTGACTGACTGACAAGTAGAAGATAGACGGATAGATAGACAGTAAGACAGACAAATAATTTTTTGTGACAAAAATATGTCAACACCAAAAAAAAAAAAAAAAAATTAAAGAAGAAAGAGTCGCACAATGGGTTGTTGAGAGCATGTATAATGAAGGGCAGCAAATAAAGACGAATAATAAAGGGAGGCGTGAGTGAAATCAACAAACATTATAAATGTTACCAAATAAGGGTACACATTTGTTTGAGTGTACGTTGAGTTTCAGTAAAAGGATTAAAGGAACAAAAAACAATCCCAAAGAAGAAAATAACAACAATAAATTAAATAAACGAATAAAGTCACACTCGTGCGAGTGCATGTTGGTGGTTATTCAAGGCGAAGAAAGACAATATGAAATCGTTTGACATTTTGATTGATTTAGAAATGATAAACTCAGTCAAGGCATTTCTAAAGGATTCAATTTTCATAACAAGGTTTTTGTTATTTGAAGACAGTAATGTGCACTATTTTAAATTAATTTTATATGTTGACTTATTTTTTCGTGGCCAAAGTATAATTTGTAGTATTTTTTGTAATTATATTTTGATTTGATGTGATTTAGGGCAGATGTTAGTTTTTAACCGGCTATACTTAATAAAATAATTGTAAATTCTTTTAACACTTTCATTGATAACATAAAGGTAGAATTAGTTTTTACTTTCTGTTCTGTTATGAATCAGCTGTCTGAGTTTTGTTAATAGAAAACATGCACTAATCGTTAGTTCTTCTGTTCTTTTAAGTTCTGTTTCGGACGAACCTGTTAAAAACAAAAATTTGCTAAAATTTGTGATTTTTTACAAAAAATTTGCAATTTCATTAAATTTAATTTAGTTTTTGTGTAAAAGTTATAAAAACATAAAAAATAAATTTCGTCATTCTCGTGTGAAGAAATAAATGTTCTTCATCAAGTTTTTTTATTTTTTTTTAAAAACCTTTTGATGATATTCCGATGAAAACCAATCCTTGTTAATTGGTCGGGCATGCCATTTCCTCTTACGGAACACTTCTTTTGACTTCTTCTTTTTTTATATTTTACATAAAGTTAAAACAATTCAATTAGTGTTGTTTTTATCCGACCTTTCAGTTATAATTTTCAAGAAATAAAATTGTTCGAGCTCGAGTTAAAACAATTCATCATAATGTTTACGTCGCACAGTGGCTGAAAATCGTTTTTCATTGGCCAAAAGTCGAATTTTTTTTTGTCACCGATTTTTAAAATTTTTACACCTTTTTGGAGCTAATATATCCATATTAAGGTAGCCAAAAAATTACGTTAAACTATTAATAATTGTGGGCGTGGCATCATGTCAAACTCAACTGTTTTTTTAATTTCAGAAAAAGGTGTTTTTTATTTGTTTTTTGTCAAAAATAAATGGTTACTACTCGCAAGCTATCATCGATAATGGCCTGCGGTCTTTTTTATAATATTGGTAGGATTATAGTCTTTAGTTGTTGTAAGTGGTTACAGCTCTAGCGTTTAATACTAGGGGCGTTCTGAAATATTTCTGAAAGTACTATATTTTTCTGAAATTTAAACTTTAGTGGAATAGAACTTCTAGGGAACAAAAGGGAACAAGAAACGTGTACCACCCAAAGAAAGGTGAAAGTGTCTTCTTTAACCCTATATATACTTTTGCACCCGCCACGACCCGCCGGTAGAACACTTTTTTAATTTTAATGAAATTACTCTAAAAAAATTCAAATTACGATAATTTAAACAGCCCTATAGTTACTCGTATACAATGGTGTATTAAATTTTCACTTTTTCACCTAAAGGTTTATGTTTTTTTACTTTAGACTACGTAAAACTAAAATAATTAAATATAATACCTGCGAAAGGGTTTTATGGCTTTGTTTTGATTAGCAAAAAAATAAGTCATAAAAATATCACAATAGGTTCTACAGTAAACATATGATCTCTTTCTAATATACCTGTTATCAACTGTTAGGGTCAACCAAAGTCATAAACAATTTTATAATAATAATCGCGACATTAAACCACTAAAGAAAAAAAAAACAATATTGGCGAGATACTAATTAGTTTTACCTGATATTAACCCTTTCGGCCGCACTTGAATTTAGCTGTGACTATCAAGAGCATCACATATTTTTTCATGACTTTTTACTGTGGATCAAATGACGACTTATGGAACATATACTAAAAATCAGTTATGATTTGGATTTCGGGTCTTCAGGATCCATAAGAAACAATGGAACCAACAAAGATTTAATAAGTTCAAAAAAGAAACATGTTCAAGATGAATATCGCAAATTTGGATTAATTATAGATCAGCCAAAACAAGGGTCAGGCAATACAAATGATGACAAAACCGCACCAAGATTCTTTTCAGATCCAGAAACAGCATCTGAAATAACAGGAGTGGATTTAAACCTTATTTTCAGATTTAAAATAATCCTAGAAGTACTTGCGTGCAATGAAGAAATTGCCGCTAGACAATTTGGAGATTATGCTAAGGAAACTGCAAAAATATATACAACCAACTACCCACAGAGAAATATGTCTGCAACAGTTCACAAAATCCTTTATCATGAAGAAGATATCATTAAATATCATTTGCTGCCACTTGGAGATCTATCAGAGGAGGCTCAGGAAAAAGGGAACAAGGATTACAGATTTTATAGAGAGCACAATACTAGAAAAATTTCACGAAATTCCACAAATGAAGATCTATTTAATATATTATTGGCAACATCAGATCCGTTCATATCCAATATTCGAAATCAATGGAAAGTGGAACATCGGTATTTAGATGAAGAAGCCAAAAAACTACTAAACAACAGAAATAGCGCAGAACAAAATATAGAATATTTGCAATCAATATTTGTTTCAAATGAATAATAATTATAATTGCCTTCATTGTTATTTAAGTACGAAAAACATAGTTTTAGTAAATAATTCTTTAAAAAAAACCGACTTCAAAATTTCGGCCAAATAAAATGTTGGTTTAATTTTCAAAAATGTTTAATATAACTAATGTTGTTGCACTTTTTTGATTGAAAGAAAGAATTTTGAAAATCTTGTTAATCTTCTAAAAAATCGGTTTATGCTAAATCTATAATGTTTTCCCATTAACTGAGCTAAATTTTGACACCCATATTCGATATATTCTTAAAAATCAGTTTATGCTATATATCCCCGATATATCTCAATCAATTTCCAAAATTTTCATTTTTTTTTACCTTAAATATATTTTTCTGCAAGCCATATCTTCCAAATAAAAAAATTATTTTTAAAATTGATTATAAATCACGAAGTTATTCAACAATTTATAAGAGAAGCACAGAAAAAATATAGATAACGGTAAATAAAAAACCGTATGTCCGTCCGATCTTCATAAAAATTAAATGGGACCCACCTGCAAGCAAACCCTTTCAAACAAAAAAAGAATTTTTAAAATTGGTTCAGAAATGGTTATCGTGGAACAAACATAAAAAAGCAACATACCATTCGAATTGATAACCTCCTCTTTTTGAAGTCGGTTAAAAATAATAATAAATAGAACCTACTATTGTTACAAATGCTAATAAAATCTATTGCAGTTTTTATTTTTAAAATGTTTTTTTAAAATTATCAAATCTGACAGCAAAAAAGAATAAATTTTTTTGTAGTAACAGCAAAATCTCCAGTGAATTTTACTATTTTTTTAGTGTAACATTTTTTTGAGTGTAAAAATTTTTTTGAGTGTAACATTAAAAAAATTCCATTATCACAAAAAATAATTATAATTATTATTAAGTTCTAAATATTAAATTTTTTAATATGTAAATAAAAAAAATAAACCCATATTTCACTCCAAAAGTTAAAAAAAATCAAAAGTTCAACTTTGACCTAGAAGTCCTTAAAAAGTCATCAATCAATTTTAACGTAATTAAAACTGAGCCAAGCTGAACTAAATATCTATCCATTAAAAAAAAAATTACTTCAATATTTTTATCGGTTCAAAGGTTACAGAATTTTGGCCAATGAAAAACGATTTTCAGCCACTGTGCGTCGTCCATTTCCGAATCAGCGGCCAAATTACCGCATTCGATATCGAGTAAAATTGATCGTAATTTTTTTATTTGAGATTATGACATTCGATATCGAGCAAGAAATTTAGTACATTTTATCATAATTTCGATATCGATAAGATAGCTCGATAAGATAGCTCATTCGATCACGAATGCGGTAATTTGGCCCCTGATATGTAACCACCACCACTACATTACTAATATTTCTTTCTTATTAATTTCCAATTATAAATTGCCGCAATTTCCTTTTTATTTTGCTTTCTCTATGTTTACAAAAAACAGCTGTTTTATTCAAACAGAAAAACTAATTGCAATAACTTATCCACAGAACGTTAAAGAGCAGAAACAAAACAGAAAGTAAAAACTAACGAAGCCTTAAGTCTGGGGAAAGTTAAACTTGGGAGAATGTATAAAATTTGGATACATATGTTTCAGGAAACTATCCATACCTTACTTCCTATTCAAATATTGACTTTCTTAGAATTCATTTAATATTTTAACAAATAAGTAATAAACATTGTAGAACAAATTTTTGAAAAACTGTGAAATGATTTAATTTCTAATTATGGATTTGTCAAAAATTGATTTAAAAAGATATCAATAAATAGACTTTACTATCAATAAGTTTAATAAAATTACCAAATTAATTAACAAAAATATTTATCTAGCCTCTCTCAGCAATGTATCAGGACATCTCTATGCTAATGTAATTATAAAATCACATTGTTGTTATCATTTTAAAATAATAAATTTTAGTTTGTTCATTCTGAAAAGAAATACATTCCCTTAAGTAATACTAAACTAAGTTTAGTTTAGTTTAAAAAACATAAACCTTTGCTCCAAAGCAAACATGACACATAATTAAAATTTCCTATTGAAAATGAAGGGTTTCATTAACACTTTTATTTCATTTGTCTATTGTGTGTTTAGAATCATTAGCGTTGCGTGATGTTCGGGTTAAAGTGCCGCATGCAGTACGTCGTGGACAGAAAATCACACTGAAATGTCACTATGACATTGAAGATGACACACTCTATTCGGTGAAATGGTATAAAGGACGAAGGGAATTCTACAGTTATACGCCAAACGAGAAGCCGGCCATAAAAGTGTTTCAAATACCAGGCGTTAGAGTGGATGTAAGTAAACAGCGTTTACAATTTTGTAAACAAACAAACAATATTAAAAATAGCTTAGATTTTATAATCGTATACCGTTTATTTGTTTGTGTGTCTCTTCTGTAGCGGTTTTCCTCCAATGAAACACAACTGGTTTTGGAATCAGCATCTATGGCAACTGCGGGTAAATATTCGTGTGAGGTATCAGCCGATGCCCCCTCATTTCACACTTTAATTGCTGCAGCCGAATTAGAAGTTGTAGGTGAGTGCAAAAACAAAAACAAAAACAGTTCTGTTAATTACTCAAAATTTATGCTTAATTCTCTGTGTGCTTTTGCACTTTACTGCCACCATCCTCTCTTTTTGCTTTTTCTTTTCATTAATGTACGTGTTGGTGTGAATATTTTTTATGTTCATTTCAGAACTGCCACACAATCCACCACTTATCATTGGCATACGACCACGTTACCACATTGGTGATATATTACGCGGCAATTGTACATCGCGACACTCAAAACCAGCAGCAAATCTCACATGGACAGTGAATAATGAAGAGGTAAGTGTTCACTATTTGTTGGATTGTTCGTTTGCTTGGTGTGATCATGTTCTAGGAGTAAAAATGTCCTGCCCTCTATACTTATACGTGTACATACATGACAACGTAGTATCGTTAGAAAAAAAGTTTGTATAGATTTTTAAGCAAGCATTACAGGAAGTGAGTGTGTAAGTTTGGGTATATAAACAAAATTGATGTGACATATTTTTGCTTGTCACTGCACTCTTTATGCTTCTTGTGTATATGAATAGAACTGTGTGTGCAAGTGTGTTAGCTGAGAAACTAGCGCAATATTGCATGTTAGAACAAATGTTTGTATAGTTGCAACTTGAGTATATATTTGTTATTGTTAGCAATCGTGAGACGAGACTAAGTTGAAAGTAATCCAGGCAACATGTTGGGAGTGTTGATATTTTATGTTTGCATTTAATTTTTTGTGCCCGAAACCCTCTAGAACCCAGCAGTCTATTTGCTAATAAAGATTATGTAGTTTAAAATTTGTGCAGTTTATGCACGCAATATTTGCATTGAAACAGACATACAAACAAACAAATATTTAAACACAAGTAAGAAAGTATAGTCGGTCAATCCCGACCATATAATACCCTGCACCCAGTATATCAATAAAGCCGTTTCTCAGATATGGGCGCTATATGGGAGATATAACCTATTATGGACTGATCATTCAACAATTTAGTGTCATTACATCCGTGAATATAAATATTATTTGTGTTAAACTTAATCTCGATATAAATACGTTTACAAGATTTGGAGGTTAAAGTGAATTACGAAGAGGGTCTTATATGGGAGTTTTGACTATAATTGAACTGACTATTATAAAATTAGGTGTCATCATATTTGCACATAAGAAACTCATTTTTGTCGATCTTCACGAAATTTGTAGATGTGATTTAGCTTGATTTATTACTCTTTTGTGGTGAAATTTGTTTGCATACTTGCATAATTCAAAGATTTATGACCGGTAAACCTCAATTTCGGGAGGACATTTGTATGGGGGCCAGTTGAAATAATGGACCGATTTCCACCTATTTCAATACCACACATCCTTGGGCCGAGAAAATATCACGTACAAAATTTTATCGAAATAACTTCAAAATTGCGACTTGTGCTCTGCGTACAAGCTTTACATGGACAGCAAGCCAGCCAGACGGACTGACGGGCATCGTTAAATCGACTCAGAAAGTGATTCTGAATCGATCGGTATACTTTAAGGTGGGTGTTGGACGAATATTTCTGGGCGTTACAAACATCAGCACAAATCCAATATACCCTCCCCACTATTGTGGTGTAGGGTATAATAAAGAGTCACATTTTAACACAAACACATGAACATTAGGGGGTCTCTAAAAATAAAAAGTTTTTGTTTTAAGTTTTTTCAAATTCAAATGAAATTTTGAATGCAATTTAAAACCTTAAAAATATAAAAAGAAAAATGAAATTAATGTAAAAACGTACAAATATAATCAAACTCTAAAGACCTGAATACTGGAATTCTTTTATTTCTTTAAATTATTAACATTTTAAAATAATTTTTTTAAAATTTAAAATATTTACATATTGTTTTAGTTAGAGATATTGACTAATTTTCTGCTCTTTTCAAATGAAGCAGCCTAATGGATATATGATTATTTGAGGACAGTATAAGCAGGCATGTGATGGAAATCGAAATAGAAAACGAATCAGTTTTGGAAATACATTTTAATGCATTTATAATCTAATTTTTAAAATTTTTGTTCTAAAATTCTCTTTAGTAGCCCAATATCTTTATATTTTATGTGATAAAAGTTTTTCAATACAGAAATATTACGAAAAAATTGGCATCTAAAACTCATTCGTTTTTGTTTTCGATTTCCATCACATGCCTGAATATTACAAAATTGTTAGAATTACACTTTTATTGGTAAAATTGCGCTCTGAAAAGAGCCTTGAGAATATATGATAATGTAATAATATACTTATCTGTCTGTATTGGAATTTCGTACAAAAAGTTTTAATGTCTCGTATTTGGAATGCAGCATATGTCAATCGGGAATTCCCATATCAGCTTTAGCTTTCTTTTAGAATCTATTTTATCGTATTTGATTTAAGCACTTGTCATGGTGTCGTTCTTCCAATATAATTCAGGCTCTGTCTACACTTGCCATAACACCAAATATACTCGTAATATATATTGTCATGTTTCATTTTATAAACATATTTTTTTATAAATTGTACCGACGAAGTAAAAACGATATAAAATGCTTTTTTAAATATTTTGTTAGAGATTTTAAACGATAAATCTTTTTTGTTTTGAATTTTGGTTAAACACGTTTATTTAAATTTGTTGGTATTAACATAAATTTCCGATTTGCATTTTTACTCCAATGTTTGTTTGTTACTGGTTCTATGTAACAAAGTGCAAGTACATGTGCGTATATATTCAAAACACGCATTAAGTAGAGCGTTCTGTTCTGCAATAAATTCGCATGTATTTTAACGCTCTTATTTTTTTTACTATTTTAGAGGAAATTACTGAATCTATGTTGAGGACAATAAAGTCTATAATTTAGCCCCTTTTTTTTGGGGGGTGGGAGTGCCTACTGTTTTTATTATTAAACATTTAATTTCCAAACTGCATTTTAGATGATTTTAGTTGGAAAAATTTCATGTTTTCAATTTATTTGTAATCTCTTCCTCAATATTTTATATTTTTAGATACAATCATCACATGTACGTCATTACAAAAATCATAAAGATGCACGAAATGAAATGCAAACTTCAACAATAGGCCTACATTTTGTCATTAATGATTATCATTTTGAAGAGGGCAAATTAAAGGTAAAGTTCAATTAAGAATTCGTCAAGTCTTCGCGTGCTTAATACAAATGCATGTTGTTTTACAGATACGATGCATAGCTCAAATTGGTGATATTTACTACAAGTCATCAGAGAAAACAATACTAGATATTGAACACCATCAAAAATACCTGAGTACAAATACAGTTAATATGATAGCCACAGATCGGGATTATGATCAATATGCCTTGCAGGACAGTGAAATGTTAAGAAAGAAAAATAATTATTTAACACAAATACAAGGTAAAATTCATAGATATACATAGATATAACAAAACCTACCAATTGTATACATATGTACATTTAAACACTCATTCAATATTGTTTGTATGTTCTTATTGTTTGATTTTTTCCTAGATTTCTTTTACAATTTTATTCCTTCAAATGATGCTGAAATTTCCGCCTGGGCTTCGGCTGCCAACTCGACGCCATCTCTTAAATTGTTTACCTGTTCCTTGAATTTGTTAATAACATCCCTCATCTATTTGTGTTGGCATTTAAAAAAATGTTTCCTTAACTTATCATGAAAATCTCATTGATTTCAAATCAACACAATGTTTGTTAAAAATTTAATTTTTCAAAAAAAAAAAAAACCTCAAAGTGATGTCTTGCATACTAAATTTAACCACAGAATAAATTAAATGTGAAAAAACATCAACAGCCATTACACAAGAAACCAAAAAATATAAACCTGATTTATTTATAAGATTTTAAGTTAAACATATAGTGCCACTTTCAAAGAAAAAAAAGTATATTTTTTTGTAATATTATTTAAGCTGAAGAACTCCTATTGTATAATAAAAGAAAATAAACGTGTTAAAATGTATAGAGGAATTACCAAATAAATTAAATATATAAAAGTAAGTGTAGGGTATTGATGGTTTACTATATACTACAACAGATTTATAAAATTATTATTTAATAAAAAGAACTATAAAACACGCTCAAATTAATAAAAGAAGAAAATCGTATTAATTTAACAGCATAATTAATGCATTTAAGTATACATACATACATACACACGAGTACATACATACATATATTCTTAAATAGCGTTAATTTAATTTGAATATTAAACTATATTTTGTAAGCAAATCAATTATAAATAAATAAAATGCAAAACTATACATAACGATATACATTTTTTTAAATAAATTAACTTATGTTTTTAATATTTGGCGTATGTTAAGGTAAGTTATTTTAACATGAATATATAAAAAATGTCAGGTTAACAATTTTATAGCAGTTATTATGAACACGAAAAATTTGGTTAAGCAGCTTTCGCTCATTAACGTTCCGCCATGCGATGAGACTGGTAACGCTTGAAGAGCGGAACAAACGCATGCTACCCAAACCGATAAGCTCTATTGTAAAGAAATACATATGGTGAATTTCACGTCAAATGACCCAATTTTAAAAATCGATGTCTTCCGATTTGGATGAAATTTACACCAAGGTTAGTACTATTGGATAGTAGGTCAGAGACAAATTTTCAGCTCTATCAGTTCAGAAGTGCCGGAGTTAGAGGGGGCAAAGTTGGACATTTTGGTCAATTTTGGCCATACAGGGTTTTCTTAAATGAGTGTAACTTTTTACCTATTGGTTCTAGTAAAAATTGTCCGAAGGACTGTAGATAGCTATTTCTTTAATCATTCCAAAAAGATTTTTTAATTTTTTTTTTTGTTTAATAGTTTTTTTTTAATTTTTTTTTTCAATTAGGGCCCTTTTACTTTAAAGCCTTTATAATCGCTTAATGGGATGCGAGTGGGATATCTATCAAAAAAAATTATTTTTTAACTCAAGAATAGGATTTTTCAATATTTGGCACATGTATCGGAAGATACCGATTTTTAAAATTGGGTCACTTGACGTCAAATTCATCATATGTATATTTATATGTGCAATTACCAAGAATATCTTTTTATAATATTGTGTAAACGCATATATATGTATATGTATAAGATGTGGTCCGGAGATAAAATGGATTTATTATAAGATTAAGTGACAGTTAATTAAAAAATAAATTATTTGAAATAAAGTATTGTTAAACTATTACTTTACTAGTTAAAGTATTGATTGCTGTATACTTTAGTGGAAAATACTTCCAAAGAGCAGATTATTGAAATATTAAATAATGTATAATAATTTGGATTCCGGAATCATGAAAATTCACGTTTCTACTATACGTTCTATGGAGAAATTCACCATATATATATTAATAAAATTTCCGTTTTAGAAAGCTACTTCTCGATCAAACTGAATTAACTTTTTTTTTGGTCCGGGCACACTAAAATATATTTGTGAAATATTTATGAACTTCTAGATCCGCAAGTTCAATGCGTTAAATAAACAATTCACATAAAACTGAAGCTATCTTCGTTTTGGCAAAGCTCTGATATTATTGTAATAACTTTTCTGATTTTAAGTCTGGTTGCTGCATTTTTTTCGGCTTTTGAAAACTTCATATGAGTATCGATAATATGTTGAAGTAGCTCTCAAAACCACTACATTGTCTTGGCCTAGACCTCTACGTGTTGCAGTAACATTTCAAGTCTTCAAAATAATAATAATACTAATTAATAATACTATAGTTTGGCTAAAGCCTATTTGGACGAATGAGATCACCTGCTCTATTGCAAGGTCCACATGATGCAGGAAGAACGAATTCATTACTTAGTTTTTGTCGCGACCTAATTAGGCTTACTGTCTCTCTACTTACAGGTCACTGTACTTTTGGGGCACACGCCAGAAGGCTTGGTCTACAATATAATGACTTTTGTAGAAGCTGTCACAACGAGGAGGACGAGGAAACAGTCATCCACTTCCTCTGCGAATGCCCAGCCCTATCGCTGAAAAGGGAACGGATACTCGGGGCACCCTTTCTTCCATGTTTAGGTGAACTATCAAGGATAAATCCAAGATGCAGCAGCACCTTTGCCAAGGAATCTGGATGGTTCGTTAGGGAAGCAACCAATGCGGAGTGAAACCGATAGGTTGTCCACCAACGGGTATCACAACGGGATCAACACGATGGACCCAAGTAAGCTGTTTTCAAAAACGGCTGCCCACAGAACCTAATCTAACCTATTAGTGAACCCTCTTATTGCTTTCTATTCTGATACCCCTTGAATTTGGTACCTAGCATACACAACCGCAACCAATATTAAAATTTTTATTAAAAACACTACAAATTATTTGAAAACTGAGTAATTTTAATTCATTCATTCATTTAAATTTTATCTGAAATTTTTATAATACACCTTTTCAATCAGATGCCAATTTTTATTTAAAAATTTAATAAGTGGCGCATATGTATGTCACTCGGCTGTCAATTGCGTTCGATTTGACGTTGACAATTAAATAAAAAATACGCAAATACAATAGAACACATTTATAATGAACTTTAATAAGTTAAAGAAATAAGACATAAGTTAGTAAGTTATGACTGCGGTTGCTTAAAACGCAATTTTATTTTAATTTGCTATTTATACCTATTGAAGGCTTCCAGTAAAAGCTGGTGTATCACATTTCCATGTAACATTTCTTTATAATTTTCTTTTATGAACACTGTGAGAACAGTAATAGCTATCGAAAAAGACTGACAAATCTTGTGGTAATGTTGTAAATATTTTATGAACAAGAAATATTTATATGATCATTATACATATATGTGTGCTATTGTACAATGTATATGCATTACAATCTTATCTTACATTATTATAAATAATTTTTTTTTTATTTGTTGTTAAAAAAATGTTTTTACCTGCTTGTACCTTTTTATCGTTAGCTGTCAATAAACGTGTAAATATTTTTTCACTTATTTCTTCTTTATACATCAAAACGTACACTATTTATATATGTACATATGTACATACCTACCTGTATGGAATTATGTACGAGTATTATATATACTCGTATATGATATATAGTTGGAAGATTTGTTTTGAAACGCATATTAAATAATATGAACGAGGTGTATTTGTTCGATGTAAATGTATGAAAATGTCAAAGGCACTTGTTATGTTGTTGTAAATATTTCAGATAAATGTCGGTAACAACACAAATTTATAAAGTGTTAAACAAACTACAAATAATAGCGAGCGGGAATGAAGAAAAATTCGATGAGTTTAAAAATAATGTCTTAAAGTGAAAAGAAGAGAAGCTAAGTGACTTACAATAGCATCAGTTGTAAGATGATGAAGGCGTGTATATAAGATTAAATAAAAGCATGAGTGTTGCGAAATACCTATGTATATGTCTTTGAATGTATGTATGTATGTATATGAGTGCTACGTGTACGTTATATAACATTATTGTCACTGATGATGATCTATGGTTGTGTGTAGTGTGTCAGTGTATTTGGCATAAAAAAAATGTCATTAATATTTTAGGTCTTACAAATAAATCCTTTTCTTGTTTTTTTTTCTGCTCCTTTTTTATTGTTTGTTACATGTTTTGCATAAAACAGGCTATTTGTTTAGTATGTTTTCACTTTTTTCGCGTATGTTTAGGTTTAGTGTTTCTTTTTTCCTGTATTATTAACATGTCAGTCACAAATGATGTGTTTTGCTCATGTTTCTAATATTGCAAAACAAATTTGGTTTAATGTAAATTTTTTATAAAGATTTACGCAACAAAAGAATGATGATGAAAATCCAATGTCATGTATTTAGACGAAAATTATCTGCTGAATATTTAAAATATTGAATGATAAAATATTTATTGGTATTTTTTTTTTTTATTATGAAAAATTTCAATGATTCTTTAAAGTTTTTTTTAATATTTCCTTTAGTACACAGTCTTCCTGTATTCTTTAATGTGCGGATTTTTTTTAAATTTATTCAAACTAAATAAGTTTTTAGCAGGTTTCAATAAAAAAATTCTATCCTGTAAAATAAATATATATAACGATTCTTGAGCTAGAGATTTTTTGCAACTTTTTATTGAATTACTATTTATATGATTTATAACAATAAGTTTAAAATTTTTAAATTCTAACCCCTTATTCAAAAACGATTATTAAATTTAACAAACGTTTATTATGACAGATTTGCATATACAAATTTTCTTAACCTTCGCACTCATAGTATCTACCCGGGTAGATATTTCGGTTTTGATGTGTTAATAACTTTTTGAATTTTTAATGAATTTAAAAATGGTCTCAACTTTATTATCAACTTTTTATTGTTTTTTAGGAAATAACATCATAAATATTTTAAAAGTAGTTTTTCACAGCCTTTTTCAAAATTTGTGTTTTTGTATACATAGGCTCATTAATATCTACCGTGGTAGATACATAGGAACTTTTATGAACACATGGAACCTTTTCTAATTTTTATAAAAAAATAGTTTAGGGCAACAAAATAAAATATTATCTATGACCATAAGCTGCGTTTTTTTTTAAGTTGTACCCTGATAACAATCTTGACACTTGGTTTGCGTGAGGCAGTGTTGAGCGCATATTGGTTTTTTGCATGTTGAATCTCTCTCTGGCTCATCGTTGGCCTCAAAATCATCACCACAGTCGAGTGCAGAGCTCGATTCACCTTCAATGTAAAAATAAATATTAGTTTGAGCAAATAATTGTCAAAAGCGTTCATACGTAAAACGCATTCAATTGCTGCCTTGATAAAGAATTTGTTGATTTTCTTTTTTATGTCAAAGTGAAAAAATTATCTATCGTAACATTCTGGCCAGAGTTTTTGTAAGGAGACACCATATCTTTCACTACTCGCTCACCTTGGTTCACATCTCTGGAATTACCTTCTTTTCCGGTATAAATTTTCTCACATAAGGGGTAAAAAGTTTTTGTATCACAAGCCCACCAAATTATTATTCCATATTTTGCGGGTTTTTATGGTATGTACTGCGTAAACTTGGTGCGACCTCGATATCCATACAACTGCTCGTCTACAGTTGTGCACTAATAAAGCTTGAAGTGCGCTTTCAAATTTGAATTTAACATTTCGAATATGTCTCTTATTGGTGCGGCTTTATCTCCTAACTGGCGAGCAGCTCTTATAACATGATTGTCAAAACGAATAAAACGTAAAAGCTGTTGATAACGATTGATAGGCATAGTCGCACGATAAAGGGGAAAGGCGTTTTGCTTCCAAAGCTCGCTCAGCTCTTCTTGCGACGATTTTTGTGCCCCATCACAAGTAATATTCCCAAGAATGTGTTTAACTCATCATCGGTAACTTGTTAATCTTGTTGGTGAATCTACAAATTTGGTCTATTATTGGTGAACTCATAATGCAAAAAAACGTGTCCACTGGCGATAATTTTTTTGTACTTGAGTGAGGCCCCAAACAATCGTTACTTTTGTTAAAGTAACGATAAGTTAGCCACTTTTATAAACAAATTTTTAATATAATATAAAACTTTTTCTTGCTCAAGCATAAAAAGCCCCACATAATTCTATGAAAATGCTTTGTATCTACCCGGGTAGATACTATGAGTCCGTGCACAAAAAAATCTTCATGAGAGCGAAGGTTAATAAACGTTTGTTAAATTTAATAATCGTTTTTGAATAAGGAGGTAAGTAATTTGTCATATTTTAGATAGAAAATAAAGTTTCAAAATAAAGTTCATTTGCACTTTTTTGAATTTAATTTAGCAAATAATTCTAACTTATATATTATTAAATGTGTACACAAATTTTAATAACGCACTTTCTATCTACTTCAGCATGTCTTTTTATACCGTTCACCTTCATGTCATTCCGTTTGTAATTTCCACAATATAATTTTTCGACCCTATAAAGTCATTAAGTCATGTCCGTCTGCCTGACTGTCTCTCCATCTGTCTGTTGAAAACAATTTTCTGAAGTCCCCAGATGCCTTCGTGATCCAAATATTCAATAATTCTGTCAGACATGCGTTCGAGAAGCAAAATCCGTCCATAAATAACGGAGCAATATGAGCAAAAATCCGAAACAACCTCTGAAAATTTCATCAAAAAAACTATTAAACAAAGTGTATTAATATAATATATATACATATGTATGTATGTATGTACAGTCGGGTCTCGATTATCCGTGATTCGGTTAACCGGTAACCCCGATTAACCGTGATGGAAAAATATCAGTCTATTGTTTTTTGTGTGCAATGTTTTCAAATTGTTTGCTTCGATTAACCGTGATTACCTCTATTATCCGTGATGGCAGAATTTTTTTTATTAACTTCAAATTCATACATACAATATAATAAACATGAAAACGGGGAATTTCCTTGTTTGAATACGATGACTCAGAAGTATTTAAAAGTGATTAGAGTAATTTTGAAATTTGGGAATTAAGGGTGATTAGATCTAAATATATTTAGTATTACATCGTTACCAGTAGTAAAAAGACAAAGAAACGTTTTAAATATTGAAGATAAAGTTAAAATAATTAATGAGCATTAAAAAAAATTGTGAGTATTAAAATGTTAGCTCAAAAATACAAAGTTTTAAAAAGAATAAATATTTTTTAATATAAAGTTTTATGTCCACCAATGTACACTTGTTAAATAATAAAAGTATTTAAAAACTTTATAATTAAAATTGTTATTCGATTAACCGTGAAAATCGATTATCCGTAATGCTTCTGGTCCCGACCATCACGGATAATCGAGGCCCGACTGTATATTATGCATCCACAACAAAGGTGAAGGGTATATAAGATTCGGCATAGCCGAATATAGCACTCTAACTTGTTCTTCTTACATTAAACTAATCCAATGTATTGTTTAAAAAAGGTTTAAGAGACTATTTCCTCTAACGAAACGAAAAAAATAACTTTATAATTTTAATTCAAAATCAGTATCAAATACTACTTGCTCCAATTAATTGTATTATTTATTATAAGTATAATGTGTAGATAGATATAAGGCAGGGCACTAAGACCTATGCTTAATATGAACTTTCATGTTACTTTTTACAATTGCAAAACCATTTATTATACCACAACAATTTCTTGAATATTTTGATGAATTTGAAAATTTGTTTCGAAATTAACAACATTAAAGAAATTATTGTAAATAACTAATTTAAAACCACTCGTTATTATCTATTTTGTTACTCTTCACAAAGATTTTACAAATTCTTATGAATTTCATTGCAAATGTAAAACTCTTCTACATTAGTTTTTATTGCACTACAAAAACTTTTACGAGTAGAAGTGTGAATTTTTAAAAATTAATTATCAGTCCGTAGAGGAAACAGTTTGTACTTAAGAGCAATATTTGGAAAAGAATAAAAAGCATTAGAAACATTGACATTTTTAAAGAAGTTTTAAAATTCAATTGACAGACTTTTTGGTAAATTATTTTCTAAAACAATACACTTAAGAGCTATTTGTAAAAAAAAACAACAAAATCCAATGGAAAACTTCATCAGCAACAACAACAAGTGTTTCTTGAGAATGGTTTTTGACATATTTTAATTGCTAACATTAGCAATATTTGCTGCCAACTTTATTCATTACTTTCTGTAGAATAGTTCATATTCCTTCTTTCATGTTTCTAACACAAATAATACAGTGTGCATGTGTAAGTATTAGAACTTGTACTAAAAGTACTTGTAGTATTTAGTGGAGATAGAGTGAGTAAGTGAGTAGTGGTAGGGGACATATAAAATGGAATAGAAATTTGAATTTGTATTCTCAACAGGCTGTCATTTCCGCTTTTGTTGTTTTACAAAATTTTCTGTTTATTGTTTTTTTTTTTTGTAGAATTTTCATGAATGTTTTCTGAATTTTAATGTGTGATGTGTGTGTGATTGTTTGTGTATGTGTATGCGTGCATGTTTAATTTGTATTGCTAAACAAACTATTAGTACTAAAAAAACAAAATACACAAAACTAAGTAAACTAAACTTTTTGATGCTAACAATTAAAAAACAATCACTTGAGTTGAGTTTGAGTAAAAACAAGACTAATATGTGCCATGGAAAGAAACATAGATGTTGACAATTTTATATATTTGTTTGTATTTATATGAACATATATTCAAGTTATAAAGCTTGCTTATTGAATGATCTCTTTGCAGCAATTAAAACACTGAATCATGTTACAGGCACATTTTAAGAATAATAGTTGAATTTCTATCATACATATGTTAATTTACGTACTCTCTACAATACACATTGGCGACTCTATAATATCATCAGATTAACCTTTATTTACTTAGCGATAACTTTTTTCATCACAAAATTTTATAATTACTAAATTCTCTCAACGAAAGCTGTTATTTTTTTAAAAAATCTACACAGGTCTTTTTCAATTCCAAATACACAATACATCGTTAACTTAAATGATGACACACCCTGACTTTAATTAACACTCATTAAACACTTAACACAAATATATTTTATATTGCTGTAAATTGTATTTTAAATAAAACGAAAATTTTCTAAATATTTTACAACTTTGTTACACCAGGGATTGTTATGACAAACTACAGCTACCGATTTCCGTTTTAAAATCCAACGCAACGCAATGTCTTTCATGGTTTCCTGTCTTGGATGCTGCAACATGTTGACACAATTATAAAACAACAAACAAATTTACACAACACAGGATACAATGTTGTTCTTTACATACATATACACATACATTCGTACATACGTACATACTTATACTTGAATACAAATACAAATATGTACGAGTATTTATACAATGTAACACTTTGTTGTTTTTGCTGTAAATGTGTGTATGTATGTATTGTTGCTTCAACAGCTAAAGATAAGAATACGAAAGTTATAAAACTGAAAGTTAAGAAAATGTTCACATTGAATGAATACACTATGAACAGAGATGTAAAAGGAAACACTCAAGCCAGTAAATTGGTATTGCTGTAGCAATAGCAACAATTTGCCAAGCAATATTGACTCGAAATTGCTAGGGAATAAAGAATAGACAAACAGGCAGCCAAGGCCTGTTAGAAAATATAAAAAAATCTGAAAATTCAACAGACGAATTGCAGTAAAGTAATTCGAGTAGCCAGAGTCCCATTAAGTTGCTAGAACAAAATATATTATATTTATTTGCTAGCTGGAAAAAAAGAATAAATACTCTGTCAAACTTTACACTTAGCGCCAATGAGGATAGTTATTCCTTCAGCAAGAATTTATTTTCATTTTTTTCTGCATTGCACTGTGTGAGTGAGTATGTATGTATGTGTTGGTTTAAAAATTTTTTAGTGAAACGTTTGTTTAGTATGCTGTAAACCTACTAATTTATATTCAAATTTGTGTAGTCGTGCTTACATAGACTTTGTCAAAGTAAAAACAACAAAAATCTAAAAAAACAAATTGAGAGCAAAAAATCTAAAATATCTGTTGTTTGCTTTCTTTAGCTTTTTTAACTTGTCTTTTCGAATTGAGACATCATGTTTGCCTTAAATGACATGTCTGACAAAAAAAAAAAAAGCAAATAACTTTTAAGTTTTTTCCAAAAAAATCTGTTCAAAGACTACAAATAAATCTGTTATGGTGAAATTAAAGTTAAAAGAAAACAATTTAAAAGCAGGTGGAAGCCTGATACGTGGCATAAGAATCATGATAAATATTTATTTCACATGACCAATTAATAATAATCGTACGCATTATGGACTTTCTTAAATTAAGTGAAATATATCTTTTTGAAATACTTTGTAGACTAAGAACCCCAGAAATTGTTAGAAAAAAAACAATAAATTAATTACAAAACTTTAACTTGGCCAAAAAATCGTTGTTAACTAAATTAATTTCATAATCTATTTAATGTTGGCATTTAATTAGTTTTTCTCTTACACCTTAAAAAATACCAAAAGAACGTGTCTCAATGTAAAACAAACTTTCACTTTCCTTAAAGTTTTTACCCAGCTCTTCTATATATGTTCTTGTTTAATCTTGCTCTTTGGCATGAAGTAACAACAGTAGAAAAGAAATTATAGCATAATTATACCTTTGCATAGAAAGCAGTCAAAGTGTAAATTTCAGCTGATATGCTCACATACAAAATTAACCGATTTCTTTATTTTATTATTTTTTTTTTTTGCTATTTAATAGTGACTCCTCATTCTGGCATAAAAAAATAAGTAAAATAAGTAAGATAAAAATAAACTATAAAATACTAAATGCTAGGAACACAACTGGGACGAACGACGAATTTTTGGTCGCGAATATTCGTCTCTAAAAATATTTACAACACATTTGAGTCGGCTGAATTCGTCATATGCGGCGAATTATATTATTGAAAGTTATTTGAGCATTGAGGTAAGTGAAATTATAATTGAAATGATTAAAAAAAATAATTCTATGAGTGGTATACAATTGGAAAGGTTTTACATACATATGTATGTGCATACAGATATGTTAATTATAACAGCTGTATTTGTTTCGTCATTATTTTTGCTTCATATGACAAATTTACAGAGCGAATTGTAACCAACTAATTAGTCGTGTTGAGCGAAATTCGTTAATCGTCCCAGTTGTGTTGCTGGCAAAAAATACTGCTGCAAATACAGGTCTTCTTCAGTTACTTTCGCAGAACCAAACTCTTCCCTGCCATTAAGTGTTACACAACTATTTGGTAGAGTGATTGTTTGTTGTTTTATTTTCTATTATAGAAGCAGAGAACAAAAACCATGTCAGTAGTTTGTTATATTATTAGCCATTTAAACTCTATGACTCAATTATATTAAAGGTAGGAAATTCATTTAGTTTTCAGTTTTTGCTCCTTTTGCACATTTTAGTTTCAATGATGTTTCTCTTAGTTTTGTTGCTGTTTTTACATTAATGCGGATTTTGCTTTTGTTTTACAAAAAAGGGGAGGAAAGACTTTTTTTAATGTTAAATATCATGTTTACTATTGTACTTCAGTACATTTTTCTTAGTTTGCTGCTCAAAGTAAGATGTAAACCCCCTACCCCTCGCAAAAATAGTAAAGAAAAACTTTTTATTTTCTTTTGAAAATGAGGAGTAGTCAACATAACTCTATTGTCTTAATTACTTACGTTAGAAGTTAATTTGTGTACGTTTGTTTAAGGCTAACAACAACAGCAGTGTAGGGGAAATGCTTTAAGATTGCTTTAAGATTAAATTTGAACTAAATTCATTTGAACTAAATCTAAAATTTATAAAAACGTAAGTATGTACTTAACAAGTAGTTAGTTGTTTTGTGTATGTTACCATTTACCATTATTCGACTAAGGATTTAATTTGTATTTCTTAGAAACATATATTTTACTAAGCGACTATATTTTAACCAGAAAACTACGACTTTCCGTGTTTTAAAATTAGAAATTTGCAATTTCTTATTGAATGTTAATATTGTCACGTCCTTTCATTCACATATAATTTTAGGGTCGGTCGGATTAACGACTTGTCCGGACTATAGTAGGTGAAAATATTGAAATAATCCAAGTGAGTTTAATTGCATGTACATTAGGGTGGCCCCAAAATAAAGTTTGCGGATGTTTCCGACTAATATGAAAATTTGATTAATTTTAAGACTACGTTTCTCAATTTTTTTGTCCTGGGGTCAATATTTGGTGAGCTGGATCAAAGGATAAAAATGTCCTTTTTAGAGATTTGTTCATTTTTTTACATTTCTTCCAAAGTAACTATATGCAATTTTGGTATCATATAAAAGGTCTTTGAGAGGCGCATTCAATGTATTATCAAAAATTAAAAAAAAAAAAATTCTAAATTCAAAAATTTTTAAAATTTCAGACAAAATTTTAGTGTTTTTTTATTTTTTCATAGAATTTACTTAAATAAATAGTTGACATTTCTTGATTATAAACATCACGCAATTTAACCCAAATGGGTTTTCCCGGTTTTTAGCTTAAACAATTTACGTTATTTTAATGCCCATTACATTAACCAATTGAGTTTACAGAGATTGCCAGATAGGGAAGAATTAAGGTTTAAAAAAAAAATTAATAAAAATTAAAATAGGTTGAATTTTAAAAAACGGGAAAACCCATTTGTGTTAAATTGCATGATGTTTATAATCAACAAATTTCAATTATTTATTTAAGTAAATTCTATGAAAAAATAAAAAAAACACTAAAATTTTGTCTGAAATTTTAAAAATTTTTGAATTAAAAAAAATAGTTTTTTAATTTTTGATAACCCATTGAATGCGCCTCTCAAAGACCTTTCATATGATGCCAAATTTACATATAGTTCCTTTGGAAGAAATGTGAAAAAATCAAAAAACCTCTAAAAAGGACATTTTTATTCTTTGATCCAGCTCACCAAATATTGACCCCAGAACAAAAAAATTGAGAAACGTAGTCTTAAAATGAATCAAATTTTCATATTAGTCGGGAACATCGATACCTTATTTTTTCTCCATACAAACGGGGCCACCCTAATGTACATACATGCATTGTACATACTATGATTTATTAAAAAACCATAAACTAATATTTAATTACATATTATATTAAATTATTTAAATAAGTAATTATAGGTATTCGAAATAAATTGTTTTATCTTCTCCTTATTTTTTAATGTTTTATGTTTACGTTTATTATTTAAAAACGACACTTGGAATGGAATTAAACAAACACGCTTGTGAAAGAAAGAACCGAAACTGAAGTAATGATAGTGCAAAATGTAAATCAAAGTATGAATAACAAAACATGCGAGTAAAAAACGGGAAAACCCCGAATTTTAATATTTATTCATGCACAAAAAAAAATTGTCCGGATTGTAGAGGACTGGCACATGTCCGGACTGTCGAAGTTGTACTGTATTTTAATTGGCGCTCGCATTTGAAAATTCAAATTTCAAATTTTTGGCATTTTTAATTGTAATTTAATATTTGCATACGATATTATTCTAATTTCAATATTTTCGCAATTAAAAAACTAGTTTCTTTCATTATTTTATTAAAAGAGATTCTGAGATCGATAGTTTCTTAGGTCCTTTGAGGAGTTTTACTTTAAATGGCAGACAAACGTGTTTAGCTATATTTCCGCTTAATTCGGCGAAGCCCATTCCATTCAGTTGTCTTTCAAGATAATTCCTCTCTCTTCGACAGATTTTATGGTGACGAAATAAAATTTACATATTTTTTTTAATTTCAGTCATATTTTTCTGTAGAAATGTTTCTTCCTAAAAATATCTATCATAATTTAGTTGTATGTTTATTTATTAGCTTTTATTTCTTTACCATCAATGTATGCAATGGAATGTTGGAATTAACAGCATGATATGGATATAGCAGTTATTAAAACTTTGAAGTTAAAATCGAAAAATATGCTACCATCAATAAAAACACCAATATCAATAAAATAAAAATAAAAGATGTTTTTTATGTGTTCAAAAAAAGAATATCTTATCTTTAAACAATTTCTCTTTATCTGTTTAGTTAAGTACTCAAAATTAAATAGCAGCAATTGAATATTCTCATAAGTACTTGAATCTTTTAAATATTTTAAATAATTAAATTAAATGATATTTATTGCAAAAAAAATCAATAACACATTTCATCACTACATTGTTGTAAATTAGCATCACTTTTCCAACATCTGCTTAGCAATTTTGATTTCTCAACACATCGATGCGATTTAAAATAGTTTTTCTTTCTTTTTTATGCATCTCTGTTTCTTTTTTGAAATGTTTTTTTTTTACATAATGTTCACACATCTACTGGGAAGTAAGTTGCATTTTTTACATACTGACAAGTATTACACACAAACATACAGTTGCACAGACAGCAGTGCACAGTTTATGCATAGTGTAAATATACTCGTACATAGTATATGTATGAAGTATGTGTATGTGTGTGTTCTACAGTTAGTATTATTGTTAGTATTTTTTCTTGAGCCATGATTTTTATATTTTCTATGTGAAATATCCTCCTCTAAGAACAGCATACATGAGTTAAAAGTTCGTTTGCAACACTCAATTATATTTTGTGTAAGCAATGTTCGTTATATTTGAATTGGCCTCTTTATTGTAAGATTTGCAGTGCATATTGAAATTACCCAGATAGAGCGTCTCCAATTGAATTTAGGAATATTCTAATTTATTGTTATATATTTCGCTTAGGGAATTTTTTAAACATTATTGCTTATCGTTAAATATCAATAGTAATTTTTTGCTTCTATTGTGAATTCTAATGCAGATTGCATGGCAAAGTTGATATTCATGATTGTTTGCTTTTCAAATGCATGTTGTACGTGAGTAAAATAAATGATAAGTAGGTGTTATTTTTTCTGCTGTTGCTTAAGTACTTAAAGTACTTGGCCTTAGAATACAACAACTAAATGCAACAAACTAAAAAAAGTACAAAATTAAACTAAGAAACGATTTTATTAAAACCCAGAGTCTGCTAGGTAAAATAGAATTTTAAATTTTCCCTATTAAATACAAGCGTAAGTGAAATCCTCACATTAACTCTCTTGTCTAGATGCAACAGTTTTCTTTATGTTCTGTATTTAATGGCTTTAAATGTCTGTCTAATCATACGCCAACTACTAAAACTTATAAACACGTACAGCTCGTTCATGGTTTTAGCTAACATTTAAAATCATAACCCCATATAAAAAGTGTTGGCCAAAAATTGTGACTTTTAAACTTTTTTAACATGAATGTTTGACTAGCATAAACCAAAGTGAGTGTTAAGAGCGGTCAACTTTTGTTTGTTTTTTTCTTTGTTGGGTCTATATTTATACTTTTATGTGCGGAAATCAGAAACGTGTTTGAGAAAAGTTTTCTAATGCAAACACTGTATTGGAAGTTGAATTGCAAAGCAGTAAAGGTATTAAATTCGACTTTGTAGAATATTGGCATCGATATTGCAAGACTATATTTGACGGCTATAGTTTGTATGAAGCACCTTTAGATCAAATTTATCATATGCGATTTTAGCGACCAAATACAAGTTAGTTTGTAAAGATGACACTGGTACCGATAAGTCCCTTCTTTTACTGTTATTGTATTTTAACAAAGACATTATATAAACATTACATACTTAAGGTGATAATATACTAAAACTGTGAATTTTGTTTAAATAAAATATGGTAGTAATTGTTGTGATGAAATGTGGCATGAGGAATTTTATAATAATAAATAAATTAAGTATGTATTTTAAAATATTGTTATGTATTTATAATCCTGGCGCTATTGATAATTAGCCATAGGGGTGTACATAAAAATGCTTAAGTAAAAGCTTTAAGAATGTGAGATGATTTCCGCTTTCCATTTTTATTGAATTTAAATAAATAGTTTCAATTAAATAAATGTGTGCTTTTGCAGCTTAATATTGTCATTATGATTTTCTGCTATATTTTTAAATTTTAAAAATTCAATACTAAATAACAGATAAGGATTGAATATATTTTTTTAAAACGTTTAGATAATATTAAGGCACCCACCCTAAAGTACCAACACTCCATGAATGCTGTTTTTTTTTTTTCATCTTAAACAAACACTATTTTTAAGGAATAATTTATTTTATTTATTTATTTATTTATTTTTAAAAACATAAGTTTATATTTGTTGTAATCAGTGGTGATATTCGAAACAATTAAAAACCGGTTCGCTTAAAACAATTATATTTTTGCCAAATTTTGATAAAAAATAGCCAACATTTTAAAGTCGCATCCCTGTAACAGACCACAAGCCTCTTGAAGGAAATGATATAAACTTTTGTTTAATAAAAAAATAGGTTTGATTTTGCAAAATAAAAGTCAAAAAAAATTGCTTTATTTTTTTCTCAAAAGATTAAAGAAAACGCTATCGAAAACATCATCATCCAAGAATTCAATGTATGACCAAAATAAAATTCATTTGTTTGTACGTTTGGACAATGAACAACTGAACAATATTGTGTTTGTTGCCGATACTAATCACCTTATATAAAACCGTTAAAACAAAAAACATAATCACCCCAACAAATTTCATATGGAATTTTTATTCACGAGAAGGGTGAATATGCAACAACCGGTTCGCAAAATTTTTAAAATTTTAACAACCGGTTCGAGTGAACTGGTCCGAACTGGCTGAATATCAGCACTGGTTGTAATACCTTTAAGTATTATCTCAAATAATGTAATTATTAAGCAAACAATTTTAATTGATGATGATAGAATAAAATATTAAAAAAAAATATTATTTATTTAAATTATGTTTTGATTTCTTCGACCTTTTTTTTTTTGATAAAATAAACTATTTATTTATTTATATATTTATTTATTTATTTATTTATTTATTTATTTATTTATTTATAATTTTATTCTATTTTCTTCGACCTTTTTGTATGACTTTTTATTAAATAATTTTTAAGCTTGAGGTCACTTTTTGTTTTTTATAAAAGATTTTTTATTTTTATATATAAATTACTCGATATTTCTGATTTCCTTTGGAAATCTTCTTCAGGATTTATTTTATTTTATTATTTAAAAACTTGATGCAAGTAAATATAACAATATTGAGATAAAGTTAAAATTAAAAAAAAGTGAAAATTATAAATTATTATTCCACTGTATTTTTTAATATTTTTCAATAATGTATAAATATCTGTATTCTATTAATTATGTTAAAATCTTGTATCACCTTAAAATTCCATAATTTACGTTTTTCTTTTTATAAAAGTTTTGGTCCCGAAACCGAGTTCTTGCTCACCCTCTATTAATTTATGCTTATTATTACTATAAAAGCATTTATAAAATCTTCTTTCTATTGTGCTAAATTTTTAAAGTAAATCTGTGAAAAGTAATAAACTTAATCTCATCAACTTTCCAATTTCTGTGTCAACACTTTTCAATTGTATCATGTGAGTTTTGTTTCAAAAATCATAAAAACATTACAGAAAAAAAGAATTGAATAAAACAACAGCAAATAAAAACAAGCCTTAATTTCAATCTTTTGATGGAAGGAAAGTAAAGAAATTCATCTGAATTTTACCAACATATTGTCAAATATCTAACATATCTGAGCAAGAGACTGTTTTAGAGGTAGAAATGTCAGTATTTCTTTTCTTTTTTTAAATTTTAAATAGATCTAGTATTTTAGTGGCAGTTAAACTTATAAATGCAAAAAAAAAATGCAAATCAAATCCTGATTGATTTGTGGCTTAGAAAACAAACAAACCAGCAAAAACAGAAAATACCAAATATGCCAAAAAATAACGAGAGATAAATGTGGAACATTTTTGCAAAAAATCTTATAGAGACACATTTCAAATGAAGCAATAATTGTCTTGATAAATGTCTTAATTTTGAAAAATTCTTTTTCGTTTGTTAAACTTAAAATTTTCAAATGAGTTACGATGAATTTCTTTTTCAATGAAATATTGTTTTGTATGCACACAAAAGAAAGCATTTGTTTTAAAACATATACACAAAAGATGTGCATGCACTAGTAAAAGAGAAAAAGTTTTTGATTTATATTTCATAGTTAAATGAAAACTGCAATTTCTTTGTAATTTGATGTTACTCTTTTTGTTTGTTCACATAAAAGCATGCAAAGTTCTGAGCTCATTTGAAAATTGTAACAAAACAGCAGGTGTCTACCTAGAGAACATCCAATTTTAAGCACACATACATACACCAACGTTTAATGACAGTTATTATGATTGTATACAATACATATACGAGTACATATGTGTGTATATAACAACACTACCACTACTACATCACTTCACTGCTGGATTTGTTCTGTAGTTTAACTTTAATGTTGGCAAAAGTAATGTACTCGTAGATGAAAATGTGAAAACAAAACAAAACAAAACATGATCATCTCTCTACACAATGTGTTTGAAAAAAGTTTTTGTTATTTATGAACTATACTCGTATTCGTTCATACAGTAAATTTATAAAGTTCTATATAAAAATATTGTTCATTAAGATAAAAGGAAATAATGACAAAGTTGACGAAAAAATAAATGAAACACAATTTTTTGTTTCATAATTATTTGCACTGAATTTTGTTGAATCAAATGTCTTTATAGATTTTTATGTTTTTCATATTCAGTGTTAATTTGAATACTGTACATTAACATCTTATTTAAAAGAAGGCATTTTCCTGGCTCATTTTGTTAGTAAACGTATAAGAGAAAAAATTATATTATCCGATCTAAACCAAACTAGAACAGTAACTTAATGATATGAAGCTTAGCAAACATATATAAAAATAAATTACTTATAATAACAAATACACCAAAAAATATTGTGCTAAACGAACATGTTTGTTTATCAATACGGGGACATTAAATACTTGCTTGATCAGGCAGTCAAATAATTTTTATCATAATTTATTATATATTATATTTATTATTATATTATATGAGTCGTACATGATCCATTAGATAGAATAATATTAGCTATTAATTAAAATTATACAGATAAATTACAATGAAAGTTAAGTTATGGCTGCGTTTTATAAAAATTATGACCAAATATTGCAATGTAGAAGCATGGCGTAAAAAACTGTAATTGCATGTCTTAATCGTATTTAAAAATCATAAAATATAATTATTATTGTTGCCCTTTTTACTTTATGTCATCCAATTTTGCCATGTTTTTCACAATATTTAATTAAATATTTATCGAAAACTGTTTACATTTAGATATTAAGTATATTTAATTATTTTTATATTATTTTCCAGCAACATGATTTGCTGGCAATATCTTTGCCATGAATGTTTGATGCAACTTCTTTTCGATGAACATGTTACTACAACACTATTCAATTTAGATACATACAGTGCACTCGGGAAAACGTCAACTCTCATTTATGTCAACATCCCAAAACGTCAACCCTTTTTTTACATTGCCTACTCTAAAACGTCAACTCTGAATAAAATAAAAATTTGAATTTAGCAGCAGTTAAAATACACACATTTGTACACACACACACATTTAGTTTATGAAATAATTTCAGAAATTGGGGATTCCCCTTATAAGTTGAGTTGAAAAGAAGTTACAACCGTATGTATTGTCTTTTTATTTACATATGATGTGCATTCGGTTGTTTTTTTTTTTTTTTGTTCTCGTAAGTATCACACTGCCAAGATGAGCTCAAAACAACCGAAAGTGCTTCTTTTACAAGAAAAGGCAAATATTTTCGACTTATTCGAAAAGGGTACAACTTGTACCGTACAAGTGCGGTAGCTTTAGCGAAGCAATATGGTGTAAAAAAGTCAACAATTAGCAAGATAAAAATGTATTAAGACGTTTAAGAGAAAAGGCTTTCTTCCAAAAGTTTGAAAGAAAAAAACAGCAGAAAAAATTAACAGATTTTTTTTAAATGCATATGATATAAAAATATGATCGCATTTAAAATGTATTCTTTTGGTTCTAGTTGTCTATGGTTCTATGGTCAGGTTGAATGCCTTTTTTGTTTACTTTTCGAATTTGTTTATGTTTGGTTTTAGTTTATAATCAATAAAAACGTTTAAGAGCACATTAACGATATGTTTTTTATTTAAAAATTTTACATTCGTAAACGTCAACAATTTGTTAAACGTCAACACCCGCGGTTTTAATTAGTTGATTAGATTAGTAATAAAAATGCGGCTAGTCAATTTCAATAAATAAATATTTAATAATGTTTAATGTTTTTCCTGTCAAATGTTTAAAAATTTGTTTACTTATTTGCATTAATATTTTGCAATTTTCGCTTTCTAAATATTTTCTAAAATATTTTAAAACTAATTCAAAAGTCTTTATAGAAATGCCATTTTGTACAAAGAAATTCTACATTTATAAGCATAAGGGTTTATAACTAGCATTACCATCATTATTTTCTTTTGCTTTCTATTATTTCCGTTTCCTTAATGCCACCCAATTAAGTTGATGTATATGTACAACTTCTCTCCAATATCATAAAATTTTGTTCTCTTATCAGTAAGTTTTTTACGAGACTCTTTATGTCTAAAATTAATTAAGTATTTTGAAAAATGTATTCAAACAATGACAACTAATGACCTGCTCGTTGTGTGTCTCACATATTAATAAGAGTCTCGTACAATAATAATGTTAATAATAATAATACTACTAATGATATAAAACTATTTGTATGTCGTTTGTTAGAATACGAGTTTCTTTTTATCACATTTCACACATACTATGAATATTTCTATTATGCGGGTGTAGATGGGTAAGTATGTGTAAGTATTAAACTTATGGTTGATATGATTAAAAGGATACTGTTTACTACATAAATATATAATTATGTATATAAGTGTGGTCCTTAGTTTACAAATTCTAGATTTTCGATTATCCCTAAGGTCTTAAATTATTTTCCGTTGTGTAGAAATGTAGAAATGCTGGAAATTTGAACAAGATCTGATATCTTTTAGAGATTTCATAATTTTCTTTGTGTTTCTGCGGTGACAAATTTGAAATTACTAGTTGCTAATTTAGTGTTTGTAATTTAAACTTCAAGGGCTTGGACCCTTTTATCTGCGGTAAAATTTTACCAAGAGAGTTAACATACAACTGCATTATTACCAAATAAGAGCCACCCTAATGCACATTTTAATAACACTAATATTTTTTATACAATTATATCTTTATGATTTAATTTCATGAGCATGAACAAACATGTTTATGATTTCTTATTTGATTAGCTTGAAAGTCATTTATATTATTAAAATTAATTAATATTACAGTTTTGTGGTTTTATAAAAAGACAAGAGAAAAACTAAATAATACAAATGTTGCAGAGTATATGTATGTATGTACATCTGAATGTTAATAAAACATTTTGTTACAAGTACATAATTTATATGCTATTAACTTGGGTGCATAAATAATATTTTAAAGCAACTAATAAATAAATTTGAAACATTTTGTTATATATAACGCTTCATTTTGTGATACCTCCTTTGTGGTTAAAATTTTCTGCAGTTTCTTTAATGCATTACAAATACTTTGAATTTTATTAAATTCGTGGGATTAAATATACTCTTAAATATTTTACGAGATTTTCAAATCCAAAGAACGTTGGTAGCACCAAATATATTTGATATAAACAAATAACTATAACAAAACAAATAATTACAGTGGATATAAATAAAATAACAAATGTATTTGCCATATTTATTGAAAAAATATTTAAAACAATAACTAATTTCATTAAATTACTAGATTAATTTCATAATTTTCAAGCTTTTGACTAAAAATACTTGTGCTTGTGAGTTTAGCAAACATGCTCATAAAAAGTAAATAAGAACAAGATCTAAAAACAATTAAAAACTTTTGTCATATTGCTTTCATCTAACTTAGTTTCTATGAAATAATTGTAAAATAACAAAATATCTCTCAGAAAAACAAAATATTAAAAAAATAACGACAAACTGCAATACCTACATTTTAAGAAAAACTCTTCAAACTACAGAGTTCTTCATTCTTTTTCAACAAGATACAATAACTACCAGTACTTTAGCAATAAAATGTTAGTGATGATGTAACCTAACCTCAGTTAAACTTAACTCAAACATTACTACAATACTTACATTTTTTACACTAAATACTTGCAAACTTACAGCTAAAATCACTTTTATACTAACAACTTTATACTCGTATCTCCTGTATTCTATATATGTACATATTGTATATAAATATGTACAAACATAAGCATACACTCATATGCAGTATATACCTATACATACAAATGTAGATAGATATACGCTATACGCTACATAAAAGATAGACAAATAACTATTTGTATGTTTATATGTTTATAATAAATAAAATAAAAACAAAAAGCATAAAAGGAGAGTAAAAAAAAATTTGAAAAAAATTCTATAGAAACTAAGAAAGAAAAAGTTTTTAATTAAAATTTTACGCACGTTTAAACAACAAGTAAATTCTTAAAACACAAACACGTACAATGTACAACGCAGATGTATGGGCCATGCATGTATGTATGTTTGTATGAGAAAAACTATAAAGTTATAATACACAAATACAAACACACGCACATGCAAGCATGTCTTTTTTATAACCAAATATACTAGTTACAAGTAAATATATTAGCATGGCTCCAAACTAAAAAATTCGCTATTTATAAATAAAATTAAAGATTAGTTTTAAGTAATTTAAATAAATATATTGTTATGGCTGAAGGAAACATTTTTAGAAAAGGAAGCAAACTTTCATTAAAGTTGCGCATACCGTTTGGTTGGTACCCTCCTAATACACACGTATGTATGTAGCAGTATTATGCAAATATAGTTTTCTTGTCTGTATATGTATAAGCTTACTATTAGCTAAACAAATACTTAAGAGAATAACAAAGACAAATAATAAACAAACACAAAGTCATGTATCTAAATAAATGTGCATGCGGCTGTGTGCAGTTTTACATCTATACTACAAACTCGCTTGTAAACCCTAATATACATATATGTACAAATAGTTGTTTATACAATTCATTCGAAAGAAGCCATTCTAAAACACCGTGCAATTTATGCATAAAGACACGCAATTATTATGCAACAACAACCACTCCTTATGTTGTTATTTGCAAACAGACATGTAACAAAAATAAAAATACCAAAACACTCACACGTTTCGTTTTAAAATGTTGTTTATTATAGCAAACAAATTCAGGAATTCCTTCTCTGTTAGCTAATGTGGTCATCAGCTTCAATTTATGTTCTGTTTTCACAAGAGAATTATTTAGTAGAACTTTGCCAAAAAACTAATCAAATATACGGTTATTTTAAAAGTCTATCAGTGATGAATTGGCATCTGATTTAAGAGATATTTTATGACTCTTTTAATGTCCTTTTTTGCACATATCCAGCGGAAAATTTGTAATGACATGAATTTACTGAACAGTTAATGTCATGTATTCACTGCCAATGACTAATTCATAACATCTGCATTACTTATGCCCAATAAAACAGTGCGTATTTAAGTGTAGTTTTAGTTAATTTTCATAAAATCTTAAGTTGCATTTAAATATAAATTAATTTGTTCAGTCATGTTTAATTGCTGTTATGATATTGTGGTACAAATATGGTAGCACTTTGAAATGTCAACAAACTTATCGATATATTTCAGAAAACAGGAGATTTTTTGAATAAAATTTGCCAACAATTTTTTGTTTCGGTTTTTGTGTTTACTTGTTGTATTGTTTTATATGTTTTATTACTTTGTGTGTTTTATATGTATATTAAATTTGGTGGCATAAATATGGATAAAAGAAGTCCCAACTTTACCTTAATAGAGATTGACTTCTTGTTGGACATTGTTAAGAAATACAGCAAGGTGATTGAAAAGAACAAAACCAAAAACAAATGTCAAAACCATATGTTCAATGTTTACAACTTAAGTTGCACTTAAATGAATATCGTTGGCCATTTAAGTTGCATTTAATTTTTCAGTGAAAAACAAAATTTTGTACTTAAATGCATTGTTTTATTGGGCCTTAGAATAAGTTTAGTAATGGCATTCATAGTAGAATTATTATATATTGCACATTTATTCATTTAATCTAATCCAAATAGATTTTAAATATCCGTTCTTTATTAATTTTGTTTTATTTTTAATATTTTACAATATAAATAAATAAAATGAACTCATAAATTCCTATAATTTTCTTGAACTGGTAGAAGTAAGTTGCTGCTGCATTTGTTTACATTCAGCGTTTAGAGGAACGTTTAAGAGAATTCAGTGGGTCGCTGTAAAATGCTGTACTATGTTTCACAAATCTCTGAAAAGTTACGAAATCTCTGAAAAATTACGAAATCTCTGAATCATTTAAAAACAGTCCCCATATTCTGCTTATAATAAAAATAGACAACAAAGCTGAAAATTTGCTTCATATTTTTCCATATCCGGCATAGTTAACTCATACTAATATTAAACCAATTTGTTAATCCAATAAGCAATTAATATCAATTAATCAACATTAACTTAAAGCCGAGTTAATTTCATCTTAATAAAATGTATCATCAAGTGTTTACACAAACCTTTGTGTTTTTAAAAACCAAAAGCACTTTTAAAAAGAAATAATTTTTCACACAACTTCATTGAAGCGTTAATTTTAAAAAGTCATTTCTCCTCAGCCAAGCGTGAAAAGTACAACCGAACACACAACAGATAGCCTTGCTGGATAATATATTCATATCATCATTCATACATTTATTCATTCATCGTTCTTACAAATAACTGTCATAGAAAATGTATTTCCTAAATACGAGAATACTCGTACGTAAAGAAAAATTAATACAGAAAATATCTTCAATTCAAACAAATGATGATGGAAATTTTCAATATTTGCTATGCTTTGTGTGTATTTGCATGTGTATTTATGCCATTATGTTGCTCATCATGTTGTTTCTTGTCTGTTCATTTTATTTATTTTTCTTTTAGATAAAAATCAAATCCCCATACATGACAAAGCACCATCAATGTCATTTGTGTTGGGATATTGGAACTTTGGCTTTTGTATCTTTATGCATGAATCGAGTACAACTACAACAGCATCAAAAAACAATACACCATCCATGAATGAACATATAAAATACAACATGAAGTTGCTGTTTGAGTGGATGTTTAATATCAGTGCACAGTAAAAGTTGTAACTGTAAAAAGTCAGATGAACGACTATACAGCAATTATATCAACCATATGTATTGTACAATAACAAAAACTATTTTTAAAAAATAAAAATTATATGTATAAATAAATATATTCAAACCAAACATGAAAAGTGTGATGATGATGATGATGATGATGATGATGATCAACAGAAAGACTGTCATTTGATAACACTTTGAAATAACAAGTTATTGGAGTTTATCGAAATTTAATGACAACTGTTTGTTATGGTGGGAGTGTCTGTATTAATCCAATATAACAAGTTTTTTGTAGTTTTTACGAGCCTTAATAGACACAGAGCGAAAGGACGATGATGGTAATTAGTACTAAAGGAGGAAATATAAAGAATAATAGAGATTTGCATTATTAGTTATCTAAGAGAGTATGATGATGAGATGTAATCTCTTTTCTAATATACATAAAAGCAAATGTATAATACCCTTTTTTGATAGCACTAGTGTATTGCATGTAAAATTCCTATCGACTAAAATTACAAGAGCTCTATGTTTGTCTATACTTATAGTCAGATATGGTTCCTTCGAATCAAAAAGTGATCTGCTTTTACAATGACTGTAGCGACTTGGACCTACTATTTGCGTTAATAAAAATGTTGTGTTAAAAAAGTGAGAACACAATTAATTTTCAGTTGCACTCCTATTTCAAAATAATAAAACTTTGGCGACTTCATTATCGAGCAATATCATCTTAAGCGATGAAGTATAATTTCACTTTGATGGCTGTGTTACTTATCAAAACTGCGAAACATAAAATGCATTCACCACCTGTCACTGCTGATACTAGAGCATTTTGGCCTGAAAGCATAATTGGACACAATAGTTACAGAAAAGTCTAGTAGACTATTTGCCTTATATGGTTCTATATTTATATATAATTTTGAGAACATTTTAGGAAAAAATTTAAACTATAAAACTATAATATATAGTTTATAAATGTGTTTTATAATCACACCTCAGTTTCTTAGACTAATTATTTAAATAAAGGATGTCCCAACTAGAACGCAATGGTGTCCATGGTGTTCGGTATCGTGAAATGATAACTAGTTTTTTCTTGCCTAGAATTGAAGAAATAAATGTGGAGGGCATGTGGTTTCAACAAGACGGCGCCACCTATCATACAGCTAGAGAAAATGCATCAGTCATTTCCCGGTCGTGTTATTTCGCGTTTTGGAGACCAGAATTGGCCGCCTAGATCGTGGGATTTAACAACTTTAGATTTATTTCTTTGGGGTTTTTTAAAGTCGATGGTTTAGGCGTATAAGTCGACGACGACTCAAACCTTAAAAGAGGAAATTGGACACTGCATTAATGAAATACCGCAGCATTTATGCAAAAAGGTCATTGAAAATTTCACTAAAAGATCGCGTGTGTGCCAGCAAAGCCGCCGCAGCCATCTGCACGTTGTCTTGTGCCATACATAACCTCATTCTGTCTACTTTACGATATAATAAAGTTTCACGATTTTTTTTTTAAATATCTGTGTTTTATTTAAAATTTAAAAATTGCGTTCTAGTTGGGACACCCTTTACTACAATTCAAAATTAAATTTGTATTTGCTCATTTAAGCACAGTTTGCTACATATATTAATATCTACATATATATAGATGTTTTTTTTTTATTTCTTAATGTTTCATCTTTTAATTCTATAAATAAAAGGTCAATTTAATTCATGACCACTTTCAATAAGCCGTCAGTAAATATTTTATAGAAAGTCATTCAACCAAACAACCTTAAGCTTTTGGTCAAAATAGCAACAGCCATATCCATAACAGATGATGAAAGTTTATCACTTGACCACAAAAATACTTAAGATTTAGCAGACAAAAGATTATAAGGTTTCAAAACTTTTCAAATCTAAAACAAACACATAAGCACACATACAAATTTACCATAAAATGGTTTAGAGAATAAAATTTGCTTTTAGTTAAATGCATACATACTCGTTTGTACAGACATACATTTATAAATAAATAAGTAAATACATAAGTACGAGTATTTATTTCGAATATAAGTAAAAGCAAATAGTTTTCAATATAAATACCAAATAAATTGGTCCTTTCATTCTTCAGGGTACTCGTACAATGCTCGAACATGTACGTATTTATTTAACACGCTTTCGAGACCTACTTAAATGAAAATGGCAAAATAAAGTTAAACCAAAACAGTTATGATAAAAAATATAGTTCATTTTTTTTACCAATGATTTGGACACTAAAATATAAATACATAATACTAAAATCAGTTAATAATTTAGCTGTAAATAAATGCAGATTTTTTTAACTGAAAATATAACTCACACACAATACTGCTATTTTTAGGTATTTGGCTGCTTTTTATGTTTATCTACAATCCTTTAAGGAAATTATTTTCAATAATGTTTTCTTTGTATTCCTTTAACATTCTTCCTTTGCCGTAAAAAAAGGTCTTTAAGTATCAATACTTAAATGTAAATTATTTTTGGTTTTTAGGTCTTTTAAGGTTAAATATTTTTCATACCCAAAATGTTGTGTATTCAGTTTGTTGCAAGGCAGCAGCTTAACTGTTAACTATACCTCTATTTCCGACCAAACAAAGATATAAAAAAATTACGAACCAAAAAAAGATACAACAAAAAATAACCAAGAAAAACAGATAAACAGATAAACATCATGTTTGATGTGGAGAAGGTCAACAGTCAGTTTCCTTTAAGATGATTGATTTGTAAATGAGCTTAAAGAATTGCAAACTGAAATGGTTTGTCCAAAAGTCATCACAAGCAAAACAGAAACGAAAAAGCAGGCAATATAAAAATTTTTTGTGGTTAATACACTAAATTACTTTATGAGTGTTAATGCACAGAATGTGTAAAAACTAAATTAGTTTTAGTTAAATTGTAGACGTAAATTTAAGACAAAATTGTATATGAATTTCAAAATAATATGGGTCTATTTCACAAAACAACATACATATATTAATTATCAAAATATTTTAAAAACGTTCGTTTTATTCGTTTCTGATTTAAGAAAATAATTGAAAAGTACTGTACCATAAAAAACAGTTATAGAAATTAAAAGTTTAAGCAACTTAAATTGTATTAAAATATACACATGTAGTGCATTTACTTTTAATTATATTTCCATTGTGCTTTTAGAAGCATTCATCAAGTTCAATTTGACATCTAACTTAAACACTTTGCTGTGTTTTAATAATTGAAAATTTAAATCTACATATAAATAAGAAAGTAATTTACATACATTTTCATTTTAATCACCTTATTTTGCACTCTTAGAAGTCTCCATTTAAGCATTTAACATTGACAACACTTTCACCTTCCACACTCGTTCATGCTACCACTAGTAGCACTGGCAACAACAAATGCCACTATCACCAACATTTTCAGCATTTATAATGCTGCTGTTGCATAATTTATGAGTGTGATAAAAAAAAAAATACGTAGAAAAATGTTAAAGCTAGGAAAGTGCAAAGTAATATATTACAAATTTTTATCAGTTTATTTGAATTATCTACCTTTTGTAGTAAATAATTAACAGCAGTTGGTTAAAAATACAATACATACTTTCCCTAATTTAGTAAAATTATGTGCCAGTGGCATAAAAGAAAATTTAATTAAGAGTTTAAAGAAAAAATATAGAAAATTTAAAAAATTTAAAAAAGTGTACACAATAAAGCTGAACTAATTTATAAATGTATAAACAAACAAATTTTTCATATTTGTCTATAAGTATGTAGATAGTACTATTCCCATAGGAAATGAAAAAATAATCGAGTCATTCGAATATTTGAAATTTGTTAAAAAAAAAATTACCATCAAAGGAGAAACCAAAAATATGTATGCTCACTGTAAAAGGAAAATATGCTATTAAAATATAAAATTAAACACTTAAATATATTCCCCCTTATTCATAAAACATGTCAAAGATTTATAACAGGCTTAGAAAGCAAATTTTTGTATGGATATTTGCTTTATAAGTCTGTTATAAACCCTTGATAAGTTTTTATGAATTAGACTGATTGTGTTTTTGTTTAAACTTTATTTATGTATACTAAAACAAAATTATTTGAATTTTGCTCACTTTGGCACTACATAAAAATAGTTCCATATAAAAAATTATTATCCTTATTTTTCAATTTAAACCACTATTAGAAAATATTGTGCCTATTTTATAATTCCATATTTTTTAAAACGATTTTTGGTAGCAAATGGTGACAGATTCTCCTACTCTTTTAATTTATTTTTCAAGTCTATTTTAAGCATTATTTTAAAGGAAATCAATTTAAAAATACAAGTAAAAATTCCCTAAGAGAACGTCTTGTAAATGAATAAACCCCCGAAAAATCCCTTTCCATATTGACTATAAGCAACATGAGAAAAAGATTATTAATAAATTTTTCGTTTAATTTTTTGTAAGATATTGCTTATTATTCGAAAGAACATTATACATATGGTGAATTTCACGTCAAGTGACCCAATTTTAAAAATCGATGTCTTCCGATTTGGATGAAATTTGCACCAAGGCCCAAATTGAAAAAAAAAAAATTAAAAAAAAATGTTTAAATTAAAAAAAAAAAATAGTTTTGAAATGAATAAAGAAATAGCTATCTAAAGTCCTTTGGATAATTTTTGCTAGGATCAATAGGTGAAAAGTTACACTCATTTAAAAAAATCCCTGTATGACAAAAATTTACCAAAATGTCCAATTTTGACCCCCTCTAACTCCGGCACTTCTGGACTGATAGAGCTGAAAATTCGTGTCTGGCCTACTATCCAATAGTACTAACCTTGGTGCAAATTTCATCCAAATCGATTTTTAACATTGAGTCACTTGACATGAAATTCACCATATGGATACCCTAGTAAGTAGTATGTAAAATTACATGCATATTACGTATACGTATTAAATGAATTTCATATCACTCATACTTACATGTGTATTCATTTTAACTGAGGGATGCTAGAAGTTTAGACGTTTTTTCAGAAATGCATTTGTTGTGCATGCAAGTACATATGAATGCAATTCTTAGAAAGAATTTGATGTACTTTTTTAAATAAAATTATGTAATTTAATAAGGATTTCTTATAAATACAGAAATGATAACTTTTTTTTACTTCCAAAATAACACAAAATATTATTATAATTTGTTATTGTATTGTTGTAAAGGACCTTTGATAAAAGAAGCCATTATTATATATTTCTATAATTTTCAACAGACGGACAGAATTGTAAAAATGCCCAAACGGAATGACAAAATCAATATTCCCCATATTTTTTAAGTGTGCATAAAAAGGTGAAAAATCATCGAACCATTGCTATTTCAAATTTGTTAAAACTTAGCTTAAAAGTTCTTTAGTTATATGCTAGATTTGCTGCTGGTTGGTTTTTATCAAAGTTTAAACAAAATGTATTAATGGCCTAAAAAGGCTCACTTTAAATATTATTTCACTCTTAAAACACAATTTAAATTTCCACAGTACTACAGCCAATAATGAAAATATGTAATACCACATATTATATTTCCCTAAAAATCCGATACTTGTAAAAAGCGCATATTAAAAATTTGTATGTTTTATCTAATAGTTAAAGCCTTTTAAAGAGGTATTACTAAGACACTTTTAAATAATTTTAATTATACTCATAGTTAACAAGAACTATGGTGATATTTTCAACTGCGTCAAATTTGATACTTTTCACCAGAAATGTATATAAATAAGTTTTATAATAAAAATTTAAATTTTATGAAAAAGTAAAAAAAATTCAATACTAACAAGTCAGTTATCCAAAAGAATTTTAGACAAAAACCTAATTTTTTAGTAGTATTAAAATTCTGTACTTAAAAAATATTTTGAAATTAAAAGATTTCAAATTAAATATTTTTAAGCGCTGAATAATATTTTCATCATGCTGGCTTTGTTAAGCGTCTAAATGGTTGATTTCGGATTTCACAAAAACCATATGTAATTATTGCTAGTTCATGTTCTTCAGAAAATAATTTGATTAAACAATGAAAAGACAATGCTCGATATCGCGTAATAATAATAATAATAATAGTGGAGAGGGGGCACTTTTAAACAATTTTTGCTTTCAAGCCACATAAAAACTTATATATTTGAGTTATTGACTTTTTACATAATTTAACTAATATATATGGAAATAAACTTTAGTTTAAGTCTACAAGTAACTTATTTTTAGTTCGATTTATATTTTTTTCATTATTTTAATGGATGAAGTCATTTTGTTCAGTAGTGCCCCCCATACGGGGCAGCTTTGAACAGCAATTTTTTCTTGTAGCGCTTATGTCCAAAAATAATATAAACAGTTATATTTTTTATATACATATATAATAAATTCGATTTATTTATTAAAAAAAATATAAAAATTAACAATTAAAAAATAAAAAAAATTCAGATCAAAAATAAGTTTTATATTATTAAGACGGAAAAGGCCTTGCGATTTCAGGTGACATTACATTTTCTTTTAAAGCATCGTGATCAGCATTGGATTTGTCATTTTCAGAAAATAAGAGAGAATCAACAATGTTTGGTACTTCGGCTGATAAATTAACGTGTTCAAAGGTGCCCCGTTCTCCCCTCTCCCCTACAGTTATTTTCATGTAAATTGGAGGAATCTTGCTGTTAGCTTTATACAATAAACATTTTCAATTACTGCCTATGGAATTCTAAATTCTGTTTTCTCTTAACTAGAAACGTTTCGAAACCTTTTATACACATGCAAAATTAACACTTTTCACTTTCGTCCCATATAAAGTTTAAATACATAATCAAAATTTACTTAAAAACCCCTCAACAAACCCCAATTACAGTTGTTATTTAAACAATTACAAAGTTTAGTTCTTCCTACTGCTAATGTAAAAGATGAAAATTTTTAGGAAAATACAACAAACCTGAAAGGTGTTGGAGTATAGCTGAGAATAAAAATAAAAAAGAAAACAATCAATAGAACACAAAAACTTGAATTTGTTGGAAAACATCAACATTACATAAGAGTTATTGAAAGTAAGGCAATTTGAGAAGAATAAAAGCAGAAGCAAACAGTTCACAAGTAAGTGATTCAAAATAAAATATTTTTTTAAGAGAAAGGCTAGTAAGTGCGAATTTTCAAGAATACTATTGTAACGTACTGGAACAATTGGCAAATTGGAATGTATTTTCTACCCGGCCAAGGGCGTCAATGGCAATCTTCATTGTCCATTATCAATCTGTAAACATCATCTATTTAACTCACCGCTTTTTGAGAAATAGAATACGAGAATTATCATATTTCTTTTTTACGTGTTGTGGAGTTAGAACGAAATTAACGTACGTTTACAATGTGCGTATTCTTTATTATTATTTATAAATCTTGTATTATTACAAATTTGTTTTTGCTTTTCTTTTGTAGATCAATAACAGCAATGTATGTATGTTTTTGTTGTCAGTTCTCCTTTTTTCTTTGGTGGATTATGTTATTTTTTGAGCATATAAAGTAAATGAAAGAACTTGAATTAAATAAAAGAAAGCGTTAACATACAACAGTGTTTATTTGAATTTATCAGTACTTGTAGTATTTTTCTGTTTATACATGTATTTATACATAATATTTGTTTAAGTTTTTTAATATTAAATAATGGCTATAATGGCATAATTTAAATGTAACCAATTTAATTTCCTCTGATTTTTTCATTTCATTAACGGCAAAAAAACAAAACATTTATTTTTATTTATTCAATATTTTCTTTCTTTATGTATGAAGAACAACAAATGTTTGTACAGCACCCGTCGCTACTTGACAACAGGACACTACAGGTGGTCTGTTCTTTATTTTATCTGTATGTTTTTCCATCTGTCTGTCTGTCGGTCGGTCATTGTGTGTGTTTGCTTAAAAATGTTTATGAGATTTTGTTTGTATGTATATGTAAGTATTTCTGTGGGTGGCTTTGTGTGTGGTTTCATAAAATTTTTGTATTTTCATTTAAACACTTGATTTGTAAAATCTCTTTGTTTAACTTGATTTATGTTCAATTAAGGTTGAAACCACATACATAAATGTTTTTACTCTTAAAATTCAAATGTAAAAAGTATGACAGAAATATTATTTATTTAAAAAAAAAATTTTAAAAATTTACATATAAAATGAAACTGTTTGCAAATAAGTATGAAATATACTTAGATATGAAATATAAAAGATGCCTGATTTACTTTGATTTAATGAAATCTATCTAAGCATTTTATCAGGTTTTAATTAAAATCTGTTAGTTTTCTTTGTAATATCTTTGTTTATTTATGTTCAAGGTTAATTTTATCTTTGTTTTTATTCTTGCTGCCATTATTGTTGCTTTAAACATTTACTGGAAAACAATTCGTGTACTTAATTAAAATTATGTCAAGGATTTTGTTGATAAAATCATCAATAAATACGATTGCCATCAAGATAAAAGCAGTGTTCATTCTGTGATTTATTGGCTACAGAAATTACGTATTTATATAAATTTTACACAGAAAAATGATTTAATGAAAATTAAATTTAAAATGAACTTAAGCCTAACTAAGAAAAATATCAAAAATTAAATAGTAACAGTTCAACTAAATACTACAATTATTCTATGAAATAGCTAAGGCACAAGCCGTTAATGTTTACATGTGTACGAAAGTGGACAATAAACACAATAAAAACAAATGTATTCAGGTTTTCGAGACGAAGTCTTGGCATGAATACGAAAGGAAAAAACTGAAGAAAAGGAAAAACAACAACTAAAATAGAAATTAATAAAAAATGATAATTTACAGAAAACTTCGAACCACCAGTCACTGGTTAAAGGATTGATGTTGTCTGTTGACTAGCAGGCACCGTAGTGGTGCATAGGTCAGAACGTAAAGAATTCTGATGAGAGAAAGTGGTGTTTCTCGAAACATATGTCAATTCAACCAAACAACCCAGGTTCGAATCCTAGTCAGAAAAATTATCAAAAATAAAAAAAAATTTTTTTCAAGTTGTTAAACAACCCTTCTTCAGTAAAAATGATTTAATGAAAATTAAATTTAAAATGAACTTAAGCCTAACTAAGAAAAATATCAAAAATTAAATAGTAACAGTTCAACTAAATACTACAATTATTCTATGAAATAGCTAAGGCACAAGCCGTTAATGTTTACATGTGTACGAAAGTGGACAATAAACACAATAAAAACAAATGTATTCAGGTTTTCGAGACGAAGTCTTGGCATGAATACGAAAGGAAAAAACTGAAGAAAAGGAAAAACAACAACTAAAATAGAAATTAATAAAAAATGATAATTTACAGAAAACTTCGAACCACCAGTCACTGGTTAAAGGATTGATGTTGTCTGTTGACTAGCAGGCACCGTAGTGGTGCATAGGTCAGAACGTAAAGAATTCTGATGAGAGAAAGTGGTGTTTCTCGAAACATATGTCAATTCAACCAAACAACCCAGGTTCGAATCCTAGTCAGAAAAATTATCAAAAATAAAAAATTTTTTTCAAGTTGTTAAACAACCCTTCTTCAGTAAAAATGATTTAATGAAAATTAAATTTAAAATGAACTTAAGCCTAACTAAGAAAAATATCAAAAATTAAATAGTAACAGTTCAACTAAATACTACAATTATTCTATGAAATAGCTAAGGCACAAGCCGTTAATGTTTACATGTGTACGAAAGTGGACAATAAACACAATAAAAACAAATGTATTCAGGTTTTCGAGACGAAGTCTTGGCATGAATACGAAAGGAAAAAACTGAAGAAAAGGAAAAACAACAACTAAAATAGAAATTAATAAAAAATGATAATTTACAGAAAACTTCGAACCACCAGTCACTGGTTAAAGGATTGATGTTGTCTGTTGACTAGCAGGCACCGTAGTGGTGCATAGGTCAGAACGTAAAGAATTCTGATGAGAGAAAGTGGTGTTTCTCGAAACATATGTCAATTCAACCAAACAACCCAGGTTCGAATCCTAGTCAGAAAAATTATCAAAAATAAAAAATTTTTTTCAAGTTGTTAAACAACCCTTCTTCAGTAAAAATGATTTAATGAAAATTAAATTTAAAATGAACTTAAGCCTAACTAAGAAAAATATCAAAAATTAAATAGTAACAGTTCAACTAAATACTACAATTATTCTATGAAATAGCTAAGGCACAAGCCGTTAATGTTTACATGTGTACGAAAGTGGACAATAAACACAATAAAAACAAATGTATTCAGGTTTTCGAGACGAAGTCTTGGCATGAATACGAAAGGAAAAAACTGAAGAAAAGGAAAAACAACAACTAAAATAGAAATTAATAAAAAATGATAATTTACAGAAAACTTCGAACCACCAGTCACTGGTTAAAGGATTGATGTTGTCTGTTGACTAGCAGGCACCGTAGTGGTGCATAGGTCAGAACGTAAAGAATTCTGATGAGAGAAAGTGGTGTTTCTCGAAACATATGTCAATTCAACCAAACAACCCAGGTTCGAATCCTAGTCAGAAAAATTATCAAAAATAAAAAATTTTTTTCAAGTTGTTAAACAACCCTTCTTCAGTAAAAATGATTTAATGAAAATTAAATTTAAAATGAACTTAAGCCTAACTAAGAAAAATATCAAAAATTAAATAGTAACAGTTCAACTAAATACTACAATTATTCTATGAAATAGCTAAGGCACAAGCCGTTAATGTTTACATGTGTACGAAAGTGGACAATAAACACAATAAAAACAAATGTATTCAGGTTTTCGAGACGAAGTCTTGGCATGAATACGAAAGGAAAAAACTGAAGAAAAGGAAAAACAACAACTAAAATAGAAATTAATAAAAAATGATAATTTACAGAAAACTTCGAACCACCAGTCACTGGTTAAAGGATTGATGTTGTCTGTTGACTAGCAGGCACCGTAGTGGTGCATAGGTCAGAACGTAAAGAATTCTGATGAGAGAAAGTGGTGTTTCTCGAAACATATGTCAATTCAACCAAACAACCCAGGTTCGAATCCTAGTCAGAAAAATTATCAAAAATAAAAAATTTTTTTCAAGTTGTTAAACAACCCTTCTTCAGTAAAAATGATTTAATGAAAATTAAATTTAAAATGAACTTAAGCCTAACTAAGAAAAATATCAAAAACAGAAAATGTAATTAAAATTTTTACAATCTATTTTAGTAAAGACAAATTAGGGCAACACTGTTGCACAAATTCAGTTTAGCAAAAGTGAGGGGTGAAAATAGAGGCTGAATTAGAAGACCCGTATCACGGCGTTTGTTTATGTTAGTTTGAATTTTTTTTTTTAATCGACCTTCGAATTTTGCAAGCAAATGCCGATTTTCAGCCTATTGTTTATATGGTTTTTTGGCTATAATTCGTCGAATAATTGACGTCAAATTAAATTCTAATTGTTACACACACTCAGTTTTAGCGCCATGTAAAAGGTATTTCTAAAGGCTATAATACAATATTTCTATTTTGACAAAACTGTAATCGTGAAATAATGCACACAAAACATTGACTCGAATAAGGGATTAGTTATTCGACACGCATTTTCATACAACAGTAAAATCAAAAAATTTCCATATTTTCAATCATATTTTCAAAAAGAAAGAAATGAAATAATTTTTGTTTCAATTGATTGCGTTGGGTATGAATTATTAAATTCTTATCATATTTCACAAAAAAAAAATATTGATTTTATTATACACACTTGGTTACAAGTTAGTTAATTAGGGAAAAATGTAAGATTTTCCCAACCAATCAATAATTTTTTGTGTAATCCTCATTAAAGCAACTCCTCAAAATGTGTATGATTTGGAAATGAAACAAAAAAAAAAGCTACGCTAGTTTGGCAACAGACGCCAAAAAAGTGACGCCAAATATCTTACTTTGTTTTTTTGCTACAGACACAAATAAACACAAATTCATACAGAGAAGCGACATTGTTAAGGCAATGACACTACCATGACGGCGCCAATAACAACCGGCATAAACAATGTATGTATGTATCCATTTATCTATCTTTATGCAGGATGTTGCAAGGTATATACATACATAATTACGTACAAACAAATGTTGGGGGATGAATAAGATATTATTTGCTATAGTTTTTTAAAAAGCAAATTGTAACAGGTGAATTTTGGCAAACGCAAAAACCAAATTGAATACTATTTTTATAAAACTGCGTAAAAATTCAATATTTTGTGCTGCATTTATATTTGTTGAATAAAATATCTTTCGGTTTTTAATTCAATTTCATTTAAAACAAATTAACCTACTTCATTTATTAATTACCTTAAATGCCCATGGGCACACAAAACTTTTTGTTTTAATTTTCTTCATAACAAAATATACTCGTATATATGTATATTTTTCATTAAGTTGTGGTCCTTTTGGGAGATATCATGTCTTTATTTTGTTTCTTTTGCTGTTTTCACTTGGAGACAGTTTGTTTTGTAACAATTCAAAAACTTTATGTGTTTATTTTTTTTTTCAGTTTATTTCTTATATTTTTTGTAATATTTCACGAAATATTTGAAAAAAACAAAATATGATTTCACCCACATGGGGGATTTCAAGGAATGAATACATTTTACACTTATTAAGATATCTTTATTTCGAACGTATTTGAGTAATACTCAAAAAGACATAACACAATCCTAACGAGATGGTCTGTAAAAATAATAATTTATTATCCTATATAATTTTACCATAAATAATAAACAAGGTGGCGCAAAAGTAAACTTCCGATGTTTTTTTTTTACCAAAATTCGCTGTAAAGACCGTCGACTGACACCCATTTGCGTGGCACGGGGTCCGCCACGCCTTGCAGCATCTCGTGTTGTGCCAGTCTCTTCGAGGCGAGCGGCTAAACGTCGCAGTGTTTCCCCAGTACACGTTGGACGGCCAGGAAATCTGTGACGAAATTCACTTCGTGCCAAAGCCACCAACCGATTATTGGTCAAAAAAATAGCCAGCAATATTTCGCGTTCTGGAGCAGTGTATCGTAACATTGTTTACTAACGTGTATTTCGCATGTGTTTACTACACAAATGTCAAAACAGAACTGACATTAGGGGCCAATTGCAAAATTTATAGCATTTTCTGATAGAAGGATTACTTTGGCGCCACCTTGTATATATTTCTAACACCACTCTTATGTATTTTCTTTGCAAAATATCATTTTAAAACTCTGATAAAAACATCACTTAAGCTAAATATTGCTGGTGTTGAACACTGCCAGATTTAACAGCAACTACCATTCCCTCAAGACCAAAAAAACACTTTGGTAAAGATTTGTGTGACAATAGTCAAAATAAATGTAAAACGGCAACAAAACAAACTAAAAAAAAAATATAAAAATATTTGTTTCCAAGTCAATACCAGCGAGAATTTTAGCATTTGCTAAATATTTAAAATAACTACATCATATACAAATATGTAGAGAAGTTTAATATGCAAACTTTATATCTAAGAGGTTTATGTATTTATTTGACACTTGTACGCCACAAACAAAGTGTCATTGTCACAAATCAAATTAAGCTGAAAGGAACCTTGGTGTCTAAATTTATTAAGATTAATTTACACTCAAATGTGTCTCCTTAACAAATTCAAACTCGTACTCTCTTAGAAGTTATTCTAGGTATTTATTTGTTGCATACCTTGATTATACTCCATTTATTCTAATAGTGATAATTATCATGTTATATGTTTTTTTCTGCTATTGTGTGCTATATATATGTGCATACATACACATGTACCTATACTCGTATAAAAAAACTAAAACGAAATAATTTACAACATGCATGTTATGGAAAAATTAATATATTTACTATGTACGTGTTTAAATAATTACATGTTCATTGGACATTATTAAATAAAACACGCGATTGTTGCACTCTTATTTAAATATGCTCCGTTCATATTAAATATTAAAGCTTTTTAATAGTTTAAATAATAGAGAAATTTTTAGTTTTTTAGGCTTTTTATGAGAGACTGTTTATTTTGATGACAACCCACCTGTTTTGCAGCAAAAGTCACTCCATTTTATTTATTGAAATTATATAAAGTATTAATCGTAAATAGTTCATAATTTAACAACACTTTCTTTTGGATGTTATTGTCAAAAATTATCACTGTTCCGGATGGAATAATTTTAAGAAACGCCATGTTGTCTAAAATGATTTTAATTTGTCCTCTCAAAGGATTTATAAGAAATATTGGTAAAGATGCAACTTGCATCAATTTGGAAGAAATCTGAACAATATTCATTATACAACATTTTTGATTTTCACAAAACTCTTCAAAAGTTTAACTTTAGAAAGCTTTAGAAATATAAATCATATACGACATGCTTTAAATATTCAAATTACCAGTAAATAGAAAAATATAAAAGTGATACTACAAATTCTAGAAATGAGAGCAAATAAGTTTGAATTATTATTACTAATTTTTCAAGCTTGAGGTCTTTTTTTTAAATATAAAAACTTTTTAACTTTTATTTTAAAACCATACATTTAAGAACAACAAAACAATCAGAAGATACATGAATAGGTATAAAACAATAAGGGATAAATTAATAAAAATAAAAGCAACTATAACTTTTTTTTGAATTTGAAAATATTTTAATTTGTCAGTTATTATTAAATTTGTTATAATTTGTTAAAAATTTGTAAAATTAGAAAGAAAAAAAAACCCTGACGAAGGCAATCAAGGAAGTGCCGAAATATTGGTTTTAAAATAAAAGTTAAAAAGTTTTTATATTTAAAAAAAGACCTCAAGCTTGAAAAATTAGTAATAATAATTGAAATAATAAAGGTCGAACAAAAATACATATGCAAATAAGTTTGCTTAATTTTTTTATAAAGGGTGTCCCAACTAGAACGCAAATTTTAAATGACTGATGCAGCAATTGAATTGTTTCTTTGGCTGTATGACATGTGGCGCCGTCTTGTTGAAACCACATTCGCTCCACATTCATTTCACGATACCGAACACCATTGACTGTTTGCGCTTGACCTGCCCCATTTTCATAAAAAAAGGTCCAATGATTCCTCCAGCCCAAACCCCACAGAGTGACACGTTGAGGATGCATTTGCTTCTCGTGAATCACTCGAGGATTTTCCTCACCTCAAATGCGACAATTCTGCTTATTGACGAAGACATCAAGATGGAAATGGGCCTCGTCCCTGAAGATGATTTTATCGGCAAAATCAGCATTTTCATGTTGTCTCTCCAATACCCAATTAATGAACTCCCTTCGCTGTCCATGGTCAGCTAGCTTCAGTTCCTGAGTCAATTGAACTTTGTATGAATGAAGATGCAAATCTTTCGTCAAAATTCGCTGCATAGTGGATTTGGACACACCAATTTGCTGAGCTCGGTGTCCAATTGAGGTGGATGGAGTTTGAGTGATATCATCACGTACAGCTGCAACATTTTCGGTCGATCGACCTGGTCGAAAGCGCGTTGTTGACTCTTTTGGAGCATTATATTGACCCCAAATTGATCGCAATTTGCGAACTGTAGCCGCAAAACTTTCACCATTTTGGTAAAACAATTTCACAAAGAGAATGCGTTGTTCATTGGTGTAGCGCTCCATTTTTACTAACCTCGTACCTTCTACTAGCAAACAATAACAATTGTTCAAATGTCAAACAATGACACTTCGAATAACGCCAAATTTAAAAATTGCGTTCTAGTTGGGACACCCTTTATATAGCGCTTGATAGAGACGTGCTAGTTAACTGTTAAATACTATTTAACTCATTGAGAATTTAAAGTCAATAAAATATTTGTTTCATTTTTCTTTGTACCAAAAACAAGACGATATTATAACATTTTTCGAAACTATTTATGTGATGTCCGCTTGGCTGGTTTCACTGAATGTCACAATTTGAAGTAATTCTTACTCATCCATTGGAATGGTCTGGTGTTGTGCATTTGTGTAGTTACTCGAACAATGCATGTTTGTGTGTCTTACAAAGCACTTTTCGTGTCCGATTACAAAGCAAAATTACACAGTGCAACAACAAACAATGAGTATGTTCTTACACCTACAAATGAAAACAAAAGCTTTTAAACTAGTAACCATACAAATGAAAACACTCACCAAGGCGTAAAATAGATCTATACGTGTAGGCACAGATACAGATACATACATATGTATATGTACATGATTGTGTGTATTTACAATATGAGTTGTAGGTGTTTAGTTATTGCAGAGAGCTAGGAGTCATAACCTTGCATGAAAGTTGTCTACTTTCTACAAATTAGAAGTAACACATACGCACACATACACAAGTTATCCCTGCATGCGTCTTTAAAGTCAACAAAATGATAAAATTGTAACGAAATGAATAACAGAAGAAGGAGAACAACATCAGCATGTTAGTATTAAGAGTCAGGCTGTATTAATACCACAAAACTTGGAAAATGAAAATTGTTCCCAGTTGCCGTTACAGAGTAAAGCAGTTAAGTGGTAATGGAGTTAAAACAAAAACACGAAACGAGAAGAAAACCTAACACATACATACATATACACAAATTAAAAAAAAAAATACAAGAAAACAGGCTCCATTAAAAAACACACAAACAATAGCACACTCCAAAATAAAATCATCCTGAAAAGTGATGGTACGCAGTAAGACAGCAACATGGTGTTTTGTCATAGTTCGTTTGTGCCAACCTTTTAGACAGCAAGTGTTTAAAACAAACATAAATACAAACATACAACCAACCACATATTGAAAGGTTTAAAAAAGGCATCAGCATCACCAACAAACAGCACTAGCACTAACACTATCAACAAATATTTAGTCAACAATTTTAAATCTTTTAAAACTGGCAAATAATAATGTATGTGATTTTAATTTCTCTTTTTCGTTGTTGTTGAATTGTTCTCAGATTCTTTGCCTAGAACGCAAATAATATAAATATTTTGCTTTAAAATAAATTTCACTTGAATTTGTTTCGCTTGCCTTTGCTACTTAGGTACTTGTTTCATTTCCATAAATCTTTGTTTTATTTATTTGACATTTTTATTATGGTTGTGTTGCTGTTGCCTTTATAGTTTTTTATACGTTTTTATTTCATCTATTTTTATTTGTTTCGTACTTTGTATTGTTATTTACAACTTGTGTTGAACATTTTAGCTTAACCATAAATGGTTTCTTGTTGTTTTATGCATTTTTATTGTTTTTCGTTTTTCGTTTTTTTTTTTTTTGTAAACTATTCCTCCGTCCGTTTCCTGCTTAACATATGAGCATTTCAATTGTACACAAATATGTGGTCGTTGTTATTGTTGTTAGTGAAGCTGCACTTGTTGTTTATTTACTGTGTGAGTATTTTGTTTTCAGATTTATGGCCAATACAACCAAAGTGTTAAGGATTTGCAGTAAGTGCAACAATTTTCTTCAAAACGTAAAACAAAAAGTTATCAGAGACAATTGTTTAAATGTATTTCTAGGGAATAAATCTGATATAAAAAATAGTTTATACAAGATGCTTTTCAATAGCAGAGTCAGAACTACGAACAAAATTTACACTTTTCAATTCTTCATAACAATTAGGATTATATCAACACTTCTCTTTAAAATACAGTACATTTCTGTTTGTTATAATATTACATTATTTATTTATTATATTTATATACACAACTTTTATTAGTTCCAAATTTGTTTTTATGTCGGGTTTGTAATGTTTAGTATAAAGGTGTTTCTTTTTATTCTTTTACTATGTTCAAAACTGCACTTGTTGTACTTTATAATGAATTCATATGCTTAAAAGAAAGCTCCAATAAATTTTGGTTAAATCTGCCAAACAAAATCTCTACAAAAGAACATTTTCGTATTATTCATTTGAAATAAAAGTTCACTGAACCGTTCTACAATGCATACAAATAAGTTGGATAAATGATCATACCACACATGGATTTATTCACACAGATATCATACAAACATACAGATACATTGCAGCGTAAACTTGTAAACCAAACTTTAATTCTCGCTTTCACACATAAACAAAGTGTTCTCTAATATACGTATATGTATATAGTTGTTATACAAATCCCAATAAACATATTGACAAGCGTTTGTAAATTAAGATTGCAGCAAGCCTGCATAAATAAGAGTTTTGCGAATTTCGTTGACAATTTCCTTGCTAATGCAAGTGTTTTTCGAATGTTTTTGATAATTTGCTTGCAAATGCAAGTGTTTCATAAATTTAAGCAAAACGTGTCATTCTCGCTGTTAAAAATTGTGCTAATAAGTTGTGTTAATAAATAATCACCCCTATCGTGAATAAAAATTCCACGTGAAATTTGTTCACTTTTATTTTTTTAACATTGAATTTAAATAGGAAAATGTGAAAAGTAAGCAAATTTCACGTGGAATTTTTATTCACGATAGGGGTGAATGTTAATAAATAGTGTTAAATTGTTGTTAAAGTTGCTAAATTAAGGGTGTTTGATACTTTCGAGAAAATTTGTTACGAAAGCGTGGCAGAAGATCATGACTGACAACGTTGCTGAGAGCTTTTCTTGGCGAAGAACTGCAGATAAGAAGTGCATTGGGGTCTTCACTGTCACCACTGCCATTCGTCGTGAGTGAAATACGTTTAATAGGTTTCTAGTTACATTTTTATATTCATATTTGAATTCTATTGCAGAAACTTTTGCTGAAAATGAAGGCATGGAAGAGGATTTTGTGTTTAAAGTTCCTATTTTTATATTTTAATTTAATATTTTTCTATTAATAAAAAAATTTAATATTAAAAATCATTTTTAAATGTATCAATAAAAATACATATCCAAAACAAAGTAAATGTTTAAAACGCTTACTAATTTCATTATAAATACGTGTTTTTTAAGCGTTTTCAAAACGTGTTTTTTAGCATTTAGAGAACGTGTAATTAAATTACTTGAAAAACATGTTTTGCAATCGTTTTTTTAACGCTTATAAAGTTGGGTGCTTTTCGATTATAAAACCCTTGCTTTGATGTCTTTTGTAAATGTTACTTACAGCAGTATTTTATAAGTGTTTTGCTTACATTTGAACGCTTACAAAACGCTTATTTTTATATGGAAATGCTGGCTGGGATGTTTCACTGTACGAATTTGTATAAGTGTGTGTATGTGAGTGTACAGACATATATTTAAGAGTATATGCCTCAAAAATTTTAACAGTTATAGTTGTAGTTATTGCAAGTGGTGTAGTTTGTGCCTGTGTTGTTGTAGATGATGATGTTTCTACTTCTGCCTCAATTACTACGTTTACAGCAACTTCTATTTTCCTCTTCCCTGTATCAGTTTGACTGCTCCTGCCTATTCAATTGAATTCGTTTTATAGTTGTTGTTGTTGTTGTTGTTAAGGCTGCTGCAATCACTGCTCCATTTGTTGCCGTTTTGCTGGGTTTTGTTTTGCATGGACATCTGCATGTAATTGACTTTTCTTGTGTGATTTAATAAAGTAAAATACAAAAGTTAAACCACAAAACTATAGTAATAGTTTAATTTCTGGACCCAATTGTACTACAATTACACTGAGACAACAAATACAAAATATAGCAACAACAATAAGTATCATAACAAAACCAACAGTAGCAACAACAAAAACAACCATGAAAGTAATAGTAAGATAAAGGCACTTAAAAAGCATTAAAGAATATAAAAGACCACAAATTGCCATTGTATAGCATATAAAAATATATACGAGGGTTGAGTACAAATTTTCATTAAAATATTTTTCCTATTTTATATAATTTACTTTTGTAGATGAGTTAAATTTTAACTTATCTCTATTTTAATTTTATTTGTAATTGCTGATTCTAAATTTTCCAGAAGGATTTAATTGTGTAATTTATAGTTATTTATTCTAACCAGTGCAAGTTGTTCAAACTTTTTCCAAAAAAAAATATTGTACTTGGCATCACTTACCGAATGATTTACGGTCATTTTTATTTTCTTATACCACTTATCGCAGAAAGTTAACCGAATATTTTAATAGTAATCACAACTGATTTGATATTTGACATTACATTGCTAACTTAGGCATATATTCATTTTATTGAATGTTTCTCTCTGTTACAAATTTGAGACTGTTGGTAATAAAACATTAATAATAAGTAAATTAAATTAAATTTTCTTTACTATTCTATCATCAATTGTAATATTTAATTAATAAATAAAAAGAAAATAAAACTTAATCACTTTGGTTATATTTTTTTAAATTTAAAGAGTTATACACATTTCCAGAACTTTTTTTAATTAAATTGAACTGAGATTTTTCGTATCGTATACTAATTTAAATTGTATCTTTTTTAAACCTAAGGTCAAAAATTATAAATTATATTAAGTTTAATAATCTTAGAAATTAAAATATAAAGTGTAATAATATATAAAATATATTTTTTGCTATTTCCTAATTAGTTCGCATCATTTGAGTACACAGAGGGGAAAAAGACGTTCTAAAATCGTAAACGGCTGGTATCAAATTGAGAACGAATCGTGAACAATATTTTATTAACTTTCGGTATCAAATCAAGCTTAATATGTCATTAAATTAAGAACAAATGGTATAAAAATGCCATAAGTTAATAAGTTAAAAAACATATGGTATTACATCAATAACGAAGGGGTATGAAATTGTCAAAATAATAACGATCGGTAACAAAATATGAACAAATGGTATCATAATGAGAACGGACCGTTACCAAATTAAGAACAAACGGTAACAAAATATGACGAGTACGGTATCAGAATAAAAACATTTAGTTATCAAAATAATAACGATTGGTAATAAAATGATACCGAGTTGTTCTTGAAAGGGTGATACCAACTGTTATCAAAGTAAGCACAAACGGGCTTAACTCAATTTCAACAACAAATGGTATCAATTTCGGTATTATACTACCGCTTTTTCCCTCTGTATAGATCTAAAAAAGGCTGTTTGTTTGTTCTGGCCCTCGTTATATAAAATGTAATTAAAGTCAAATAAAACAAATAATAAAATAAGGATTACAATCCAGTTGCACATTTATAAATTCAAAACAAAGCAACAAAATTTAACAGCAGGTTTATGATAACGTGGCCAACATGTAATTCTATGGAAATGAATAAAGTAAATATCTTTTACAAGTTTGTTACCATAATTAATATACATACAAATGTTGCAATATAACAGCAGACATGAAAAATTTCATAATAAATTTTCAAATTAAAAAAAAATATATTCTATTCTTTCTGCAGTATTGTGTTGTGTCTCTACCAACTTTCTCCCAATATAAGCAAATTTCCACGGATTTGTCTTTTTAAATTGCCGGAATCGTTTATGTGAATTTAAGTGAAAAATAAAATATGTTTTAAATTAGCATGAAACAAGAAATCTGATAAGCTAACTATAAAATATATTTCTTACAAAATATTTGATAATAATAAAACGTAAATCAAATCTAGTCTTAAAGCTTAACATTATCTATCTGACTATCCTCCTCATGTAATTAAAATCTTGATAAAAAAATTTCCAGGATTAAAAAGACAAAACCATTTGATTGGAATAATTGTAGACCAATAATTGTTATACTTTTGGATTACAAAGTCAATTGATATTACGTAAATACTTGACTGATAAATAATATATAAAAGTATACAAGTATTTCTTTATCAAAACTTTAATACTCATCAAATAGTCGGCATTATTTAGATAAAGAATTCATGATTTCGAGCCATTTAATAAGAAAATTAAAAAATTCCAACATATTCCAATTTTCCATAGTACCACCGATATTAATTTAGCCAATGTCGGGAAAATTTAATTTTTTTCATATTTTGGCCAATAAGTTTCATTTATAAAGTTTTATAAATTATAAAAAAAAACAGACAAAGAACATTTTATTTCAGATAATGCTAAATACTTTCAGAAAGTTTTACTCAATACGAACTAAGTTGACCCTTGAATGGTGATGGTCAAATTTTGTAATTTTTCAGTGGATGAAAGAAATACATAAATTGCATTTTAGGAATCTAAAATTCCTTATTCAAATGAACCACAGTATATAGCTATTTATTCAATATAAATAATTTCTTTATTAATTGCATCAAGTTCATAATTTAATAAAATTATTTATTTATGTGGTTTTCATGTTATTGACAGATTGTATTATTATGACTGCAGTTATTTATTTGCAAGTGTTTTTCTTGTTTATTTACATGTGTAAGATAGCTATTTAATTGATATAATTTTATTACACTTTGTTTAACAAATACATACATATTCATATGTATGTATGATTGTAATTGTAACAAAAATATATCAAACAATTTCGAAAACTTATAAAGTTCATTGAATTTATATCACAAAATCCATAAAACAATTGTTTGAAAATCCATTTAAAATAAGTTTAAAAAACAACTAAATAAAATTTATTTATTTAACACAAAAAAATTAGTCTATTAGTTTTTTTTTTAATTTAATTGAGATATTACAAAAAAACATTTTAAAAATAACATAAACAAATTTCATTAGAGCAACAAACACATTTATTTATTTTTTTGCACAAAAAGCTGTTTCAACTATAAATTTTACCACTTTAAATTAAATAAATTGAGAATTTGAATTTGTATAGTAAAAATTTTAATATTTTAGTTTAGTTTTATGTTCACTTAAATAATAGATAAATATTTTCATAAAAATTACTAATTTCATAGAAATATAATTAAATTTTCACAAAAATCAATTATTAAAAAAAGTACGAAATAAAATAAACTTAACTTAACCCAGATATGTCCATTGCTTGAGCATGATCATTTTAAAAGAAATTTTAAATTCTTTTTGAAAGTAAATGAGAAATAAAACTAGTGCAATTATAGGTTTTTAAAAATTTATTGAAAGAAGAGGTTTTTGATGCCGTCCTATATATAGGACATTGGGCACATGACTTATTGGGTATGATATGACACAAAACATTTTACATGTAATCCTATGTCACATTTTTGGCATCTAGTTAGGGTTTTTTGATCTTATTTGTTTTTCTTGTGAAATTACCCAATGGTCCAATCGATTATATAGGAATTCATTATTTAGGCTTAGCGATGGATGACCCCTTTGGTGAACCGGAGTTTTTTTTTATTTCGAACCAGCAGAGTACTGGCGATACATCTACTAATTCAATTGATCCATAGTTCCTCCATTATGCTTGTGAATCTGTCATGCATTATGTACCACCATATCCACACAGTGTGCAATGATTGGAGAATATCATTTCTTTTCTCTTATGGCAGTGCGGTATAAGCTCATGTTCTGATCGGAACGATCGACTCCACCCATGCTTCTATTATAATATTTCACAATTTGGGGCTGTTCGACTTGAATAAATTTCTTTTGTTTTTGCGAGTACCACTTAGCAGATCCTAAGGGATTCACTCCGATTGCATTAGAGCAAAATGTAACAATACTGTTATCATTCCATTTTATAAAAATTATATTGCTATTCATAATTTTGATGAAATCATAACTGCGGCGAATAGTTTTTTTCATCTCCTTTAAAATTTATTTTATTTACAATTTCCACCTCAGTTTGCATTTGCGAAGCCAATAAATTATTTATATCGACGTAATCTTCATCGCCGGAATCTTCGTCTGTGATGTCTCCACATGCATTATTCGGTGAGAATATAGTTATATTGTCCACATTAATGTGATCATACTCTATCAACGCCAAAGCTTCATGCAGGGAAAATCCCCTATTAATAAAAAACATAGCATATTATATTCCCAATGTCCTACATATAGGTCACCAAACTTTAATGTGTCACAACAGCAATACTAAACCCCAATAATGAAATGTTCACACATATAACAATCAAACTACTCTTCATAAACACAAATTCAAACAAAATACAGCATTTTGTTGTTCACTTGTACATGTACAAAATTTTACTTACCGTACAAACACGGCCCCATATTAAGTCATTAAAAAAATATCACAAATAAATAATTCAACAACTCAAAAATAGTAGCAAAAAATAATGCGATCACACAATCTCCCATGAGATATTGATGAGTACGGAGTATATGAACAAAAAAAAAATGGTACTTTGATAAACGTGGTATTTTATGTAAACAAGAATTTTGGTGTACTATATATAGGTCATTGGCCATATTTAAGTTAAAAAAGCGTGTTCTTAAACATCCGATCGATGATTCCGCATTTATGGCGTATACGTGATATTTAAATATAAAATATCAATTGTACGTATCGGTGCATTTCAGCTTAGAAGCTGGTTTATTTCAATTAAGGAAACAATTTAGAATTAATTTCCTCTTTGAACTAGAAAGAATTTTTAAAAACATTAACGTTTTAACATTACATATTTATATTATTTTATTTTTTCACTTTTCATATCAAACCATTCAAAATGGTTTGCGGATGTTTGCGATGTTTGCATATACATACATGTATGTATTTATATATGAAATGCATTTAATATTATGGTAAATGTGGTGGCGGTTTATTTTCTGGCAATGGTTCCCTTGGCTGATAACGCTGCGTTTTCAAATGCCAAACACTGCAGAAACAAATAGGTATTTAAGTATGTTTCAATCAAACTTAAGTCATAATAAAACAAAAATGATTATATTTGAAATAAAATAAAACCTAAAAAAAAAATTGTAAATATGTATTTTTCACATCTTAATGTGTTGAAAAATATTTAAATTTTATGTTTTTTTGTTGGTTTTTGTTCACTTTTTGTCAGCATTGTTTAAACATTTGTATTTTTATTTTTTGTTTGTTTTTTCGCATTGGCATTATTTAACTTGTCAACACTTGAAGTGAGAATAATGCAGCTCAACTCATAAAGGATTTCTGTAAGTATGTGTAGGTATATAAAAATGAGCATAAGTGTGAGAGCGTATGTGTTAGTGTTCATAAAAATAAATAAAAGAACGCTTGTCTATGGCTTGTTCGTAAATAATAAACAATAATAAAAAATCTTCACTACAATGACTAACTGACAACCTTTATGAATGTGCTAGTAGGAGGGTGAGTGAGTTTATTTTCTCCATCAAGCTGTCGTATGTGAAATGACTACTTAACAAGAGCAGTGTTTGTGTTATAAACTCTTACAATTCTAAAAACAACACGCCAGCTATAAAGAGTTTCATATAGAACATACAATACATACGAGTATATTTTATGTACATCTGCCTATACAAAGACACATGTATGTATGTGTAAGTGTGTGTAAGTATGCTCATTTAAATGCGTTTATATGTCTATAAAAGAGCTTGTTAGTTATTTAAACTTTTACTTTCAACAAACACTTCATAAAATACTTTACACAATTTTTTGTATATTCTTTTGTATTTTAATAAACAAACTCACACATACTTGTTTCAATCTATGTACAGTAGAGAGTATATGTAGATATGTATGTATGTTATTATTACGGTTAAATGTAAATCCTTCTTTGTAGGTAATTTAATTTATATTGTTGCTGCTGATGTTAACTTACATTGTGGTTAGTTAGTGTGAGTTTATATTTGAACATGTGTATGTGTGTTTTTGTACACAAGTATGTGTTAAGATATCTTCAGCAGTGTTGACATGTTTATGTGTTACTGTTGGTGTTTAACACGTGGTTTGTTTTAACAATTAAAAACATACTGGAACCAAATGAAGAGGCTTAGTAACTTGACAATTCGTCAGCTAAAACTGGAATTTTTTGTTTCTTAACATAAAATATTAAAATTACAATAAATGTTTTTTTTTACTTTCAAACATTTTTTAAGTTCCATAAAGAACCGTAAAGTTCTTAGTAATACAGATACAATACACTACTTTTTTTAAATTATTTGAGTTATCATTTGACTTTTGCAACTGTATTAAATTGTATATAATACAAAAAATCTATTAATTAAAGGTATTTTATGATTATATTAAATAATCAAAGCGCATAAGAATTGAAACATCTATAAAAAACACAAACATCATGATAACCATTATGTTGCAATCACAAATCGTTATTAATCTGAGCGATTACAATAATGAAAAAGAAACTAATTTACATAGGAGATTATCCCATATTTAGTTTAAATAAATTAGTAACCTTTAGCATTTTACATTATAAAAGGTCAAATAAACAATAATAAGAAATACATTTTACATTATTTTAATTTTTAAAATATGCATATTTATTGTTAGTATTAAATTATTATTTATAATAATACAATTACAAATATTATTATTTAAAATTAAATTTTCATATTAATTGGCTATTGTTTAGTTATTGTGGCATTTTAATGTGGCCAACAGACAACAAAAACAAATTAAAAGTTCAAATACAATTACAAATGCATTTAGCAAAAGTAGCAAGCAGTCTTTAGCCAATAACAATTATTAAGAAAAAACAACAAACAATAATGGCCATAACAATTGCTGATAATAACCTCAATTATCACAGTTATTAGATATTATAATGTGGCAGCAAACAAACAATAACAAATAATTTCGTTTTAACAATATTTACATGAGTTTCAAACCATAATGGTTTGTAATGTGATTTTTTAACTTTTGTTTTACAATATATTTTCTTAGGTTTTCAATTTCAATATAAGCTTGGGATAAATAATTTCTTAGCTTTAGCTCTTTATTTATAATCTAAACGCTTGTATTTCTAAATCAAATAAAACATTCAACGCTTTCAACAGAATTTAAAAAAGAAGTATTTTTTAATTAAAAAACTTTTAACTTAGTCATTGAAATGCAAGAGCTAATATGATGCCACTTTCACATTATTTGGTTGTCAATTAGTCTATATATCCTCCATTCCATTATCACCAATTAAACAAGTCTATCAAACTACTAAAAAGAACTTTAAATATAGAAAGTTAATGGCCTTCTGCCGCTTAAATAAGGAACATCTACATATAAATACTTATGTAAAAGCTTCTAATGCTTTATCTATGTTTAACAATTTTTTCATTCAACCTCATTATTATTTCTAGCCAAAATAAATTTGAAGTAATTTTAAAGGTTTCTCTTTGAAAATGAAAAACAAAATTCCAAATTTAACTAAACAAAAATACACTAGATTCGATTGTAATGAATGTTTTATACATTTCATATAATTTTGTAATATAAACAAGCTTAATTAAGATGAAATGTTGTAAAGGGTGTCCCAACTAGAACGCAATTTTTAAATTTTAAATAAAACGCAGATATTAAATTTAATGAAATTTTCAATGACTTTTTTGCATAAATGCTGCGGTATTTCATTAATGCAGCGTCCAATTTCCTCTTTTAAGGCTTGAGTCGTCGTCGACTTATACGCGTAAACCATCGACTTTAAAAAACCCCAAAGAAAAAAATCAAAAAAAAAACCTTGAAAAAAACCTTATAAAATAGAAAATATAAGCCTATTTATTAAATACGTTTTCCCTTTATTATTTATGAAATAAATATAGAAATATATAATATACACAATAAATGTATGGCAAATAACTGGAAATAAAGATAAAATAAAAATTATTAGAGTCCAACCAAAACTAAGCGAAACCTAATTCAAACCAGTATTCGACACAACATTTAATTTGCAGTCTAATTTGAAACCAAACAAAATCTTATAAAAAATGTTTGCAGTTCATTTTAGGAAAAATTGCTAAAGTTCTGGCTATAATTTTTAATTAATTAAAATTAATTTAAAAAAATATTAAAAGTAATTGTTTTTATTATATTTTACTTGATACATTTATTTACATTTTCATTAAAAAAAATATTTTTTTGCAAAACTGATATGTAATTATTTATGATATTTATATGTTTACATAGACAACAATTATTAAAACAAAGGTTACACTAATAGTGGCAATATTAAACTTTAACTTAATTATTCCTAAAAATGTAGAATGTAAAATCTCTTTATGATACTCATTACAGCAAATAAAGGAATTATTTTTTTTCGAAAATTCTCAGACGATTTAACAAAACATCTCTGAGCGTCTGTCAAAAGATGACATGGCAGTCCCAATTTACACGAAACAATTCTTTAAGCTAAGCTGACAGACATCGGAGTGGAAGATACTACGAGTATACACTGGATTGTACTTGCAATTCGTTTTACTCTCTTATTCGTATTACACATGTATGTGTATACAAATGTGTGTATACTATCAAACAAGAACGATAAAATAAAGATTACACCATGCGCATGATTTCACGTTATGTGACGTAGAAGGGCCATTCTAAGGTTACCAATAATGTTTCATGTGTTAGAATAAAAATTCTTGCGAAAAATGTATGTTTTATGTGATAGTTGGCAACCTTGCAATTGAAATCTCTGAGAGTAAAAAAAATAAAATCTGTTTAAAAAAGAAAAACAAACAAAAAAAAACAACAAAAAATATAAACATGAAGAGTGCAGTGAGCAAATGCAAGCAAAACATGAGTAAAAAAAACAAGTGAGAAAAAATTAGCCAACAGAAACACAGAATGTGTGACGTCACGGGCCTAAATGGGCAGAACATTTTAAAATTTTACGCGCGTTGGCGTAATCTTTATTTTATCATTCTTGCCATCAAATACAAATAATAAATTATCAATCTTATCAATTATAAATATTTTCAATGCTTCGTGTAAATTGGCATTAAACTAAATAAAGTTGCTAAAATTATGAAAATCTGAAAACACAACAAAGTGTTCATGCCACAATAGAATATCATAAAACATAATCACTTGATTGTTTATTTGTTAACAATATTTAATTCTCGCAGATATTATATATTACCCTTAACACAAATTAATAAAATCACAAATTAATCTGAACTACATCAACAGCAACAACAACTATATTAAAATTAATAAAAGCAATAAAAACAATAGTTTGTCAAGCCCGACAATGTATTAACCTACACCAAGTTAATGCGCAGAAGACTTATTTCTATTATAGAATTAGAATTTGGAATTTTCAATTATATTGAACTCAGTTGTGTCAGATTTAAATTTCGTTGTATGATTAATGTATTTACTGAAGTCATTGAGTTTGTAAAAATCTGAGTGGATTAAAGTGTATGTTAAATGTGTTTAAATATTTTTGAAAGCTACGATTTTTTAACACAAATGCACTGATGCACTATGGTAGTATAGGATAAAAAAGAAAAACAACCATCAATGATAATAATAAAAATAATAAAAATTATGAGTTAAGTCAAATTCATGATTTGTTGTTAATTAAACTTGAACTTTTTTATTACTGAGATTTTTTTTAATGTTTAATAAATATTGTATTATATTTTAATTTGCATGCATGTTTTAAGTACTCTTGACAATGTTATAATAATTAAATTAAACATATTTTAAAATATGCTTTTATAATATTTACATACATATTTACAAGTGCAAATAGACATTTAACAATATAAAAATGCATTTTTTTTTGTGGCTGTTTAATTGATGGATTACAAGGGGATTATGGAATAGTGTTGAAATAATATTTAAACTAAATTAACAGAAATTAAAACAAAGAAATATGTATAATAATTATAATAGTTAATTTATGTACACTGAAAATAATCTATGATAATCTACTTTCTTTGCATTATTTAATAAAACTTTGCATATCTTCTATACTTCATTTACATTACGTTTCTAATTTAAAATTATATAACAGAAACGAATTGTTGTCTTTTTTTTAAATGTAACTTTCATCAATTGTTATTTTTTAAACTTTTCCACGTCTATTTGCACATGTCTGTCCAACCACGGTCATGACTTTTAACCAACTCAAACAGCAAACGACAGCGTTGCATATGCATATAATTCAAACAATAGCAGAATGACACAAATCTGTTTTATCTTATAATTAGTTTTACTTTCCGTAACACTTTCCATGGTTAAGTTATTCCACTACTCAAATCTAAACTCATTAATTATTACAACAGTATATGTATGTATATATAATCAGTATTTATTGTCGTTGGAACATCCATTTACGTCACTCAATCAAATTTGTTATCAACAACATACAAAAGTCCTTCATACAAATGTCCTGACGACCATCTTATTGTCACAGTCAATGTACCGGTCAATGAACGATAAAATTGCACTACGAAAAGAACTCTAAATGTCGAGATTATATTTCAACATCTATTCGGCAATATGTCAATGATTGACAAATTATCCTGTCATGGTACAAGGCGTAAGAAGTACATAAAGAATCACTTAAACATAATAGTTTAATCTATATCAATGCATAGAAGAAATTTTATTTTCAAGTGTACGTATCGTTGTATAAATATAAAGAATAAATCAATATTTATTGTTATATTTATTGCCTTATTGACTGACGTCTTTTTGATGTGAACATAGATATTTATGGTTTGATTTCTAATGATTTTAATTGCATAGCAAATAAAATCACTTGACGTCACTTTGGCACAAGTTTATGAATGATGGAAATCAACCGACACCATACATATTTCTAAAAATTCTTTGCGTTATTTAGTTTAATTAAAATTCTTGCTTACATGAGAGAATTTGCAGCCAACTAACTACACATTCTCGTAACATCATGATTTATTGTGCGAGTATAAAACTCTTTAAGCAATATTTAACCAAAAACTGACTTACTCGTACATGTATTCATCTATTCATCTATAAATATGTTTTTCGGTTCGTTGCGATCAATTTATTTCATTGCACATAAATACTTACTCACGCGCATGCATCACTTGTATAAATTGTTGTTCTTCTTGATGTTATTTAAACGTTGTTGTATCTGTGTATGGCTGTACGCCTCTATGTATTATGTGTATTTTTAGTTATTACCCCTCACCACTAATATGACCAAAGAAATTATTGTTGTGTAACTAAAACTAAGCAATAAAATTTTGCTTTAGTTTATTAGCGCTGACAAAGTTATTCATTTCACATTCAAACACACACAATACATACATATGTGCTTGTACATATACATACATATGTATGAAATACATCGATAGTCGCCTTCATGTATTTAGTGTAATTACATCCATAATCAATTTAATAGCACATACATATATAACTTATGGCGCTTTCTTTTCTGGCAAAAATGTTACACGTTTTTCCCATTTCGCACCTTTTTTAATTTTTTTGTGTTCTTTTCTGAAAAAACTTCAACACTGCTAAAGTGTAATGTGTTCTTTTCTATAGATGTCACACTATAAATTTAAAAAATGTTGCACCTTTCACACTCTGTATTTTTAGAGGGGGAGAATCGCATAATAAAACAGCTGACATTTGTTTTGTTTAAGAATGTGTGTTTGTGTTAAGAAACAAAAAATATACAAAATGGAAAATATTACTACTTTTTTATGTGTTAAAAACAATTTTGGATGACTTGTTGGATTCATCTTTATCATCTGATGCTGATAAAATATTTTATATGATTATGGAAAGCAATCCACAACCGCGAGCGAAAAACTTTGTAAAGAATGTAATTAATGAATACTCTGAAGTTGATGTATGTCAAATTTCATAGGACAATATCTCCTACTTCCTATATATGTAATGCAGGGATGTCAGCGTCATACACAATTGTGTAAGCAAAACTCACATGTACGCTCACGCTCTTTTAATGTACAAGCGTAAAATATAATTGTTTACTGCAAAACACTCTCATTCAGCGGGAAGTATCGCACGTCTTGTTTTGAGGCCTCTAAACAGAAATAATATATTTATTATTTATTATCTTTGTTTCTATTTTGTTTTACTTTTGTTTTTAACATTGTACAATGATTAAAAAAAAAACAAATTGCTTGTGGGTTTTGTACGAGGTGTACTTGTTGTAGTATCAAGAATAACTGTGATGAGGCCTCGTAATAGGCCTCGCAACCGCAGTTTTCTCCCGCTGGGAATGTAAGAAACAAGAGTAATCACACCAACACAATCATAATTGACACCACTGATGTAATGTATGTTTATATATATAATTTTTATAGTTTAAGAAGAATTTGCGTATTAGTCGGAAAGGTGCCATTGGTCTTTTTGAGAGATATTCATTGTCTTATTTCAAGCAATCTTACCAGGGAGCTATTTGCTTCTTTTTTTTTAACAAAAAAAATAAAAAACAGCTGTACATGAAAAAAAAGAGTTACACTGTTGTGATTTTATATTCTATTCTGACCATTAAACATGCGACATCTTTAAAATGTGGGGTAAACATTATAAAAATGTACATAATAAAGGTGTAACATTTTATTTCAGAAAAGAAAACACCATTAAACAAGACACATGTTTATACAAACAGATTAAAAAAAACTGACGTAAAACTAATCATGAGAGTCGCAGGTCAATAGGAACCGGTTGCATTTGTAACATTTTAAACAAAGGTACTTGCCATTGCTGGTGTTATTAATATAAATAATATTCCCAGCATACCATTCTAAGAGCGTTCCGAAAAAGGAGTCAGAAAAGAGTCCAACTAAAGAGCATTTTCGGAGCGAAAGAAAAATTTGCTTGTTACTGTGCTAAATCGGCACGCAGTATGACTCAGAAATTCCACTTAATTATGTGTGCACCAAAGCGTTGTTGTCCTGTTATTTGTGCCTTGAACAAACAAAACATAGCTGTACCACACAAGAATGATAAAAACAAGATTACACAGAACCCAACAAACCCTCATAAAAGACTCTTTTCTGACATTATCGAAGAGCATTTTCTGAGGGACCATTTTCGAATGTAATGACCCTCTTTTCTGAAGGTTTTCGGAGCAATTATGATTGTCTTTTGGGCTCATAAAGAGCGTTAACGCTCCGAAAAAGGTGTCAGAAAAGACTCTTTTCGGACTCATATGGCTTGCTGGGTTGCTATTCAACACAAAAAAAGTATCTATTGTTGTGGTGACCATAATTAATTAATCAGCCGATCAACATTACATATTTTTCTATCTCCATAGGCTTAGATCACTAATGATGCTAATTTATTGACCCATACTGTAAGTGTAGGTATGCGTGTCAGACTTTACGTTCGCTCATGTTTATGCATGACATGGCGATGATATTTGCAAATACAAAATGACTGTGTGTGTTATAAGAATATTTCAGTTATGCATGTTCACGATTATATCGAACTTCAGTTATTGTTGCTATTTGTCTATATAATTGAGTTTGTGGAACTGTGTATTTATTATATGAGGGTTATTTCATTTCTAACTTTTATTAGGTTTAAAATATTTCTAATTTTGTAGTTTTCTTTGAGTTTCATGAAACGAACCACAACTTTGCACTTTACATACTGTATAATATATATTCATAAGTTTATACATATGTATGTATGTACCTATGTGCAACACAGTAAGATAGCTTTTGTAAAATATTAAATGTTTTTAAACAAATGTGTGTTTGCGTGATGATGCATTTATTTTATATACCCGTGTTTGTGAAGCACAAAGGTTGTGTTATGTTTGTTAGAAAAAACAAAACCGTAGAGTATAAAAGATGTTAGAAACACTCACATGAATGTATTTGACTTTAGTTTTAAACAACTCTCAACTAAAATTAAACTTTTGTTTTTAACATTTATACTCTTGACTAAAAAAAGTAATTAATTTGAAATGCTTTGTTAGAAATATGTGTACTAAACTTATTTATATTGAGCATAACAAATGTTTTTATGCATTTCAATTTTTAAGCGATTAAAATTTCTATCAGAATTAATACTTTATTCAATAGCGAGTTTAAAATACTATACGAATGCATACATGTGCAAATATAATATGTGTATCTTATATAAGACATATACACATATTATATTTGGTTTCTCTATTGATTCGAGAGTGTTGTACAATGTAATTCAGTTATAATGTCTAACAGATTCAAACCACTTTAGAATTACTGTTTTACGACCATGTTAATAGAAAATAGTACCTGAAGTGTAAATGTTGTAGGAATATTATGCTCAGTTTTGATTGCCTCTCTCTCCCTACACAATCAATGTTCAACGAAACTAGTGAATATGTGGTTCTAACTAGAGCTGTTTAGTTGGTTATACTCGCATACATTTACTGTACATACAAATGTGCATACATGCATACTCGTACATACATATGTACACGTATGTTCATGTTTGCTACTGCTGCTGTTAAATAATGTGATTGTTAAATCTTAACATAATGCAGCGGCAAAAAGGATTCATTAATATCTACTTACATAAATCCATTCACAACAGAAGTATACAACTACATACATATATATACCCATACAAACATACATATCTACTTACCTATATTGAAGTTTGCAATCGTATACTGGTAACATTAATTGGTTATTAAATGAAGTGTGCAAGTGAGAGTTGGCGAAGGATGGTGATTTTCGCATTGTAAATGATAATGCAATTATACTAAACGTACAGTTAATGATAAAAAGCTCTTCAAAAAATATTAAAATAATGAACTATCAACACTTAAATGCATTTTGAATTCACATGCTTATGGAATATTTAAATATAACTCTAACTCTTTTCAGACTTGTTAAAATCTAGTCAACCCATTTGTTAGATAAGTTGGCTTAACAGCAATTATGTAAATTAAATTTTTTAACGTCTTATCTTATTAAAGCACTAGTTATTATGCACTTCCTTAATAACATTTACTTTATTATATACTACTTGTAGTATAATATTTCAGTTTACCAAATCTTATCCTCCAGATTGGCATTTGGCCTTAATTAAATTAAAACTAGTCTTTTATTCCCATAAATGTTTGATGTGCAAAAATAGACAAGTGTCTTGCAAACAAGATTTTATATACAATTTATATTTGCTATTTTCTCCCTAAACTTTATAATATTAACACAGGATAAATAAAAAGAAATCCCTTAAATAAACAACCTACATATTGACGATAAAGGAAAGTTTTATAAAAGCTTCGGCACATAAAAATGCAAAACATATATAAATATTTTTATACTCTGCGGAATATACAGATTTATGACAGCATAAGAGAATATACTCGACAGGTATTTTGGTCTGTTACAAACTGAAGAATGTTTTGTTTTTGTGGCGGAAAAGAAAAAAATTACATACATGTTTTCTGCATAAAATTGATTGATGAGTATTTCATAAATACAAATTTATTCTACATTTTCTACGTTTTCTAAATCCAGTAGGAATTTGTTTAGATGAGATTTTATAGAAATCAGGCCTAAAGCGCTCTTTACAAAACTCGTATCTATATATTCTTGACAAAGTCTTTTCTCTATAAAACTGAGACTTTAAACCACTGAAAAAATGCTGTGTTAAAAATTTGTGAACTATCAAACATATTCGTTATAAACCAATTTAATAATTTTGTAGATGCTAAAAATATAATATCAAGCCGCACATGACACTTTACTAGGAACTTGAGTAGCAGCTAAACGATCAATGAAATAAACTTTTTTCCTGTTTACAAACTTTTTTTGTTTTTTTTTTACTCAACTTAACAAATATTACAAAATAGCAAAAAAGTGAATGAAAAAAGGAAAATTTGTTTTGAATACAACTGCGATAAAAACTAAGAAAATGTGTTTATTTTTGCTAGCGCTATAAGCTTTAAGGGAAAAGAAAGTATGTCTTTTTGACTAAAGTGTTCATTTTCATTACATACTTCAGTTAAACTACATTTAATTTAGAGCCTGTTGTAATGGCTTATATATTTTGTTGGTTTTGCTTTTGTCTTTTTAATTTTGTTGTTGGTTTCTCAGTGTTTTTATTACCTAATTTAGTTTTTTCCTTAACTCCAGCATTATTTTTTCAACAATAAGGGACATTTTACAAGTTTCTTTTATTTCATTTTGTATTTCTATTGCCCCGTTCTCCTGTTTTATTTGTAATGAAATGATTCTTTTGTCTGGCCATTTTTTTTTTCTAAAATGGCAAATACCAAAACCTAATGTTTACTTTTAATTAATTTCCTCAAAATGTTTATTTCAGAAAAAGATACAAAAAACTACAAAACGAAATAAAATGTTCGTAAAAGATGAGGTATGAACACAACCACACAATCACACCATCACACATACACACACCTACTCACTTACAACAGCGCCTTTAGCTTAACATTAACTGTTGGTGTAAACGGAAATTCTTTTTATTTATTGTTAAAACTACTGCAATGAGATAGAAAAGAAAAATACACCAGCAAGGAATACAATTGACAGGATAAAACCTTAACAGTGGTTGACCACATTTAAAAGACAAATTAAAACAAAAGGAAAGAGAGTAGAGCAGAGTAGAGTAGAGTAGAGATTGAAAAAATAGCCATAGACAAAGACAGTTCTTCTCTTATACAACACAAAAACACTCACACATTAAATAGATTTGAAATACGTATGTAAACAAAAAGGAAATATAATTCAACGATGCAAATTAAAAGGTAATCAAGCATGAAGCAACAAAAAACATTACAAATAATTGTGTAAATTAAATAATAAAATTCAAATGGAAAAATTTGATTAACATCTTTTTATAAACAAAAATGAGCGCCTACAAAGTTAAACCAGCCAAGTTGAAAAAACATACATACAATTAGAGATTTAATCTACAAATACACTTTTGTCTTTCTTATTGAATTTATATCATTTGTAATTTGAGATAAGCATGTCAAAGAGAGTAAATGACACAGTTTACAAAGTAACACGCCATACAGCAACTAACCCTTCAACACAGAATTATAATATTTTTTAGAATTTATATATTTATTATTTAAAAACTAGATTTTGTACAAAGAATTTATCAATTTGTCAATTTTCTAAAGAAACATACATTATCTACCTTATCTACTGTTTAACGATTATGTTTGATAAACACGATTTTCATGGGCATAATGTATAATATTTATTTTAAAATATGCTGGATTGAAAGAAATGTTGTTAATTGATTTAATACATACATATGTATTAACTGAAAACTAAATCTTCAGCATTTATATTAGAATAAGTTTATGAAAATCAGACGGCAAATAAAAAATATAAATTAATTTACCACATAAAATTGAAACCTAAATTCAAACATTAATAGTTTTATTAAAAACCTCTAGAATTTATTTCAAATTAAAGTACATATTCGAATATATCATATTATTAAAGAAATTATTTATGATTGTTTTTTATGTGCTATGTAGACCTTTTATATTGTTAAAAATCTTCCTATTTCATTAGTTCGGCTTGAGGTCCCTTTTATTAAAAATATAAAAACTCTTGTTCGTTTTTAATTTTTATTATATTTTATTTATTTCCAATATTTCGACCAACTTTCACTGTCAGTGAAAGAAACTTAAAATATTAACATCGGACAACACTGTATTAAACATTAAATTATATTTCTTCCCTGAAGATGATCAACAAAGTTGGTCGAAATATTGGAAATAAATAAAATATAATAAAAATTAAAAACGAACAAGAGTTTTTATATTTTTAATAAAAGGGACCTCAAGCCGAACTAATGAAATAGGAAGATTTTTAGAAATTATTTATATATAAATATTATAAATTGAAATCTAATCAAATTGTCTTTAGTGCATTTGAGTAACAGTTTTCGTAAAAAAATTAACCAACTTTTTAACGTTCTGTGATATTAGCTTTAAGTTAAACTTGACTTAAGTTTTGTGATCGTGTATTACATTTTTATTAATTATTTGATTATTTATACCAAAATTCTGTTCGTGATGTCCCGTTTTTTAGTATTAAAGTAACTAATTAATAATAAAAATTAATATCGAATAATAAAAAACATCAAAGCTATTATTTAGAACGAGACCCCTGAAGGAGTTAGAATAAAACTAACGAAACATTGGGTAAATACAATAAAATAAAAATCGAAAAATTTTTTATTTACCTTTGGAAGCAAACATTTGACCAAATTAGCCTCAAGGAAACTCCTTAATAATTATAATAACTATAAACATTGGTCACAAAAACAAATTAATTTTTAACTTTTGCTGCATTGCAATTATAAAATAAAAAATTTAAATAAAATAAAATTTAAATAATTTTTTTCTTCTGGATTGTTTTTTACAATTTTATTTTTTGCTTTAATTAGTTATTTTTGTATATGAAATTTAACATATTTTTCAATGTAAAATCTAATATTTGTAACTTATTATGTTTTAATAAAAGAAACTTTTCTTTTAACTATTTTTTAACAAATTATTATTCAGTGTAATACAATCTTTACTTCCACTAAATATAGACATTTTCATTTTCAATTATGTATTTCACACAAAACGAAAAAAACAGTACGTAGTTACAATCTCATTCTGCATCTCTTGCTGAAAAAATTTTAATTTTTAGTCTTTTTTTCAACCACCAACAAAACTGAAATATTTAGAACAACAAAGATTTAGTTTGGCGGTGTCAGGAATCTATTATAAAATTTAAATGACAATATTTGTTGTTAAAATATTTTTGTTATGCAAAATATATTTCTCGACTATTTTATTCATGCTCGTGTTCATAGGGAAACAAATATGTAAATATAACAAAAAAAAAAACAACAACAAAAATAGCAATAATAATCATATTTTATAACAAAACAGGAAGTTTTGTTTATTAAGCAAAAAATACATTTAGCTAAAAGTAGACATACAAGCATATTTTATACACATGACACATATCGTTGGCTCAAATATGAAATAATGTAAATAACAAAAAACAATAAAAGGGAAATTTGAATTAATTTGTTGCGAGTTTTATCAGAAGCTAACTTCTTAACAGCTCTTTGATAGAAAAACAATAATCAACTTTGTTTATTTTTACCTCTTGATTTACAAAATAATCATTGTAACATAATATGTACCTACAAAAACTATTGTAAACACATTCATATATATTTCTAAATAATGTTAAAATATAAACAATTTACTTACTTCAGTGCCCGAATATTTGGACTGTGTATAATTAACCCCTGCCCCACGATGTCGAACGATAACGTTCGCTTAGATAAGAATTAAGACACAAACTTGATTGTGCAATAAACAAACTTGATTGAGTAAAAAATAGTTACGATAAAAAGTTTGTGTCTTAAGTCTTATCTAAGCGAACGTTATCGTTCGACATCGTGGGCCAGGGGGTAAATCTTTATTTAATCTATTGTTTATTGTAGTCTAATTTGTTATACAAAAATATATTTAATAAACAACATTAAAAGAAAAAAATAAATAATCAACTTTGATGCCTTACTTCTCAATTGTAATTAATTCTTCTAACTGGTTGGTTTTATGTTTAATCAAACGATATAAAAATCATATTTATGTTTTTTATAAAAAAAAAAAAACTAATTTAAATTTCTAAAAATTCCCTAAAATCTGGCAGCTAATGAAAGTCTACACTAGTACTTAATTTTTACTATAAATAGAGTAAACTTTGTATTCACTATTTCTCCTAAAACAACGGATATAGATTAATGAAATATGGTAGAAATTGTATATTTCTTAATGTGTATACAAATTTTAGTTTCACAACAAAACTATATATAAAAAAATTCACAAAATTATATAATTTTATTTGATATATTCGAAATCTACATTAGGATATGATATTTGGAAAACCCTTTAAAGTCACGGTTAACACAGATGTGTCGTGTAGCACAAGGTTATTTCAAGTTTAATTTTTCATTTCAATAACGTTTAATATTTGTTCACAATAATCACTACAAATGTTTATTCAACATTTCAATAAAATATTTCACACACAATAAAACTATTTCGTTTTACAGCTGATTTGAGCATATTTAATTATATAACACTTATTTTTCAATTAAATATAAAAATAACAAATAATAATGACTATCACGACAATGTTCATGATGATAATGATGATGATGATGAAATTATTAATAATGTCAATTTTACACTTAACTAAACATTTCTATAATTAAATGCAAACGAAGAGAAAGCAAAAGTCGTAGTAGCCAACAATTCACAGAATCACAAAAAAAATCAAACATTAATTATAAATAATTGTTAAATAAACTTAATTACAGAATGGAATCAAATACAAATTGAATTAAAAAAACCTGTAATGACAGTGTAATGCACTAATTTTTAATAAATCTAACTAAATATGACACATTTGTACGCATATAAATTAAATACAACGAAGTTAACCTTTTTTTTTGAAACTTAATGCCAGACTGTAATGCAGCAATGAGCTAATTTTTAAACTCCCAACTGAATATTAATTAAACGCTTGCCTTTCCAAATACTGCTACGGAATTATTATTTTGCGTTTAGGAGATAAACACAGTTTGCAACTCAAAGATCTGCTGGCGCTGTCTCACACTCGACTAGAAACCAACACTGCACTAAATTTCCACCCACAAAAACAGTAGAAGTTTTAAATAATATGTTGAATCTTCTCTCCATTTCTTCATGATCCTGATAAAATAACAAACACTAAAGAGGAAACTTTAAAATATTTTATAATTTTCCAAATTAGATGTTTTTTAGATGTTCTACAGCCACCCTTTTTTAATTCGGTCTTTTATCGCTATCTTGAATAGAAGAAACAGAGTTTAGAAATATTTTAATAATAATAATAAATATCTGCTGTAAGACAGGTTAAACTAACAGAGAATAGTTCCAATAATAATAATTCAAAAATTTCATAATCTTTTTGCAAAATTGTGTATAATACACTAATCAGAATCTGATTTTCGACTAACCGAAATATATTGTTGCGTTATGATTCACCAACTAAAACTACAGCATAAAACTAGTTTTAAATTTTATACCGAATTTTTCTGGAATAAAAGATTTTTGAGGGAAATTACAAAAAAAAAAAAAAAACGATCTTTGATAAATTATCACAAATGTTCATTATATTTTTGCTGTTTTTAAAAGCTTATTATGTGACATTTTTGGTATGTGGTTCAAAATGGCATAACATTTACTTAGTTATGGATGTTTTAGATTTCAGATACATTTAGTTAGCTCGATGTCAGTTAAGTGTCCGAGATCAGTTATGAGTACTAAAAAAGAGAGTATACTCGAATCATGACTTTTAATTTATTGCACTTATACATATGTACACGTACTTATACTTGTCTCAACCCAGCTAGCATTTTTATGATGGAATTTTCGGTAGTCATCTTGCTTAATCATATTTGACTACTTTCGCTGATTAATAACTGAGTTTTCAAAAGGAACAGACAAATATGTTTATTCTTGATGATTAAAAACTGATGTATTTTTTTTTTATCGTTTGCCAAAGTTATTTTTCACTACTCTGGGTTAGAGTGAGGGCAAGAGACAGCAATTATTCAAAAGTCATAGACAAATATGTTTATTCTTGATGATTAAAACCTGATCTATTTTTTATTTTTTATCGAGACACCAATTTTTGTGTGTTTCTTTTTGTTTTGTTGGTCAAGATTTTTTGCTTCGTTTACCATTGTAACGGGACATCTTAAATAAATACAGATTTCATGAGTTGCAATTAAATTGACATTCATATCGTTTGAAGTGGTGAAAAGAGAAGTCTTGTTTTTTTGAATAAAATAAAAAATATATGTACATTTGGAATAATTAATAATTAATAAAAATAAATAAGTGAATAAATAAAGTGAGTTTAAAAAGATACTGAATAGCTAAAAGAGAAGCTGAAAAAATTATGTCAAGTGATGTTAGAGTTCAACAAAATATGGAAGAGCAGATTATAGACTGTCCAGAAGTTGGTTATAGTTTTGAGGCACTGTTTGAAAGTGATGGAAATAAAAACGCCTTTTCCAGCAGTGATAGTGAAGAAGACGAATGTAATATTTGTGAATTATTGGGTAAATGGGCAAGTGATTTTTCCATAATTTTCGTTGCATTAAATGCACTGTTATGTCTAATTTAACATTAATTTAAAATAAAATAAATTTAAATATAATAAAAAATGTAAAATGTTTTTCATTTATAGCAAGATGTACCTAAGAAATTGGTCAGAAATAATAGAAAATGTTATCATAAAATGATCACAAATTATAGTCAGATGTGTATAAAAAATGAATCAAAAACAATACAAAATATGATTATAAAATGATTGCAAATTTAACTTAAAAATGATAACAAATATACATGGAAACTGCATAAAAGCAGATATCAGAAATGATTAGTGAGGAATAGTCATATGCAGGATACCATTTTCTCCCGATGACAGAATCATTTTTAATTAGAAAATGTGTGCATATTCTATAGTTTTAATCATCCAGAATAATCAAATGTGATTTTTTTTTGATCATTATTTTCACAAAATGCTAGCTGGGAATATCATCAAACCACAACTCATCTTTAAAGTTTAAAGTCCTCATTATATTCATACTCAATCTCATGTACATATGATGTTGTTTATTTTGACTCTCCTTAACTCAATGTACGTAGACGATAAAAAAAAATAAGTATGACTCGCATACACTCATGCGAATGTGGTACATTTTTTACAGCCTGCTTATAAAAATTAGATAAAATAATAAATTTTATATTTTTCCCAATATGTTTTCCTATAAACTTATTTGTATGTTTTTATATTTCTTTTTTACTTATTTTGTAGAAATACCTAACGGATTAAGCTGAATTTTAAATGATTTAACTGAGTTGAATACTTTATTTTTCTTAAAATGTAAATCTAAATACCGCGGTTTATGAATCAAACATATTGGGAATGGTATGAGCTCAATGTCGGCGTTGGTACCAAATACCACTCTTCTTTCCCCTTTTACCCACAAACTCAAAAGTTGAGCAGCAAAAGTGGCAGTGTGTGACTTACATCCACCTTCATTTATAATTCAACGTTGTTGTGAGTTTGACTAACTCAGAGCAGTTAAATTACAATGATGTAAAACCACTTGTACTTAAAATGTTATGAGTAGTTGTGAATCGTAAAAAAACGATTCATCTCTGTTAAGTGTATAAAGAAAGTGAAGTTAGCATTAGATATGGTGTGATTGTAGCAATGTTAGCATAAGTACTTTTAAGAACATAAGAACATAGGTGCCTATTATGAGCTAAATATGATTTTCGACTGCGGTCGAAAATGCTTATCGAAGGAATTTTCATTTGGTATTATGGTGCACATTCGATGAAAAAACGCTATTGTGAAAATCACTCTTTGTGTATTATTCCAACTCATAATACAAATTTTACATTCGATAGTCGATTTTCTATAGCCAGCCAATATCTATTGTCAAATGCAGCTCATAATAGGGGCCATAATCATTTGCTTTTTTAATGTAATCTATATTTCTGTTAAACAAAATTTATTTTAAACTTGAACCAGTCTAATGCGCGAATATGTGTTAGCAATTTATAAACATTTATGTTGCTCAAATATTTAAATATAAGTTTATTTTCTATTATTTTCTAACTTTGTACTTTGTGCTTGAATATTTGAACATATTTATGTTGTTAAATACTTGTTATGTATGTATGTTCCTTTTTTATATTTGCACTCTCACCCAAAAACCTAATTAAAAATATGCTTTGTGTTATCATGCATGTATGACCGACAACATGTCAATGTCACACAGTGTTATGCCAAACCGTATTTGTGTGCGAGTGCGGTTTTCTATTGTATAGAAAATAATATTCAAAACAACATTTAAGTACTCGTGCATCCATCAGCTACAAATGCATTTACTACTTAACAGTAAATTTTAATATTTACAGAATTTGTTTGGTTTTTATTTTTCTCAATTTTTAGCCTTTTTGTTATGTGTTTAATTGTTTATGTTTTTGTGCAATAATGTGCAATTGTGGCATTTAAATACATACAAATACATATATTAAAGTTTATGATTTACTACAAATTAATACTCGAAACAAAATTTTAAAAAACTTTAAACACATACCAGTTGAATATAAAGTGATCTCAAAAAACTATAATATTTAAATAACACAGTACAACACAAGATTTCGGGACTCAATTGTGATAATAGTTTATGAAAGTGGCCCCAAAAAGAAGAACTTCTGCATCATTTGTTTGCTCATGTTACATCAAATAATAATTTAAAAACTAATTTGAAGTTAGTAGTATCGTATAGGGAATTTATCACGTTTTGGGCTCTTTTGTTTGTCATAACTCGAGAACCACTAGTCCGCATAAGCTAAAAAAAATTTAAAAAAATTATAAATAAAATGAGACATAAAACATGAAAATCGATGAATGCGAATCAATCACCTGAAATATGTTGCACAGTGTTATATTGTATTTCTATATGTATGCAAGCATTAAGGTGGGCATTGTTTTTAAAAAGAAACTTTAAACACACATACAAATATATACTACATAGAAATGTTGAAATCAGTGACCGTGTAATTGTTTCTGCGACGAATGTATGTCAACGTAGGAAAGAAAAATTAAAAACAATTCTTGAGTTGTAGAAAATTTCTAATTTAAACTTTATATACAAATCGTTCACAACTCAAATGCTTAAAAATTAATTTATTCGTAATTATGAGTATGTAAATATTCAGCTATTAGTTAAAAGTTTATTATTGCAAGGTTTTAACTCTTGTAAATTTTACTTAAATTCGCCTCACTTAACTCAACAATTAATATGCAATAATTCTGCATTTTATTTATTTTACTTTTTAAAACAATTAATTTTTGAATTTTAAAACATACAATTTCCATGGCAACAAATATACATATAAATGTTTAAATTTAATTATGTCGGTTCATTAAACAACTTTAAATATAACAGTTAAATAATAAATTAAAACCGTTGTTTTGGTAGCAACCAAAAGTTGAAAAAAACTTTTATCAATTAATATTATTTGTTCGTTCCGATACAAAATCATTTGTTTTGTAGGTAAATAAAAAAATAAAAAATATGTAAATAAATAAGAAATAAAAATAACAGTCATACCGATCACATAACATCCTACTGCTACGGACTGACCTTGAGGTATTCAACAAAGTTTAGTTGCAAATTCAGCTTTATAACAAAATATTTAAGAGAATCTTTTTTGCCAAGAAATCAGACAGACAGTTTTAAATTTGAGTTTTCATAATGTTTATCTGTACTTCTGTGTTACATTATCTGGTATATGAATTAATAACACGCCACATATCTAAATAATAATATGTAATAGCAAAAGCTTTTCTACGAAAAAAGCAAAAGAATTAAAAATATCTATGAGAAAAGTGCATACACATGTAAGTACGTATAGAAAGTATTTGCTAAGCAAACAAAATATATCCCCTACATTTAATTTTAACAATATTTTTTATGTTTTTTATATGTACATTCACATCTGTAACCATTTATTTTTATATAATTTAACCATGACATTGTATTGTATTGTATATATCTGCACATCCTTCTACATTATTTATTATGTATTTTTTTTGCAACTATCACATTGTAACTGTGAAGGATTGTAAAAAATGTGAGAGCACCAAAGCTGCAATTAAATACAGTTTATGGTATTTAAAATACACACATTTCTTATGTGTTTGTAGTACTTTTCACAAACACCCTGCAAGCAATCATATAATTTTACACAGCTCTGTGAAAAAACTCTGTAAAAACGACAAAAAATAAACTAGTAAACAAATATGTGGAAATATTATAATTTATCAAAAAAAAATAAATAAAAATAAAAGGGAGAGGAGAAAAATCCATAATTTTTAATATTTATTTAAGAATTAAGAAACAAATAAAAATGTATGAAAGAAAAAAATAAGGGACGGGAGAAAAATCCATAAATGTTAAAATTTATTTACTGATACTGCTGTTATATACATAAAGTTAGTCCCCGTTTACATTATAAGATTTTTGTTGCAGCAATTTTTGTCGCTTCTTTTTTAAAATTGCATTTGCATTTACATTGTATGATTTTTGTTGCGACGAATTTTTTGGGGTTCATATTTTTTGGCACGTTTAAAACTACGATTGAGGAATACGTCTCACCGCTCTCACCAACAAAGCAAGAATCGCAGCGACAAAAATCTCATAATGTAAACGGGCACTAAAGCATGGTACTCTGTTCAAATTTGCGAAATTTGTTGAGCAACATCAATTATTTCGCTTGAAAATTTTTCCAATTAGCAAGTGGTGACAATGCCGCGATTTAGAAGAAAATTGTCGTTTTAATTGCCCTTAGGTATGCAATATTGTTTCTTTTATGTAAACAAAAACCATATGTTTTTATTTTATGTGTTTAAGAAATCGATACAAAAACTATATTATTATCCATGATGCTTTTATGGCGTTGCGGTTGCAATGTAATTTATTGGTTTTATTCCTTATATTTTTTTCTTTTTCGTACTGCCGATACTGCTTCTCAGTTTCACTAAATTTATTTTTGTATTTATCTATTATTTTTTGTTTTATAAGTACTATTTTCAATTTGATTCATTTTTGTGCCAAACTATTAAATTAAAACCACAATGACAAATAAATTCTAAACAGCTGTTGTTTTCAATTTCGTGCGAAATAAGAGCCGCTTACATTATTTCGCAGTTGAAAAAACATGCTGTCAGAAACATTTTGTAACTTTTCACAATAAGAACAGAATACAACTTCAGCAGCATTAGTTCGCATTTATTTCGCATCAATTTTTTTATATGGGCTATTGATAGTATTTCGCACGAAATGATGAACAGAATTCCATGCTTAACTTTATAATATTAAGGTTTAAAAAATGTTAAAGGCAATTTATGCTGTTTATCATGCAATATATAGATACATTTGAATGTTACAAAGAATATTTTAGTTGATAGCAAATTATAATTATAGCAGTCATTTTAGTAAAGGGACTGTGTCTTAGATAGACCAAATATTAACAAATGTTTTTCGCGCTTCGTTTCATAAATACCCTACACGAGTATATGGGGTAGTAGTAGTAACTGATCCATTTTAGAAAATTTTTTAGATTTTTGTCATAATTATAATGTGAGAATTGTAATTTTTCTTTCCTTTACTATATTATTGTTTTGTTAATGTCTAATGATAATTTTCTTAAGAAAAAAAACCAATACATATAAATATAAGAGAGATGGAGAGAGTACCCGTTTACTTATGTTAATTGAATTTGGTCCAAGTTTCATAGCAATTTTTACCAAAAAATTATGGACGCTCTCCACCGACTTTGTGACACTATAAGAAATTCATATGAAAATCTGCCAATCACAATTCTAAATGAAAAAAAGTTTTTTTAAAACTTCATGTAAAGTAGAAATTGATACGAAATTTCCTCTCCCTACTGATTCTATCAACATTGGGACATATTGATCGTGATAGTAAAATATAATGCCACTAATTGCTAAAAGAAAATCTTTGAAGTATTACGTAGTTTTACACAAAATGTTTGAAGTATTACGTAGTTTTACAGATGTGCCACATCAATAGACTAAGGTCTTATAAAAACTGAAACAAAAACAATTTTATATTCTACAGAAGCTGATGTATAGAACATGTTGTTTGAAAAACTAAGTAAATAGAATCTAATTTTAGGCAATAATAACATGAATTAAGTTAACAAATTTTAAAAAAAAAAATTCCACAACTAATTAAATTTTTGTGACTTATTGAGTTATACTACTTTCATAGTTATTCGCACATCAACTTTTTTTTTTTAAATAAAATTGTAAGCTTTTTATTACAAAATAATTCATAAAAATTTTGTTAGCTTATATTTTTTTGTAAATATAAAAACATTGAACCAATTCGTTGCAATTAAGTGTGGCATCATTTAAAAATGATTTTAGATAACTTTGTCATTCGAAATACCTTAATTCCACAACATAATTCGTATGTCATTTCCTGCAAATTTTTCAAAATTAAATGAACTTTTTCTATTTACCTTAATCCTACAAAACTTTCATATGCCAAGTAATCTTAATATGGATTGTAAGATTTAAAAATCTTATTTGTCATAAGCATGTTAAACAAGTTGAACTTTTGTGCACAAACCAACAAAATTATTTTTAAATCATAATCATCATAGTTGTACGCTTGTGATGAATACAAATGCGTATGTAAATGTTTATGTTTATGTTTAGTGAAAAACTGGATTTAAAAGGAATATTTACTATGAAATTCCTTGAAAGAGAAAATGCTTTTAGTTATGCAATCATAGTAAATACTCTAGTAGCATATATCACAAACAAAAAATAAAAATCTAAAAAAAAAAAATACTAAATAAATAAAAACCTTTGTATGCTGCTGCTTATGGCTTGAATATTAATATAAAGGACATTAACAAACTTTTTATTGGTAGGTTTTTAGATTGTGCAGTTTTCTATTCAGTCTGTTTTATTTGTGGAATAAAAAAAGTTTATTTAAATGTATAAAATAGATTTAAAGAATTTATCAAAAAAAAAAAAAAAACAGTAACAAAAATTAAACATTTTAGTTTAAAATCTATCTATTGCGAACATTAATAAAAATTAGAAATATAAAAATTAGGCAATGACATTTCCATATACACAAAACTCATGATTCTAATATTGGTGAATTTATAGTTTTTTGTGTTGTATAAATATTTGTATTTTTAACATGTACGATTGCTACTAGATACCAGAACAGTGGATTCCGACACTATAAATTTCAATTTAATACAATGAAATGAAATAATAATTTTCCATTTTAGGATTATGCCTGTTTTATGTGACATGGTCAATAAATAAATTGAAAAGAAATAAATTTTGAAATAGATTTTTATATGCATACGAATCTATGTACATTTGTTTCAAAATTTTAAAAACTATGCAAATGTGTAATATGTTAAATACAGTGTGCCACACAACAAAACTATTACTTTGCCAAAAACGGCCCTAATTAATTAGGCATCCAGTCAGATTTATAATCATGATATTAATATAAAAAATAGAAATTCGTATATTTATTTCGAAATGTATAGATGACAATAATTAAATAATTTTAAGCTTATGAGAATGGGTTTATAATTTATAAGACTTTTCCATTTCCGAACAAATGATATAAAGGTCTTGATTTCTAATCGCTGGCAGGGAGCTAAAGAATTAATTCCGATGGATTACAAATAAGCTCTTTTTCGAGACACTTGTATATTAGTATTTGAACCGCAAATGCCTTCTTTACTATAAATATACAGAAACAAACGTTTAGAACAAAACAAGTTATTGTGAAATATTGAACCTTTCAAGACTTCAAACACATCACCCTGCTAATTTTCATATGACCTAAAATCGCAATACGACATCTAAATCTTAATTTAACCAATTGTTTTCAATATTTGTGGTTTTTTTTATTTATTGACATCTTTAAAAAAAATTTATATTTGACAGTAAGTGTATTCTAACACACTAACGCACACACATGTTCACATTTTGTTCATGCTAAAATGTATAAACATTGAATTTGTCAATTTTCTCATACTCTCCATTAAGGAGCAATATCAATTTATAAAATCCCACAGCTATTGCTTAGACAAAGATATAAACACGTAAAAACTATATATTACCTTAAAAATAAGCAGACAATCTGTCTACCAAATAAAACTGCTTTTGGAAACAATAAGAGCGACAATGAACTAAACTGTTTAGTCGGCATACACGAATTGTTTATACCCACCAATGCTGTTCTAATGCTGTTAAAGTTATTAAATATAAAAAAACATATTACTTCCTCAAAATAGTTAGTGTGCAGATAAAGAAACACCCTCGCACTCCTGTAAATAAGAAACCAATGAAACAAAGCGTGTGTCCTTTACTTTGAAAATAGTCGTTTTATTAAGCAGCACGTGTTATAAATGGGGGTGGATTTTATAATATTTTAAACAATTGCATGTTTGTATGTACATATTTATATATGAACATATATGTATAGTGTGTGGATATAAACTATCTAATCATAGCAATACAATAAATTTTAGCAAAACTTCACTCACTCGCTTTTCCCCCTTTAGCGTTGACAGCAATTTTCTAGTTATTTTATGCGAAATTTAATAACAACTTAATTTAGGGCCAAAATATTGTGCAAATACCCACCACCATCATCGAATGGACTCGCACATTAACGCACAGTGGCAAATATTGATTTTATTAGTGTTTTTAATATATATATAAAAAGCAAAGATTCATTGAATTTTAGTGGGAATGTGTCTGCGTTAAGCAAAAGGGAGGTTGAAAATAATTGCAAAGATTTAAGCAAATAAATTTAAATGGATTTTCATATTAAAAGCCTGAGTGTGTGTGCATGTGTTTGTTTTGATTTGATTTGATTTGAAAATAGTTAATGATGGGCTATTGTTTGATGAAAGGACAATATATATTAAATGAACAAACCATAAACAAACAAGCACATGTTTGGGTAATTAAGGTCAGCATTTACAATATAAATGCAAAACTTCAAAAGAATTTTTGGCAAAAAAAAAAAAAAGGAACCGCAGGAAGCGAACATGAAGTGAAACAGTTTTAAATAAATATCTATATTAGATATATAGAATTTTTTTTATAATTTTTTCATAATAACTAACAAATTTATATTCAAATACGGGTATTTGTATTTACTTTATAAACTTCTTTTCAAATATTTTTTTGAAACAAAAATTAATTTTACTTAACTTTTTGTATTCAAATACCTAACGCCTACAGGTCTCTGCAAAAATTTCTATATTTCAGTTATTGCAGGACTCATACCTAGACATTCGTGAAGTCACAGAAGAAAAAAAAAACAAAAAAACTTGATTTAAGTATTGACAAAGAAAATCATTGAACACAACAGAAAATAGAAAAACTATCAAGTTTTTCAACAGCTTTTTTCTTGTCCTTCTTTTTTTTAATGTATTTAAATCGGAGATGATAAATGAGATTTTTAATATTGTACAAAATTTTATAAAAAAGTCTGCAATAATTTGTATTTAAATTTCATTTAAATAAGCACATAGTAATTTATTGCAATTATAACATGTTAACATAATCATAATATGCAGTGTTAAAATCAACAAAATCGATATTTAATTCAATAATAAAAATTTTTAATTTATGAGCAATTTTTATATTTTTAGAAAATAGCACTATTTTTAATTTTGATGCCCTTTGATCACATATATTCTAACCAAGAATCTATATTTTGCATAGAATTTTAAATAAGCTCCAGATCCTTTAATAGTTGTCTTAATGAAAAAGTTGCATAATCTATCATGATTTATGTAATAATATGAATATAACTCCTAACCGAAATGAATTTTATATATGCAAATTTAAAATAGGCTCCAAATCCTTTAATAGTAATCAAAATCGATCATGGAAGTACTTTCGTACTTTTCTAGTGCGGATTGCACCAAAATGGTATAATAGTACTAAATATATCATCTGAATGATTTGCAGTGTTGAAAAAGATTTTATGCATTGTGACCGAGAAGAGAAAGGACATGAGTGAGAGAGTATGTGCGTATGTACATGAATGCGAATGTGCTTTTTTTTTTTTTAAGGTCCTATAATTTAGAAGAAAAACAAGAACCACAACAGCAAGTGCAAGTGCAAAAAATACAAACTCAACTAAGCATTGCCTGAATACAATATGTACTACACAGAGTGACCTTTTATCCACTCTGACATAAACACACATTCACTTACAGAATAACTCATATCCACAGTTCAACTAAACCTGTGTACATTTGCAGACAAACAAAAACACCCATACTACTATGAGCATTTGAATTTTAATTTGTATGCACAGATACAAAAATATACACAGCTTTAGATGTTAATGTGTGCGTGCCTGTTTGTATTTTGTAGTGTTACTGACTGGCAATTTGAATGTCATTTTTCAGTTCATTTTTTCCCTTTATTTAGTAACAGGCAAATCATTTTCTGGCTTATTTTTTGTATGTTTGTGAAAGTTTGAGTATGTGTTTTGGCTGGATTGATGAGTACCTGAAAATAGTTGTCTTTCTTAAAGAGATATGACACTTTAAGCAAAGTTTATTTATTTTGGGTAGTAGTTACAAATTAGTGAATAACATTTTATTAAATATCTACATATGTTTTTTGCCTTTTTTTAAATTAAATATTGGTTAAGCTCATAAACTATTTTCCGTTATATATATATACATAAATGATAAATGAAATACATACATGATATTTTATACTTAACTATGCAAAAATGCTTAAATTTTTTAAATTTGCTAAGCATTTTTTGTTTAAAAGCTTTTAATTTGGGTTGTTATTTCCTGATAATTGAAAAATGTTCTCTTAAGTGTTTATGCTAAAAATACTTATTTATTTTGTTCACATATTCGCATGTGTGTATTATAAGGACATACAAGTTCCTTGTTAACTCTAAACGTTTGAAGGATTATAAAATAATACGTATGTTGTCCGTTCAAACCAGTGGCGTTCCTAGAATTATTAGATTATCAGTTTGTCTTTGCTGTATGTACTCGTATGTTACTTGGAAAACTTTAAATTTTTAAAATCGTATTTCTTGGTTTAAAAGCACACACATCTCTGCCCTTCCAACACACATACACAAAACATCGCCGCAGTAGGAAAACATTTTGCAACATATTTAGAAAGGCGTTACAAATACTTTTGGCAAGAAGCTCAAAAACTTATCTTAAGTACATACACGTTGTTATTTTAGTTTGGAAACAGTAAAAAAAGAAAACAAAAAACAAAACGTTTCTCCTTTTTTTTTGCTGCTTTGTAACTAAAGCCAGAAGTGATTTCATAGCATCATTTCAAAAATAAGTGCAGCAAGCTCAAAACATTGTAAAGTAAAATAACTCTAGAATGAAAGTAAACCACAACTCACGTAATTTCAGAAATGTTGGAAAAACTAATGTACCTCAGCCGCAAATGCGTTTAAAGAAAGAACATAAACTTACGTATTAAGATTAAAGGTACATTTGTGTTTACTTGTACAACAATTTATTAAATTATTATCGGAAAAGGCCGAAATACAACTCGAGTTTAAATACCGTTTATATATAATAATAATTGGTTTTGACCTTTGTCAGAAATTGATTCGCATGCCAGATGTGTGTCTTTTATATCGATGCCAATATTATTTATTTTTGAAAAACACTCACACGTTTTTTGTTATTTTTTAGGAAGTTGTATATTTATGTTAAATTTATTTATTGAATTTAATTTCGGTTCATTGAATACAGAATGCTGCATGTGTTGATACATTTAGAATCAAGTTTATTTCGCTTCCTGTGTAATGATATTGATATAGTTATTGTTGTTTCGGTAGTGTTGTTTGTTCAGGAATTTGTAATTCACACGTTTAACCATATAAATTCATATACAGTCAGTCATTGTTCTATATATTTGCATTTATTAGTATGTATGTATAGTCATATGATTGACATTCGATAATAGACAAGTGCGTAATAATTAAACACACATATGATGCTTTGTTGATTTCCTGTTTCCGGCATAAAATACTACATAGAATGAAATGTGCTGGTGCAGATTATTTTGCAAGTAAAAATACAATCATATTTATTAAATCTCAATGTTGTCTTAAAATGTCAGAAATAATATTTCGATTTTGAAATATTTTTTAATGATCCTGCTTGCATATTCGTTCTTTTTTAATTATTAGTTTTTTTTAGACATGATCATGATATGTTGCCACTTTTAAAACTGTCATGCATATCAAAAAGAAAAAAATTTCCCAGCCACAACAACAAATGTGTGCAAAAATTTTTTTTTTTCCTGTATCCACACATACTCGTATATACTCGTATGTATGTACGTTTCTAAAATATTTTAGTAACAAAAAAGGTGACACTTTAAACACAGCTGTCAACGAGAAATAAACCTCAGTTCACTCCAAACCAAAACAAGAATCAAAATAGAAACTGCAACAAAATAAATTTTAAATTTATTACCAAAATGCAACAAGAAATGGATTTTTCGTAAAATTTTAAGCTTGCAACAGCTACAAATATGCGATGAGATATAAAAAAAAAAATAAAACAGCCAAAAGCTGTCTCATAAGTGGGCGGTGGATGGATAAATGCAACCGTAACCGTATTTAAACAGTGTACAACATTTTAATTGAATAAAACCTTGCAAAGAACATATTGTAGCACTTGGGTAAAATTGAAATACTTTAGTTGTTTGTAAATATTACGAGGCTGTTGTCCAGTGCTTTGTTAAAAATTCTCTTTTTAAACGCATCTTTAAGTGTTTGTGTTTTTCGATTTTCAATTTAAATTGTGTTTAAGTTACTGTTGTTATTTAATGAATATTACACATCACAATATTAACGAAATGTTAATTAATAATGTAATTATCAGATGAAATAATGAAACCTGATGTTTTCATTTATTATGTTTTTAAGGGTTCGAAAGGTTCAAACAAATGTTGAATGACAAGGAAGCTGTTCTTCATATATTACTGTGTCAATTAAAGCTTCTGCAGTTAATAAAAATATATTTACCATTTGTATTTTATAGAAACTGCTGTAATTTCTAGTGTCTCTTTTAATTTTTATTAAACTTACTTAAACTTAATGTAAGAATGAATTTATATTCTCAATAATCCTTATTTATATTTTACCAATAACAGCTTTTCATTACTACACTTACACATCCTAGGCATACACGAGTAGATACAAAAAGAAAAACTTTAACAACAAATAACACATTTATATGGGATTTGTGTTGTTATCGGTTCTTCTGGGTCTCTTTACAACGAACTTCTATAGATAGTGACACAAAAGCACTGATTGTTGAATTTTAACCCTAATAGATGGCATAGAAAAAAATAACTAAAATAAACTTGTCTTTAAGGAAGTCTCCTGCTTAGAAGGTTTGTTCCAATAGAGATGAAGGAAAAAAAAATACAAAAACAAATGTCCGATATGCAGACACTAATATTGAAGACACATTTAACAACTCTACAACATTTATATTTGTCCTTATTTCAGTCTTCCTTATTTCTTTCTATTTTTTGCAATTTTGGCTTCTGTGTTGTTACACTCAAAAAAAATATGTTTTTTAAAAGTGCCAATGTTTAACAATACATACAGATTTTCCTCCTTTTTTTGTGTTCTCTTTCTATCGAATTTATTGTGTAAGTATATTTTAGCTTGCTACACTCGTTTTATATAGTTTCTAAAGCTTGTCTGTTTAAAGGTTTTCTTTCTCCATTTTTCGGTTGCCATTGAAAATTTGTTCCTGATTTATTTTAGTTTAAGTATTAAAGTAGTGTCTAAGTAGCATTAGTATAGTAGTCAATTTCTTGGTAGAGTTGTTACAGCAATCTTGGTTGAATTGTATGTTAAAGCTTCTTTTTTACACAACCCACTACAAAAAAATAAATTAATAAGTTTAAGCAAATCGATGAATGTGGTTTTCAAAGTAAATTAAATCAAGTAAATGGTGAATATTTTTTGTGCAAAATATCAAAAGTGGTACAATGTCAAGAGACATTGAAACATTGTTTGCCAACAAGAAAAAATAATCTTTAGAATTCAAGGTGAGACTTAAAGTAATTCAAATATTTTGAATATTTGCATATGGAATTATAATCATGCAAACCTGCTTAAATTGTAAATCATTAAGTGATTTTTTTTATAGTCTGTTGAATTTTTTTTTTCGTCAACATAAACCTAACAACATTTTGACTTTCTAATGGCGACTTTACATTTTTATCTTTTTTTACGATTTACTGATATTATTACCTATAATAGTTATTATGATTTATATTTAAAAAAAAATATTTAATTCCAAAAACTTGGCACAATTAAAGTAAAATTAATTTCCACTACAAACTAAATTGATTTAAAGTATAAATTTTAATTTTAATTTATTTGTTGAAAAAAGCTTCTCTGTCCCTAATAACATGTTAAGCCTCTAATGAATCAATACTTATAAACAGCAAATACCAAAGTATGTATGTATGTATGTATTCCATTGATGTTGCGCTGTTTGTTGTAGTTTTTTATCTGTGCTTTACTTGTCGTTGTAGTTGTTTGTTGTCACTGAAATATTTACCTTGTTCAAATAAATCTTTATCGTATTTTGCTTTAACAACAATTTGTTGTTTAAATATTTGGATAGAAATACAAACACGTAAACAACACTCCTACAAGGCTACACACTAATGCAGACAAATACTCTTACTCGCACATTTGCAACAAACACAACCAGAGTACAGCCGAAAATTTTGTAGCAAATACTACAATGGGAGAATTTAAACAAAAAAAAATTAAATGGTTACAGGACTAAATCATTTCGTTAAAAAATCGCGTTGAATAGAAACGGTTATATATTATTAGTCTAATTTGTTCTTGCATAGTAAAAAGTAAACCTTGCTCAGTCACTGATTTGTATACAAGTCATTAAAAAGTTTTATACAATTTGTTCAATAAAAACTTTTAAATCTGGACTGTGAACTAAGCGTATATGTTGTTTGGAATTGGCTTCTCGCATAAGAGTCAACATGCCCTTATCTCAAACACCTTGGTATCGTAAAACTCCTAAATATGCGAAAACTTTAACTGGAACTAATATTAACAAACAACTCAAATTACATTAAGATTTCTTCTAATCTATTAGGGTTCAAGAATTTACCAACAACAGGACTGTCAATTTCAGTCTGTTCTCCCAAATCGTATCTGAAAATCCCACAATGAACTAATATGTAAATTTGCATTTGCTCTCAACCAATAGTGAATATTTATCAAGCTACAGCTGATTTAATTCACTTGCACACACAAATTGCTGTGAAGCATACTTCCGTTACATAAAATCAATTTTTTAAGGTACAAAGAATTTTAAATAAATATGTTATTTCCTACAAAAAAAAAATCACTTCAAATAAAAATATTACAAGAATATTTTCGAAAAAAAAAATCATAAAATGCTAATTCAACAAAAAAAAAATTTAATTCCTTTGAAAAGGAATTACAAACATTTAACCAATTACTACTAGTAAGAAATATTGAATAAATGTGTCTTTCTCTACAATCTCAAATTACATTCATTCATATTTGCAAACATTTTGCCGGAAATTTTCAATTATTGCTTTCCTTACGTTTTGTGCTAGTGTCTATTTAATACTCGTCACTTAAACTACTAATTGCTTTAAAATTGTTTTTATACTGATAGAGCTATTAATACTTTACATTGTACGGACACAATTTAAACTCTTAACCCAGTGTTGAAAAATTTACAGAGCTGAGAGACTGGCACACACCGACACACACACACACAAAAGAAAAATTAAGAATATTCTATAAAGTCATCTCACAACTTACTAATAAATTCAGTTTATTACCTTGTCAATTGCATTAGATCCTTAAAGCAATTATGGCCAATTAAAGTATACAAGATGGATTAAATGAGAATTAGAGTTGAAAGGTTTTCCAAACACTTGCACTACAATGTACCTAAGTATGTATGTGTGGCAGGATATGAAAGCAACAATTGATTCCAGGAAGGAAATCTGCTTAATTTAATAATTATTTTATTATGTTACAAAGATTAAAGTTTATTAATTAAATATGATTCGTTTGCTGGTGTTTGTTTTTTAATTTAATTTTAAATCTATTGTCTAGCTGCAAGGCATTAATTATTTGTATTCATGTTCTGTATTCAAACTAAGTTTTCCCAAAAATAAATGTGCGCTTAATCAAATTCTTAAAATATCGGTCTCACCATAAGTAAATGAAATTAAACGATTAAGAGTTTCTTCTGAGAAAGCGAATATTTATCTTTTTCTTAAAAAAAATTGGATATTGTGTCCTTGCAAGAGACACAATATAAGAAACTGAAGACCTTATTCAAAAATATTTTTCTAATTTTTTTATTCAGCTCATAAATACCCAAGCGATATTGATCATTTCGGTGCCATTCTAATATACCTGTGCATACATACATATGTTTATTATTTTATATTAATATTACGTTTAGCACAGATATTTTAAAACAAATTAATTTAATTTAATTTTTCTGCTATTTAATTTATGATATTAAAATAAATTCCAACAAACCCAATAATTTTATACATTTTATTTTAAAATTCGGTACACAGTTTCTTTTTAAAATATTTAAAAACACCATTGCTATCAATTGGCTAATTTGACAAATGTTTTACTAGTCTATAAAAATTCTCTAATTTGCACATTTTAAACTTAAATTGTGAGATAAATTATGAAGATCGATAAAGTAAGTTGATGATCACACCTAGTTGACACCTCCTTAATAACAAATGTTTTCCACGTGTAATAAAAATGCCAAAATGGCACTACATATTGAGATATCGTTCAGCACCGCTATAGCATGAGTAACGTGATCAGACGGTTTTTAACAAAAAGCGGGATTTTGAAATTATGACGTGAAAAAGCGGTTACTCTAAATTAATCACATATTTATTATTAACTTGAACAGCTAAATCAGAATCACTGCAGAATATTGAATTAGTGACAGCTTTTTAACAAAAAATGTGCCGCAAAAACTTAAACAAACTAAGCAAAGTAAGATGCAGTATGATTGAAAACGAATTGTACACTACATCTGCTGTTTAATAAAATTCAACCGAATATTTGGTTTCAAATTAAACCAAAAATTAGATTTCTTTTAAAAATAAAAATGTTATTAACCCTAGAAAGATAACGTTATTCTTTTGTATGGTAAAGATAACGCTACACCTGAAAGACGTAATCTAGAATCCTTTTAAGGACTTTAAATAATTAAAAATTGATTTATGTTTTATTGAAATCATTTATTTGTAAAGTTTTCTATTTGATAACACAAAAACTTAGTAAATTAAAATAATAATAAAGAAAAATTAATTAAAATTCAATAGAGATCAAAAATTAACATAATATAAACAACCTTTTTCAAATCTCTGAGATGTATTGTTTGCAATTTCTCTGAGATCAACTAAGATTATTGAGCATAAAGGTTGTCTCTCATAACAAACGACAGAGACAGAGAACAAAATTAAAAAGGCATACGTCTGATAGACGTACGTTATCTTTCTAGGGTTAAAGGTTTAAGCAAACCAATATATACATACTTGTAGTTAAAATTCATTCGAATACATGGTGAAATTAAATAAAATAATTTTTCAAATTAAAAGTTGAAGCTGTATATTTATATGTTATCGGTTTAAAATTCATCTAAATTACCAATTAAACTTTTGAATAAAAACTAAAAAAAAAAAAACATTCGAAGTTTTTCATTTGAAACACTTCCCTAAAGTTAATACACAAACTATTTCAAAGAAATAACATTTAAGAACTAGTTCTAGAATCAATATAGATAATAGAAATGTGCTAATTAATTTTCAAATTCAATCCATTTGAAAATTAAAATTTCAAAATACTGGTCTCGTTTAAAATATTCTCAAATTTACTTTATTGCTTAAACAGCAAAATTTCCAATTATGGAGAGAATTTGGAAATTCCCGCTCAAAGAATATATGTACAAACAAAAAGCTGTTTTGAAAACCCCAAAAGAAATATGAACCTGTAAGAATTGTCATTGTAAAAAAACATTTTTGTGAATTTCGTCTCATTTTTGGAAAATTACTGGATCTTTTTTGTACTTTAACAATAAGAGTATCAGATTGACAGAAAAATAAAGGAAATTAAATTCAAATGTTAAAAGTTCAAATGTTATGATAACATTTTTTAATCTTTATACATATTTCCTTTAAAATAAGCAAAAAAACGAAACTGTAAAAAGCGGGTTATAAAATCTAGATGAGATGAGATTTCAAAAAAACGGGATAATCTCGCCAAAAGCATACATCCCGCTTCGTCACGTTAGTTATGTTAGTTATATTTTTGTTACTTTATTTAAAACTACAATTTAGTCAATAACAGCTTAATATATTGTATTTCCCATATATTTTCACATCTTTGATACTGAATACTAATAACTAATGTTAATCTTATTTTGATTTTTAATGCCACAAAACCCTTTGCTGGGTTTTTTCTGGCTGTATAATATTGTTGTTTTAATTATTCGATTTCAAAACATTGCATAATTAGTTGTTTGTTTTGAAGTGTTTGCATTTGTTAAACACAGTGATACCTTCAAATACATTCTTGTCAACCTGTATTTGTTAAATTATATCTGTAACTATGTCTATGTTTTTTCACTTCAATGTTTTTTTGTTTTCTATTCATTTTTATTTTATATTTTTAATTATGTTAGTAATGTTGTTAAGTCGTGTGTGCAGTCATTCAACTACAATCGTATAATTTTATACAGGAAACTCTACAGAAGCGCGTTATAAGTTTAAAAATAATTTTTACATATTAACTAATAAAAACATAACTATACAGACCAAAATGAGCAGCTAAATACTTCTCCATGTAATATATTTATATTTATATTTATAATTTGAATGTATTTTTAATATTTGAATGTATTATTTAAATTGAATACAATAAATTGAATATCATAACTCCCATGTCTAGTTAATTTTGTACCTAAAGTTATATTTTCTGTTAAAATAGTTTAAACTACTGAAATTATTTTAATAGTCTGAATATTTTTGGATTAAAAATTAACTAGACTTGATGTAAATGGGGTTAAATATTGTTTATATGTTTTGCTTTTGCTTTGAAAGGGACATCTGTTTATATGCATTGAATTCTACAGCGAACCAAAGCAATGTCATACACAGTTTAAAAGGTTTGGGTGCCCCGATAGACTAGGCAATAGTATGCCGGACTATCAGTCAGAGGGTTGCGGGTTCGATTCCCGCCAAAGACTCTGGGTGTTTTCTGCAGACAAGCCAAAAGCTTCGCAGTTTGTGTGTGTTTAAAAAAAAAAAAAAATATATAATTAAATCAAAATAAATAAGATATCTTTTTCCGTTTTTTTGTTTGTAACAAAAACATATTTACACGCACTCTCCTTTCACTCATTCATTTACAAACATGAAATTTATGAATAAAAAGTTATTTTTTTATAAAATTAAAAAAATAATTATAATAACTAAAAAATTTTCGATGTCAAATGAAATAATTAATAGTGCGAATATTATGTGGAAAAACATGTAATACTGGTTCATACAAAAAATAATATATTATTAAAAATAGAAAATTTAATAATAAAAAAAAAGATTTATACATAAAAATTTATTATGCAAATGATGCTCTTATTAATTTCTCAGAATAAGTAACATTTAAAGCAAAAACCTAAAGTTGGATTCACCCATTCCTTCTTAACAAAAATATTGTTCGAACAATTTTTTTTATATGAAGTTTGACGTCTCTCTTTCTGAGAGAGAGAAAATATTTTTTCCGAACATGAATTGGTTTAATTTTATATTTTTTCTGGACAAAAATGAATTCAGTTGCCAATAGGTTGCATTTTTTCATACAAATAACAATGCCTTATGTATTTTCATGGCCATCAGCAAAAGCAACTTTCTTTTTCATTCATTTTGAATTTACATCTGTGATTTTAAATACACAATACTTTAAAATAATTTAATATTTGTATTTTGATACTTAAAACCCAAAACAAAATAAATTAATGGTCGAACATGTAAAACTAATAGATTTTCCCCCTTATTCATAAAAACTTACAACAGGTTTATAAGTTTTATTAATAAGGGCATTTGTTTACATATGGCAGCTTTGATTTTTCAAAAAAATCGTTCGAAATGGGCAAAAAACTCTCAATAAAAAATTTTTTCTCCGGAAAAAATTTTTGTTAAGAACAAATGGGTGAATCGACCTTAACTCGTAATATGAACTATCAACAATTTTATTATTTAAAATATGATATTGAATTTAAGTGAATGTGTTTTTTATCAAAAAAGCTTTAATTATAAATAAAATAACATTGAATTATTTTTTAATAAAGACGTAATGATTAATTAATGCAAATTTTTAGAATAAAGACAAGTTTGCAAATATTTTCTATATATAATATTTTAGCATTTTTTTAGTTTTATAATGTCGTTATCTAAAAATTTACATTATTTTTAATATTTAAATAGCATTAGTAACTTAAGTATCAACTAAAGAAATAAATAGTTCCATACACGATTTTATTTAAATCACCTGCATATTTTGAATACATTCTAAATTACACTAATATAGTTATTTGTAATTTTTCGCAATTTTTTGAACATAAAAGTAACTTTTCGTATATTTTTTATGCCTATGTGTTTATGGAAAACTGTTAGGGAGTCTCTTTTTGTTATTGACTAAAAAGTACACACACTCACCCAACCAGAACTGTACTGTATTAGAAATAAAGATATTTGTAAGTTGTGTCACCAGGGCGTAACTAATTTATGTTTAAATTGTGTGCTAAGTCGTGCATAATCCTGTTTATCATGTTCACAGAATTATTTTGTACAATTTTCTGTGGATTTATGAAGTTACTCTTTTTATTTATATGGACAAAAAAAAAACTTATTTATGCAAAGCGTTGTAAATCTATTAAACAACAACTTACAAATGTATGCTGTATTAAAACATTTGTTTGACTGTGTTAACTTTAAATGTAAAAAGTAAAAATTCAGTTGTATACGTGTTACAATTAAGTAACTCATGAGTCAGCTGTTCACTAGTTATGCGATTGATTGATAATATAACTGAAACTAAACTAAACTACGTAAGACACCTTTTTTCTGTATTTAGTTCCTAATAGGCATTAAATTCTAATGCCCTTATTCATAAAACTTACAACAGGTTTATAAGAGGTTTTTAAATCAAATTTTGTATGGAAATTTGCTTTATAAACCTGTTGTAAGATTTTATTAATAAGGGGGTAAATTGTCCATTACGGTTAGAGAAATTACTGTATGTTTATAAATTGTATTAGTTAGTGCACTGTTTCGGCTTATTTAGTTATAATGAATTTTTGAAATAAATTGTTGAATTGTTTGGCAATACTTTGCTTTTTATTAGGCTGAAACCCTGACTGCTATAATTAGTATAGAGAAGAAGGGAGGGTTTTTAATTTGCTTTTGTAACAAGAAAGAATTAAGGAGTCATTAATCAACAGCAGCAGGAATCAGCCATATATAATACAGTGGATATATTATTAAAAAATGACAAAATAAACTGAGTTATTTCTGGTCCGTAACCTCACGGGCTCAACAGGCACATATGATAACAATTTCCAGAATTTGTCTAAATTCAAAACTAAATACCGACCATTATTCTTCGGGTATAAGGTTTTGCTAATTAAATTCATTAGAAACCAATTTCCAAAAAATGTCAATCTGGGTGACAAAAGAAGACCTAAAGCGGAAATCCTGATAGTCTTCTAATTGTACGTTTTTATCCCTATCTTAGTGAGCAATTTTTCTAAATCTACTTTAAGGTTTTTGTAAGAGCAAACAGCATAAAATAAAATAAAATAATTTTTCCTTAATAAAAGAAGTTTTCGAAATTAAAATAAACTGTATTTAATGATTACATATTTTTCGTCACATATTAGATATGTGCGATTAATAAATTTAAATTTTATAAATAAAAACTATGGCTGAATATTTTTGTACAGGTTACTTTTATATAACATAATAATAACAATTCCTACATCTCCTTATTCACCACTAGTATATAAAATGCCATTAAAACTGTTATACACAAAGAAATAATGATGCCTAATATATAGAAATTTACGTACACTTGTTGAATCTTTAAATATTAACTACGTCATATTTTGAAAAGGGTAGGTTTCCTTTTCACATTTTCTCTCTTTGAAATGATTCGTTGCTCTCTCACCACGTTTTGCTCTCAGCCAATAACCTAAATACAAAAAACTAACATAATTTTACATTCACCACCGCCATACATTCAACATAGTACAGATATGAAAAGAGAAGAATAAAATCAACAACAAAATGTTTCCCGATGTATAGCTATGCACGATTATTTATTATTCATCCAAAGGAATCACAGCTGTATATTCTGTAAAAACTTACCACAATTTCGTGTATAAATGTACAAAAAACATACGAATTTCTTCTACATACAACTATCCAAGTGCAAACATATAAAGAAAAACTTTAGTTGATAATTTGCTCCAAAAGCAAACGAACGTGTTGGGTGTAAAAAAGGAAAAGAAAAACACAAATAAAATCAAAAGATTTACTGGAAAATTAAAACAAACATATAAGTGGAAATAACAATCCTTAGAATAATAATTCACTAAAAAAAATAAATACTTCAAAGTATTTATAAAAAATTTAACTAATTGTCAGAAAGTGATGTTCTTACAAGTTTTAAATTTACATATCTTCTCTTGTGTTTTTAACCTATAACATAAATATAAACACCCTCTTGATTTATTAAGTATTTCCACAAACAAAAAGTTCATTTACCTTTTAATACAACAAAAAATAAAACCTTAAAAAAAATTTCTTAAAAAGTGGTAAAAATTCATTTAAAATTGTCATGCAACTTGTGCTTTTTGGTGAAAAATTAAACAAATAAAAAATCCTTTTAGTTTTGTAATTGCATTTCAGAGTATGCATTGTGCTGCACTCCCATTTATGTATGCTTGTGTGTGATTAATTATTTCATGGTGTTTTTTACTTCTTAAATCAAGTCGAATGTCGACTTGTCATGATTATAATGATTATTAATATTAAAAAGAAAATTTGATATAAAGCAACTGAAATTAAAGTTAAAAAGTTAATTATTTATATTTACATTTACATTAATTACAATAATGGAAAAAGATACTAATAAATATTAATAATTACAAAAACTTAATTCTTTTGGGAAATTGGTAAGTAATTTACAAATTTATTTAATATTATATAAAGAAACATTTAAATGCATTTATTAAAGAACTATTTCTGCAGTTTTTATTTTTACAATATTTTTTAAAGAACGCAAATAGTTTTGTTTTTATAAAGAAAAGTAAAATATATGCAAAAACAATTTTTAATTTAATTTCTCACTTTAGACTCTACATATGTTAAAATAACTTCCTAAAGTGCTACAGTTAAATATTGTGACATTGTGACACAAGCAATAAGATGAAATAATAAATCCAACTGACATCTTTGCAATGATGGAGTGTTTGACATCATTATCTCAGTTTGGAAATATAAATAGTTGCGACATGTTTACTTCCTTTGCGAAGTGTGTTAGAGTTTTGTTTTTAAATAATGATACAAAATTTATGAAATATTATACTGCATAACTTTATTAAAAATAATGAGCAGAAAATTTACTTACATATAATAATTAAGTATATTGCTATTTTTATTTAATGCAGGTATGTGAAATTTGTAATGTTATTAGTTTTGATTCAAAAATTGTTGTTAAACATATAATGTTGGTTTTATAGAGCTAGAGAGATTTTTATTAAAAAAAAATAGGATAAAACTGACATGAAATTCTAAAACGAAGATTTTTTAATTATAGATTATAATAATAACTAAATAATCAATAATTTAATTATAAAACATTTTCTGATGTCCCAATTAATTGTTCACGTAAACGTATGTGCAATATTGAATTAAGTCAAACATTTGTCTGTATATCAATCATACGTATCGCTGTTTACAATCAGTAAGAAATCATTTGAAAGGAATTTTCAAAGCAAATCCAACGGTATATAAAATCATCTCCAAGATATAATTTTGTAAAACTAAATTGTTACTGCCGTATTCATAAAAAATAAAGTAGGTTTGAAGTGTGCTTTTAGACAAAATGTTCATACAAAACTTTCTTAAAGTACATTTTAAGTCTACTTTAATTTTTTATGAATAAGGGCATTAATCACTATCATTATTGTTAATGTTATCAGCCGATACCGACATGTTTATTTTGACAGTCATAGTGTAAAACAAAAGATTATGTACTTTTCTATGAGCCTACAAAACATATATATGTATGTATATACATATATAAATCGTTTTATAAATTTTACAACGTTCTTATTTAGTATGATTTCGAGATCACAATTAATTACAAAATTATCCAATATTTCGCTTAATATTTGTTTGGTTAAAATTTAATAAAAAACTTATAATTAAAACAATTTTGAAACTGTTTTATATTTAATAATTTTATTATACTAAATATCAGTTGAAATGAAATAGTGATTTTTTTAATTTTGACCAAAAAAAGAAACTGTTGTATACAACAAATGATATTATTAACTGCATCAAAATCTGCAAAGTTCCTTAACATATACATACGTCATATTCTGGGAGTATATATGTTTTCGTTTCTTAAATTTATACTAACATATGTATATGATAGTATTTATAAAAACAATTTTGGACTCTTAAAAATAGAGAAGTTAATATAACAATGTCCGTCTTGCCGTATTTTATTTAAAGTCAACTAACAAAAGCCCGCAGATATCTTACGAACATTCAAAATACAACACTTTTTTATAAAATCTGGTTTCTGAAGTTTTAACTGAAAAACTGTTAACCTGTTGGTCATCAATTAAACAATTTTCTATAATCTATTAATGAGATTATCTATCGACAGTTGAGTTAGTTTTTTGAAGATGATGATTGCGGCAGATGAACAATGTTATATGTTGAAGTATTTTTGTAATCGTATTCACGAATAAGAGCATTTGGCGGCCAAAAATCTTGATTCACAATTGTATCAAAGTTGTCTTAAGGAACGATGATTTTAAAAGATGCTTTATTTCTTGATTCTGAATATTTAAATTTGAAAACAATCATATCAATATTGGAGCCAATTTTATCAGTTATATAATGTTTGATGTCATCAGTAGTTGTACAGGAAGCAAATCGAGCAGCAAATATCGTTTTTTTTTTTTTTTTTTTGAGAAATAACTTGAAGAATTGGAGTATTGTTTGACGATATAAAAACAGGAATGGGCGGACTTAAATTTGTTCAAACAGATGAACTTGTTGAATTTTTTGGCGGATTAAGAATTATGTAACAAAAACTATTTTTTTGGTAATTATAATACCTAAGTAGAATATTTAAAGTTGTGATCATATCTTACAAAATGTATGGCGCCTATTATGAGCTGCATTTGACAATAGATATTGGCTGGCTATAGAAAATCGACTATCGAATGTAAAATTTGTATTATGAGTTGGCATCGCTGTCGAAAATTTCATTGTTCAACGAATTTTTTATCGAACACATATGTGCTGTCGGCGCTGTATAAAACTGTGCAAAATTTATTTAAAATGCAAGAAATACTACTTGTAAATAACTTTTGTTAATATCCTGCAGGTCGTAAATAGAAAACAGCAATTGGAGAAGCTCGTTTCTCTCATGGAAGAAGATCCACTGTTGGCAAAAAATATTTGTTCTAAAGTTCAGGTAGCCAAAAAATGAGTGGGCATTACACAGAAACTTAATTCTATTCATCAGATGAATCATTAAAACCCATAATTCTGTGGTGGTCATTTCAAATATAATTTATTTTTCTTTAAGAATTTGTAAACAAATATAGCGCCAGCTGATAAAAATGTACTATTGTGAATACTACACAAAGAGTGATTTTCACAATAGCGTTTTTTCATCGAATGTGCACCATAATACCAAATGAAAATTCCTTCGATAATCATTTTCGATCACAGTCAAAAATCGAATTTTGCTCATAATAGGCACCTATGTCTGTTTGAGTTATTTAAATAACTTTAATACAGAGAATATATAGATAAATTAATATATACAGTTGCACTTTTATCTTTTCATTTGTATCGACAAAGTACTTGATAAACTTTGTAGTAGTGGATGTTTTATTTTTTTCTCTATGCTTTTGTATACTTCAAGTGCAACAACTACTGCTACTGGTGTTGCTGAATAGAAAGTGTTGTAGAATTCTGGCATTTGTTGTTGCTGTTTTTGTAGTAGCACTTTTAAAACACTGATTGCTTTTTTCTTCAGTATTATTTTTTTATATTTTTCTTTTAACAGTGCGCTTTAACAGCCAACATTCGTACGTCCAGTTGCTTTAGTAGCCGGCCAGAAGCATCATGAAATAGAAATTGCAAAAGGACTAAGTAAAAAGGTTAACTTCATATCAAGGCTTAAAAACTTTAATCCTACAAATAATATTATTTTTATACCATCAAATGTAGAGTTACGAGTAAATTTATAAAGACGAACTAAATTTTTTAATGTTTCATTTTAGTATAACTATATTCTGTTTTATATTTTGTCTTTTATTGAGTGTTTGCATAAGTATAAATGTGCAGATTTTAGTGCTTACCGTTTGCTGTTTCCCAGTTGAGTAGATGTTGTATTGTACCGTACAGATATCGTGTAGTTATATACATACATAGTTCTTAGTGCATGAAGCTATATTCGTATTTACCAAAAGTTATTTCTACTACTTTTTAAACATTCTTAAAGTTAGTTAAAATCCTGTTGCTTTACTTTTATTTTATACCGATTTGTTACCGAGTTTTTCCTCTATTATTCTGCAGCAAGTGTTGTTCTTTTAGATTCTATTTAGTGTGCTGTAACTTTTTCTGCTTTATTTCTCTTTTATTTTCTTTTAACTAAGTCCTTAGGTAAATTTTCTAATTACTTATTGCTGCCGGGCTAAGATACTTAGAAATAAAAAGTATACCAGAAAAAATTAGATTTACTGCTGTGCTTTTTATTATGAATTAAAAAATAGTTGAACTAAGTTTTATTGAAAGACTTTGTACGTATGTATGTGTAATTATGTGTCTGTTATTATGAAAATATTTTAAGTAGAAAATTTGATATGCTCAAAGATTTGCGAAATATATATATAAAATGTTTGTTAAAAACAAATTCTTTATATAAACAAGTTATTGCATTACTTTCAGTTTAAACATTTTGCATTTTTCTTCCCACAACATATCAATCGTATGTAACTGCCAAATATTTTCTGTAATATTTATTCAATAAACATGTAGCCCTATCATGTTTTCATAAACATAAACCGCAACGTAATTTTACATGTTGTGAAGAAATTTTAAATTAAAATTAAACTAATTTAGATTTAGTTTAATTTCACAATAGCTGCCACATACATACATATATACATTTTATTATGATTTTACCTTTTAAAACGGTGACTTATTATTTTAATTGCAAAATTTTTAAAAGCGTCAAGCAGTTAAAAAAAATATAACGAGTCTTTATTTATTCAGAAATTACAGTTTAAATATCACACCTGGGGCCAAATTACCGCATTCGTGATCGAATGAGCTATCGTATCGGCAAATGATTTCGATATCGAAATTATGATTAAATGTACTAATTTTCTTCCTCGATATCGAATGCCATAATCTCAAATAGGAAAATTACGATAAATTTTACTCGATTTTGGGTGCGGTAATTTGGCGTAAACCAGGCCCTGTTTACTTTATTTATACAATAGCGCCATCTTCTAGTAATTTCCGGCGGCATCTAGCCAAGACAATCAAAAGTTCCTTTCTATGGCCTTTAAAACTTAATGTTGCCAAATTTACTGCGTGTAAAAAACAGCGTGTTATCAACAATGTTTGTAAATAGAAACATCTGCTAATACAGATGTTGATAAACATGCTGCAATTTTTGTAACAATATATTTCTATTAAGTATCTTTTCAAGTGTCTACTTTTATAAGTATAAAACAATATAAATTGATTTTATTAAATTAATTCAACTCATATTTATTTCCTCAATTTTATCAGTTTTTCATTGTGCACTTTCGTAGAAAGTGTACTTGTAGTTCATTATTTATTATTGTTTACATACTTATCTTTTTACAAGATCCAGTGTACATTAGATAAAAATAAGAACAACCCTTGTGCGACAAAAGCTCTTATCACTTGTGTGTGTGTTTACCCCACATGTGTAAATTAGTGTACGCATGTGTTCTAGTTTTAAGATTATTCTGTTTAGTAGTACGGTTTTAATTTGTTAATAAAATTCAGTATTATACAATCATTCATAATACAAAACTATTAGACAAATGCTACATATAAATAGATTAAAGACAATACATAGTTATTATTTCGTTTTAAATTGCATTTCTTCCTTTAACTTCTGTGTGCATAGGGATGATTATATGCAGAGTATTAAATTTTAATAATAAGTTAATACAGGCTTCTTTATTTACATTTTAGCTTATAATCTTTTTAATATCAATATAAATTTGTGCCTTTAGGCTTTTTTGTTTACTTGCTTGCTTAATAAATCAAATACTGATTTCAATTTATTTGTTCGTTTTATTTTCTGTACAAATATCAAGGTGTGCTTCCATAATATGGTTAGAATACCTTAATATATTTTTTTAGTACTTTAGTCCTTGTTTACTCAGCAGTATTGAGGCAAACCAATTAGATAATTGATTTCATATGTTCTTAAAAGAAAAGCTATAAATTATATTACGACTCTAATTCAAGTTACATGAAATATTAATACTATTTCAACTGTTTATCAATGATGAGAAGATGTTAAAAAAATGGTAGAAGGAAATTGAAATAATTTAACAATTTAATATAATAATTTCTAATTTCATTTCTTATTGAAAGGAATACTCATTGCCTTGTGTCAAATACATTTGACAATACAAATAACCACTAATTACGCAGACACTTTACCTGTCAAATTTACTATTTGTTAGTACTTCATTTTAGTGAAATTGCGGTTAATAAATGTCAAATATTTTAATATAATATTAAACCATGCCAATTTGAAGAGATGTCATTTCAACACCTGTGTGTATGAACTATTGTTCTTGGCCGCAATTATATATATTTTAATAGAAATTATTACATTTTATGGATTTTTAAAGTACAAACGGAGTTACAAAAAATTTTTCGTTTTAAATATTTTTAAAGTATAGATATTTTAAATCAGCTTGTTTTGTATTTAATTGGTATGGTTTATAAAAAGAGATAGATAGATTTATCTAGATAGATTTATTTGTGCTTAAACAAGTGGTTACGCTTTTTTGAATAAATATTTGCCATGTGTGACCATAGCTTAATAAATCTGTAATTTCTAAACGATAAGTCCAATTGAAATAAAATATCCCATGCCTAAAGATAACTAGTGCTTAGTTTAAGACCACTAGGGCCATTACCAGAGACCCAGGCAACTCGGGTATGTGAGAAATTAAAAACGTTTTGTTTCGTTTGTGATCTGAATTCAAAGATTATTATTCCCTAATTAAGGAGAAAGACATATTAAATGTCAAAAAATAGAAAATTGTGTATATTTTTTACAAATAAGAAATTAATGGAAGCCTTTTTTGGGAAACAGGGCAAAAATGTGTAAAGTTGTATAAACTGAAATAAAAATATTATTTATTAATAGTTTTTAATAAAATGTTGCATTTATTGAGACAAAATATGCAAAATACTCGTACTAAATGTGCATAATACTAAAGTGAAAACAAAACTTATAATTTTTTATAAGATACCCCGCAATTCCCAAAAAAGCTTTGGGGCGCAATTATCGAAGCCGTTAGCAGATTAATTAAGAACAGTTTGGGCAATACAAAATCGGTTACTACTTTTAGATATCGACTATGCGATTTGAGAATATTTGTCTTAAAATTATATTTTACATAAAATTTTCGAAAGACTCTGTTTTTTCATACATATAATAGTTTAGGGTTAATTTATATTATTTTTTTGGGTTAGCTCTCTGAAAAATGTAAATACGTTATAAATCTTCTTGCAAATTTCTTAAATAATGTAAAAATAATAGAAGTGCAAAAAAATCAAATTTTAAATTTTTTTACTTTTACTTTAAATGGTTTTATGATGATTCTTTTATAATTCTTTTTTACTAGTTTTATAAAAAATATTTAAAAAAAACAGACTAGGGTGGCTACAAAAGTTAAAAATTGCGAGTATCTCTTAAGCTATAAGAGATAATATATACCAAACTCAAAGTTTTATTTAGTACTCGGCTAAAAGTTTTTTTATAATCATGGAAATCGGATCACAAACAAAGAATTGGAATCGTTTTTAATTTCTCAAATGCCCGAGGTATCCCACCATGCATAGGTACACTTGGTTTGACGGTGAAAATATCTCTATAATTAATTAGAAGCATATTTCCTTTAACTATGTGAGTTGTGAGAATGACTGCACGAGTATGTAAATTTAACAAAAATATCTGCAAATAAAACGCTGTGCAAAATCGATTTCCTTTTATCACATTAATTGCATGTCAATGTTTACTGACACATTTAAATGAAACATGATACCTGAAACTTAACAGTATCTGTAAAAATCTCCATAAAATCAGTACAAACATGTTTGACATAAACTATTTATAGTTGTAGCATAAAAAACGTACAACCAGTAAAAGATCAATACTTACAATAAGCGTCTATTACTTGTCTGACATACATCAACCAATGCAGGACTTATTGTGAGACCAAATTACACACATACTGGCCAAATCCCAAATATTATTAGTGACATTAAAAGTATTATGTGCTTTCAAGGGCATGACTATGTAAAAGTTAAACTTAAGAATTGTAGGCAAAATTTACACATTGGCTTTTTATTCATTGTGTGGAATTTCCAACAGGGATTGTTGATTTTTTGTACATGCCAATGTGTTTAACAAACATGAAGACAAGCCAATAAAACAAACACTTTGAATATTTAATCACACATCCTTATACTCGTACTCAGACGCACGCAGTTGTATATATGAACATTAATAGACATACCAATACCGCTGAAATATTAAGATAAAAAAAAAGAACACCAGACGAATGAAATATAAGAACAAAGTGAAAATTACGTGCGAGCTATAAATAAAGTGTTGCTAAGAAAATCCCATTAAAAAAACCTCTAAAATATACCAAAAAATGTTTAGACAAAAAACAATCATTTAACAAAGAAAATTGTGTGAAAATGCTTAAAACAAGGTTTGTTTGCATTATTATTTGTATAAAACAAATAGTAACCTTGACAATGATTTTTGCTTTTACATGGAATAATAAATTATTTTGTTTTAATCCCCCTTTTTTGTCATCTCTCTTTGCAGATTGTGGAAACGTTACTGGACAGAAATCTAAACGTGTATACATACATTTTTTCGTTGTGCAAAAATTACAACGACAAAATATTTAACTTAACAATTAACTTAGCAATTATTTAATGAACAAATGAAAAATGCATTTCATTAAATATATTTGTGCTTTATTATATGTCATCATTCATTTGGGTAAGTAATTTATGAGAATGTATTTTCAATAATTTTTTTAATACTAATAGTCTTTAGAAAACAAATTGTATTTTAAATGCAGTTATTTATGTATTGTATATTTGTACATGACTGTACATTGGGCCAAAATATTATAACTTACCAAACAATGTTACAATGATTTTAGTAAAACAGTAGTTTCTAATATTTTGCACGATTTTAAAGTAACATAAAATATACAACTTTTTCTACTTTTACTTTTGTCAAGGTAAATTGGTTTAGAAAAATAAGTTAAAAGATAGACTGCCCCGATAGACTAGGCGATAGTTTGCCGGACTATCAGTCAGAGGGTTGCGGGTTCGATTCCTGCCAAAGACTCTGGATATTTTCTGTATTTTTTAATGTTTATTATTTCTCAAATTATATTTAACTGAAATACTTATTCTAATAATTGTTGAAGGTTAAGGGTCTTTTTTTAAATAAAATCTTTATTCTCGATATTTCGCTACTTCGTTGTGTAGCATCTTCAGGAAAAAAAATTATTTGTAAATTTCAAATTATTTATTAAATATTGAAATATTTGTTTTACCCAAAATATTGATGTAGGCCAAGGAAGTGAGAACCAAAGTTTAAGAAAATTATATGTTAAATAATTTTGATTTTATTCATTTTCTTTGCATGAATGAACTCGTATTTCAAAATATAAAGATTATGATTTTATATTGCATACATTATAAAGAACAAAGCAATAGATGTTGAAATTTAAACTTTTATAATATTCTATTTGAGTTACAAAAAAAAATCGGCTTTGGCTGATAAGGTGTCATGAACAATCTCTTTGTCTCATAATCACAATCTAGAAATTATAGCAACATGTACAAAATTTTATTTTTATATCGTTCATAGATTACAATTATGCAATTAGTTGTGTCAGTGTTTATTTAATTTCATTTCATTTAGTTTAAGATAGTTTTAATATTTATAAACAAATAAATCGACCTTTCAATTACATGTGCACTTATTATGCACTTAAATTTTAATACACATACTCGTACATTGGATCCTCTGTAATACCTCATTTATATTGTACTTTTTTCTACAAAAACTATGTTTCATTTGTATGAATATTTAAAATGCTTTTTAATTAAATTACATTGTTGCATTTAACCCATAAATTATGCAAATGCACTCATTATAATAAAATTAATTTCAAATATGTTTTATTATGGCGAGAGTAAAACATGTTAAATATTTATATGCATATATTAAATCAGTAAAAATAGAATTCTGCAAATACTACAAAAAACAGCGATTACGGCAAAGTTACTTAAAATAATCTTGCTCAATTTAGTTAGATTTCATTATTAGAAAATTTAAATTTTTGTTCCACTATTGACAGGTTAAACTACAATTTATTCTCAAGTACCGCAATAAAAAGGTATATCAAGGTATCTCATATCAATTGTATTTATATATACCTTTAATGAAAAAATATTATAATAATATTGTAGGCTCGAATTCAAGGTCGAGTCCTTAAAAAAAACAAATGACACATTCAAATAAATTTCGTGTGTAATTGCACATTAAAGAATAAACTGCAACATTAGCAAACTTGATTAAGGTCAAAGTGCAATTGCAACATAAATTGCAATCTAAATTAACTTTTTTTTTAAAATATAAATAAAAATTAAAAAATATATGATTTCTATTCACCCAATCATGGCACTAAAAAAGGCAACTTTTTTATTTGGTTTTCAAAAGCAATTTTAAACAAATTTACACAAATAAAAAGTTTCAAATACATACATACATACAACGTATATATACATGTGTGTATACGAGTATACGAGTATAATAATTTTTTAAAAAATAAAACAAATGACCAACTGAAATATGGAGAAAAACTTCAAATAATATAATTATAAAATGAACAAACAAAAATAAAATGAAAACAAGAGCAACAAACCTAAAAACAAACAAAACGATTTTATTTATTTATGTGGTTGACATGCAATTTTAGTTTGAAATTTTTTTTTTCAATTCGAATTTTGTGCACACAACAAATTGTTATTTACTTTCAGTATTTGCTGAAGAAGAAGGGTGAACTAAATTTAGCAAACACCAGAAACATACAGATACAAATGGAAATGTTTTAACAATTTATAATAGAATTGTTAATAAAAATTGAATTGTTTAATAAAAACCTTCAGTGTAAAAAATCACTACTGAATTTTCATTAAAAAACAAAACTATTTAAAATTTTTTTAGAGTAATATTTAATATAAATATAATATTACTATTATTGGAAAACTATATTCAGTCATTAGTTACTTGCATGAATTTACCAGTAATGAATTAAATCAACATTTGTTATTCACATAATCAAAATACCTTTTATTTATGTTCATAACCATATACATAGTATTTAATGCTTTTTTCTTAGAAAAAAATGCATGCACATAAAATAAATATTATCGTTAAATAAATTATACGAGTATGCTATGCTCAAAAAAATCAGTGCACTTGCATTTAAGTAAAACCGCAAAATGTTTATTTAATTATAACAAAATAAACAAATATCATAAAAAAGTAATACATTTAATTAATTTTTATTATTTGCTATAAAACAGATAAAAAATAAATTTACTGTTTATAAATATTTGTTTAATTCATTCAGCAAATAAACATTGATTCCCATTCAAACAGAGTGAAAAATATTTTTAATTTTGATATTAATTTTAAATGACAAAATTTTGATTTTAAAACAAGCTTATTTTTAATTTGTTTTATTTGGTATTTAAATTGATAGTCATATGGGTATGAATCTCTTGCTTCTATATAATCCATACGAAAACGGAATTTTCAGACGGTCCTTTGCAATTGCACAAATGACTTTGCAGAAATTTAGAATAGTTTGTTCAATTTTTAAATTTGATGTTTTTATTTCTATATATGAACTTTGACCTGCTGCAAGAAATAACATATATTTATACCTTATTTACAGCCTTATATATATTTTTTTAAATGAAATATTAAAGGTTTATAATATGTATATAATACTTAGAGCATTTAAGTGTGGATTGTTTTAAAATTAAAATGTTTTTATAACAAAAGTATTATTATCAATGAATTGAGCACTTTATTAAAACCACTCATGTTCTATTCTTTATATATTAACAATCGATTCAGTAAAGGTTATTTTAAAATCTATAAGAAGCTATAATATAATATTTAAATTTTTAACTAATGAAAAAAAATGTTTCTGGAAGTCGGGCGTCCTATGCCTTCCAGATCTTTATGTTCAGTTTCACAATGGTTGATAAACATATAATTTTTAATTGTATTGCAGCATAAAAAATAATTAATTACAGTGTTTGTTTTTCACAAGTTATTGGAAATCCAAATGAAAATGTTTAAAGTCATTAGAATTTTGCAAAATCACTCTAAAAAGGCAGTTGCATCAATTTTGAAATGATTTTTAATTTGTTATTTTATATTCATTTAAGATTGGTTCGATAAAAACTTTATTGTTTTGGACTTCAAAATTTCAAGAAACGGCTTAAAATTCGAACAAAATCCATACAGTACTTAGAATTTGCTTTCTTAGTAATAAAGAACTGTGTAATATAAATATTAAGTGTTAATGGAATAAGCCAAATTCGCTTATACAGTCATCTTTTGGTAAAAATATATTGTGCTAAATTTACGCAGCATGGGCTGAAAATAACCCCCTGGCCCACGATGTCGAACGATAACGTTTGCTTAGATAAGACTTAAGACACAAACTTTTTATCGTATCTATTTTTTACTCAATCAAGTTTGTTTATTCCACAATCAAGTTTGTGTGTTAAGTCTTATCTAAGCAAACGTTATCGTTCGACATCGTGGGCCAGGGGGTAAGTAAAAGGCTTGCACATATTTTTAGTTCAGAGTTGAATCAAAATTTCTCAAAAAAAAATAATTAAATATCAATATAATCATGTTATATCATTCATTACCTCTACTAAAGATATGTCCTAGTTACACTTAGTATTTAAGAACATCAATTTAAATATATACGCGTACAGACATGTTTATATAAAAACGTTATGTACTTGACCTTTTGTTTTTAAATTAAATTTGTTGTCTAATTGTTCCAAAGTCCCCTTGTTTCCAGTTTCCTGTGTTGAGCTGGATATGATTGTATTTATGTGCATTTTATAGTGGTACCGTAATAACCTGAAGTCTGTTTAAAATTACCAACATTTCGCCTGCCACAGACTGAGTGTGCTGCATAAACTTATGGACAATTTTTCATAATTTCTCCAAGGAATTCCGCACAACACACACACATAGAAAATGAACCTTTTAAAAACATCAAGTTTATTATGAATATTTTATTTAAACTTGAGAAAAACACAAACGTACAAACATCTTAGTTTTTATGAGGCTGGGGATATGTTTATACTAATAAGAGAGGAAAACCACATAAATATTAAATTACATTACATTAAAGAGTAAATCTCAAAATAAGTGATGATCTTTTTATATAAGCAGACAGTAAGGAAACAACAATCATATAAAGATAATGAAATAAATTTGTATAATGAGTAACATCATCATTGAACAAAAGTCCAGGTATTTGTTAACTATTTATGCATATTATAATGCACTACTCACCTTCCTACATATGTATACTCGTATGTATGTCTGGAAGAAGTGCAAATGTATGTGTTTACTACGGTAATATAATATCTGTATAATAGTAAGCAGCTGTTTTCTATTATAGAGAAATGGTATCTTGTGATATAAGTGCAAGTGGTTGCATTCTCCACACATCAAGTAATGACTATATTTCAATACATATACATATGGCCATAAAGTAGAAGTAGAATAGGAATTTTCTATTACCTCAGCTCCTTTCATGCAAATTTATACAATGATATTTTTGAGTACCAGTAGTAAATTTATTCGAGCAAAATACCATTTTCATATGTATATTTTTTTTTCGCATGTATGTATACCTGCTTTGTGCGTCAAGTCTGCTACGAAAGTTTTTTATTTGTATTTCGATTTGTGCTGTACCTTCTACAAAACTGCTCACTTCTTGGTTGATGCTGTTGCTGATGTTTATTTTCATTTGTTAAAGCTGCTACTGTTGTTGTTGCAGTTGTAACACAGACCTTCTAATATTCTTCCATTCATTTGGCTCTTGAAGAAATTCCGTCTCAATACTTATAAACTTGCATGCATTTATATGTTTGTATGTGTGCATGCAATCTACTTTTCTATGACTCTGTGTACTACTTTTATAGATGGCTGTACATGTGACACAGCTGCAGATGACACGTTTTGTTGCTAAAAGTTGATTACACTGCTACTACCCCTGTTACACACACGTAACTTAACTCCTTAATACAACTTGTTGTTGTCTGGTTTTACTGTTGTTGCTACTGCTGGTGGTAAAATGTACACTCTTTCTGCTGGTATCATTTGCTTCAACTGCTGGTACTGTATGTAGTTTCTTGTGCCGTTGATGTTGCTCCATATTTAAAATCATTATTTTGGTGTTGGCCTTTATTCTGGGCACTAAAACCATTCATGGCTGGAAAATGATTCAGTGAGTGTGTGTGTGTATGAATGAATACTTCTGGGTTTTTGGTGCTTGGATGCAACATAATGAAAATGACAATCATGACGATGATAACGATGACAACATTTACTATAAAGTCAATGACAATTGTGTTTTTCGAGGTTAACTATAGAAAATTTATCAACATCATGCACACAGAGATGGTACACATTAAAGCGGTTACTTTAGTTACTTTGAGACCAATATTCTTATGAAATACAAATGCTACAAATTATCCGCAATTTGTGTATAAAAGCATTCGAGTAGAATAGTTATAGATAAAACAAATATATTCAATATTTGAATTCATTCATACATTATAGTAATTCTGAAATCAAACACTACAATTCAAAAAATTCCTAGTTTCTAAGAATATTGTTTTATAAAGATAACTTTCATAAAATTCATATGTTTTGACAATATTTTAAAACTTTGACAATTTTTCTTTTCAATATTTTGCTTTTGTGATATATGTATGGTGTTATTGCTGCAAATCCTTCAATTTTATATATTTAATTTTATTTGGCTTTAAATTGTTCGTTACTTTTTTGCGTTTTTATTTCAACTTATATTTTATGCACAAATCAGCAATTCTTTAATTTATTTGCAGGACCAAACCAGAAATTTGCAATATCTATTATTTATAGATTTTACATTTTTTTGACATTTTTCATTGCTCATAGGTTTTTGTTTTTATACCCTACACCACCATAGTGGGGAGGGTATATTGGATTTGTGCTGATGTTTGTAACACCCAGAAATATTGGTCCAACACCCACCTTAAAGTATACCGATCGACTCAGAATCACTGCCTGAGTCGATTTAACGATATCCGTCCGTCCGTCAGTTTGGCTGGCTGGTTGGCTGGCTGTCCATGTGAAGCTTGTGCGCAGAGTACAGGTCGCAATTTTGAAGATATTTCGATAAAATTTTGCACGTGATACTTTTTCGGCCCAAGGATAAATGGGATTGAAACTGGTGGAAATCGGTGCATTATTTCACCTGACCCCCATACAAATATCCTCCCGAAATTGGAGTTTATCGGTCATAAATATTTAAATTAAACAAGTCCCCAAACAAATTTCATCACAAATGAGTGGTAAATGAAGCCAAATCACATCTACAAATTTTGTGCAGATCGGTCCATAATTAGTCGTAGCTCCCATATAAGGCCCACTTCCGAAAATGACTTAAAAGAGCATAACTCTCACAAAAATTTTGGTATTTAAATAATATTAAACCCAAATTTATTTCATATGTATACAAATAACACGGTACAATTTTAGTATGATCGGTCCATAATTAGTCGTAGCTCCCATATAAGGCCCACTTTCAAAATTCACTTTAAAGAGCAAAAATTTCTTAAAAATGTTGGTATTCAAATAAAATTTAACACAAATAAGTTTCTTATATACAGAAATAACGACACCAAATTTTATAATGGTCGGTTCAAAATTATTCGAAACTCCCATATAAGTCCCTCTCCGTAATTCAATTTAACCTCCATAAATCTTTAAAAAGTATTTATATCGAGATAAAGTATAACATGCATAATATCTATATTCATAGACATCATGACACTAAGTTGTTGGATGATCGGTCCATAATAGGTCATATCTCCCATATAACGCCCATTTCTAAAAAAAAAATTTTATACATATACTAGGTGTAGGGTATTATATGGTCGGGCTTGACCGACTATATTTTCTTATTTGTTATAGTTGTAAATATGCTTCAATAATAATTCAGTTATGTTCTTAAAATACCATATTTAATAACATTACTGACTGACACTAATGCCATAGAATATTTCAAAATATAAATTGTAATGGGAAGGCCTAATCCTCGGGTCCCACCCACAAAAAGCAAAATATACTGCCAAACATTAAAAGAACATGAAATGGCGTCTTAAAATAATGTAATCTCACTTTAATTGAAAAGTTATTTTTTAGACTGAAGCTACTTAATGTTCATGTCATACGGTACTTCACTATGCATTTAATAATAATGATACAGAAACGTTCGTTGATAATTTCTTTAGTTTTCCCATCAATTGAATCTCATATAAATTGAACTTCATGCAATTTGATTCTGATTTGCATTCGTTTTTATTCACTGTCTGGATAAAAGAGGTGTGTTTCAGTTAATTGCAATATAGGCAGCATTCATGATTATAAAGTTTTCGCAAACATAGACTGAGTTTTTTGACATTAAATTCTTATATTTAATATTTTTAGTTCTTTAAGGAGTACCTTAGATTTCACAAACCATAATTTGACCTGTATCGAAAATAACAGTAGCTCTTATATGCCATACTTAGTCAGACATACAAATATTTGCTTCGTTGTAATAGTCTTTGCGTATAAATGTGTATCTTCAAAACCATTTGTTCAAAAATAACGACAAGTATTGTTTATGCCACCATCATTGTCGTCATCGACATAATCATTTCCCTTCATACTCATTATTGTTAGCAGCTCTTGTGAATATAATAGAAGAAACTGTATAGCCCCGTATGAGCAGATTTAAACTGCTGTAAATTTAACAAAAAAATTAAATTTACTTGGCTTGGGAATAATTATGTGAATTTGAGTAGAAATAGTTATCCAAGGATGGTTTTTGTAAAAGTTTCCTTAAATATATTTGTAAAAGCTTGTAGAGCTTAAAATTAGTTAAATACAATAGTATTTTGTTTATCATATAATTGTCGTCTACCCAAGTTTGCCTTACAACAGGCATGTAAATAATTAGTTTTTACACATAATTGTGTAAAATTTTGCTTAATATATGATCAGTGAAACCGAGAACAACTTTGCTATTTTTTCTCTAAAAGATAATATTGATTTTAAATGCTAAAACGAATTTATAGAATGCACATGTTCTTTAGGAAATCAGAAAACGCAGCTTTGTTTACCCAATTCTACAACCTTTAATCGATTTTCGGCACGGGTTGTAGTTACCCAATTGATCTCTAATTTAGCTAAAGAACAAAATAACATCCATTAAAAGCAAATTTATTTTTCAAGTGCTGATATAATACACTTACATATCGATGGTCTCATGTAGAAAGGCCCTAACTCGCATATTTGAAACTTTACAGGAGAAGGTAAAAACATAATAGAAAAAAAAACATAAAAACATAATATTCAACATGTAACTTTTTTTGTACAACTGCTTATAAAAGCGTTATTTTTTACACTATTGCAATTTTTGTGAGGAGGTGTATTTGCGTTAAATGCATTGGAATTGCAAAAAAAAAATTCGAAAAAATAGCGAGTTAGTGCCTTTCTACATGAGACCAACGATATATACATCGATGGTGTTATTGTTGTAGTTGCTGTTGTTATTTGTGATGATTATATTAACCTAAAACCCACTACTTAAATTTGGTTCTGTAATATAAACAACTTTAAATATGTGCATGTACGTATTAATGTGCGTGTATGAAAAATGAAATCTTATTATCATTATAATAATGAATATTTCCAAGTATGTGTTCATGTATGTTTGTATAGATGTATGTATCAGTGTGTGAGTCATATTATACGTGTATGGTTTGTATATTGCATTCAGTGTAAATTTGCTTATAAAAAAACAGGAGGAGTCTGTTTGTGAGTCAGTGCATGAAGATTTTAGTTGTTGGTTTTTTATTGATGTGATGTGTTGTGCTCTTCATAGTATGTCATATAAAATGGTGCTGTTTAATGCCAAGTCATGTGTAAATTTATGAACATTATTATGGCTTATAAAAGTAATTGATTGAGTAGAGCTTAAAAATTGTGTGCATATAAATTTGATACTTTTGTGGTTTCTTTTAAACTATTCATAAACATGTTTCAAACAACTGATATCCTACACGGCTAACAATGGCATTTTCTTAAAATTAAATTAGTATTAGAAATATGAAAAATTATTATTGTTAAAATATCCACATAATAGTTATAAAGGTAATAATAAGCCGAAACAGTTTTACAGTTTCACCTGTGCCTACACAGAAGCTTAGATACGAGTACCTGTAAGAGTTTTAAATCACCTTCTTATAAATATTCTTCGGATTTCAATTATTTCGTAGTTGATGTACTTAACTAAAATATTAAAATATATTCTAATAAACTTTGTTAACCGACAATAACTTTTTTTTTTGTTAAAAAGTAAATAACTTTTTCGTAACAAAAATCACATTTGAGTAAAACAATTTATTTTTAAACACACAAGTACATCATAGAGTTTAGACTATATACAAATTTATTTGATTGTGAAATATTATTGTTTTACAATATTTCAGTACTACTGAATTCAAAACATCATTGTGAAACGATAGTAGAAGCAAAAGTACTAATCACAATCACTTTAAAAAATTCTTATCAAATTATAAGTAATTTTATTATTCAGTGTTTTAAGGTTTTAACAATTGCAACAAGTAAAATTAATTTTATTTAAATTTACTTCTTGAGACAAAAATCTCTCTCACTTTTCGTGATAGATTTAATTTAAGTAATTACGAAAGCCAGTAACTCTTATCATTTTTAAATTCTCGTTATTATTAACACGTTATTATTAAATCTTTTTAAGTTTCCAAAGGATGAATAAAAAACAAAAAAAAATTTTAAGAAACAAAACAAAACCAAAATAAAATCCCATTGATATGCAATGAAATTTTATACCATTTTAACGAAACAATACTAACAACAATACCAATACAATTTAATAATGTATCCTGAATGCTCTGCAATTTACGAGCACAATGTTTGTTATAACGGATTGCATGTAACACGCTCACAAAAACTACACACATACACAGGCACAGTCACAGATATTCTCTCGTGAACAATCATAATATTGTATGCTGTATATGTATGGGTTTAATATAAACGCTATAATCGTATTTGTTGTTGCTATTATTATTATTAAAGGAAAGAAAGAAGAATGCGGTTTTATTTTTACAACTTTCACTTTTTTTAATCGGTTCTGTACTTTTGTTGTAAATGTTTCGCTGAGCAGGCAGGCATGAACACATTTAACAAATAAACAAGTAATCCAAAGAAATACAGAAAAACTACACAAGTAAATTCACCCTATAGTGAAAAATTCACATACTACCCACTTTCTACCTACAGACAAACGTACACACACACATACACGTGAATGTATAAAACAGAAAGAAAGAAACAATTTTCGGCTGATTTTGAATGGGAACAAAATTCCACAAGCAGCGAAAGTAGGTTATCCGGCCGATAGTTGCCGTTGTAACAAAAATTCTTAACATACTTTTAGTTTTTATAGTGTAATTCTTAAAATTGGAGAAAATGTTGTACGAGACTCAAAAGAAATGATTTAATAGTTTTAAAAGTGTATAATGAAATTTTATTGAAGAGCAATTTTAAGCACGATAAACAGCATGCGTTTTTTTTATATCAAAAGCAGCAAAAAATCCTTTTTTCTGAATATTGCATAATCTACAAAGAATTAAATAAAAAAAAATTTTAATTTATTATTCTTGAAATATACTTTTAGAAATCAATATTTAAGCTTAAGATTTTCTAAATTTGTATTTTTTTTATTATGCATATTTCGCTTCTTCATACCTGAACATTGAATCGCGCTGTGCAAAACTGAGTTTGAGATAAAGTAGTTTTAGTATTATTAGCCGATCCCTGAACATTGAAATACACAAACACTTTATTCTCTACCATCACGTATGAGCAACATTTAATTCTTAGCAAATAAAACATATTGCACATACGCTTACTTACATAAATAATCAACAATTACGTAAACATTTATTATATATGTACTAGCTGGCCGCCCCCGATTCGCTCGGTATTTACTAATGATTTGTGTTTCATATAGAATTGAAAATTAAGACACAAAAATTTCAGTAAAAGAAAAAAAAGAAAAATTTTTATCAATTTATTGCTTAAAAAGTTTCTTCAAAATTCGATTATTATTATATGCAACAACAATTGAAACAATTATTAATTAAAAAACAAACAAAAAAAATCATTTTTAAGCTTGCTGGTAAACAATGTTTTTTGTTCTTCTATTGGGGCAGAAACAAATACAAACATACAAGATTTAACCCACACTCTTTTAAAGATTGTCCTTGAGATTTACTTATCGTCATTGCGAATGCAATGCGAACTGGAAATTGGACGCGTTTAAAATTAAATTGTACGAGGAATTTTTTAATCTTTGTTTACAAACCATCTCCTGAAAATGTTTAATAGAATAAAAAAAATCAGCCAAATTGCTCCAGCCGTTTTCACGCGATGCCATTTAATTTTTATATATGTGTATATGTCGATATAGAATAATATGTATGTATTCACAACCTGCTTGTTCTTATTTATTTACAAATAAAATATCTAAATTTGTACAGCATACTTTAGGGGGCTTTTTTTATTAAAGTTGACTGGACTCACAAAAAAAATTTCGAGTTTTACCCGGAATTTTTGAATTTTTTTTTTCTTTACACACCATCTCCTGAGAATTTCAAATCAAATATAAAAAATCAGCCAAATCGCTCTAGCCGTTCTCACGTGATGCCAATACATACATGGACCATTTCATTTTTATATATGTATATAGATAGATTTGTTCGAATTAATTTCCTCACATTATTTTTGGTAACAAATTACTAAATATTTACTTAACTATTCTATAGTATTTATACTTACTTATTTTTAATTGTATCCAAATAATACAACGAAACTTTATATACATATGTAGGTAAGCACGAGTATAATTATGTCAATTAGTAAATCATTACATTAATATATTTGTTTTTACCTGCCTGTGGATCCATACATATGTGTGTGTGGCTGAGGAAGACACATATGTATGCTGGTATGTTACAATTAATTAATTAAAGTTTCAATATAATACTAGAACAATGTTGTCTTGATTATATTGTGTTGCCATTGAATTACACATTTCAACATGTAAATATACTTTTGCAGACAATAGTAAATACAAACATACATATATAGATATTTGCATATATATACATATACATACATATGTAAATAAATTGCTATAAATATTTATGTATTTGTAATGGTATCTCCATACTAAACATTTTCTTACACAATCTGGCTCACATTGATAAATGTAATTGTAACTTTAACGCATCCTTATTGTGTTACCTGGTTAATTTATTTATTAGCATTTTGCAATTAGTAAAACATACAAGTCCAATTAGATAATAGAAATTCATCTTGATTGTATAAAGAAGAAAGAAAGAAAGTGTGTATGATATGGCCAAAGGATTAAATTTTACTTTACAAAATTTGAATTTAAGATTTTTGAAAAATATTGTTTTATTTTATATAATATTATAATATTTAAGCTATCCTATTAGACACGCTTGTTTTCGCATTAACATTTAAAAATTCTTTACCAAGATGTTAAAATCATAGTGAAAAGTTTTGACACTTTAATCGTCATTTAATATATAATCTCAGTGTGATGTCTGTGTGCGCTCACTGTCTGTCTTGGTTCAAGTATCAAAATATTAAAGCACCAGCCGTATAATCCATCAACAGCTGTCACTAACACTCACCATTGTTAAACGGCAGCTTGACTTAAGTTTCTTATTTTTTTTAGTTCTTCTGCTTATTGTTGTTGTTTCCGTTTTTTCCTTGTTACACACCCATAGGAAATCAAATAATTTGGTTGTTATATAATGACAGCCTTCTTAAACACATACAGCCCGACAGAAAATAGCAGCAAATTTTTGTTCTTAAATGTGTAATATTAAGTAGCAATTTAATGTTATTTATGTATGAGGGGTATACGATAAATTGCAATAAAAGTATTATAAATAATAAGACTATTTAATAAGAGTGTGTAAAAGTGTATTGTTTACCAGGAAGTTTTTAAAAACTTCTGAGAATAGTATCATGTTTTCGAATTGTCATGTTTCATAAAATTACACTGGGTTATTTTAAACACATAAGTCTTGCAATGAATTTTATATATTCAAAAGTGATTGCATTGCAATGCTGTTTCTTGGAAAAAATCTAAAGCACTTTTCTAGTTTTCTCAATTCGTGCAAAAAAAATTATTTTATAAATCGTAGCAAACATAATGATACTTACAGCACCCTAATTAAACTTAATAGTTCTGTAGGCATGCCCAGATGTAAGTGTTTACATTGCTTTCTAACTAATTATAAATATATTTAAGTAATGTCTGTTAACAGAAAAACAATACCGTTTTGTATAATTAGGCAGTTTAGTCAGAATTCATTCAATTATACTATGAATTTTGTTTCCATAGCAGATTAGATATCATATAAATCAACAACAAATTTATACATAAGAAATATGTTGAAAAATCAGATAGGCATAAAAATTTCATTGTTTAACATGACGTATGAGTAACATATAATTTTAAGAAAATAAAATCAATAAAATCAGCCATTGACTTCCAATAATAACAAAAATTAAATAATAATTATTCACAATATAACAACTAAACTGAATTACGCTTAGGTTTCAGTGATTAAACATTTTAACTTTAGTGTTAAATTTTGTATATTTAAAGCATATTTTAGATATCTTAAAAATCCAAATAGAAATATACCTTATTTTTGAACTAGAATCATAACAATACAAATACCAACATAATGAACAACAAACACCATACAGTAAAACAAAAATATTAAATAAAATTAAATAAAAATGTTTTATTTGCACGTGTTGAATAGTTACAATTCATTCATGAAAAAAAAAACATTAAATTTATATAAAGGAAACTATAAACTGAATACTTGCATCCAATTTATCAGCACTAAATACTAAAAATGCAATTGAAATATTCATGATAATTACTGGTAGTTTTAGGCAGGCATTTTGTACTAAATATAGAAGGCAAACTAAAAACTAAATTGTATACAGCAACAAAAAATTAAATAGAAAAACACTTTTTTTAATACCTATATATATTTCAACAACAATTATATGCAATTAATTAAATGCGAACCAAGTAAGAACTAGAACTAAAAATAAAAGAAAGAAGCTTTTCACTAACGAAATTTTGAAATAAATAAAAAATTCAATAAAATTACACAAATATATTTTACAGTTGAAACTGTAGAATACACATAAAATTTCTATTATTTTCTTTTCACCGGAAGAGGAAAAATAAAACACAAAATTTAATTTCCGTTTAAAATAAAGCAGATTTAAAAAAAATGGCAATGACTTATGGCACAAGCAATTTTTCTATTTGTAGTGAATCAGAGAAATGAAGAGTAACAGAAAATCATGTTTCCACAAACCATTGATATTAATTATTTATAGCAAAAAAATTACTGAATAGCAGAATCACAGATAAGTAATTACTTTTATAGAAAAAGTAAGATAAAAATCTTTTTCTTTCTTTTATTTGTTCATTTTTGTTTGTTCTTAAGAAAAACATACATTATTTGTTCAGACTCCTGCAAAGAATAAAAATAATAATCATTTAGGGTGTATGTGTGCGATTGATTGAACAAATAGGGTGGAATTTGTTGATGGTAAATTCATGTGTATATAGATGTGTATGTTTTCAAGTACTTTTTGCAAACAACAACTTCATATATGAGTGTGTAATTTTGTTTAACGCTTCATTAAATAATTTCATTTCAAATATCTTGTACTTTTTCCTAAAAGTTATGAAGTTGTAAAGTTTATAATTCTGTGCAGCAAAGGAACATTAGCAATACACCAAATTTTACTTATTAATTTTATTACATTCTTAATTAAAAAATAATTAAAACAGAAATATTATTAACTTGTTGCTATTTTTGGAAATTTTTGTCAAAGCAATGCAGGATCCTGTTTTAGAAATACTTATAAATCAATTTTCTTGTATCTTCTCAAAAAAATAAGGTTTTGGCTACCATGCCGAACTATGATTGGTTTGGTTGGTTGACGTGGTAGTTCACTAAGTGCGAACGTTAAGTAGAGTCAAAGGGACCCCGTTTTAAAAGACCACAGCACTTGTCAGATTTAATGTCGTATACAACATACTGTAGCTAATATGTGTGTACAAAAAAGTCGTGTCTTGCTAGACCCAAGCTGTAAGATATCTCAGTAGGTCATTGAGTTTTGACCCGGCTACCTCACCAAGGTTGTTCAGTGTATAGTTTCCCATGAATTTATGTCTCTTGACACTCAGGGCTGGGCATTCGCAGAGAAGGTGGAAAATCGTTTCCTCTTTTTCCCTATCCTTACAACTACGACAATGGTCGTTAATATATATATCCTGCAGACAAGCCAAATGGCTTCGCGGGATTAGATGTAACAACTAAAATGTATATTACATTGAAAAAATAAATTGGATAAATAATTAAAAAAAAAAAAAAAAAAGGGAATCCCAGGTGATTTGCATGCTTGCCTAATGTCCAGTGTCCCGTTAATACTGCCAGCAATCTTGATATATCCTTCCTATTCTGGGTTATCAGTTACATAGTACGTTTCTCGTTAAAAGATGGCCACATCAACTTGGCTATCCTACATGTGTCTAAATTACGCCATCTATACTCAGCCTTTGTAAGAAAATGTCTGAAGATGATACCTTTGATAGTCTCCAGTGGAATTGCTACTGAGAGCACATTGGAGATATCTAAGGCAGATCCCGTTCTGGCTAGTTCGTCTGCCCGTGCATTGCCGTAGTGGTTCCAATGCGCAGGCACCCAAATGTCAGAAAGACGACCTAGCCTTGACAGAGAATTCCTACATTGCCTAACTAGTGAAGATAAAATTGTGTACGCATTAAGTAGTGAGAGAAGTGCCGCCTGACTGTCGACAAATAATACAAATATACTTTATTACACTTGAATATACAAGTGTATAATAAATAAATACTTATACAGTCCAGCCTTGCTATAACGAATCTTAAGGGGATTAGAAAAAAAACGTTATATCGAATAATTCGTTACAATGAGGTTCGTTATATCGAGGTGAAGTTGCACTTCTATTCGTTATAACGAGATAATAAACAAGTTTGTATGTATATTAATCATCATCTGCTTACCATGTTATAGCGAACGATTTCCGCTAATAAATCAAAACATATTTGAAGAAAAACACTGCATTTTGTAGTTTCTTTCTATTTCGTTAGTCTGCAGTGAATGAAGATTCGTTATAACGAGGCTATTGACAAATCTATTCGTAATAGAGAGGTTTATCTTGTGTTAAATCTTATGGAGCGTTGTAGGGGATTCAAAAAACTTCGTTAAATCGATGAATTCGTTATAGTGAGAGTCGTTTTATCGTGGTTTGACTGTAAATATACAGATTCATATATATTTTCTGATATCCAGCTACAACAAAAGTTAGCAACAAAACAAAATTAATTCATTTATTACTTCCAAGACACATTTCTACATATGTACGTGTACCTATAACCACATAAATCTACAACGATGATACTTGTGGTCATTGGCTACTAATTGTTATGTTTTGATTCCTAATATACAACGTAATATAGATTGTGTATACAAGCATATATCTTGTATTATATGTATAAGCATTCAGGAAAGTTGTATTGTATGTTGCAATAATATTAATCAATCTTTATAATGATATCCCACACTTTTGGTGCTAGAGTATCTATTGAGGTGTGTAGTATGAGGAAAATGAATGTGTGCCTTTTGTATAATCTTCAACATATATGAGTGGTAAATAAATGTGTCAATTACTTATTATTTTAAACCTCTTAATATATAAATATATTCGGAATAGTAATTGTCGACTTCAAGTCAATTTAACTTTCTAAAAACAGAAAATATGCCTAAAATGTACAAAACCTAACACTAAAGTTGAAATGTTTAATCACTGAAACCTAAGGGTAATTCAGTTTAGTTGTTATATTGTGAATAATTATTATTTAATTTGTGTTCTTATTGGAAGTCAATGGCTGATTTTATTGATTTTATTTTCTTAAAATTAAATGTTACTCATACGTCATGTTAAACAATAAATGTGCACTTAACTCTTCAAACTTTGAGATGAGACAGAAATACTATGGAACAAAAATATAAATGTAATTGGTCCACTTTAAAGTATACATATCGATATAGAATCACTTTCTGATTTTCGTTCACCAGTGTGTACATGTAAACTTTTTACGCAAACTGCAGATCACAGTTTGACACAATTTTGTGTGTCATTTAGCCTCCGTTCCACTATTTCACTTAGCCTCCGTTTTCCGTAGCATATTGAAAATTCAGGCTAGACTGAATATACTTTGTTACTTGTTTTAATAGTAATGCTGTTACTTTGATTTGAAGTAAACCCTTATAAAAGAAAGAACGCGTGTCAGTAAAGCAGGCATTTTAATGTATATTAACATAAGGACTATCTCAACAATTCATTTGGATTTGAATTTAACCCAAAAATAAATGCTTTTTAAAATATTCCCAAAAATTAACCCCCTGGGCCACGATGTCGAACGATAACGTTCGCTTAGATAAGACTTAGGACACAAACTTTTTATCGTATCTATTTTTTACTCAATCAAGTTTGTTTATTCCACAATCAAGTTTGTGTCTTAAGTCTTATCTAAGCGAACGTTATCGTTCGACATCGTGGCCCAGGGGGCAATACTTTTATTCTATTTTCTTCGACCTTTTTGTATGATTTTTTATTAAATAATTTTAAAGCTTGAGGTCACTTTTTGTTTGTTATAAGAGATTTTTTATTTCTATATCTATAAATCACTCGATATTACGATTTCCTTTGGAAATCTTCTTCAGGAGTTATTGTGTAAATCGAAAAATCGCAATATCGAGTAATTTATATATAAAAATAAAAAATCTTTTATAAAAAACAAAAAGTGACCTCAAGCTTAAAACTTATTTAATAAAAAAAATAAAAAATTAATACAAATTTATTGCAAGCATATTGCCACTACTTATGGTACACCCTAAAGTTAAAAGGCAATAATGACTGCTTATCTATATGTATGTGTTTACATTGTTTTAAAACTATGTAAATACTTACATATGTATGTCTATAAGTAACAAAAGCAATATACATAGTTTTCTCTAATCAGATTTGATAAAAATTTACACAAGTATTACAAGTCTATGGTACAACATTTACTGAGAAATTGGTTTTCATTAAAAGACATTAACAATTAATGTATTAGTTTGGTTTTGGCAGAAGTTCAATATCAATATCACTTTGACAAAACTTTTAATATTATAAGCACTTGGAACTATGTTCGTTGCTAATAAAATAAATGTTTACTGTTTAATATAATTTGCGAAAACTGAATAAAATACCTAAATATAACAGGAGAAAGGCAAATATTTATGGAGAATTAATAATAACACGTATTTGTTTATGTTATTTGAATGCTGTTTTATTTAGTTTTTAAATTGGAAAATTATGTCACAATTTCCAAACAAATTAATTAGCACAACATTGCCAACTTAATTGTACTTAAACTTATTCTTATTCAAAGAAATTCATTTAATTCCCAGATTTAAACATTTTGCAATACCTGCACGTCCAAAAATTTCAGTAAAATTCATAAATAAAAAATGCATAATCACCCATTTAATTTATTTTTATTATTATTTTCTTATTTATTATTTAAAATCTCTTCTCAAAACAGTAATATATATTCCATTAAACTTTCATAATACTGTACCTATGAAAAAATTTACAAACAGCGAAAAAAAAACTAAAGCCAACATCAGCAACTTGAACAAAACGATTGCTGCAATACACAAAACAATAAATGAATGACAAACAAAAAAGCACAAATTCTGCATGAAAAGTGTTTTGGCAAACATTAAAATTTATTGTCGTGTGACAGAGTTTTTTCATACAAAAATACATACATACTCGTACATGCATACAACCATATACATACATACTACAAATACAGTTATGCAAAACAACAGCATCAACAGTAGCAGCAGCAGTAATAACGGGGAGGAGGTATGTCGGTGTATCCAACAAATGACACGTTCTAAAAAAAAACAACAACAACAACAACAACAAAATGTATACAAATGCTAATACAACAACAAGTCAACTGTAAAAAATCAGTTTAGTTAAAAATAACAAACGATTTATATTGCAATAACGACAACAACAGCAACAAATAACAAAAAATTCAAGTTTTTCTCATGTTGAACAATGGCAATTTTTCCAACATAAAAAAAAAAAAAAACACAAAAGTACATTTGGATTAAAAAAAAAACTAAACAAAACTAGCAAAAAATTGATAAGAAAAAAAAGTACATAAAATATCCAGTACTTTGTTATGATACAACATGAATAAAAGTTAGTGACACGCCAACGCATACTAACAACAACAATAAAAAAAAAAGCTAAAAACTTATACATAAAGAGTTAACCAACACTGACACAATAAATAAAAAACATTTTAATGAAATTGCGCCCTGATGGAATTAAGACATTAATGACAGTCCACAGAGCCCAACCATACATACACGTAGACACGTAGCCACTCACAACCATACATATAAAAACATAAGTACGTATACGTACGTACATACACATTTATGTACATATATACATTTATGGACCAAATCATTTTTAACTGAGTTTTAGTTTTTACCTGATTTTAGTTTCATTTAGAGTAAAAAAAAACTACAACAAACTGGCAAAAATTTCTATTTCGTTAATGGCCAACAAAAATGGTTATTTAAGAAACGATTTACTCTCTCTTGTTGCAATTTTTTTTTTTAAGGATAACAAAAAGGTTTAACTTTATTTCATTCGCCACTTCCACCATGAAGGTAAAATGTGTGTATGCGATCCCATAATAAATATATATTTTGGATACTTATAAATATCAGCATAAATCCTTTGATTTTCTGATAATATCTAAAGCCCCCAAATAACTTACAAACATGATTTATACATAACACGTTGCGACAGTCCAAAAAACCGATACTATTTTTATTGTAGGGCTTGTCGAGTAAAAAAAGATTCCAATAGTGAAATATGCCGGACACCTCCAAATTACGCACTTATAAGCCTATAATTTTGTTTATAATGACCCAATTTTCAACTTCTTACTAGATTTGGAAAGAAGAAACTGAATCTTTCGAATGATGTATAATTTATCTAAAAAACCTTGAGAAATTTTGGTATTATTGTATTCTGCCGTATTTATAAAAAAATAAAGTAGACTTGAAGTATTCTTTTAGAGAAAATTTTAATACAAAATTTTGTTAAAGTACATTTGAAGTCTACTTTAATTTTTTATAAATACGGCAGAATGTGTATATTAGGTTGGCACTTATTTGGTTGCTATTAAAAAATTGCTAAAGTATAAGTAAAGTGTTGACAACACAAAAATAGTACAAGAACCCGTGTTCATTGTTGCACAATGTTTAAAAGATGATGAAAGTGTGGCTACCATCTCGCTGTGATAAAACACATTTTCATCTTGATGACTTTACTTACAACTAGTCAAAATTTCATCATTTGTGGTTCAGAGAACCAAAATGTATTTCTCGAAAAATATTTTCGAAGGTGTCTCATATTCACAGTGTATTACTCAGTGTTGACTGTAGGTATCATTATTCCATATTTGCTGGAAACTAGGGCTGGTCAAACAGTGATTGTCGACAAACAAATGCATTCACAATGTGTTTAGTGCTTATTTTTGGGCTTTATTGTACTTTTATTTAATTATCTTATTGATGAGCAACATTGTTGGCTTTGAGTTTCAAAACTAAAAGCAAATAGAATTAATAGAAAAACAACGATTTGTATGAAATAGTCATTTAATATTTATTTAATGACACTGGTAATGATACTGTTGATGAGTAAATTAACACCTAGAAATAAATTTGTGATAGATAAATTGGTATTATTGAATATTTGAACATGTTTCTAATTATATTCTTATTTACTATCAGCTTTTAATGCTAACATTTTCCAAAATTAATTAATTCTCGCTTTTTAAACATATTCAAGTCATTCCATTTATATAAAGCATGAAATGCCACCGAATATTTTCACTTAAAACGTTTAAAACAAATGGAGTAAAATTAATTGATTTTTAATAAATCAAATTGGTAAATCAGCTCAGCTTGTCATAGAAACTATCAGTAAATACCAGTGCTTGTTATTGATTGTCAATTGACAAAAACACATTCATACATACATATCTATAAATACACCTTCATGTATAACATAGTCAAAGTATGTACATATATACACAAAGTAATAATAGATACATATGTATGTATGTGGCAGATACAATGATAGTGTTTTAAGTCAAATTTTATATAGTTAAAAAGTTATTACAATAAAATAAAAATAAGAAAAATTATTATTTTTATTTGAACTATTAATTTTAAATCTTTGATATTTCTTTTATTTCGGCTCGAGTTCATTAAATTTAATTTTCATTAAATTATTTTTACTGAAGGTAGGAATTGTTACATGAAAATTATTATTAAAATTTATTGATAAAGTCTTGACATGAATACGAAAAAACTGAAGCAAAGGAGGCAACATGTAAATAAATGAAAAATGATAATTACAGCAAATTTCGAACCACCGGTAATACTGGTTAAAGGATTGATGTTTGACTGTTGGCTAGTGGGCACCGCAGTGGTGCAGAGGGTGAGAACGTAAAGAATTCTGATGAGAGAAACTGGTGTTTCTCGAAACATATGTAAATTCAACCAACAACCCAGGTTCGAATTCTAAGCCAAGAAAAATTATCAATAAATTTTAATAATAATTTTCATGTAACAATTCCTACCTTCAGTAAAAATAATTTAATGAAAATTAAATTTAATGAACTCGAGCCAAAATAAAAGAAATATCAAAGATATAAAACAAAAATAAAAAATATAGTTGTTTTGTGAAAGAAAAGATTTTTGAACAACAGGAATCTTTAAGACAATCAATATTTTTGATTTAAAAAATTATGAATTTTCTTGGTGATAAAAATCAAAGAGCCATTCAAACAAAACCAAAAATATTCATAACATAGTTCTGAAATTACGAGTTAGACTATTTTTATAATTACTGAATCATTTATCTATGTATATATTTATTTGTGTCACCATTCATGTAAATATTTTTTGCTATAATTACTTTGATTTTTACTTAATTAATTTTGAATATATTTTCGATAAAGTGTAGATAATTATAAAATAAATCGTATTACTATATTTGCTGCTAACAGTAAAGTTAAGTTTTAAATGGATTGTGAAAAAATCTAACATACATATGAATATAGTTTTATGTTTTATACTACGTTTCCACGGTACATTCTTCGCTCTCTATTCATGCTTCACACCCCAATCATGTGCGAAACAACTTGCTTCACCATACAAAATTTTAAGAGCGAATCAAGTAGATTCATATTGAATCAACTTGCGAAGCACGAAAAATTGCACTCTTCTCTAATTTGTATCGCAAGTTTATCTGCACTAGCTGTAAAAATTTAATATTATTGTAAACAAAGCAAATTATTTTCTTGTTGCTGGAAGTAAAGAAAGTAAATACGTACGAATGTATGTTTTTTTTCAAATAAGCTAACTAATTTCCACTCACTTTTTTTTGTCCATTAACAAAAATTATTTTCCACAAATTGTAAATTCTGTTTTTTTTATTCTGTTTGTTTATTTAAGACAACTGTCAAATCGAATCAAGTTTATTAGTCATGCAAACAGCATGATTCATAAACATGATTCAGAAGGCGAAGCAGGTGATTCAAGTCGTCGTGGAAACATAGTATTATGATATCAAATGTATTAAAAACTCATCAGTGATATGAAATTTGCAGCTTTTTATGCTAAATAAATGAATATGTACAATTGACTCACAAAACATTTCGTATACTTGATAAACATAATCGGATTCTGTTTCTTTTTTATTCTTGTTGGACCAGCACTCAGGGGACGACCCCTACTTATGCAATGCATTGTGTTGGAACTAGGAAAATAGGTTATGGGAGGAAGGATAAAGAGAGTGCTGTTTGTGAGCATTTGACTTGAATTTTCCTATGTTGAAAGTGGCAGGGAATACTACTGCTGGTAGATTATTCCACATACAGACAGTATGGCTAAAGAACGAATTTTCCCTGTAGTGTGTTGTCTAAACGACTGCCCAAGTGATCACAACTGGGTGAGCCCTGACTGAAGAACGTGTAGTATGTAAAAAACTGCGTGTTTCAGGAACAAGTTCCCTGATTTCAGCAGAACACATTCCATTATAGTATCGATAGAACAGTGAAACACAACCCACATTGTTGGATACCCTACTGTCACCGATAAGCGTCTTCGCCCTCTCATGTACGCGGTCGAGTAACTCCAAAATGGACTTCGAAACACCGGCCCATACATGAGTGTTGTATTCCATTTTCGGTCGAATATATGTGGTGTAAATAATAAGAAGATCAGATGAAGTGACGTATTTTCTGCACCGTTTTAAAAAAACACTTGAGCGCTTCTTTTGACACTTGAAAATGTGTTTGGTCCAGCGGACATCATACTGGATTCTCATGCCTAGAACGTCAAGAGCGTCTGATTCCTTAATATTTACACCGCCCATAAAATCAGATGAAGCAACATGATCTGTTGTGCGTTTGTGCGTTAATAAACAACACTGAGTCTTACCTGCGTTCAAATGGACTCTGTTCGCACAACCCCATTCCGAGATTGGCTCAGAGTGTCATTCATATTCCCAATCTCTCATTTCCCTAATCTCCAAAGTTGTTGATAATTTAAGTCCTCTCTATCTGTCTACGCGCCAGATCAGTTTAGTGACAAGCTACAACAGCAACAGTGGCAAATTTTCACTTACAAAAATCCGTAAAAAAATTAAAATTTTATAACATTTAAAACGACCTGTTTTATTTATTTACCTCTTTATTTACAAGTAAGTGCTACCTGCATTGTATATACTCAAAGATTTTTACATTCATACATAGATACATCTAAATATATAAAGAGCTTTTGTTTTCTTTTACCCTTTCAAAACAACAAATTTCCAACAATAAGTTGGAAATTTATTTAACATTTCTGTACATATACTTCTACAAAGTACTGAAGACTCCCAAGTCGTAATATAATGCGTACGTTCATGTATTTTGGGGGCACATAAGTGAATGAGTGTTGGAAACCAATACACCAACATCATTATAAATATTTAGCTTAAATTTTGAATTTCATGCAATCAACAGCAATTATAGGTTATCAAAGAACACCTAGGAGTATCATTAGCATATACAGGTTTCATGGCATGTCTTGTTGATTTTAACAAATAAAATGCGAACGTGTTTTACCACAAAACGTAGTCAGGTTATAACCAGACACCTTATGAGGAATTTTAGTGATTGTCTGAATACAACAGATATTACACTTCGAAAGTTTCTAGCATTAAACTAGATAAATGCAATAATTATATTGCCAAAAACGTACATACATACATGTTCATACAAGTCAATTTTTTGACTCATATATATTTTATTGGTGCTACATATGCGTATAATATTTTCCTAATTATGCTCTTTTGCAACTGGGCAATAACGATTATTCACTCTAGGTGGTTTCTCTCTATTGCGATGCAAAAGCAAATGCGATGCGACTAGTGTACAAAACCCCCCAGAATTTTGAAAGTCAGTTGTATTATACTTCAAACCGATTATATTTTTCACCAAGATATATATACAAATTGTGTATGTATGTATGTACAGTCGACCCTCGGTTAACGAACGCCTCGCTTAACGAACATTTCGCACAACGAACACATTAAAAAAAATATTTCGCTTAACAAACAAAGTTTCGTATAACGACCAACGCAAAATGGGAAATATGCACCGAATTGCGCGAAAAACTTCCTGGAAGAAACTTTGGCTCGAGCGCTTTACCATATGCGCATCTGAGGGGCTCCACGCAGGGTCCACGGAGCCAGTAACCAACAAAATTATATTTCTGGCTAACCGAGGAGGTTACAGAAGAACAACAACCGTCTAGTGCAATTAAAAAAAATGCTTCAAGCATGGGAGTCTGTGGCATCATACATTAGAAAGCACTACCCCAATCAGACAGTGGCTAAACGCGCAACAGATTTATTCAGTGATAATGCTGTGTCGCATTTTCAACAAATTTTGAAGCGTCACCAAAAACAAACGACTCTAGACAGTTTTTTGTTAAAGTAGAACTAGGTATGCGTCCAGGGGCCAAATTACCGCATTCGATATCGTGTGCAATTGATCGTAATTTTCTTATTTGAAATTATGGCATTCGATATCGAGCAAGAAATTTAGTACATTTTATCATAATTTCGATATCGAAATCATTTTTCGATACGATAGCTCATTCGATTACTAATGCGGTAATTTGGCCCCAGGTATCATACAAAATTATTTTTTTTTTTTTTGTAATTTTTTCGTTTTTCCTTTGCAGATTGTCTCATTTCGTCCTATATTCAGTTCCCTAAAAATGTTGATAAATATACATATGCTATATTACTTTCAAACAAAATATTGATGATGAAATGTATTTTTCCGACTTGGAACGCATTATTTTATTTTGCACTGATATATATGGAAATAATGGTTTTGCTTAACGAACGCTTCTGGAACGAATTGTGTTCGTTAACCGAGGGCCCACTTTACATATAAATATATAATGTATAAATAAATGTGAAACATTGAAAATATTTCACTTTATTTTAATTTTAAAGTTATTTTACTAAAACAGTAAAACTAATGATTCTTTTTAAATAATCAATATTGTATTATAAGCAAAGCCCTTGAAATACTTGCAACAATTATGTGATTTTAGTGACCCACAACTACCAAATATTTAAATACATTATTAATTTCTATTTTAATTGAAAATAATAACGGTCATTACGCGAACACACCATAACAAAATCATCACAATATACATACACACACACACACACAAACAAAATGGAAAATGAGAAAAACTAAAACCTTTTGTTGCATTTCATTCACAACAATAGCAAGCAACGACAAATTAAAAGTGAAAATTTTAACAAACCCATATATGAATACATACATCAATAAAAAGGACATACATACATACATTTATAATTGAGTGCAAATGTATTGCAAATTATATTCTTGCACATCACAATTTTTATTCATACAAATATAAAACTCAACATTTAAAATAAATATTATTGAAATATGTAGGTAAGTAAGTAAGTATGTATGTATGTATGTATGTCTGTAAGTGAATGAATGAATATTGTCGTGTGCGTATGTATAGAGTATTATACATAAATGCACAGATGTATAAGTATATTTGTTTAATATATATTTTTGAGTGCGTATGTGCATTTGCTTATACATATCTGCTGCTTACTTTTATTTATGTGTGTGTGTGTGCAATCGTAATAAAAATGAAAAACAATCGTTATTGCATCAAAGAAAAAAACAAACAAAAATATTCGTAATAATAAATACATAATAAAACAAAAATAAATATTAAAAAAAAACAACTATATGAAATGAAAACGAAACCAAGCGATATATTAAATTTCTGCTTCACAAAATATACAAAAATTTATATGTGAATGAAAGGATGTTGGGAAGGACTTTTTGCCGATATATATTTGCGAACATACTGGTACATAAACATACTTATAAATATATACACATAAATATATATATATATATATATATTTGTGCTTTATTGAAAATATATTGCATTATATTTCCTATCATATTTTTACTGATGTTTACGACAACGAGTAGTTGTACTTTTTTACGTACTGTGCATTCACAAAAAAAAAATAGTGTTGTATCCTGCAGCTTATTTTCCAACATGTACCAATATTTACGATACAATCATATCTGTATGTCATATATTAGACTAGAGCAGTTTTTAAAAAGGTGAAACATATTTCCAGCCAATTTTCACGACCTTAAGTACAAGGTGGCGCAAAAGTAATCCTCCTGTCAGAAAATGCTATAAATTTTGCGAGGCCCCTAATGTCAGTTCTGCCAGCAATATTCCGCGTTCTGAAGCAGTGTAGCGTAACATTGTTTATTAACGTGTATTTCGCATGTGTTTACTACACAAATGTCAAAACAGAACTGACATTAGGGGCCAATCGCAAAATTTACAGCGTTTTCTGAGAGAAGGATTACTTTTGCGCCGCCTTGTACTTGCACGAAAGTGCTTGCCGCATCTATACTATAAATGCCGAGCCATTTCAACATATTATATGAAATCTAGGAAGATTCGTACACAATGGTTAAACTTTATCTTAAAGCATCATATTTTATGATTGTTTGTATTAATTTTTTCTTATTTTAGAAACATATTGTGGTTGTGGCTAACATACAATTAGTTCTAATGATTGCATTAAGAATAATAAAAATAGTTTGAAGGTAACAATGTCGCGACATTATTTCTTTCCGTGTATACATAGAATTTGTTCTATTTATTAATTGAATATAGACACACATGTATATACTCGTACTTCAGATACTTATGAGTTGAAAATCCTTATACAGTCAAACCTCGATATAACGACCCTCACTTTGACGAATTCCTCGATTTAACGAATTTTTTTGAATCCCCTACAACGTTCCATAAGATTTAATACAAAATAAACCTCTCTATTACGAATACATATGTCAATAGCCTCGTTATAACGAATTTTCATTCACTGCAGACTAACGAAATAGAAAGAATTATTTACCTCTATTTAACGAATTTTGGCAACTTACAACCTTTGCATAACGATTTCCATCAATTAATCCAAATTATATGAAACAGATACACACAAAATTATTGTGTTTGCAACGACAACGTCTCCAGCAAACCTACATTCGTAGTGGACAGTAGCATGCATTAGACTAACGGCTGAAATATTCGAAGAAAAATGTATTGTTGTCAAGAACAGTGTTTTCCTTCAAATGTGTATTGATTTATTAGCGAAATCGTTCGCTATAACATGGTAAGCAGAGGATGATTAATATACATACAACATTTTTTATTACCGAATTATTAACGAATAGAAGTGCAACTTCACCTCGATATAACGAACCTCATTGTAACCAATTATTCGATATAACGTTTTTTTTCCAATCCCCTTAAGATTCGTTATACCAAGATTGAACTGTATCAGGATCAGGTTTTCATGGGATTTAATAACTAACTTTGATGACAAATTGCGATATGAACAGAATAAACAATTAATAGAAAGAAATCGAAGAAATTCTTTATTTTACAAAGCGGTTATTAATATTGAATGTATATCTACTCAATATTAATTATTATAATCAAAATTTATACACATTTATCGTCTGATTTGTAATTTGTTACTTATGTATGTATTTTAAAACATATTTTTTATTGAATATTTATTACTTAGAGAAAACTAAGAATTTAAACAATTATTTAACGTGGATCAGTCTAATGTACATATTTCTATATTTAATAGAACTTTCTATGCGAAATGTATGTAAACATAAATTACAATAGGTTTTATACATACACATAATGTACACACATTGTGTACTTGTATCTAAAAGAATGTAAAAAATTACATACTTTTATTAAATTCATTTACTATGAATGGCATCAAAAAATTCATGATATTTACTTATTAATAAATTTTCAGATTTGTCAAAATCTTTGTTTAGTTAAGTGCTGATGCTCAATGATTGTTTGGGAAATCATTGAGGCTATATAAAAGACAGTCCAACGTATTTCAAATAACCTTAACTTTTGAAAAATATTTTTAAAGTACACAGACAAAAAAGCATTTAGGCATTTATAACGTCTTAACTAATCAGTTCAGTTGGGAACTAAGAATATGATTTTTGCAATTATAGTCTGCATAAAAGATTTTAGAATCAATATTCTCACAATTTTGCTGATAAACTGTAGCAGTTCCAATGAAACATAACCGATATCATATTAACAGATTCCCCCAAATAATACTAACTTTGGATTTCACAATTTCGCTTTATTTATATTTATTTCAACAGCAGTTTTATTTATTTCTCCATTCGATCTCAATTGTCAGCAACACAATTTTTTTAAAATCCATTAATTCATTAATATATTTATTGGTTTTGTTAATTTAATTTTTACTTTATTTTTCATTATACATGTATTTTCTTTTTTCTGTTTACACTGTATCTCGCTACTTGTTGCCACGTATTAAATTATGTTAATCGTAAAAGAAATATAATTGAATTTGTAAATTGACACATACAATGTATTCTTGTATGCAACCAGAGACAACAGCGCCAGCAAAGATAATAACACCGGAAATTAACTGTTGTGGTTTATATGGTTGCAAACAAAAAAAAATAATGAAAAACATAAAAATTATATATATTTTCGTTTTAAAATTAAGTAGAAGATTTTTATTTGTCATGCATATGAATTAATTCATTTTAAGAATTTAAAAACATAATTTTGTATGAATTTTTTAAAAAATCTTTTGCTTTTTGCCAGTTATTTAGTAGATTCTTAAAGCTTGTAATTTAAACTTTCAGTGGTTCTTGACTATAGGCAACGTTCACACAGTAAAAAAGAAATAAACAAAAGCAATCAGTCATGCATTAATATTGTGTCGAGACATTTCTTCTTAAATGTTCTAGAAATAATTTAAATTTATTTAATTTTTTCCCTCTCAATGTAAGCCATTCCTTAGGCCACAATGCCCAAGACAGTCTAATGTGCATGAACCTTGGGTTAGGTTAGTTTTGAAGGCCGGTGTGAGGTTGTCCCCACACCATCACCCAGAGACCAATACGGTCTATTGTGATGCCTTGTCATGAACCTTAAGTTATTAAAATTTCGAATATAACAACCAAATATTTGTTATTCCTTCTAAAATTCCATAGACCCAACACAAACATCTGGTAAAGAAGATCATGACAAAATTGTTTTCCCTCTACATATACAAGTATATAAAAACATCAACTTCTTGATAGTAAAAGACGTTAATTTACAGATTTTTCTGACGGCAGTTTAATAGGTTTAATATATTAAAGATTTAATTTTAAATTAGTGTTGTTTTTATCCGACCTTTCAGATATAATTTTCAAGAAATAAAATTGTTCGAGCTCGAGGTCGAGATTTAATTTTATAAAATAATTTCGACCAAAGTGCTATATAAAACAAATATGTACTTGTTAACTTTGTGAATCAAATATTTGACCGTTTACAGTCGAAAAAGATCGGACCTACGTAGAGAAAAATGATTCGCGATGTTAGGTGTTTTTGTTACTAATCGACAAAGCAACTTCTTCTGAATAATTCGTTAATGAAGGTTGAATAGATCGATTCACAAAAATAATTAACCTTACTAGTCTATTGTTCCAGTAAAAGGTCTCATGAGAGACCGTTTACCTGCCAAACTATTCTCAAATGTAAATACTGATTTCAAAGTTATCAAGCGAATAAAGTTTATTTCAACATTTATGCTATTTACGCTCTCTTGAAAAACTGTTGAAAAAACACATATAACCTTTTACTGGCCCATCCATGGTATGTCTACTTAAGCCAACAAATGTCTTAATATGAACTTTAAATAATCTAATTCTTAAATTAATTCAGTCTAAAATTAAACATGGAAAAAGGAAGTAAAACAAACTGTAATAAATTATTTTGCAATAAAGAGAAAACTTAACTTTTTCTCAACTTCACAACAATCAGTACAATTTGTACAAATTAACAATTCACACTTGCTAAAACAACTTGTGACCGGTATGTACAAATATTGAGCATAAGAATGTGTGTATGTGTTTTGTAAATGCCACCACTATCTTTATCGCCATCATCATATGGTTTAGGTTCCCTCTTCCCTCTTCATTCATTCGTTCGCTCGTTCATTCACTCAGTCATTCATTCGTTTGTGCCTTCAGTCATTCATTTCATGTTCTGCCTCAACCTATTATAGCCCATCATTTATCACACTCAATTTCTAACAGGTAACCATTTATAAGGAAGGTGTGCGTGTACTCAACCATAAACTACTAAAAGCCATAGATCCCCACAATACTACATCTACTTACTACACAACTACACCTAATAGAAAACGTTTAGTTTCAATTAATAAAAACTGTAAAAGGGAAAGAGTAAAGTTTGACACAGCACAACACTACACAGCGTTGCGCAACAGAGACGAAACTTAACGCAAAGAAATGAAATGAAAACAACATAAGACAACGTTAGTGAAATAATGAAAGACACACTAATCGCATCATGCTATAAAATAAATAATTCAAACACCACCGAAACAAGTCACTCATGACTTGGTTGTACTACATTTAAAGTGTATATAAATAACAATAATTTTTTTGGAGTCGCGGAAAGTAGTTTTTTTTTTGTATGCTTGAGCTAGTTTCAAGAAGGCAATAGTTAGCTAAATGTTTGAAATATGCCTCCTCCTCTACTGACAATTCACAGGATGTAGCTTCAAGGACTTTCTGACATTTAAAGTAACCAAAGCAAAGAATATCTACTAGTGTAACAGTTTTTTTTTTACATAGTTTTATCTGTGACAATTTTATTAATAGTCATAGTTGTTACCGTGGTTTTTACACTGATCACAAGGTGTTTATGTTTCCAACATTTGAGATGGCATTGGCTGACGTCCATTCACGGAATGATGTTTGAAAAAAGCAAATTTAATATGATATTTTATTAAAAATTAAATGGAAAACTGATAATTACAGCAAATTTCGAACCACCGGTAACACTGGTTAAAAAATTGATGTTTGTCTGTTGGTTAGCCGGCACCGCAGTGGTGCAGAGGTTAGAATGCAAAAAATTCTGATGAGAGAATGTGGTGATTCTTGAAACATGTAAATTCAACCCAGGTTCAATCCCCAGCTCAGCCAAGAAAAATTATCAATAAATTTTTAATAAGATTTCATGTTGTAAAAACAATTCCTTTCTTCAGTAAAAATAATAATTTAATGAAAATTAAATTTAATCAACTCAAGCCTAACTAAAGATTATCAAAAATTGATTTTATTAAAAATATTAAACAATTTTGTGATTCCATGTTTCGTTTGGGTCTGGGTTTTTGATCATTTCTATTTACACATCGATTATACAAGCGGCATTTTATCAAAATCTGTTGTAATATTACTGTGAATTGGATTCACAGAAAAGTGCTGCTCAGAAAAATATAAACTTTATAAAGTTAGAAAAACTTAAATTTATATCGAATTAAGAATCATTTAAAAACAGTAATCTGATTTTATGACATCGTCTTAACTATTTCAATTGGGAAAGTGCAAGTTGATGCATCATCTGAACTATTTGCACAATATACCTATTAGAGCCCATAAAACCTCATATTAGTTCAACTCCAAATCAAATAAATGAAATAACCAACTTATTTGATCACATGATCATGATAACCAAGCCACATTCATACATGACATTAATAATTGGAATGTGTGTAATTTATAACAAAGTGTTATTTTGTAAATTATAACTGAAATTAAATTAATTAATTTTCACAATATATATTTGTTAGCTGGTAAAATAACACGGTGTAATAACTCTTGTGATTGTAGATCTGATGGGGAACTGACAAAATATGGTGATTGGCCAAATTTTGAAACTCTCTCTTATTTTTCCAGTCTATATATGTCCATCTTGTCAATGTTTTGACTTGACATAAACAAATAAGTTCGTTCATATGACTGTCTTCCTACTTCCATATCCTTATCCCATATACATACATACTATATATCGTAGGTCTCATGTAGAAAGGCCCTAACTCGCTATTTTTTCGAAATTAGTTTTTTTGCGATTCCAATGCATTTAACGCAAATAAAACTCCTCACAAAAATTTATTGCAATAGTGTAAAAATAACGCTTTTATAAGCAGTTGTACAAAAAAAGTTACATATTGAATATTACAGTTTCTATTATGTTTTTCCTTCTACTGTAAAGTTTCAAATATGCGAGTTAGGGCCTTTCTACATGAGACCATCCATATGTACATATTTATTTTTTCAGGACTTTTCGTTTCTTTTTAGTTTTTAGACACAATTTGGTAACTGTCAGTTGTCATTAAAATGCAAAAAAGAAAAAAATTGATTTATTTACTAAATGTTACCAGTTGATGTTGTCACATGTTTACACTCATATCTACATACATTCGAGTATGTACATACATTCATCCACAACACTACCAGCATGTTGTTAAAAACTGTTTGTATACAACTCGTGTAATACATTCGCCTGTTTACTGTGTTGTTTGTTGGTGACTTGTAGGTGTAAATACCGCATAATAAAGCAACAACAATAATTGTAACAACAATAATAACAACGCCAACGACAACATTGATACTGAAATAAAATTAAAGTTTTATTCAAAGTGATTGATTACTGGTGTTAAAACTTACACATGAAATGTGTATTCACATTTTTTAACCTTTATGTTGAAATAAATGTTTGTTTGATTGTTTGTTGCTTGCTTGTTTGGTTGGTTTGTTTACTTATTTGTTTACAAATGTGTTTGTATGTATGTCCAGATGTGTTGAAATATGTCTGTATTTACATACTACATCATCATTCGTTATAATAAATCGTTTTATTTAAGTGATCGTTGCAAAAGCGTTTTATTTATTAACACGGTTTTTTGTTTTTTATTTTTTATTTTACTTAACACATAATTTATTGTAGAAAAATAACAAATATGAAAATTAATATAATTAAATGCTGGAAAATATGAATTTATAACGGCAGGAATTTGATAAATCAAAATTGAATAAATGCTATAACAAAACATTATTATTTGACAAAATAATTGTTTTTTTAATTCGTGTGTGAACAGCTTCTTCTAACAATCAAAACAAAAAATTTAATTGATATTGCAATTAGTGAAATCGAATAGAAATAATTTGTGTTTAATTATCATTTAATTTAATAACTGTTTGTCTAATTTTGCTAGTTAATAATAAAATTATTTTTATCTTTTATCAAAATTAGACTAAAACATTTTGTAAAAATATTCTTTCTCATGAATGTATTAAAAGTTTATATTACTTGTTTGTAGACCCTAGAAACACATTATTAATTCCACAATTCAGGAACATTTCATAAATTGATTTTTCTTGTCAGTAATATTAATATTAAATTGTTATTACTGTAATTTTCTGATGCATAATAATCGAATCACTAACCATGAAATCATTTTCTTAAAAACACATTTATACAATAATAATATTTCTTTCTGACACAACAAGAGACAACACACGTCGAGGACGACCAAATCATCCTATAGAATAATATAACAATTCCCCGTAATCACAAACAATAGAGCACGAAAAAACAAAAGTATACAAAATACCAGAACATACAGAAAAATCTTAACACATCACAAAAGTCAAGTCAAAATCTGTATAATAATATGTCATTTAATACCCATTGAAAATGTCATTTAAAGCTAAATAACAAATCATTTGTTTTACTCAGATACAACGGCAGCAGCAACACCAGCATCCATCCAACATGTATCCTTCAACTCTACTTCAATTCACTTTGTTTTTATACTTGTACACAACAATACATCCATATAAAAACCTCTCATGTACATAAAATTGAGGAATTCAGAAAATAAAACAAATAATCCAAATTTGTAATGTAAATGTTAACAGAATAGACCAACAGCTACAACAAAAAAAAATTTAATAAAAAAGCAAAGAAATCATTGAACAAAAATAAATAAATAGTCGTTTGTTTTATAAATTTTCGTTTTTCATTCTCTGGGAAATAGCGAAAAAATTTAATAGAAATATCCTTATTTACTCATACTGCGAAATCACTTTTATTTCGGAGAAAAAATACTAAACTAAAAATCAATTTTTTGTTCTATTTGCTGAGTGTTTGATAGAAACTTAATAAACTCATTTATTTTAAAGTGAGCATACCAGATAAACTCAATGGAGAGAAAAAAGGGACATCTAATCAAAATCACAAAAATTTTACAAAAAATACTGCACAAGATTGATGACATTATGTATTGTTGCTATCGAACACACACTATCAAAATACATCTATGAAAATTTAAAATGACAAAAGGGAAAACATTTTTCGACAAAACAAAAGATTGGAACAGGAAAAAGAATTAAGAGCACAAAAAACACCAACAAATAAAAACAACTCACTTTTTCATGTGCCTGACAAACAACTGCAAATAGAGAGTTAAAAGTATTTATATCATAAAGAATACTGAACATGTGTATGTACATACATGTGTATGTGTGTACGTGTATATGCTTTTTTACATCAATATATGATGATGTTTATTCTTTACATATCGATTACATTACAACAAAAGCTCCAGCGAAAACAACACTAAAGGTACTCCGTGCATGTTTCGTAGCAATTCATCTACACCGCACACATACAACTACTCGTTGCTACAACAACATATGATGCCAAATATACAACCCATCATCAAAATGACAATGACCGTCATTCATCTTACAACCTCATTTTATTCCAAACCCCAACACCCAAACCAACCCCAACCAAACCAATGAAACAGCCAACTTCATGCTCATCCATGTAAGAGGACTTTATCGATAAATACGTGTTTGTGTATGAAGGAATATACATATGTATAATATGCAGACCAATAACAACACATGCATACATACAACATACTCCCTTTGGGTTGCTATTTGTCTTCTCTTTTTTCACAAATACCGCTGTCTTTCCTCAAATACAAGTTGAGGTGCTCAGATGTTTAAGCATTCAATGCAATAAAAAACCCGAAGAAGTGTTTACAAAAGACCAGTCGAATCTTTTGAGCAAAAAAAAAAAGAATTCCATTAGATAAAAGTGGTAGTGTAAGTGGCAGTAGCAGTGGACAAAAGCATAAAAAGAAAACTATTGAAATATTGCAAATTTTTGTAATATAAAAACGTTGTTGTGCTTTATGTACGAGTATGTATTTTTCTCTCTTCAGCGTTGGCTCTTGTTTTGGACAGGTGTATTAAGGAGTTTTGTTTTTCTATATTTGTTTGTAACTGAGCTTTTTAGCAAGAACCTTTGAGGTAGGATTGGTATCAATCGCAGAATTCTGAATTCAAATGAAATTTTAAGTAATAAAAAAGAAATAGAAATTTCCTTCAACATAGTTATTAAAATTTGTTTAAATCTCATTTAAGAAATTTAAACACATTACAATTTGATAAAATAAAAAATTTTAAATTTAAATTTATAAATTTAGCATTACAATTTGTTTAATTTCAATTAAGCCAGCCTCCTTCCGGTAATAACTAAATTATTTTACTAAATACTGTTTTCATAAAAATACACGAATTGAAATATAATCACCCACTCACTCACTCACTCACTCACTCAGTCATTCATTCATGATGGTAGTTGTTAAGCTGCTTTTGAAGATGTATAAAAAATTACATGATGAAGTTAAAATGGCGACTATTGGATATTCGAAACGTTCAAGTACACTTTCGAAAAAAATGAGATGCTTTTCTACTTTTGTTCTGCATTGCACTTGTACAACAAAAAGGTATTTCTTCAAAGTAAAAAAAACGGATATCAAGAACTAAATGATTTTTAAGCTTAAAAGGAATTGCGAAAGAAATTTAAAAAAGTGCTTTCCTTTTCGTTGTTCTGAGATAAACAAAACATTGAAGAAATGAACAGTTTGAAATTTGCTTAAAACTAAAGTGAATCCAACAAACAACTAAAGACTTGTTAAATCAAATAAATTTAGTTTTAACTTATTATGGAGAATTTAAATTAGTAACCACATTATTATTAAAATATTAAATTAATTTTACTCAATCAGTTAAACGCTTAAACAGGAACAAATTTAATATTCTAGAATAAAAAGTACAATGTTTGTGTTCAGTTATTCAAAAAATTAATTCAAAAAATATTTCCTTTGTTCAAATTATAAAATATCCCATGTTTAAACAAAAATGACAGCTCAATTCTGAACATATCATTTGACATTTAATTTACTTTCTAATTTCAAATTTACCTACAAAGTTTCACTTTAAATTTCCTTAAATTACTTTAAACAAAACTTCACTTGATGTTATTGAAAGCACAAATATTTAAGTTGTTTATGATTAGAAAAATTTTAACAACATTTTTCTCAGGCACGGTTTATTATTAGTTTTATTGTTAATAAAATTAAGGATGTGGCTTTTAATTTTGTTTACTTTGTGAGTTTTTGTTTCTTGATATATTTTTTCACAGAATCTTCACATATGCTACATATTTAATTACTGTGTACAATTCCATTTCCAAGCATCCGTTTGTCTGAAAGACTGATAGACATATACAAATAAATGTTTAACAATAAATGTACATATTTACATATGCAGGTATATACAAAATGTCGTATATATATATATACAAAAGCTAGAGTGATATCCGAATCTTTTATGCTCTTCACCTTAATATAGTTTATAATCAACAATTTATTTTATGTGATATAAATTCAAATATTACAACACAAACACAATAAGAAATTCCCTCTTATTATTTAAAAAAAAAGTATTGACAGCGAAAATTAAGAGATGAGGGAAGTTGTTTAAAAACCTCTTAAATCATATACCACATACTGAGATATATGTATGTTACCAAATAAATAATTTATTCATATTCATATTATTTATGTTTTACTCCCATCTTACTTCTATAAGTGTTTTATTTATTTTTTGTGTTTTATTTTATAAAAGATGTATTAATATTTAATAGACACATATATTTCTTGTCATTGTGTGTATTTAAATAAATATTTGTATGTAGTTGTTTTATGTTTTTGTTTTTTAAGAATTTTTGTATTGTATTGTTATGTTTGTTGTCTGAGCTTGCAAATGTATTTTGTTAATTTATATGAGTGTTAAAAGAAATTTTTTGGGCAAAAATAAGACGAAAAAATCAGACCTGATGGCCCTAGAGAATATATGTATGTATGTACATGCAAAATTATAATTAGAAAAAAGAGTGCATTACCTTGAAAATTTTTCTTGAGTGAAAGTAAAAATTTACTGCTGATACTTAATATTTGACAAATATGCCTACATATCGTCACCTTAAATGTCCAAAGACGTAACCCTCATTATCATAATTTTACAGGAGGAGCAAAAAACGTTATAAAATGAAAACCGTTTAGTTGAAAATTGCGTTATATACCTATCGCCACTTGAAGTTTGTCGTCTATCTTAAGACAAGATGTGAAGAAATCGCGCTTTCAATTAAACAGTTTTCATTTTATAAGGTTTTTTGCTTCTCCTGTAAAATTATGATAATGAGCGTTACGTCTTTGGGCATTTTAGGTGACGATATATAGGTATATTTATATAAACGAGATATTTAATGTGGTTGCCGTAAAAGATTGGGAATAAATGAGAAAATTATAACTAGCTTCATTTATATTTAAGTAATTGTGTAGGAATAATAACGTTACTGTTTGATTATTTTCAAATTTTCATAATTCAATTAACCTATTATGTCAACATCTGTGTTCCTTACTATTGATTGATTTGTCTTTCCGGTCAAAATGAAAGATCTCTTCGAAAAAATTGATTTTAATATGGAACATTTATTGAAATATTTAAACTATATTAAAGTAATTGATAATTATTTTGAATTAAAACTATTTCTACAAAGTCGCTTTTTATTATTTTTATTACAAGCTTCTCGTAATGTCATACTATTACCAAACCACTATTCACAAACACTATCATAACATAGCAACTTTTTTCTAACTTATCTACCTCGACAACAACTTTTTATTGAAACGTATAAATAAAATGAGTTTGTTTTATTATTTTATTTTGTATTTTTTATTTTTTTTTTGCCTTTTGATTTCCAGTTTATTTATTGCTTGACATTTGTGCGCTCAATTGATTTTCAATCATAGTATTTTGCTTTTCTCTTCAAATCTATTCTATGAAAGTATGCTTGTAGTTTGCTATACCTACATATGTAATTGTGTTTCTAAGGCTCCCTTTAGAAACATTTTAGTGCAAGTGTACGATATCTCGTTTGTCTTTTGAGTTTTTGCATAAAAAAGTTGGTGTTAATGATGAGTAGAAGTGAGAGCACCAGGTTTATGTATTGCCAATACATACAAATCGAAATATAAATAGTACCTACATACATATGTACGTATGTATGTATGTATGTTCATAGGTATAAAAGGTTTACTTTTTTAGATGTTGCCCCCATAAAATTAATGCTAATTGTGGTATGACATGCAATCATCATGGTTGTCATGATTAGCCATGTTCATTTTGCTCTGTTCCATACGTTTTTTATCTCTCCTTCATTTTTAATTAATGTCAATGTTTTCACTTTTGTTTGTAAATGTGGTTTGGTTTTGAAATTATTTATACAAAAAAAATTTTATAGTTTTTTAGAAATTGCTGATAAACAAACCTATAAATTGTTGAGTATTTTTCTACTATACAGGAAAGTAATTAATATCATGGTTAAATCGTTCTACAACATTTTTTTTAGTTATTTTATGCAATAAATTTATCTATTAAATATTTATTCTTTCCTTATTATGCTACTCTGTAGGTTTTCTGTACAAAGTGTAGTAATATTATATGTAAATGTAATGTAATTAATATTTAAATCGAATTTAATAAAATTTTGTATTAATCATATGGCTTCGATGAAATAAATAAATAAAAATATAAACGAAAAATGCTTTGTTATTATTACAAAAAGTAACATTCATTATTACGCAATTGTGCTTTGAAAGACATCGAACGGAAAAATTTAATAATAATATATCATTTATTTAAATTTAAATAAATAATTCATTCAGGAAACTTTATAAAAGACGTTAAACACATTATTAAACTTTCATATTTTATCCACTTTTTTCAATATATGTATACTAAAGCTAGATTTACACGATTGAAATTTTCTTCAAAATTTCTCTTCAAAATGCTTCAAACTCGTGTAAAAAACAAAATCTGTTGAAAATTTATTTAAATTTAGTTATTAATAGTTATTAAATAAATAAATTTTGAAGAAATTTTGCCGTTTACACGAGGTTGAAGCATTTTGAAGAGCAATTTTGAAGAAAATTTCAATCGTGTAAATCTAGCTTAAGACTTTATTATTATTATGATTATACAAAAATATTTTTGATGAAGGTGTATAGAAGAAAATGTTTTTATAGATAAATGTAGATGAACCTTTGTTGGTATCAACATAAATGACTTAGTTTAATTTATTAAAATTTCAAATACATTTCTGCTTTGGATTGTCCCTTTAAATTATAGAAGACCAAAAGATAAAGGATTATTATATTCCAACTTTAAATCTAGAATATATTACTGTTATACAGTGCGTATGAAATATTTCTATAGAGCATTAAATATTAATCATACGGCCTCGTATACGAACTATTTAGATGAATAACAATATTTTAGCTTGTTGCAGTTTTATATGAATCACCCCTATTGTGAATAAAAATTCCGCATGAAATTTGTTTCCTTTTCACATTTTCCTATTAAAATTCAATGTTAAAAAAATAAAAGGGAACAAATTTCATGTGGAATTTTTATTCACAATAGGGGTGAATATTTCCGTATTTATAAAACTATGCTGCAATTTGTTTGAGAATGCAATAATATACATTTCTTTTAATATTTACACGCCTTTGTGTACAAATTGCTTAAATAAATATCATTATTTTAACTCTTAATTCCTTAGCTTACATATTTTGCCTTCTTGATTTTGCTTTATTATTTATATACCAGTTCTTTAGACTGCTTAAGCTAAATACCCTTAAGAATCTTTATCACATTTTTCTTATTTATTGTCGGCTAAAAGCCTAAAGTATTTAATGTCAAACACTTGACTTTAACAGAAAATATAAACAGTAAATAAACTCAAGTTTTAACTAAACATAGGCATAAGAGTAAGATATACAATGTTTTTATTGTTGCTGCTATTTCTAAATACATCTCTTCAAAATCCTCAACATTTGTTGTATTTCTTTAAATATTTAACTAAAAAATTAAATAAAAATTGATATTTTCATCTCTTCATATTTTCCTTTATTTACTTGTATTTTTTCAAACATTATTTACTTAGTTGTTGGCTGGTTGGTTTGTTGGTGTGTTAATAAAAAAAATCAACACTTGGCATTAACATGCAAGTGGCACTCTAGAGACATTTACTTTTAAAATGTTTTGCCACCAACACATCCACCATCTCCGATGCTCAAATGTAGTTTTGAGCAGTACAAAGGGAAAAAAACTTTGTTGCACTTTCTGCTTTTTTGCTGAACAATTAACTTAAGTTAACTTTTAATTTTATTTTGATTTTGTTGTGTTTTTTTTTTTTTTTTGTTATTTGCTTTGTATTGCTATTAAATTGTTTTACTGTTACTTAGTAGAGCGTATGTAAGTATGTAAGTATGTGCAGCATAATAAGCACTGTGGTGTAATAATTTTGACAAACAACCATATGATTTTGTGGGTGTTACAAGTTTTATGTTTAATTTTTGAGGGAGTCTCTTTACTTAAGGAGTTTTTAAGTGCATGGAACCGTATTGTTTAAGTTTATTAAGTTTGTTAGTGTTTTTTTTTTTTTGTTCTTGCTACTGAATTCAATGTAAGTGATAAAAGTTTAAATAAAGTTTTAACCAAGATTAATTGTTTGAAAAAGACAAAAGCTTAAATTTTATAAATAAAAAAAACTTGAATTTCATTGTAATTTAACCTCGTAATTCTAAGATAATTTACAAAAAAAACTTTATATTATCTTTATAATACAAATATTGAAAATGTTGTTGAATGTAATGTGTAAATTTCCTTTCTATACTTAAGTTAATTATAGGAATATATAATTTCTATATATAGTAATATAGTGTAAAGTCTAGAGAAGTCCATAGTTTAGAATAGAGTAAAGTCTTTAAAGACATGTCATTATAAAGTATTTTCTGCATTGTTTGTGGACCTTTTTGACCAAAGTGTCTTACTCGATGATTACTGTGTTTTTGAAAACCATGCTTGTTTTGAATGAGAGATAAAATTCTAGAACAATTTCTACCTGGATTAAATTAATCATCTATATATATAAAAGTGATTGTGTGTTGGTATGTATGTTTATTATTATTAGTTTGGGATCTATAGACGGCTAAACGGCTGAACCGATTTGCCTAAAATTTTCACAGCATATTTCTGTATGCCTGGAAGGAGCTATAGGCTACTTGTTTTTTTGGAATTTTAAGTGGGCGTGGTACCTCCCATACAAAGTTAATTTTAAAAATCTAATACTTGGGAAACTACAATAGCTATAGTACTCAAATTTTGCATGAGCAATTCCATTGTTTGTTTAAATATTTGCGTAAAAAATGGGAGTAGTAGAGATAGGGGGCGTGGCACCTTCCATATGATGATAATTAAAAAAAATCAAATATATGGTATACAATAAGATATATTTTTTTTTTTTTATTGTATTTAGGTATTCAAATCCTAAAACTAAAGTTAATTAAGATAAGTCCAGCCAATGCTAGACAAAATCTAGTTTTCAAATTCGATAGGATATAATGAGCAACTTGTATTTATTCATCTGAGAGCGGTGGTGTCCCTCCTTCTCAAACGGCTATGACCGGGATGTTGTAAGATGTCTCGAGCGAGGGGATTTGGATGAGTTTCCAGCTTACCCAAATAATGGGCCACGTGTTTAGTTATTTCCCATTTGACAAGTGGAACATCAAGATCGTTGTGTATGTTGTTGTTTTTAATATACCAAGGAGCGGTAGTTATCATTCGTAGAATTTTGTTTTGACGGCGTTGAATTTTCTCAATATTGGAGTTGGAGGCAGTACCCCATAACTGGATACCATAGCACCAAATTGGCTTTAAGATTGAGTTGTAGAGTAGAAGCTTACAATCGAGCCGAAGGACGGAGTTTCTGCCGATGAGCCAATGAATTTGGGCTGCTTTCAGTTTCATTTGAGTCAGCTTAGCATCTATATGTGGTTTCCATGTGAGGCGACGGTCCAGATGAATACCAAGATATTTCACGTGTGAGTTTTGAGGCACTACAATAAGATATATGCTATGGTTATTCTACCATCAATATTTAAGAATGGGCGGACTATCAATAGTGGGCGTGGCACCTCCCATAGATATGATGACAAATTATATATAAGGAAAGCTATATCAGCTATCAATATTAATATTTAGGACACCAATGCGCTGACTAGCAACAATATTAACTAAATTTTAAAATTTGTATACATTTGAAACCCTTATCCATATATAAAAATAAATGTGTGTTTGTTTGTTTGTTTGTATATTGTAAATCATAATAACATAATGTAATAAGATTTAATTTAAAAGGAAAACTGTAGGTTTTATTATAACTTAATAAATACCGTATTTGCCGGACGATAAAACGCACCTTTTTTTCTGAAAATTTGACCTAAATCAGGATGCGCCTTATCGTCCGGCAAATACGGTATATTTGTTTAACTTTAAACTTTTTATTTCATTCCGATACGGGTAGCGAAGCACACCGGGTTTTAGCTAGTTTTGAATAAAAGCGAAATTGATCGGTTTTATATGTATATTTTCTTAAGAAACCAGAAACCAGTACATAAAGTAACATTTATTTATCATAACATATCGATGCTCATTGATTGAGGCCTCATAACTAAAAAACATTATTTTTTTAATGGAGAAATCGTTAAACATCATTATCTTATCTTGTAACAATATTTTTGTTACAAGGTCACATCCTATTTAAGTACAATAAATAACACGTATATTAAAAATTTAGTAATGTAAGCCACATATTTTTTACAAACAGGTACAAATACGCCTCACATTCATGACATTTACATTAAAATTAATTTACTTCAAATATCATTTAATTTTTTCAGACATATCATTGGCTCTGCTTGATGTCCGCGTACAAATACCACATGCCGTTAAAAAGGGTGAAAAAGCAATACTCAAGTGTTTGTATGACTTAGAAGGTGACAGTCTATATTCAGTTAAATGGTATAAAGGACGCAGAGAATTTTATAGTTTTACACCCAAAGAAACCCCAGCTATGAAAGTTTTTCAATTCGCCGGCGTAAAAGTTGATGTAAGTATTGGTAACACTTTAAATATATAGTAAACCCAAGAAATATAAGAAACCATTTAAAATGTCTTTAGTTATTAAGTACCAAAACTTTTGCTAATAATAGTCAAACATTAGAAATATTTAAGGCTATGAACAAATATTCAAAATATTTAGCATATTTTTGAGTATCAAATTGAGGTTGTTAAAAAAAAAACTTGAGCTGTGCCTTGTGGGGAGTCGTTGTATGGCAACGAAAAAGACAATGCTGAATATTCATTTGCACATTCAATGACCAAAAGTATTTAAACTAGTTTTTTTTTCTTCTTTAATTTTTTACTTTTAATAGATGTCACTTAAATATTTGCTGGAACTGTATGCTTTCCATTGTTTCTAACTGACAGAAAATTACACACACACACAGAGTACTTGTAGTTATTAACATTATTTTCATTCATCTGTATTCATTCCCTTTACAAATTCTAAGTTTTTCGTCCTCTAGCATTGTAGAATTTGTGTTAGAAATTTACTGGATAGAGGATAAAGTTGTATAGAACTTTGAATACCTTACACAATAGCATGTAAAGGAATATTAAGGTGGCATAAATAGATAAACCTTATATACATACATATTCATATACGTTCTCAGAGATTATGCTATTTAAATGTTGTTTGATAAATATTTTTTGTTTACTGCTTGTTTAGGAAAGTAAAAAAGAATTATAAAAAATTATAAAAAGTAATGATACATGTTTTTTCCAACGTAGCATTTCTTATGACAAACTTTATTAACACACGCTTGCTTTTTGCTGCAGCGTACAATCACAACCATCATAATTAAATTTTACAGTCGTTTTAGTTTGATTGCTAAATTTTTATGTTTGTTTTGACTTTCGTATAATTGAAATCATTTCTTGGCCCATGAATAGTAATTGAGTTTTTGTGGGTGGCAATGATTAGGGCAACCAAGTTGGCTTTAAGACTAAAAGTAAATATTTTAAATTTTTTCGCAAGACAGGAAGCAAAATAGAATATTTATCATACTTGCTCTTTGAAAGGGTGGCTTGTGCATATTATTATTAAATTAAATATTTGTGGTATTATTTCTTAAAGATATTTTAGGAATTTCTATTCAGTATATTTTGTGAAAAATCTAGCCTATTTGGCATATCAAGAGTAGTTTTGCGATACTAATAGAAAATCTTAATGGAGAATAAACTAACAGTCTTATAGAGCAATTATCCATACAAAATTTGCTTTGTAAGCCTGTTATAAACCTTTGAAAAGTTTAATGAATAATGGGGTAAGTGTTTAAATCTTAAAATTTATAAACAGGAAAAATTAATTTTAAACTTTCTCTCAAACTACAGCGAATGAAATTAAACTAGTCAGCATAGCAAATAGTATATTTAATATCCTCCGGGTATTTTCTTTCATTAGATATTTCATAATGCTAACTACAAGTCTAAAACTTTTTCTCTTCAGAGATATAATACAAAACAAACAAATATGTATTTACGTACTCGTAGAAGCAAAAGTTGCATGTCTATTTAATAGTTTTTGCTTTCCTTTTTTCGGTTTATGAAAGTTCATTCCAACAGATTTGCACTTCCGACTTTCAAATGCTGTTTGCTGTATATTAGTTTTGCCACTAGTTTTGTTTTTTATAGTTCCTATTAGTTTTTTTTTTTCTTTTGTTACTGGTTTTTGTAACTGTCCTAGAGTTGCTTTTTTTCTATAAAAATTCAAAATATAACTAAAAACAAACTTTATGCTTAAAAGATTTTTGTTTTTATAATAGTTTAAATGTCCAGAAAATTAGCAAATTTGAATATTTATACTTGTGTATGTAAGTTAAGACAGTCTTTATGATAATTATATTTTTACAACAAATTATGTTCTCCCAACTCGCAATCTCTCTTTTTTATGTTCTATCAATTGTCATTTCAGTTTTTAGTATTTAGTTGTCTATTGTAAGATAAGCAATCCTCATCAGTAAGGAAAGCGAAGTTAAATGTTAGTTAGTGTTAAGTTGTAAAAAAATTGTATTAATAATCAATAAAATACAAAATAAGTTGAATTTAAAAATATTAAACGTGTTTGAATTAAAAATTGTATTAAATTGACTTTAACTGGCGCCCAACGTGGGGCTGCTGAGGCAAAAACAGAACGCTAATTATTATATTTACAAAATAAATTAAAAAATAAATAATTAAAATAATTCAAAAATGAACCAATGCAAAAATTGTTCATAAAGTTTAAAGAATTTAATAAAAAATTAATAATTAGTCAGTTTCAATGCAAAATATATGTATGTGAAAATATATTGAAAAGCATGTGCTAAGCAGCAACTGAAATCAGTTTACCTGACACCAGATAACCATTTAAAAAAAAACTGTGTGAATATGATTAAAATATAAATTTAAAGCTTACATTTCAAAAAAATACAGAACAATAATTTTTTAATATAACGAAATACATAATTAAAGCAATAAACTGAAACATATAAAGCTAATTAAAAAATATCTCACATTTGTGTAAATAAAGAAGTTAATTGCAAATACCTACAATCTCCAAAAAAATTATAAATGTGATACGTACCTAATATTAAATATATGTATGCATGTAATTCGCAATTTAGACTACTTTAAAAAAAAAACAAAACAACAAATAACAAAGAATAACAGTAAATAGAAAATGATAAATGAAATGCTAAAAATTTATAAAAAATTTAAAAACCAAAAATCTGTTTGTAAAATATTAACATTTATAAAACTACAACAATAAAAACTGACAAAAATTCTGCGATGAAAAGAAGGGTTTAGATAAATTCCGTTATTGAGTTCAAAAATTTTAAGTTAAAGTACTCCAAATAAATTAATAAATTGAGAGCTGAGAGCTGAGAAAGTGGAGCCAAATAACTTATAAATCTGTGAGAAAACCTGAATATTAAGAGAGTTGTACTAAATAAGAGATCCTGAATGAAACCTGTCTATACGTGCGTAGTATTAATTAAGTTAAGAGCATTAATTAAATATTTTTTTTTATTAATAAATTTAAATAAAAGAGACTATTACAGTGCCAGAAATAATTATTCTTACAAATATATTAACTAGTCAATTATTATAATTTGATAAACTATTATTATTACATTTATTAACCGATTATTTATTGTTAAATATTACTAATCCAAACCTGTTAAAACTAAATTTTGCTGATAAAAAACAAATATTAACAAACTATTTTCTATTAAAAGATTTAAAAAAGGGAGAAATTTATTTATATTAATTTAATAATTTATATTTATATTTATTTAATAATTTTCTAACAATGTGTAAAGTCATTTTTGTCTTTAACTAAATATTTTATTTATAGATTCAAATATTAAAAAAGCAACTACTTTACTTATTATAATTAGGTTTATGACTAAAATTGGTAATTATAAGTATAATTAAAATAAACAAAATTTACAACAATTAAAATTTTTTAAAAAAACATAATTTTTTATCCTTATGAGCATCGATAAATTAATAGCAGACATAGAGAATTTCAGAATTAGCTCGAAAAATAATTTGTCAGACTCTAGAAATATGGACGCCAATACCGTGCAAGCCTTATTAAATACTGCCTTGACCCAGGCAACTGAGCAAGCTCGTCGAAGTTTTCAGGACACAGTAGATGATTTAACCAGAAGATTATCTGTCTTAGAAACTCCTGTACAAGTCGAAGAATATAAGCCTATAATTATCAGGGTAGGTGTTAGGTGTTCTGAATCTTTAGATATAGTGAAATCTATTCCAGAATTCAGTGGAGTTGCGACGAAGTATATGTCTTGGCGTCAGGCCGCAATAACTGCCCATAATTTATATGAACCATACGAGGGCAGCTCCACTTATTATCAGGCTGTAGGTATTATAAGAAACAAAATCGTAGGTGCTGCAGACACAGTACTTAGCTCGTACAATACCGTGTTGAATTTCAAGGCAATTTTATCTAGGCTAGATTTTTCATTTGGAGACAAGAGATCAATATTCACACTTGAGCAGGAATTGTCGACATTAAAACAAGGCGCTCGCGGCATTATTGATTTCCACGATGAAGTCGAGAAGAAATTGTCACTGATTTTGAACAAAGTGATTATGAGTAATGAGGGAAAGCCTGCATTAATTGAAGCGCTTGGTCAGAAATACAGGGAAAATGCATTACGTGTATTTATATCCGGGTTACGGCGTCCAATGTCGGATGTGTTGTTTTCGTGCAGACCTCCAGATATGCCTTCTGCTCTAGCTCTAGCCCAAGAGCTTGAGACCAATCAGACGAGATATAATTTTGCAACAACCTTTTGGAATAATTCAGTCCATAATTCAAATTATAATTCACCTTATTATCCTCGTTTTCAAAATAATAGCTTTCCAAATTCACCACAATACCAACCCATTCGACAACCTTATTCTCATAATAGAGCAATACAACAAAATTTAATTTCTAATAATCAGTCGGACAATAGATACCAACCACCACAGAATCAAGTCTTTAATGGAAATAGCAATAGGTTCGGAAATCCTAATCCACATGTTACTTTTAATAGAAATAGCTATAACAATTATCGACAAAATGTCGAGCCGATGGATATCGATACTAGTAACCGTTTTAACCAACAGCAACATAAACGATCAGCTGATAGTTTGCGTCAAAATGTCTCGAAATTCCAAAGAGTTAATCATTTAAATCAACATTATTCTGGGGAAAACTTTTTTAATGACTATGACGAGCCATTTGATTCAAGTTTTGATTTTTTGCCACCGGAGCCTCAGCAGTCTTATATCCCAGAAGTTGAACTTCAAGAACAGAATATTCAAGACGAGGTCAATTTTTTAGAACAAGGTCCCTCCTCCCCTACATAAAAAAATCGTTGGGAGGAAAAACGTTAAAAATATTAATCGACACCGGTACATCCAAAAATTATATTAAGAATCTTCCAAACTTAAAATCAGTTAAACCACTCGATAAGCCGTTTTTGGTAAAATCAATCAATGGAAATTCGAAAATTTTTTCAAAATGTTTAGCCTATTTATTGGGTACAACTTCTCATTTTTTCATTTTACCAGACTTGACTACATTTGATGGAATAATTGGTTTTGACTTTTTAAACCAAGTAAAGGCGCAAATTGACTGCAAAGCAGGAATACTAAAGTTTGAAAATGGAGAAGAAAAATTGTCGTTTTTTTCCTGTAATGAAGTTAATAACTTAGTTAGTCATGAAATTAGTGATGCAACACCTGAGTTAATAGAAAAACTTGAAAACCTTCTGAAAGCTAACGAAAGAGTTTTTGCTCACCCAGTAGAGTCCCTTCCCTTTGTCACTAAGGTTGTAGCCACTATTAGAACTGAAGACCAAGAGCCAGTATATTCAAAGTCATATCCGTATCCCTTGGCATTGAATGAGTTTGTTAATACCGAGGTAGCAGATCTATTGAAAAATGGAATAATCAGACCTTCTCGCTCTCCATATAATAATCCTATATGGATAGTTGATAAGAAAGGTTTCGATGAGTCCGGGAAGCCGAAGAAAAGGCTTGTAATTGATTTTAGAAAGCTAAATTCAAAAACTACAAGCGATCGGTACCCAATACCCGACACATCGACTATTTTGTCTAATCTAGGAAAATCTGCTTACTTTACTACCCTAGACTTAAAATCCGGATTCCATCAAATTCTCTTAGCGGAAAATGACAGGGAAAAGACAGCGTTTAGTGTAAATAACGGGAAATTCGAATTTTGTCGGCTCCCGTTTGGGTTAAAGAATGCCCCAAGCATTTTCCAGCGAACAATAGATGATATCTTACGTGAAGAAATCGGAAAAACCTGCCACGTATATATCGATGACATCATCATCTTTTCGTCATCAGCTGAACAGCATTTGTCTGACATTGACAGAATCCTTCAAAAACTTTACAAGGCAAATATGAAAGTCTCATGGGAGAAGTCGAAGTTCTTTAGAAATTCTGTGGAGTTTTTAGGTTTTTTAGTTTCAAAAGACGGTATTAAGACCTGTCAAGAAAAAGTCAATGACATTATAAATTATGAGGTTCCCAAAACATTGCGCAGCCTAAGGTCATTTTTAGGGTTATCAAGCTATTACCGCCGTTTTGTGAAAGATTATGCACTGATTACAAAACCCCTCACAAAATATCTTCGCGGAGAGAATGGCAACGTGTCAGCAAAGTGCTCTCGCAATATCAAAGTCTGCCTTGACGAAGAGGCACTTGCCGCATTTGAAAAAATAAAACGTATATTGGCTTCAGAAGATGTCTTGTTGCTTCATCCAAATTTTAACGAACCATTTGAACTTATCACCGATGCTTCGTCTAGCGCAATTGGAGCTGTCTTGACGCAGAATGGCAGACCTATAACGATGATTTCACGAACTTTATCTTCAACAGAGGAAAACTATTCCACCAATGAGCGTGAACTTTTGGCTATAGTGTGGTCACTTCAAAAGTTAAGGAATTATCTTTATGGTGCAAAAAATGTAAATATTTACACAGATCACCAACCGCTCTCATTTTCTCTTTCGGAGAGAAATCCTAACACGAAAATCAGAAGGTGGAAGGCATTTATAGAAGAATTTTCTCCAAAGTTTCACTATAAACCTGGCAGGGAAAATGTAGTGGCAGACGCTTTATCCCGTCAGTATATGCATCATACGCAAAGTGATTCCATGAGTGTAAATGCCACAATAGGATCTGAGACAATCACTGCAAGTGAAGGACCTGATAGTTCTGATACTTTAACAGGATCTGAGACAATCACTGCAAGTGAAGGACCTGATAGTTCTGATACTTTAACAGCGTCAGAGACGTCGACCATTGGGACAATTCATAGTGAAGAGTCTTCCACACAAGTTATAAAGTCTGTTGTGAACCCAATAAATTGCTTCAAAAATCAGATCGTTTTAATCGAAGCATCAACATCATCTTTAGTTTCAGAAAACGTGTTTGCTAATCAGGTGAGGCACTTAATCAGTTTTAATGAAATTGCAGATATTATGAGATTTTTTAAAAAAGCTGTGAACCCCTCTGTGGTAAATTGCATTCATTCCGATCATCACACGTTAGGCCAAATCCAAAATGACATTATAAAAGATTTTCCATCTGTAAAATTTGTCTTTAGCGGAAATATGGTGATTGATATTCACAATCCTGATGATCAGCTTGAGATTGTATTAAAAGAACACAACAGAGCACATCGTAACATTCGTGAAAATCTTAACCAAATCCTCAGAGAATATTATTTTCCAACAATCCGAAGGAGGTTAAGCGAAATCGCTTCATCTTGTAAAACGTGCAAGGAAGCGAAGTATCTTAGGCATCCTCGAAAATCTCAAATTGGCAAATCTCCTATCCCTGAAAATCCAGGCGAACTTTTACATATAGACATCTTTTCTACAGATAAATCACATTTTGTTACCTGTATCGACAAATTTAGTAAATTCGCTCTAGTTTTACCAATTGCTTCTCGATCTATTGTAGATATCAAAATTCCATTACTTTCAATAATGAACTTTTTTCCAAAAGCTAAAACGATGGTATGCGACAATGAGAAGGCTTTTAATTCGGAGAGTATAAAATCTATTCTTTTAAACCAGTTTAGCGTTGAAATTTTCACAGTTCCGCCTGCTCATAGTTCAAGTAATGGTCAAGTCGAACGCTTCCATAGTACTTTAGCCGAAATTGCAAGGTGTCTGAAAGCAGCAGAGAGGTATGCCGATACGAAGGAACTAGTTCTAATTGCTGTTTCGAAATATAATCAAACAATTCATTCGGTAACAGGACTTAGACCCGCCGATGTTATTCACTGTATTTCTGAAAAGCTAAGACATTCTTTAAGGGAAACACTAAACAAAGTTCAAGACAGGGATCTGACATACCATAACACCCATAGGGTAACGAAAAATTTCTCCCCAGGGGACAGAGTATTTGTAAAAACTAACAGACGATTAGGCAATAAGTTCAGTAAACGCTTTGTTGAAAAAATTGTTCAAAGAGATATGGGAAGCTATGTTTTAATAGAAAATCGACCTGTTCATAAGGATAATTTACAATAAAACTCGAATTTTTTCATTTTCATATGAATTAATTACCAATTTTGCATGAAGTATTTAGCAATTCTCATTCGGAGAATTATGATTCACAGTCGAGACGACTGGTTTTTAAGAGGGAGGGTAGTTAAGACAGTCTTTATGATAATTATATTTTTACAACAAATTATGTTCTCCCAACTCGCAATCTCTCTTTTTTATGTTCTATCAATTGTCATTTCAGTTTTTAGTATTTAGTTGTCTATTGTAAGATAAGCAATCCTCATCAGTAAGGAAAGCGAAGTTAAATGTTAGTTAGTGTTAAGTTGTAAAAAAATTGTATTAATAATCAATAAAATACAAAATAAGTTGAATTTAAAAATATTAAACGTGTTTGAATTAAAAATTGTATTAAATTGACTTTAACTTGTATAAATGTGTGTAAATAAGCAAACATCTACATTCGAATTAGTAAACTAAAACACATACATATGTATATCCACATACAAACACTCAAACATAAGGCAACATATGTTTGGTTGTAGTTAGTGTATTTATAATTTCATATTTTAGACCATAATGAACTAATAACAACAACAATAATAATAACACAAACCAACACATACATACATATATTCGGATACGAACAAAGTTTACACAGCAGTTGTATAATTCATTTGTTTTCACAAAACTTGACTCGGCAGGAAATATGAGTTTAGTATTCTACAAACACTGCCATAAAGGGAGCAGAGAGTGATTATCTGCAGAGCTTTCACCATTACGAGAAGGAAGTCCGTAAGAAAGAAGAAAGCCAAGTTGTACACTCGTACATAGAAATTTTACTTTTAAGTTTCAACCTTATTACAACTAATAGTGTCGCACAGACATTTCTAGAAATACATGAATTTCCTTTGAAAGTACTAAAATAGATTCGCCGTAAATACCTACAATAATTTTATAATTATTTACATTGTGCTTAATGCTTGTCATTTGTGCTGCAGCCAAAAAGTTTTTTTGTGTATAATCAGTTGTAAATTAGAGTTAATGAATAAACTTTAATCTATCTAAAGGGTATTTACTAGGTCAAATAGTAAACAACATTCCATGTAAAATGAACAATAAACATCCCAGTAAAAAAATTCGTGTTTTTTGAAGCACTTAAGAGAAAAAGCGCAAAATCAAACGCTTCAATAAAAGCGCTTCAATAAAAGCGCTTACAAATAAAATATACAAAAAATATGATTTTTTAGCGCTGACAACGAAGAAGGTGTTAAAGCGAAAATGAAATTATAGCCTACAGATTTACGTATGACAATGAAAGTCAATTACAAAACGAATATCGCGCTTCTCAGTTACTATGAATTTTTCTTAAGCAAAAACATTCAGATAGAATTTGTTCTTTGATTGGTGTGCGCGAAGTGACGTAATACACTCTAGGAAAGTGCTTTATTTGCATGTTGGATTAGGTTAAAAGAAGCGCTTATTGCCAGCAGAAAGTAGTCCTCCAAACCGGGAACAACTCATATAAAAATCATGCATCCCATCAGCAGGACTGAAGCGATTTGAGGTATGAAACATAAAACCTGCTCCTTTTGGAGCACATTTTTTACTGGCATATTAGTGAAACTATTAGTGAAACAATAAATTATGACTAATTCTAGAAACTTATTTTTAATAGCTACATAAGTGGCTGTTTTTGTAAATGCAAAGAAATTCTAACTTGCACGTTCATTTAATATCAAAGAAATTCTTATTATACTGGCTAGAGTTCAGTTATTTTAGTATTTCTGTATAGTATAAATTTGGATGTGGATCATTATAAGCAGTCGTGTGAATAAGGCTTTGTTCATTTATAATTGAAACTAAATTTCCGTATTCCTCAAATTTATTACAAACATAATTATTAAGTAAATCAGGGGGGTTACTCTGTATTTCGATTCGAAAAGAAAATCATTCGAATTTGTATACTTTTTACATTGTATTTCGAAAGCTTTTGCTTTCTAATCGAAATACGGAGAAATCCCCCCCCCCCTCCTGATAAGGGGTATCTTTGCTTCTTATTGCACACCGAAATAGATACTATGTCATAGATAACATGGCTATTAAGACGATCATAGTATCCAATATATTCATTAAATGAAAGATATCTCCAGCGATAAATAAAAAAAGTTTCATAAAGAATCCATAAATTTAATAATAATTCTAAACAACTCTTAGTAACGCTACTGAGAACCATATAAAAAATTGCTAACTAAATATGTATTTTACAGATTGTTAGGTGACCCGAACTTTACAGTTTTTAAAACTATGCATAAATACAAAACAAAAACAGTACAAACTATACTAACAGCAACTACAACAAAAAAACAGCACAACTGAGTAAAGATCAAAAAAACTCAACAACACATGCAAATGCAATGAAATCAGTTGCATAAACTCACACGCACCCAGCCCAACTGACAGTGGGTGATACAATTGCACCTACAAACCGAATAACAAACAGAAATGTAAAATAGAAAGTAATATTTATTTTACAAAACTATGCATTTGTAGTCTGCATTTTTCACACTATACACACACCCACACACACACACATTTTCACAAAACAACAGTGAACGAATTTAGGAAAGTAAACAACAAACCAACGACCTGCCACAGTATATAAACACTCAGTACTCAGTCTTACAACTATATTAGGCGCCAAATATTGTAAACCAAAATCTCGTACTCGTAAACAAAATACTAAAAAGTGTAAGAGAAACAGCTTGCCAAAAAAAAAGTTAAAAAATAAAAAAATCGGAAAAATATTGAAGCATGAATTTTGCAGGTAGTATCGGTTATTAACTATGTATTTAACAAAATAGCAGCAATACTTACAAATGCACAGAATATATGCAATTTACTTTACAGTAGGAGAAACATAAAAAAGTGGTTTGTAAATCTATACAAATGTTATGAAATAAATGTTAAACTTAGAATGCAAACCTGCTAAGTCCAGTTTTTGGGAATTTTTTTAAAACAATTACATAAACCCCTAAAAGCAAATGATGCAGAAAACTGCATTTACAGGTGTAAACGATATTCAAAAAAAATTTCTTTCATAAAATTTATAAAAGAAAACAGGCTCTTTTGACAACTATACTAAGAATTATATGAGTAGCATAAATCAAATGAGTTATAAAGGTAATACCTTGAGTTTTTGGGTAAAATATTATTTTTTCTCTCTGACAATAGTATTTACCATTAATTCATATATATATTAATGTGCATTAACAGTTTCAATAATAATGTCACCTTTATATATCACATAGGTATAAGGTATTGAGGCTTCTTATCTAAAAACCTCTAGGTATATATAAATATTTTCTGTAAAAAGAACAATAGTATTTTTTAATTACAAATAATTTCTCCATGAAATACTTAAGGTCGAGATACACTATCCTACACAATCGTATGGATCATTCACTGGAAAATCTGACCGATTTCTATCACACTCAAAAAAAAAAAATCTCAACAAAGTTTGTCATAGGTGCCACAATATTACGCAAAAAAGATGCAAAAACATTTGTTTTTGCTAATGTAAACAAACACAGTTTTCCGCCTTTTAAATTAACTTTTATTCATTATATTTTGTTGTTATATGTTATATGTAATAAACTATATAAACAATTAAAAAATGTTAAACGTCTGTCCTTTAAATTATAATTTGTGCTTTAAATCAATGAAGCCGACATTGTTGTTTTCTTATCAGCTGTATTAGAAAATACAACTCTGATCGTATATCATTTTATGAAAATTTTTAAAAACTTTTGAAAGTCGGACAGACTTGTCAAAAAATCTGTCATTTAGTTAAATTTTTAGGCCACACTATCATACTTTATGAACACAAACGATTTTTTTGACATACCGTACGACTAAACAGGATAGTCAGTAGTGGTCTTTAATAGCATTTACATTGAATAAAAAGTAAAATATTTAAAACTATTTCCCAGTACTTTTCATAGTTTTTCCAAGCAGTAAAATTCTGTAAAATACATACCCATTTTTAATGATCCATAATGCGTGTAATATCTATCAGAACACTAAAAAAATACAGTGAATTTCTGCATAAACTGTAAAAATTGTTCATTGCAAATAATTCCCAAAACTTTTTAATTTTGTATATGATTTTTTTTTTTAATTTTTTTTGTATTATCATATTATAAAATGAATTATATATTATTCTTTATTTTGTTCTGATTTTAAAATATTTTTATTCAGAAATCATAAAAATAATATCTAAAAAAAATGAAAACATAAAACGTCTTCTGCAAAAATTTAATTTATTTTTTAACACAAAAATATATATGAAAATTCCTAGATTTGTATTAAATTGAAAAGTATGAATAAATTACTAAAAATTATTTTTTATATAATTATTAGAAACTGAAACTATGTAAAAGCAATTCATAACATCTACCCAGTAAAAAATGTGCTCCAAAAGGAGCAGGCTTTAAGTATGAATTCATACCTCAAATCGCTTCAAACCTGCTGATGGGATGAGTGATTTTTATATGAGTTGTTCCCGGTTTGGAGGAGGACTTTCTGCTGACAATGAGCGCTTCTTTTCATCTAATTAAACATGCAAATAAAGCACTTTCCTAAAGTGTTTTACATCACTTCGCACACACCAATCAAAGAACAAATTCTATCTGAATGTTTTTGCTTAAGAAAAATTCATAGTAACTGAGAAGCGCGATATTCGTTTTGTAATTGACTTTCGTTGTCATACGTAAATCTGTAGGCTATAATTTCATTTTCGCTTTAACACCTTCTTCGTTGTCAGCACTAAAAAATCATATTTTTGTTTGTATATTTTATTTGTAAGCATTTACTGCTTCAAAAGAGCGCTTTTATTGAAGCGCTCGATTTTGCGCTTTTTCTCTTAAGTGCTTCAAAAAAACCCCATATTTTTTTACTGGGTACATTTATATAATTATTTTTTTGTGTAAATACCTATGAAATATTTTGTAATTTTTATAAAACATAAAGGCATTTAGAAATATAGAAATAGAATAATAATGTTGGTAATAAAATAATTGATTGTTCAAAATTGAATTTTCCTGTCACAAATTAAAAAATTTAACTTTGTAAATATTTGTTTCGAATACTTTTGTTTGTTGTAATTCAAAATATTAATTGTAAATGAATTTTGACAGACAGACTACAGCATCATTAGTAAGCTTCTATGTCAGATATCTATTGTATATAATATTCATTGCAAATTTGTCTATTGCTCTTCATAAACTAAATTTTTGGAATATCAATACATCCCTTTTTGTTTTCTTAAACATTTTGACTTATTTCTTATATTTAACAGGTAAATATTCACACCCTCAGAGGATTAACTTTAAAGTATAAAACTCAACCACAAATAATAGTTTCAATATAATTCTTTAAAAACTAAACCATGTAGAGAGAGGCTATAATTCAAATAAAATACATACGTGTTAGTTTTATTTATTTCTACTTTTTTCTTCTTTCAAAATACACGGTGCAAAAACTAGTCATTTTAAATTTGCTACAACTACAATTCGTTTACTCCCCCAAAACGAAAAAAAAAACATCCAAAAATCTGCATTGTCAGCAAGCAAATTGTTGCTTAAATGTTGGCTATAAGTAACCAGAGAGGAAACAGAATTCAACTGGATTCAAACAGGAACTAAAAAATCTTTTGCTTGATAGTTTTTATGCAAGTGCAAGTTTAAGGCAAACCTGTTCTAAAGCAGGCATTAAATTTTCCTGTGGTAATTCACGTTTCTACCACGTACTTCGACACATAACCTGCAACAACCAAAAAATAATAAAATCTCAAGAAACTATAAACTATTTTTTATGAGTGTGTGTGGTTTTCACAAGTTTGTTTTTTGGGCTGCAGCTTTTCTTTCTTTCTTTATTTTGCATCCAGTTTTAATATTTAAAATAATTTTTAGCAAATTTTGCAGTTTTTTTACATGAATGCATGAGAGTGTAGGTGTATATATTATATGTATGTATGTAGTACATACATATATTTGTAGATATTTGCATGTAATTGTATGATAAACGATAAAAGTATGTGTGAGTTATTTATGTGTGTGGGCGACTGTGTGTGTGTGTATTGAAGTGAGTTTCCTGGTGCAGGCATGTGTCTATGTATTTTTAATATTCTGCAGTGTTTGGGTGTTTGCAATACAAAAAATATTTAATAAAGATTTATGTTATTTAAACTTGCTAATTTCCTAAGGATTTTCTGTAATAAATTCAAAAAATGTTTGCATAAGTGAAAATATTTAATGCTTAATTAATAAAATGCTCAGCTAAGGGTAAATTTTTTTGCGAAATAAATTTCAATTAAATTCATACACTCGAACGTGGACTTTAAGAACAGGTTATGTTTTTTTCTAAATTAAATTAATTTTTGTAAATACATTTTCTGAATATTCAATTATGTAATTTGATTTTATAATTATTTTTTAGCGTTCATCTTCCAATGAGAGTCAACTTATTTTGGAAACAGTAAATGCAGCCACTTCTGGAAAATACAGCTGTGAAGTTTCAGCTGATGCACCATCATTTCATACATTGATTGGAGCTGGAGAACTAGAAGTAGTGGGTACGTAACGTTATAATTAAAATAATTAGCTTTAGCTTCATTTATTTATATTTTTTTTTTTTAAATTTTAAGATTTTTAATAAATAATTAAAACTGGCACAAAAATAAAATCAATAACTAACAATTAAAATATATGTTTGTTATACTTAAATAAAATTTACAACATTCCAATTTTCATACAAGAGTGGCCATACTCGTGCATGTAGTGCGTGTTAAAACTAAAAGCTGACATGTTTAAATGAAACTAAAACAAACAACAAAATACCATTAAAAGCAGCTTTCTTGCATATTGGGGTTTTAAGGAATAAATTCTATCGATAACAACAGTAGAACTAAAGAGAAAAAAAAGAAAAAAAACCATTAAGCTGGAAAAAAAATGCTAAAATCTTCTGCAACGTTCAATTTTATTTCAGCAAACATGTTTTTGTTTTTGTTTCTTTTGCATGTACACAACACAAACACACTTCTATATACATCTTTCATTTTAGTCATTGTGGTGTTAAAAAAGAGTGAAAAAAAAACCTTTTTTTCACTCTCTTTTCTTTTTGGCTAAAAATGTTTACTATGCTAAACTGGGTTAATGTCATGTTATTGACAATCATTGGCAACGACAGACACAATTTTAAAATTTGGTGATGAAAAGAAACATTGAGTGGAGAAAATTCTTGCCATGAAAACTAAATTTTGGCTTTTTTCAACACATATGAGAAATACTCTTACAATTTAAATGATAGAAAAATGCGAATGTAGTCTAGAAATCTGTTAAAAATTAAATCTGTGAAAGAAACACAATGCGTTAAAATACTGAAAGAAAACTTTGAATTCTGTGTTGAATTAAATCGTATTTCCTTTTGAGAAAAGCAAGATGACCAGCAAGATAACAATTTCATGTCATTACGAAGATTTAAGTTTAAACTTTATAAAATTTCATAATTATACCCTGTGTTTTTTTAATAATAAAAAATATCGTTGCACTTTTTTTACTAACTCAAACACATAACTTGCCAATTATATACATATAAATAGGATACAAACTCAAATTACAATTTTAATTAGCAATATAGCTTTAGAACTGTTTTAACCAACATTAAGTATCTCATAACTTACACAACAATATAACTTAAGACCAGATATAACAAGCTATTTCCACACATGTCACCCAACCTACCAGAAAATAAAAGAAGAAAATACATTAAAGAAATTCACTTAACGATGTTTTGGCAATTGTAATGCATACAATGTAAATGACTGTAAATGAGCAAAAAAAACTCTCGTTTCCCTACCTGAATAACAGATGAAATTCAAATACGCAATAATGGCTTACTGACGACGCTGCTCCAACTTTCTGACTGGCAGGATGGCTTGCTGGCTCCAGTTGAACAATTTAATCGTCTGCATTCCAACCACATTCTATACCAAGTATTGGCACTTTTATTTACGTACTATTGAAATAGTTCTGGCTGGTCTAATGGCATACACAATAAAAGGTATTTTAAGTAGAAAAGAAGATGAAAAATACTATAAAGATTTTATTGCAAATGAAAAAACCTCAACCATGATGTCATGCTTGAGGTGTGTGTCAGTAATATGTGTTGTTAACATCAGCCATGATGAGTTTATAAGTGTAAAATCTGTAAAAATCTATGAAGAAAACAATTTTATTTAGAAACATGCAAGTCAAAGTAATGATAATTAAATTTTTAAGTGCTGAGAACAGAGTATTTTTTAAGGATTTTACTGCTTCGTAATCAATAATGTATATATGTATGTATCTTGTATCTGTATACCAGATTTTAGTTTCAGATATTATCAGCTAAGACCACGAATTATATAATTATATTAAGTGTATAACTGTTAGAAAATTCTTTTAGAGCTCCACCAAATTTGTGAATGAATATAAACCAAAATATCATTATGTTTACTTAAGCACTGATGTCTACAAATATTTACAACAGTTTTTTGTAAAATTACATTTTTTTTTGTTAATTTAAATCAGTTAAAACAAATGAGTTTAAAACAAAAACAACAAGAAATATGTAAATAAAATTTATATCTGCACATAATTTAAACAATTTCAATTTTGTTTTATAAACAAAAACATTTAACACTTAATAAAAACACAAACTGGAGAATATACTCGTAAATAAAATTAACACTTGCATGTGAAGGTTGAACATTAATTTTAAAACAAACATTTAAATGCCATAAAAACCCAGTGGGAAATTAATGAAGACATGATAAGAAAAACCAAGAACAAAACAACAAAACTTTTACACAATGGCGATATATTCACACTAGTTTAAACTTTAAAAATTGCTTTTCATTTTCAAGAATATATTTAAATATAAAGGTCAAAATAAAATTCTACGTATAATTACTGCAGCACCATGGTATGTTAAAAATTCTCGAATGCACAACGATCTAGACGTGCCATTAGTAAAAGTCGAATTTACAAAATATGCGTCAAAGTATGTCAGCAAACTTGAACACCATCCAAACCCACTTGCACGAGACATCCTTAACTTTAGTGGCCACAATCGGTTGAGAAGGAGGGATACCCTTGCTTTAACTCAAGCGCAAAATAGATGACTGGATCAGTTGATGTGAAATTTTTTTAGTATCATAAAAATTTTTGTCTAGCACTGGCTGGGCTTATTATTTTCTTTTTAGTATCAAGATTTGAATACTTATTGTCATTTCAAATATGAAGATTCAATAAATAATTGAATGCAAAAAAAAATATAAAGGAAAAACCAACCTTTTTTGAAACATCTTTATATTTGCCTCTAATTGATTTTATATTGGGTATAATGAAATGCTCAACAGCAACTTTATTATTTTCATTATTATTATTTTTTAGCTGACATACAATTTTTTCAGTCAAAGTTATCATCCATAAATATTTTTTTGCCTTTTTTATTAATACTTCAGTGTTTTTTCAATATTTTTGCTTTGCTTTTTAATTTTTTCAATATCATCATCATCAATAGAAAAACAACAAAAAAAAAAGTAAAACACGAAAGTTCACTATCATTTTTATGTTCTACTAGAAAATTATACCCACTTTTTTTACATGAAGCTCAGCAATTAATATGCAAGAGTTTTTATTCCGTTTTTAAATTTTTTGTTTTTTTTTCTTATAGCTCATAAAACATTTTTTTATTATTTTCAATTTATTTAACTGTGAACTGTGTTTTTATGTGAATTTCATTTAATAGCTCTTTTTTTGTGAAGGTGCTAAATTGTCAAAAGTTGTCATTATGCAAAGGAAGTTGCTAAAAAAAAAAGTGTAGAAAAATAATTAAAATTACTAAGGGAAAGTTTTGAAAAATTAATGGCCGTATTGAATTGAAGTGAAATAATTGTAGAAGAAAAAATGTAAAAAGAAAAAACAAACACTGAAGTGGTTTTAATGGGCAAAAAATATTTTTCCATGTGTAAAAAGCAAAATAAAAAACGAAACTAAATTGACTTTGGTGTAAGATTCAATTTATATTAAACTAGATTATAAGTTGTGATGGCACGAATAATCGAAAAACTAGTAACAATCGATAATTTTTCTTTAATTAACGATTTAAGTGTATCGTGAATTCTCTTTCGATTAATTGAGTTAATCGATTATTCCAAAAAATAAAAGATAGACATCCACGAACAAAAAGAAATTGAAAAAGAGACGAGGAACAAGCGCAGGGTTGAGCGTTTTTAGTGACTGCCAGATGAATTTCGGAAAAAATCATGAAAATTTAATGTTTATCTGCATTGGCAAGTAAATTAAAAACAAACATTTTGAACCAGTTTCAACGTCGCTTTGAGGAAATGGAACATTCATTTCTACTGGCAGCATCAACATTGCTGTATCAACAGTCATGAGACATCTAAGAAATGAAATTGCCAGAAATTGCTCATATAGATGACAGCATTGGAAGTGGCAGTGAAACGTCTTCTGTTGGTGAAGTGGAATTTGATTTATAGGCTCACCATAAATCTTTAGCCCACAAACGAAGAAGAACAATGACTCAACACTTCCTCAAGATGAACTAAGCTTCTTTCTCAATGATCCAGTACTAGAATTAAAGCTCAACGTAAAAGACGCATGGGAAGAAATGAAATCGGTCTACCCTAAGCTCTACTCTCTTGCACAAAAATATTGCTTTTTGGTTGGTACATCTGTACCATAAGAGCGGCTTTTTCCAAAGCAGGAGCAATAGTAATGCAAAAACGGAACAGATTAACCAGGAAACGGCCATCAAAGCTCCCATTTTTAAATTCTGTGCTAAATAAATGATTTTTTTTAATAAGAATAATTTTTTTATTTATGATAATTTTCAATTTTACCTAAAAATATCGATTAATCGCTTAAGTCTTTCCAATTAATTACAAGCAATTATTTTTTCTTTTCGATTAATCATTTAATCCATTAATCGATTATTATTATTTTTTTTTGCCATCACTAATTATAAGTAGTGAACCAAAGAACTTGTTTTAATGAAAGGAATTGTATTTTTTGCATTATATGTACTATATATGTATACATACATATATACTTTTATATAAAAGTCAGATATCAAGTTGTATTTGCAAAGAAACAAAGAAACTCTAAAAACGAAAACACTTTAGAAAAAATAATAGTAATTATTGTAATTATTGTTAAAATGATTTTCGGATCTACTTAAACTCTACCCGAAATAATAGTTACTAAATGTGTTGCGCAAAAATATTAAAAATAAAGATTTGTTTAAGTTGAAAAATAAATAATGACAAAATTAATTAAGTCATTTAAAAACCGCCATAAACACATAAATATTTTAATAAAATATAGACATGTGTTCAATTTTCTGATAACATTTAATAAATATGTACATCTACACGTATATTTTTACATCTACCAAACACGACGTATGAGTATTTTTTAATTATATGAATATTGATGAGTCGCACCATAGTCTCTGTGCATTTGGAATTAGATATTTTAAAATTGTTTAGGTCTTCTAAATTTAAGGTGTTTGATAGCAAATGTCATATGAAATAAAATAAATTTTCGTTAAAACAAACAATTCAATAAAATCATTGATTTTATAAACATAAAATTTTCGGGGTCACGAGATAAGCACGTTCAATGGAAGTCAAATCAAATAATTTCTTTTGTATTTTTTTTAAAGATTTAGATTGATTAATTTTGTTCACTATTTGTAATAAATTTATAAAGTTTAAAAACCTTTTTTAAAGTCAATTTAAAAATAATCATACGTTTAGAAAACAAACAAATTGTATGGTTTATAAATTGATTTTAAATATGCAAGCCAGAATAAACATACTATATGGAGTCAGAGATACTAAACTAAAGATATATAAAAGTTTAGTTTTCTTATATTTTCAAAGCAAAATTACTCTTTTACAAACATTAAACTAAATATCATTCAATGACATGAAAAAATGCTTCTTTTTCAGTAGTTCCGGGCAAAGATCCTGTCATAACTGGCATACGTTCACGATATAAAGTGGGTGATATAGTTAGAGGCAACTGTACTTCAGCACATTCTAGACCTGCGGCCAATATAACGTGGACTGTAAATGGTTATGAGGTGAGTAAAATACTATAATTTAAAATAAGAATATAAAAAATAATAATACATATAGATAAAACACAAGATGTATTAAATAAACTAACTTTTTATATATTCGAAAAATGTACATATGCACATTAGGGGTACAACCAAAATAAGGCCCTATCACCACGATGTAGCCGATGTTGTGCTGAAACCAAAAAATGTTTCCTCAGATCATTTTGGAACAAAAACGTTCCGCATCGAAGCTGATTTCTGAAAGCCCATTAAGATTTTTCTTTTTTTTCTTTCAAAACTTTCCTGATTAACTTGTTCTAGTTTGGGTTTTAAAATATTAATTTTACACATATTTCCTTATTTAAATAACATGCTATATATACTTTTTTTGCAGTGAAATTCTACATATGTATGTACATATTTATTAAGCGTTACAATTTAAGAGTTTAAGAGTTTTAGCTCAAACAAAATTTTCTGAAAATGTTTGCTCCCATTTTTTTTGTTTTTGTTACAAAAATTATTTGGTCAGTTATTGACCACAAATTATTGTTGAAACCAAAAAAAAAAAATACTGAAAACCAAATACACATCCTACATATTCCATTTAAATAAAACCCATAACAAAAGAGACCTAAACAAATATATATCTGTTTGTGCTGCAACAAAAATGAAATCAAATAAATGAAAAACTTTTTAAAAAGTAACAAATCATACAACACATACACAACGGCCACTTCAGAGGCATAAAGAAAAACGAACATTAACAACCAAGAGAACACATACATATATATCCATACATATATACAAATGTATGAATATGCATATGATACATACAGATATACATATGTATATACATAAATTTTTGCCCAAGGATAAAGTTTTATTTAAAGGGAAAACAAACAAACTAACGTACGGCTTATGGGGTCTCCCAAAATCTAAACATACCAAACAAACAACACATAGACAAACACATTTTACCACCACATAAACTGGAAAAAAATAAAACAAACAAAATTTCCAAATTGACCAACTGAAAAAAAAAAACAACAACGAAAGCCAGCAGATACATGTAGACACACATATAGAGCAAGAATATACTTTAATGTCCACTTAAGGAGTTTTGTTGCACAAAAATTAAAATTACACTTACGCACAGACAAACACACGTGCTTTTATAAAAACATAAACAATAATGTGGTTAAAATTTCTCTACTACTTTCATTACAATGACATTAAAAATATCAGCAACAAAAAGAGAAATATATTGAGAAAAAAAAAATAAAAATACCCAGATAAACGTGGCAAATTAAAAGTCACATTACCTCAACACTTGCACTTAGTAAACACATACAGATCCAACACTCAGACACGGACATCAGGCTGTAGGTACATATACGTATATTTTTTCATGTTTATTTTGTTTGTAAATTTTGTAAAACTATTGTTGTATACTTAATACAAGAGAGTTTTTAAATGTTGCTGCTACTTGTGCTGTTGTTGTTGTTGTTGTTATTGTTGTTTCTCTTTATGGTTTAGCATATGTTTTAAACAACATTCTCACAACACTTTGTTGCTGCTAATGTTGTAACCACAAGTCCTGCTAGCTATTGTTAACATATGCTCCCAAGTGCAGACAAAGTTTTCAACGTGTATTTTTAATAATGAACGCATCTGTATGTTGTAGTTTAATACCAACCAAAATTTCTTCTTTTTTCGATCATGTTTGTACATTTTTTTTTAGTTGCTGTCATGCTTAAGCATAGTTAAGGTTTTGTTCCCCTTTCTTTATGGGTAATTTGTGTCGCAATGTTTACTAAAATAACATATTTTTGGTAATTTAAGGCACAATTACGCAGTATCCTTTTTATGAGCAAGCAAACATAATCATGTGCTCGTACATGGTGCAACAGTAAATAAGCTTTTAATATGGGTGACTCCAAATAAAGTTGATTAAAGGAAGCAAAATTGTGAAAAAGAGACAGCATACATAGTTTTGAGCTTCTCCGAACGCTACACAAGACTAATGGACTTGTACATTTTATTGGATTACAAACGAAAATTATTCTTATTTTACATTTACCAAACATAACGTAAGAGTGTTATTTAATTATGTGAATATTGATGACACAGTCTACTGGTAATAATAATTTGACATCTCTACAGTTTGTTAACTCTTATATGACGAAATTAGTAGACGTTTCTGTATCAAAGTCTTATACAGGAAAGTTATAGACATCTATTGGCATGAACCCAAGAAGTGATGAAGAAGTAAACAAGTCTTGGCTGAGTAGTTGAATATGTAGCTATTATAGTTTAAGTTTTGATGATAAATTACACATTTAAAGCAAACACCCATATTCCCAATTCAAAACAAAAAATCAAATAAAAATAATAAATATTTCGGCTTTACAAAGAACTTTAACACTAATTCACTACTAACTGATGCCAACAACAATGGGATGGTTATGTGTTAAAAAAAGTTTAAATATAAACAAAAACTGTTTGTTAATTATGACTTATGACTCATGCAAAAATAAAACCTTACGCAAATAACAATCACTACGGCAAATTAAAAAAAAAAACAACACAAAGGCCAGTTAACACCACGTTATAAATATTTACATGAACAAAGTTTAATAATTCAGCAAATTAAAAAAATGAAAAAAGTTTTATTAAATTAAGAAATTAAAATAACCAAGCTAACAGCAATCCTTTAGTCAGAACTTAAATTGAAAATATTATTACTTTACAAGAAAACTATCAATTTATAGTGTTAAATATGTAAATGAACGTTTTATTTTATTGTACTTCATTTACCGGCCAGAAAATGAGGAAAATTTCTCTTTTAGAGAAATGTTTTACACATTTCACTTTGCTGTTTGTTAGCAGTTCATAAGGAATATAAAATTGACCCAGTTAAAATGTTAAAAACAAAATCAAAAAGAAAAAAATATAATATATTAAAGAAAAAGGTGGCATGCTAAATTTGCAATGCTTATTAAAACTATAAATTGATATCATTATGCATTATGCTTAGTTCTTTTATAATGAAAATAATTATTTATTTAATGCTTTTTCTCCGTTAATGTAATTATTTTCTCTTCTTTCTTTCTTTTTAGACAAATCCTGCTCATATACGACACTTTAAGCCGCACAAGGATCCACGTGAATTAGAAACTGTTATTTCTGCCATACATTTTGTCGTAACACCGCAACACTTTATTTATGGCAAATTAAAGGTAAGTACCAAAAAATCTACATGCACTTTTATGCACAAAAGTACTAGAGATATAATGGAAGTGGAGAAAACAAACTTTAACTATTATAATGACAAACTACAAGACATTAAGGACTTGCATTACTTTTTTCAATACACTGTTTTCTGAACCTAGCTGTAGTGGTAAGTTAAATGAAGATGTACTTAGATGCAACAAACATATAGCAAATGTTTGCAAAATTTTGTTAACAGTGACTGGTTAGTGACAGTGACAACAGGGCAGAGCAGTGAGAGTCTAGTAATTTCATAAAAAAGCATAACAACACTTTTTTAATGTAAAGATAAATCTATGTAGGTTAGAAAAATTATAAAAATAAACCATAAGAGAAACTTACATTCTAGATTTTATTTATACATTTTATTCTAAAAAGTACTTCGTAATAAAAGTAATTTATATAAAGCTACTTTTCTATATTGTAATAGCGTAGACAGACGACACAGTTAATTTGCATTAACAGTCTTAATTCAAATTAACTTGTGAATTATCCATTTTTAATGCGCATTAAGTTAGACGTAAATACACAAAATCAAACTGAATTTATACTGCATTTAGCTATTTCAATATGGCAACATCGTCGAAAATCAATAATATGTTATCAAATTGTTTACTATTCTAAAATAAGAAGAAGACAATTGTAAAATTAAAATAATAAAAATAGATTTCCACAATTGCCTTTCTCTTATTTCAGAGTGTCCCACTGCGGTCCCCACATGTAGCAACACGTTCAGGTTGATGGTTGCTAGTGCATGAACAAGTTTTGCATTATGAAACAGTTTCAGCAAAAGTAATTTCAGCTTTTTTTCAAAGAAATACTGTTTTTTCAGCAAATGCCAAACAAATTTTTTCATAATTAAATAGTTGTTGACAAACAAACAGCTGTTACCTAAATGCAGTTTAAATGCAGAAACTGTCGTCTGTCACGGTAAAATCTTAATTCACATTAGTGAGTTTTTAATGCGCATTAACTCTGTCGTCTGTCTACGGTATTACTTTCTTATTAAGGCACTCTTATCTATATTAGAAAGAGTTTTGTTGCAATGAGGTACTTTTTAGAAAATGATATTTTATTAAAGTATTTATCGAAAGTACATTTTTAATACTACCAGCTAAATTCAAAAAGTAGTTTTTAAAAGATCTATGCTAAATTTAATTTTGCTCAATTAAAGAAAAGTCGGACTTTAATTGTAAAAGTTACAACTGCTACGATCCCACCTACTTCATCTACCTAGCGTTTACACATGCGAGTAACAGTTCGAAAAACTCACATTTTTTTACTAATACACTGACATTATTCACACTTGCAGAGCTACTCGCAGCTAAATTTGCATACGAGTGAGTGTTTGACACGCCAAATAAAAAAATAATGTTGCCATGTATATTTTCCAATGAATAGAAAGTGGATAATATAATATTTATAATGGAGTGATTGTAAACAAATTTCTTTCAAATAATATTGATAAACAAAATGTTTTAATTTTGAGGAATAAATATCATTAAAATCATAATAATTATTGTTAATGAAAATTTTCCCCCATGAAAAATATTTATGTGATCATAAATGGAAGTAAAATTAAATTTAAAAAATATAATAAAATTAATTAATTTATATCGTTCCCATCACTCTTCTGTGGGATATGAGTGATAACGCATATAGAAGGAACGATTTGAAAAGCAAGGCCTTCGAAGCAATTGCAAATCAAATGGAGCTGCCGGTAGAAGTTTACGCTTTCACAACATTTTGAAAATGTACTCTCACTGTCCTGTGTAAACGTTAATGCTAATTGCAAATGATTCGAGTTTTTCAGCACTCGCATGCAAGTACTTGCATGTGTAAACGCAGGTTTAATATGCTCGTATTAATTCAACCCAGATTGTCTCTACAATACAATCTAGTTACACTGTTGTTATGTTTCTAAAATTTAAATTACATAAAGTTAAAATTTGTGACATTATATGGTCTGTGCAATAAGGAAACACAAGGACAAAATAATAACTCTACTTAAATAGCTCGAAAGAGAAATGGGTGCACAACTATTTGTTAGGCTGAGAATTTAGTTTTAGAAAAAATGCCCACTAATTGTTTGTTATTTTAATAACAACATCATAATTTTTAGAGGATTTTATAAAACACAAACAAATAGACAAACAAACGTGGTACAGAGAAACACAACGTGTTCGTTTCTAATAGTCGGGACACGTACAGTGCAACATTTTATGGTTAATTATTGTTTTGCTTTGCTCCCTTTTTAGTTTTCAATGACTTTATGGCGCTTTAACGTTCATATACAGGCATATATATACCCACACATACACAGAATATTTCATACACACATGGTTTATGAGTATCATAAGCATCGCGTTGCTCTCAATTATAAACATACATACATTCAGAAAACTATATATGTATAGTCTTATAACCATAGAAGGACAACTGATATCCTTTTTTCAGTTTCATTCTACATTTAACCGCACTCATACATTTATTCACATTCACACTCGCATTCACAAATACAAACCGAAACACAAACACCAGCACATTGAAGGCAACAAACATTGAAGTGCCATAAAAAAGTGAACTGTTTACCATATTAAATGTTAACTGGCTGCACCGCACAACTGTCACCATATTTGACAACATTCATACAATATCAATGAGTTGTTGTGTGTTTTTTTAATGAGTTTATCTTCATTTATGTGTGATTGTGTGCATATTAAAGTTGGTTGAAGATCTGTTAAATCATTAAAAATCTTTAAGTAGTCAAATTATAATTTTCATTTTTTACGGTCGCTTGCTTTGCATGCTGCACATTATGTGTAAATAAATTTAATTAATAAAATAAATTTGTGTATTGTTTTTGTTTTATTGCAGATACGTTGCACAGCTTTTATACACGATGTCTATTGGAAATCAACTGAAAAATCCATTGAAGAAAATCGTTTAAACAAGGCGGGCAATTCAAATGTTGTGCATAAGTTTTCAGAGGATTATTTCGATTTGGATGAGGATAATATAGTTGATCGTTCAGATACCTACATGACGCATATAAAGGGTAAGTTTTTGACTAGTCATTTGATATAAAAATTGTAAAAGCATTCTTCACAAGGTGTATGTGTATGTTTTAAAGCCAATGTCGCATTCGTATAGCAAATACAGGTTCTAGTTTGGCTTTGAGATGGATTTTGACAAAATCAGATTAAAAGTGTCACAGAACAAACAAACGTTAGTAAACCATTTCATTCGCCGGCGATTCTGGCTTTAAATTTGTGATTTTTTTTGTACAATATTTATAGAATTCATATTTGATTTATTATATTAATAATAGTCGCTAGAGTAGATTTTAAAATTATTTAATTTAATCTAAAAATATATAGGTAATGTAGAATGATCCGCAACAGTGAAATAATTCCCAAATGAAATAAGTCCCAATGAAAGTTCCATGAAAAATGAAATAACGCCCAACTAAAAAAAATGAAATAACTTCCAAAGGCAAAAATGGGCACTTATTTCAAAATATAAAAATAAATCCCAATCAAAATGAATTAACGGCAATACAAGAAATTTGTGCAATGCGAAGCCCGTATTCTGTATACCATAGAGGAGAAAATCCTTCCGCCCATAATGAAATAACTCCCAACAAAAATTATGAAATAAGTCCCAATGCATCTGTATGGCAAAATTTTTGGCATTTATTTAGTTTTTCCAATGGGACCTATTTTATTTGGAAGTTATTTCACTGTATCGGGTGATCCACGTAGACCTTTTTTTTAATTTAATTGTTTGATAATTCAAACTTATCCAAGTTAATCAGCTGTATTACGAAAATCAGCATTCTGTGCACAATGGCTTTATTGAGAAATCATTTTAGGTACACTCAAAGTTGTTATACGCAAGATTCCAGTAGCAATGCTGGAAAGATTGGCTTTCATACAGAAACTCTCGTTTTAAAAATGTGGTACCATTTTTATAACACAGAAGCTCTAAATAAATTCGCCGTTAATTTCATATACGCAGATATTTCTGATATTTTTAACTTATCTGTTCCATTTTAAAAAAATATTTCACATCATTCTTCCAGCTTTTTCATTTGTCGCCCTTTCACTTGTTCTATGTGGCAAAAAAAAAAAAAAAAGATTAAATCTTTTTCCATCTATCAACTTTTTCCCTCATTCACGGAAACACATGTTTATAGAAATATTTAATTTCTGTCAGATCTGGATTTTTTTTTATAACAATTTGCAAAAGGAAGTATGACGGAAATGTATAAAAAATAATTTGTTAAAACTAACAAAAGACATGTGCAGACATACATATGTATATGTGTGTATTAATATGGATACTCATATTATGTGTATGTGAGTAAATCAGAAATAAATACATCCTTACAAAGTATTTAGTAGAAGAAAATATGTATAATAAACGGAAAGAGCAACAAGTTTTGTGGGGAAAAAACAAGTGAAATGTATGGGTACAGTTAAAACTTTATGTGAGTTTTTATTACTAATTCATTGCAATGATACTTACACAATTATGTATGTACATTTTAAAAGATAAAATATGGTTTAACACAAGTAAATCTGTTGCATATTAAGTATTGTGTATTTACAGGTGAAAATCTTGAACCTTTCTCACCAGCTTTGTTCTGTGTTTAAAATCCTGCAATAAACTTTATTTATCAACTTAAACTTGAATGCCAAATAGCCATTGCTCTATGATTGTTCACTTGATGCTTTAAAAAGTTGAAAGTTGTAAAATTTTAAAAACTTAAAGATGTATATAGAAAACTTATGAAAATTAAACATGCCTTCAAATGACAGTAGTTGGCATGATATATCACAATTTAATGATAATGAATAAACTGATAATTAAAACAATTTTGGTGCTACTAAATATTAAATAAAGCAGCTGAGTTATTTGTATGTTAATTGTTATAGAGAAAAATGTGTCTACTGGATATTTAGTACAATAGAATTTCTGATTTAATATTTATATTTTATCTACTTTTTTGCACAATTTTACACCTTTTTAGGTCAATTTATTCAGACTTCATATTTCTGCAAAAATAAAAATAAAAATCAGGCATAAATTTTTAATTAAAAAAAGCAAAAACTACAAAAAGTCATTATTTTTGCATTCTGTTCATCTTTTGTATTTTTAGGTGATGTATCCTCACTTAATGCCAGTGGCTGTTCAGTTTTGCATAAATGTTTATGCTTTTGGCCACGTTTAACAACACTCTCACTTTTAGTGTATGCCGTGCAACAAATGCTCCAATTATTGCAACAATTGTTAAGCCAAACAACAAGAACTACAGCAATAAAAACAACACAAAACTCGGGCAATTGCCAAACAATAAAAACGAATACAAATAAACAAAATAAAGAAAAATACACAAAATTATTAAAAACAAAAACATCAGCAACATCGGCAATAAAACAACTACAAGAACAACAACAACATATAAGTAGATCTTTGTCAATACAAGTGTTAAGAATTTGTTATGAAAACAAAACACAACAAGAATCCAAAGAAAACAAAGCAACAGAAATATATTGGCCCAAAGAAAAATATTTTCAAATAAAGATAATCACAAAAAAACATTCAAAACAAAAACGACTACTACAAGCTGCAGATGAAGATGAATGGCAATTGCCAGTCAAATATAAACACACTTTAACAAATAAACACTACCAGTATCAGAAACTGCAGCAAGAACAATTGCAATTGCAACAAGGGTATGATAAAACTCCATATGAGTGTAATTTAACAATGACAACAACTCAAGTGGCAAATATTTTGCCAGCCAACAGTGTAACTTTAGCTCTTGTCTTAAATATTCTACAATATATTTTCTATTGCTATAAAGCATCTTCCGCACACTCATTTCACGTATACGCACAAATTTGTGCAACGCTCCCAAATAACTGCTCTAATAGTTTGAATACTGCCGCCACTTTTCTTAATACTCGTACAATAACTGGCAACTTAACATCAAACGACTTTTTCTCAACTGTAACGAAACAAACAAAAACAACAACAACAACTACAGCAAAAATAGTAACAACATGACTTGATTATATGCATTGTAAAGTGGCTTAAATTGCATGAAATTTATACATATTTTACATAAATACACCAACAACAACAACTACACTACATACATATAAAATAACTAAAAATGAGAAATTTATATTTTATTTGTTTTTATTCCTCAAGTACAGTGGGTGGCCAAATTATTAATTACACATGCAAAATTGTTTAGTTTGAAGCCATATAACATTTTAAAATAGTGGAAATTTATCCTCTTGGTTGTTCTTTTAGGTAAATTAAGTGTTTCTAATTCAATTACAAATAAATTCTTTTGTTTTAAAAATATATATTTGAGGAAAAGAAATATTACAAAATTTTTTGAAAAAAAAAATCTTAATATTTCGTAGAACCTTCTTTGGCATCAATTACAGCTTGCACCCTTTTTGGCATGCTCTGAATGCATTTTTGAACATTTTCTTTTAGTTCTTCATCGTGATGCCAGACTTTAATCAATTTTATCAAAATTGCATATTTCACACTTCAGAGCAGAATGACAGATAATGATCTACAACTGCACTCTAATGTCACCAATTATTGTTGACACTGCACAAAATACTTAACAGTATTACCAGAATTAAAACACGAAAACATCTGGTACAAGAAATAAATTTATATACGTATTAAAAGCGGTTGAATCTTAATTAATAAGTGTAACTAATAATTTGGCCTCCCACTGTACATACTTACTACACATTCATACATATTTAAATAGTTCCTTCTTATTTTCTGCTGCCACACAAACACACTTACATAGTTTCGAATCTGTCTGGGTGGGGAGGGGACTTAAATTATCTTAAAGACAGAATCTTATTCAGGTATGATCAGTACACATAGACATTCTTATTTTGCTCATTCCTTGAAACATCACAATCGTCTTTTGATATTCACATTTTTACTGTAAATCAAAATTAAGATGTTGAACATTTTTTAAGTTTCCAAAAATTCTACAAAGTGTAAATTGCATCATATCCGTTTCTACAGTTGTCAAATGTTACTAATTATAATATGGAGAATTCAAAATTATAATTTCCTTTAACTCTTCAATTTTTCATAAAACATAATGGCCCATAATCATAGTCATAGAAAAAGCATACTTTAAGCAAAATCATGCTTTTGTTTTAAATTCAGAACAAAATTTATATGTTTTTGTTGTTTAAAAGTCTACTTTTACTTAAAGTATGCTTTTTCTATGACTATGATTAATAAGGGCCAATATATTGAAGAAAACGACATGAATTTTTTTTTTGTATTAAGACTCTTAAACTACACATATATCTTTTCTTTAAACAAATTTACTGCAATATGAAACTCGCCCAATTTATTTTTTTAAAAATGCACATACACTGTTTGTTTATGTACATGTAGGTTTTCTTCTTTTATATTTTTGTATTTGAATGTATGTGCTGAAATATCTTTGTACATCAACATCATGTGGAAGAAAAAATTTAGTTCTGTTTATTATTTTGTGATATAAAAACAGAATGTTGCAAGATTGTCGGTATAAAAAATTCTCTTTTGGTAGTGTATTTTTTAGTTTTTTTATTATCTCATCTTGTATATAAAGCAGCCTTTGAGCGTTAATTTTCATTCTATTTTCTTTTTGGTTTTAATGCTAAAGATGATCCATGTATGAATATATAAAACATAAACAAATAAAATATATACACAAATGTATGTACTACATGGTAAATTTTTAAATAAATCTTAAAAACTTTATGTTAATTTATATACATAGTTCTGGAATTTTCCGAAAATTTTTAACATTCAATAAAAAAATTATTTCTTAAAAGTTAAATTTAAATCAATTTTTTTAAAATAAAAAAATTTATACATTTTAGAAAATAACTGTATATATAAAACATATATCTTGTATATTATTTCCCTTAAGTTAATCTAAAAATTATGTATAGCAAACAATTTATAACCTTTAAATGGTTTCTTATAAATAAGATTTATAAATGTCTAACATAAACAGTGCTGCAATAAAGTAAACGTGCATTTAAATATATAAGAAATCATATATGTATATACTCTGCGTCACTTAAATACCACACCTATAATAATTTAATTTCACCCAATAAATGCGATTATGGACTATTTTAGTTCATATAATTTTAATATCTTAAATTATTTTTTCAATTAAATTATTTTAGCAGTGGGTTGTGGCTCCTTTGATGATCAACAATTTACAAGTCTTGTTTAGAAGCGATTTATATAGCTCGGCTATGTAATCTAATCTAGGCTAGTTTGATGGCATTTATAAGTCCCAATTTACACAAACCAATTTTTATTGGAAAAAATCGATACAATTTTTCACCTTGAAATTTCTTTGGTATTTACACAGGACAATATAATTGCTTAAATCAATCGTATTTTTATCTGAGAGTATACACACATTTGAACACACATACGTGTATAGAAAGATGTGAAAGGTAATCCGATAAGCTTACAGAATTGCTTCGTGTAATTTAGAATGGGGTTTGGAGACAGTTGAATATTGCTGTCTGGACTCAAACATTTTCGATAATGTTTAGGTTAGTTATTTTTTGACTCTCTATGTATGATTTTACCACCGAGCGGTGTGTGTGGGAGATTTATCTTGTTGAAATGTCCAAGCAGCGTTGCCATTTGTCAAGTTTTACCTTTTTTTGCAAGTTTTTTGAGATGCAAAAAAGTTTTTAAGTTTTATTCTAAAAAAAAAAGTTTTTTGAAAATTTATAATTTTTGATAATATTTAGTTAGGCTTGAGTTCATTAAATTTAATTTTCATTAAATTATTATTTAAGCCTAACTAAAAATTATCAAAAATTGAAAAATTAACAGTTCAACTAAAAAAACAATAATTGTAATTTATAATTTATTTATAAGTTTAATTTAGTTTATAAAACAAGTTATTTTCACAATTAACAAAACAATGTTTTTCTACTATGATGCACTACGTTAGTAATTTAATGGATTTTTTAATCCATTTTTACTGCAACAATGTTTAATTTAGTCTACGTCTTAAGTACAGTAAATGTCATATAAATATTTATAAAATGTTAACAGTTTACAACACAAATAAACTCTTTATTTTGTACATACGAGTACATACATATGTACTTAAGGAGTACTCAAGTAAATATGTAAAAATAAAAGTTGTTTTGTTTTCAATAAAATTGGGTTTTAAAATTTTACTACTTAAAAAAGTTTTTTTTCTAAAAAAAAGTTTTTTTTTCTAAAAAAAAGTTTTTTTTTTAGAAATAAAAAGTTTTCTTAAAAAAATATATGGCAACGCTGTGTCCAAGAGAGAGGTTCAAATATATTATCTATGTAAGTGCGGAATCATCGTTTTTAGTACCTCAAAGTAAGCCATATTGGTTTTTAAAAAATGATAATCAAAGGTACCATAATAAGATATTGCTCCCTAAAGCATGACGCCATCAACAACTGTGCAGTCGATTTATATAAAGATTAACCCCCTTATTCATAAAAACTTACAACAGGTTCGGAACAGGTTTATAAAGCAAATATCCATACAAAATTTACTTTATAAACCTCTTATAAACCTGTTGGTTTTTTTCTTGCATTAACGCCAGTTTTCTGCTTCTCTAGAATATTGAGTTGTATGAGTTAGAGGTTTCTCTTAAAATTAGTCATCTGTCTGCATTGGTCAACATACTGTAAGTACGGCCTTTCATATTTTTACCACATTTGAACTCATTTAACAAAAAAAAGGTGACATAACTTTACGGTTTCTTTATATATTTTTTTAATATTTTTGATAGATATAGGCCCATATCATTATAAGCTTTGATTTTGCCCTATTAAGCCTCAGATATGGCTTTACCTCTGCTCATTAAAACTTTATTTTACCAAAAATGTTTAACAATTACGATAAAATACAATAAAATTGCAATTTTTATAAGATGAGCTAATCAAGTGGCGCAATTTTTGTCTTCAAATATTCGTGAAACATCAAAAGAAAATATAAAAAATCTTAAAATGGTTCATTTTTAATGCGGAATTGTTTTATGGAGAAAAGGCAAGAGTATAATAAAAATCTTGCAAATTTAAAAACGATGGCAGATTATTATTTTTTGAAACATGGCAAGAAATACTAAGACCATAAGGAATGTGCTATTCAACTGGCGAAGAGTGTACGAATGTACGAATATTTATAAACAAGGCTTTGAAATATTGTACGAGTAAACATACACATAAACATTAATGGCCGAATTCCCAGTCATTAGTTAACCATTGGTAAACTAAAATACTAACTATTGTTTAACTATTACTTGTTATTCTTATGGCAAACTAAGCATTGCGAATAAAGAATCATTAGTTAAGCCTTTGTCATTAGCTAACTAAAGACTGTGAATTGGGCCATAACTAGTATAGTATATTTTACAACAAAAAAATACAAATGACTAAGTAATTGTTAAACAAATATAATAATTAAAGTGTATTTGTATTGAAATTAAAAAAAATGCACTCCCTCTTTAAGTATATATTGAATTTATATAATTAAATACATGTACAAAATATTTGTTCAAAATTTACTAGGCACTTTTAAATTCTGTTATAAAAATTTACGTATTATTTTTGCAATAAAAATAAAATAGTAGTTTAAAAAAATGTGTAAATATTTCTCTTCAAAATAGGAAAGCCCTTCAAAACATCCATTAAAACACTACAAAGTAGAAACTAATAATTGATTATCAAGAAGAAAAAAATTGTTTTAAAACAAACTATGTTCAAAATAATACTTGAACTTTAAAAATGAAACTAAATAAAAATTATAATAAAAACAAAAACATTTAATACATAGTTTAAAACGTTAAAAAAACAGAATGTAGTGTTTTTAGTTTTTATGCTCAACAAAATATTGAATATGCTTAAAAAATAACATAAATTATACTTATAATGATTTACAAGTTCATTATAGATATGTTCATTATTAAATAAACCAAAAAATACCACACAAATACACAACAACAACATACATATAAAATAATAAAACATACGAGTATATGATTGTAATTATTAAAAGCAAAAAAATAACTAAATTATTATTAATAAATAAATAAATTTAAAGTGTTTATAGTTATTTAATAAGTTGATATTAGCGTAAAACAAACAATACTATACACAAAACAGTAACATTTACACGTTTACACGTTTACCTACCACGTAAACTAGCTAGTTTAAAAATATCTAATCAAATTAAGGTGGTGCATAAGATTTAAAATTTTAATTTTTTTTTTAATGTGTCATCTGCCGAAAAATGGCATGCGATTTTGTTCACTATTTTTAATTAGATATCTGTATTTGTTTAGTTGTTTCATTGCAAAGATAATCTTGAACCAAAATGGGTCATGCTGGAAAACACCACACGTTTCTTAATGATTAAACAAATTGAAAATAGAAAAAAAATGTCACATATGAACCACCCTAATCTACATAATTACATACATAGATACAATATTAAGTCGGTCCCATATGTATGAAAACGTGTCGATGTTCGTAATTAAAACTAAATTTTACCCCCTGGCCCACAAATTGGATTGTGGAATAAACAAACTTGATTGAGTAAAAAATAGATACGATAATAAGTTTGTATCTTCAGTCTTATCTAAGCGATCGTTATTATTCGACATCGCGGGCCAGGGGGTTAATTTTTTAACAAAATTCATTTCTCAGAATTTTTGTGGCAACACGAACTTTTTTCTATTCAGAATTAGAAAAGAATAAATCATTGAGAGATTAATGCTATTTTCTCTTTCAATTTTAAACAAGGCACGGATTTAAAGGTCAGGGGCCAAATTACCGCATTCGATATCGTGTAAAATTGATCGTAATTTTCTTATTTGAGATTATGGCATACGATATCGAGCAAGAAATTTATTACATTTTATCATAATTTCGATATCGATATCATTTTTCGATACGATAGCTCATTTGATCACGAATGCGGTAATTTGGTCCCAGACTTGAAATATTACCTGAAAATTTAGAGAAAATTTAGTCTAAAGTCAAAACAACTTAATTCAACTTAATTGAACTTTTATGCTCTTAGTACGTCAAAGATAATGACATAGTTTTTGTCTTTCATGCAGATAATTTTATTCTTTCCTTTTTTTATTATAAATTCAATTCAATCTCAATTGCATTTGTTCAATTATTTATAACTCTAAATCAACTGTGCCCTTCTAAATCTAAAATAATTCTTTTCTGAACTTGAAATGAAAAATCTCAACATCAATTGAGTAATTTTTAATTAATTTTGTTGATAATATAAACGGCTTTTGAAAAGCACATCGAAAGACACAAGTACATTCAGAGTAAATTCAATAATATCTGAGATTTTAGAAATACTTTATGAAAATTTTACCGATTTTATTTTTATCCTTATTATGATTATTTTACAATAATATAAAAAATCTAAAACTTTTGTAAAAAATTATAAAAACTTAAAAATGGAAACAACGTTTGAAAAATCTTTTTTATTAGGGACATATGCGACGTATTTTTTTCGGAGCCAGCCTATTATACACAAATATGTTTATATCATTAAATAATATGTGTGCATTTTCAAATAAATACCTATTTACCGAAGTTATTTACACGCCAATGAAAAATATTTATAATTAATTATTAATAATTTGAATACGAATATGTTTAGAGAAATATTTTGTTTAGTTTTTGCTAAAATTACAAACAAACACATACTTGTATTGAAAGATTAAATACAAAATAATGCATATGATTAACAGCCATTAACATCGAACGACATTTGCAATACATGCTTATAAACATACAAGCATTTAGGCATCTCACAACTGATATTGCTATAGTATACAAATGTAAATACAATTAAAAAAGCTACAATTTTAGTTACACTTTTAGAAATATTTACAACACCGGTTGTAATGCGCCTAAATGTAAATTTCAACAAAGTTAAAAATTTATTATTGAATCATTCTGTTAGTGAATTTATAACAATTGTCAATATGACATAGGATTAAGTCATATTATACAAACATACTTAAATATTAGCATACATATATATTAAATGTGTAAAAAACGACAACAAAAATATGCAAGTGTATAAATAGATAAACAGAAAATAAAAATTATTATAAACTTTATTTTATTGTGTTGGGTTTTAATTATTTATAAAAAAAAAATCAGGTAAGTAGAAAATAGAAAATGCAATATAAAGTTTTTTAGGGTTTCTTTTGAATTTTTTTTTTTTGCGATTAAACTTACTTTCAATTTACACCAAAACAAAACGAACAAGTTTTTGAAAAACTAATTTTAAAAACCAATTTATTCACATTTAGACTATTTGGTTTCTCTGCGCATTTGCTTATCAATAAATTTACATATTTCTAAGCAAATTCACAAAATTTGCAGTTTTTTATTTAAAAATCTTTTTAAAACAGTCGAAAACAATTTAAATTAATGTTTTTCACAAATTTGATTTTGTGAAATAGAAAAATATTGAAAATAAAGGCGTTTACGAGTATGTTGCACTTTTAGTAAGTTTAATTGGGTTTTCAACAAAAAACTATTTGATGGTACATAGAAAAAAAATAATTTTTTTTTCAATTAAACCTTTAATTGATTTTAAAAAAATTTTTAATTAAAATTTTAATTGATTCAATTACTTTTTCAGATTTTTTGATATATTCAATTAAATCTCAAATTGTTTTTTTAATTGATATTATCATTTTGTTTACAGGTCCGATTTCAATTAAATTTTTAATTGATTCCACAAATATTTTAATTGAAACTCATTTTTATTTTTTCTGTGTAGCTTTGATTTGTATGGCAAAACTGAAAAAATTTTAGTAATTTTTCAATCAGAAACTGAATAACACCACAAACTACTAGTTTTTGATTGATGAAACTGTAATAATATGCAGTTGCTTTGGAAACTAATCTCAAACATTTTATGAAAACAAAAATTTATTTTCCATATACACAATTCAATTCAAAAAAATAACCTTAAAATAAATTCATTTAAAAGAATTATCAAACATTCAACATATTCAACAATGATACACAATAACCAACAATTAATTCTACAACATTATAAATACTATTCTAAATGAAAAGTTGCCCAAATAGAAACAAATACTAAAAAGAGTGTTTTAATTACTTAATTTGTATTGATTACCAAATATTTAAAACAATTGTACAAAATACTATTAAAAACTTCAGTGGTGAAATAGCATTCAATTAATTCTGCTACATTTGAACTTTATCAATCTTTTGACGCTTTAAACAATATATAGCAAAAACAAATAAATGACCATACTTAACCAAAAGCCTACAGAAATACAGCAAAAATGCTGAAAATTTTGTTGTTGCAAACAAAAAATGTCCTATAATAAATGTACTCCTACATAACTACACGAAGCAGCAGTAAAAAAAGATGAGATCAGGAGAGTGAGAGAGAAAGAGAGATGAAGTAAAGTAAGAAAAAAATCAATCTGAATGTTAAATGAACTTTGGCTATTATACTTTAAATCACCAGTTTATACAATGAACAGATGAACTTTTTATATCCATAAACGAACAAACATTTAAATACCCTACAACCAGTTTGATAACTTTTTGGTTTTGGATGAACAAAAAGAATTTTTAACCATTATAATAATTCAATTCAATAATACAAAGAGAATGTTTATTATTTATTTATTAAAACATGGATTTTAAGATTTAAAAAATAGCAGTCTTGATATTGTCATAGCACTTGAAAAGATCAAAAAAAAAATATCACCAACTAATCCGACTCTCATTTCTACAATATCAGAATAATAAATTCTTCAATGGTTTAAAAATACTGTAGCATCATTTGTTTTAGCATACATACAAAACCAAAAGATAAATAATAGAAGGCACTTAAAAGTCCAAAATTAAAATGAAAATAGATGTAAAAGAATAACATTTTTCAGACTAGAAAATTATACTGTATTTTTTCAATCAAACTTTCAAATTCCTTTCCTTTTTCAAAGCAAATTTATTTCTGCAAATATTTTTTTCTCTGGAAACTAACTAGCCTGTTTACCACCGAATAACAAATCTTTGTACATATATTACTTTGAATGTCCAATCTAAAGGAAAATGTCAATATGTATAATAAATACGTTTGCAAATGTAAGGTCTTATTCTGTGTCTAGTCTGTAAAAGAAATTCCAAGTTTAAGGATAAAAAAAGGAAAAAGGGGCTTTAAGTATTCGTTTAAGCCAAAGTTTGTTTTTTTTTTGGAGGATGGCTTCATAAAACGATATATAAAACAACAACTAGATTGACTTTTAAGCTTTTTGTTTTGCTTTTTTGCTTTTTGTTTGTCGTTTTTACTAGTAACTTTTATTGTGGATGTACTGAATGGTTGGTTGGTTGATAAAAACAACACCAGCAGCAAAAGCAACAAAAATATTTACTGCGTACATATACAGTGTATGTATGTTTGTTTGTACGTGAGAATGTATGTATGAGTTTGTTCTTACATAGCAATTTTTAATGCTCTTCAATCACGACAAAAATCCATTAATACACTTCACAACAGCAATACAAGTGCATGAAGAGGAGCGGTTATAATGGACAAAGTCCTCAAGCAACAAAAAACAACAAAGGGATAAAGGAGAAACACATTGGCCAGAAAAACAACTTATCAATAGATGAATGACGCCCGACTGCAATCATAGCCAAAAACAATAAGCACACTAGAAATTAAACCAAAACCAAAAATCAAATAACTTTATTTTAAAAAGAAAAGTTTATTTGTAAAAAACCAACAATTGCTTTTTTAAAATAGGCCTTAAATTAATACATATTTTCATTTTGAAAAGAAAATAATTTTCATTTATTTGCAAAATTAAATCTTACGTAATTATTGCCTAGTTTAAAGATAATATTCTTTAGATAAATCCTTGCCTTGCATGAGTTTAATGCTTTCAAAGAATTTTACGGAAATCTTATTCCAAATCATATATAAATTTGAATAACAATTAAATTTAATTTACAAATTCTAATTTTAGCTTCAAGGCTTTGTTTTATTCAACTACGTATTTACTCATACATCTCCGTCTGCTTTTAGCAAATCATTGCCTACATTTAGGCTAATCTTTACGTTTACAATTCTTTTGCTGCTGCAAGACATACATACAATATATAGTTGTTGCTGTTGTTTCCAAGGGAAATTACAATTTCATATTACAACAATTGTATAAAATTCCCATTCCCATAGAATCTCTTACTCATTCACACATATATGTAGGTATACATATGCTTTCCAGCGGGGAAAAGATGCTGAAGAGAGCCCTTCTAGAAGGCCTTATTTTTCAGTCACGGTCTACCAAGTAATGCATCAAAGAAGTTGTATTTAAAGATCTGCTAAATAAAAACTTTAATTGAGGAAATTAAAAGAAAGGCTTTAAACAAAAGAAGGGGTTAAATCACTGCTTTAAGCATACTTTGCAGCGCAAACTTTCATAAAAGACTAAATTTATAGCCGCTCTCTTTATTCATTTTTATTACTCGTATAACAAAGCAAAATAATATTTGTTGTTTAATGACGATACACAGGAATAATTGCAAACCATTCGTGAAATGAAATCACGATTAATTTTAAATGTGTATGAAGCACCTTCTAAAGGAGACATAGCGGAAAGAGTATCGAATCGTTTAGAATATATAAACAGGCCTTCAAATGGAAGCAATTGCAATTTTTCCCTCTGGGTTGTATAATACTCAAGTAACTGTATATGTATGGTTTCCATGTATAAGTAATGTAATGTATGTATTTACTTCAGTTATTTGAATTTAGTATACGGCAAGTACAGCATTTTGTAAATTAGCACAAAATTTTACAATTATTGTTTAAATTAACAAATTTTCATTTAACAACTTAAAGCAGGATTTCGAAAATTAAAATCAACATAATAAATGTGATTATTATTTATACATACGAGTACAATACTGTTCTAAGGATGTATACAAATACATAGTTATAGTTAAAGTAGTAGTAGTAGTAGTATTGATATCATTAGTAGTATGTAGTAACAATTATTATACCTTTGATATTTTAATCTACTTTATACATACATACTTACATATACACATAAAAAAATATGTCTACATAAATGTACGGATGTGAGAATAGCAGTATTGTTTCTTGCTTGCAAGCTTCCTTGAAAAACTAATACATAGGTACTTATTATTGTGCAATCTAAAGTATTCATTTTATTTAATTATATTAAAGTCTTGCTGTTCGAATTCAATTGCATTTGCATGGTAATTTCATCATAAATACTACTTACTTAAGCAAATTATTTCATTTAGAAAAATTTTCGGTGATCATTGTTGGATATACAGAATTGTCAAATAAATATTTAATTAATATTTATTATTTTCTTTTTGTGCACTTATGTATAAATGCAAGTACATGAAATCTAAATCAATGTTATCTTGCTGAATAATAAATAATTTAATATTGTTACGATTTACACATAAGTTGTAATATCTTCGATAATTTTTATTACATATAGAAAATAAACACAATCACTAAATCATTATCAAATGAGTTTCGTGTTTTAATTTTAAATGCTCATGTGGACTTTACTAAAATTGACATATTGTTATAAAAACTCTCATGAATCCGTGAATTAAATATCGCTCATACGCCATCATAGAATTTAGTTTTGAAAATTGTTTTCTTGTTTTACATAAAATATTTATAATTACTAGCAAAATGTTGTTTTTATTCATTTTCAATTGACTTTCTAACAATTGTTTTTTAAAAGTTTCCAACAATTGAAAAGTTTTCATGTTCACATTTGTTATAAAATTCATTCTAAAACTACGTAAAGGATTTTAGCATCTAAAAATATTTTTGTTGTAAAATTTAACTTAAATAAATGCAATTAAATTATATATGTAAGTATGTTCAACGAAAGAAATCAGCGTCAGCTTAAAATTAAACAATTTAAAAATGTATATTGACATTGCATATACATACATATTTAAAATTTTAAATGATTTCAATAAAAATCCCTTAAAATCCACACGTGCCTTTTTAAGCGGTAAGCATGTCAAATTCTTTTTTAATATTATTGTTTACAATGATTTTTTTTTTTTTTTTTTTTGTTATTTTTTTGTTGAAAATGCATTTAAACCACTTGATAACTTTCAATTTCAATAAATGAAACAGTAAGCTGTGTGAAAATTAAAACACACACATAAAAAACCAAAAAATTAACATTTTTAAACAACATCTCTAAACAAGAATATAAATCCACAATTTTTTATACATACTGACAGACACGCAATAATATTCACGAATAATAAAATGGCAACAAACAAGACAACACAAATATAACTACTACATACCCACATAAACACACATATACATACATACATACGTATATACATACATACGTATACTTATATATGTATATCAACACATCAGGTTTACACCAACCCAAACAGTCAACATTAACGCAACACAATATTTGAATTAAAAAATTTAGGGGAGGTCGCAAGAAGTATGAGAATGGGAATAAAAACCCAACACCAACACAACAATATCATATAAAACAGCACTAATACTCTTCAAAACAACAAAAATTGTTGGCAATTTCCTGATGAATTAAAAAAACACACAATTTCCGCCACAATAAAACAATGCCAAACATATGTATGTCTGAGTATGAATATTGTATGTTCAAATATATGTATGTATTGCTTCACAATCACTAAAAACATACCTGCTTTTTAATATACACAAACATACATAGTCAACATGTATACAATATATAAATAAATGAACGTTTGCATACACAAAGATTTCAATGGTAAATGTGAGTTAGTAAAAGAGAGTGATTGTGAGTGAGTTGTATGTATTCTTATACACACATAAGGAGTACGAGTAGCTGAATACAAAAACATTTTAAAATGAGAAAAAAAAAGAAATGAATTAAAAATCCACTGTCAAAGTGGTTTGTTTTGAATGTGTTGTTTGTTGCTAACACATCCCTACACAAAAAATGGTTGAAAACAATAAAAACCACAAGTGAGCAAATAAAAACATACTCAGGTTCATGTTTTTCTATTTGTTTGTACTTATATGTATTTTCGTTTTGTCTTAATAAAGGTTCACTTTTTACCAAGTCGCAGTCTATGAACGTGTAAAAAGGTTTTATATTGTGTTCTTTATTATGAAATACACAGCCAGTAAATGGTTTTATAAAAAACAACTCATATTTCAATTACATTGAGTGAGGACGTATTTAAGTATGTAGATATGCATTGGTATGAATGTTTTTTTTTCTTGCATCAAGAACAGCAAAATTATTAATAATAAGAGAATAATACTCGGATAATCCGACTTTTATGAAGCCTATAATTTGTTCACTGCATCATTCATACTTGAAAAATACACTCAAATAAAAATGATTGTATCATGTGAGATTTATAATTAAGTGCTAAATACCATCAGCTTGATGTTTAACCCTTTGACGACCATAGGCAAGTATGCTTGCCCGGGGTTCTTTAGATTATATATTTGTCCAGGTAACAGATACAGCAAATTTGTCAAAGACTGTTTTATAGAAGAGGATTGGGGCAACAAGAATGTGGTTGAGTACGAGTCCCCAACGGGCCCCGCTTGTTCCCTACGAGGCTCCAAATTTAGCCAAAAAAAACTATTTATGACGAGGGCTGCCAAGGGGTGAAAACAGGGCGCAAGGGGATAAGAGTCAATTATGTTTTGGATTCAACCTTAATCTATCAAAAAATATAATGGACAAGTTTGCGTAAGCTCCAAGCTGTCTACAACTAATCAAATTATGTTTGGCAATTATGTTTGCCTATAGGTTGAAACGAAAATTAACGTTTCTAAAAAACTTTACAAATTAAATTAATTAGATAATGTTAAACACTGAAACAGCATGCCACGGCTCCGAATTGAGGAAATTACAGCTAATATTCACTTTTGCGACAACAATAAAGCTGATGTTAGTGACCGTGGGTATAAAATTCGGCCAATTTTAGATCATATTAACAAGACTATGCCGGATGCGTATACTTATTAAAAAAAGCTGTCAAAAGATGAGCATATGGTAAAGTTCAAGGGACATAATGCTATGAAACAGTACATGAAGGCCAACCCCATTTCGTGGGGATTCAAACTTTGGTGTTTATGTGAGGCAGAAACCGGGTACTTGTATAATATTAACATTTACACCGGAAAAAAACCATTTGTTGAGCACGGTCTTGGCGAGGCTGTTGTTTTGCAGTTATGCGAGCCACTGGTAAAAAAAAGGGGTTGAAGTTTACTTCGACAATTTTTTAACAAGCCTGAATAATGGCGTGCGGAATCTGATGTAATAGAAAGCACATACCGAATAATTTTCCGGCGGATAAATATATGAAAAGAGGGGACATAAGTTACTTCATGTCGGATAGCATTTCCGTAGTCAAATGGATGGATAATCGTGGTGTCTACCTCGCCTCAAATTTTATTGACCCAACAGCGGTATTCAAGGTCAAGCGACGTGTAGCTTGACAAGCTGGTAAAATATATATTGATTGCCCCCTGATTAAATAGCACTAGCACTATAACAAAGGAATGGGAGGTGTCGATCTAATGGATCAAAAAAAAGTATATATTTACTCTGAAGTAAATGGCGTTTTTATTTACGTTTGTTCTTCGACCTTTTCGAGTTATGTGTTCACAATAGCAATATAATATATAAAAAACTTATATTGGCCAACAGTTCCTCAATCAATTTGACCTCCATAGAATTTCGGGCAGCTTTAGCCAAAGAGTTGATAAGTACCTTCAATTCAAGGAAGCGTGCCTTTTCACCCGCAACCAAATGTGTAACCCAGTTTATAAGCAAACCCAAATATCTCCATAAAATGGAAAAACGTGAAGGCTAGTGTTCTCATTGTGCTTCCAATAATAGGTATAGTCGCACAAATGTTTTTTGCGTTCAATGTAATATGTTCCTTTGCTTGACTACGTCGAGTGATTGCTTTGGAATCTATCACGAACAACACTAATTATAATAAAATTTTGTGATCTCTTGTATTTTTCTTTACGTTTTAAATAAAAACTGATTTTTCAATTGTTTCTGCAATTAAATAATTTGGGATGAAAAATGTCGTTTCAACCTATAGGCAACTATATTTGCCAAGCAAAATGGGGGACTTAGAGGGTTCCCAGGAGGGCAATTTTTTTTTTCATAACTACTATTAGACCATAGGTCGCGAAAATATAACAAAAAATAAATCGCTTCAGCCAAAAATGTTTGGTCGTCAAAGGGTTAAAAAATGCAGTATTCTTCATATTTGTCACAAACAAACAACAAGTTCAATTTGGAATACAAAAATTATTAAATAAAAAATACAGATCACGTTCCCATTTTAGGCGTCATCTTTGATAAAAACTACACTTTTTATAAACGGTAGAAGCAGATTCATTTGCCTCAGAAGCTAAACGCAGATCACTTATCAAATATCAAAACTGGAAATATCGAAATATTATAAATTTCCTCAATATGTGCCCAAAATTGGTCTCAATATCAGCACAACTATAAAAACTTTAATCCCGATGGCAAAAAGCAAATATACCCCAAAACTTGCTCCAGAATTGAAACCAATGTCATTATCCGGCTAAGAATTGGCCATTGTAAACTAACACATAAACATCTACTAGTAAATACACCTGCGCCTAAAATTACAACATTTACGTTACGCCATGAAGTTACACTATGCTAGTTGAAATAAATACTTAACGACTTGTCATAATCACACCTGAATTTTTTTGTCTTGTTCACATACAATACTTCATGACATCCTCTGATATTCTACAAGCAAACTACCAACAGATAGTTCAGTATTTATAAACTCAACATCAAGTAACTTGATATTATTATCCCAGCTGAAAATTGTCTTTTCAACAATATAATAAGTGATCCTAAAGCTACAAGTCTTGTTCTAAATCTCTGCAGTAATTTGTTAGCTCCACAGTATTTTCGGTAAAAAAAAAAACTATATTTGTTAGAAAAATTAATTTAAATGTTTTTAAAAGTTCTGTCTTAAAGCGGTATTTTTGGTTACAATTGAGATGTATATAGTGTGTATCTGCATTGCCAATTGCCTTAATATACAATTTGTAAAAGTAGAGTGCATAATAAACCTTTTGGCATAATGAAAATGTTTTAATGTAAGCGTAAATGTATATCAACTATTTCTTATACATATTGCGTACTTATGAAGGTGCATATGAATGTTAAAAAAAAAAAACAAGCCAACAAAATCCAAATTGATGAATGAGTACGTTTGTATGCGATTGGATAAAAACAATGCATTATTGCATACATCACTAAACAAGTTGATTGCATATTAAAGCAAAATGACGCATTTATAACACTTCCTGTACACAGTATATTGTACAATTCAACCATCCATGCATTCACATTTAATGAACATACAAGCTCTGCCTGCGAGGAAAAAAAATACGGGGAAAAAAGTGTAAAGCATTGTGGATTTGCTATTTGCAATGGAAATGAAAATGAAAATTCTAAAGCTGTGTTTCCCACAAACAATAAACAATAAAAGATTTTATAAACAGAGAAATGTATAAATAATTTGTGGCTTTTGGGGCCAGCAACACCTTTCTTTCATTAACTCCTCTTAAAGCTTCAATGCACAAGGTGGAAAGACCTTTAAGATTTTTTAAATTATTTAGTTGGCAGGATTTCTTCTGCTTCCTCAAAGACTTTTCACTTTCACAAACACGCCTTTTTTTTTTTTTTTTTTTTTTTTTTTAGCAATGTAAGTAGTTCAAGTTTCTAAATCATTCTGTTGTATTTTACTTTTTATGCTGCCATAGATTATCACCTTTGGAATACAGTCATTATCATTCGTTTCTTCTGCTTTTAGAAATTTTGTTTTGTTGTGCAATTTGTCTACCTCGAAGTCAGTGTTGTAAAAATACGGGGTGTAATTTTTCTAAATAAACACTATAGTAATGATGGTTCAGTCAAGTGCAAGCACAAAACAATTGTTATGATGATGGTAATGAAAACATTTCAACTAAAATCAAAAAAGAAAAAAAAACTTTTTCAATTTTCCTATATTAACATTAAAACGGAATGAAAAAAGAGTAATAAAAAATTATTTTACTTACTTGGTTTGATTTTCCACTTTTAATATTTAACACTTCTAGCAGTAGTAAAATAATCATTCTACATATTTTATTGTATGCTTTAGTTATTTTTTTTTTTAATTTCAAGAAATAATTCCATTTATAGGTTAATCATCAATATTTATTTTTTATTTATTTATTTATTTATTCATTCGATTCCAATACAACAAGACACACGTCTTATAATTATAGTATTTGGTTTTTGTATTGTAAGTACATAATTGAGTAAGAAAAAAAAATATATTATTATGAAGAATAATTAATTAATTACTAGAAATAAAAAATAAGTTTAAATTAGTTAAATACGAATATAATAAGAAGGATACAGTATTAATTTGGGGTAAATAATTTATATAACTCTTTTTCAAAAAGCAAGGCGTTGCTGATGGATTTATTGGCAGGTAGTAGCGAGTTCCAAAGGCGGATTGAATTGACGTAAAAATGACGCTCAGAAACCTGACTTCTATATCTAGTATGAATTATATCATAAGATCTTATTGAACGCATAAAGGATATCCTGTCAAAAAGATACACTGGTTCATGTTTAAATATTATTTTGTGTAGTAGCATTAGGGTTTTAATTTTCAACAGGTTACTCAAAGAAACACCATAAAGCTTATTTTTAAATTGAGAAATATGATCATACTTTCTTAAATTAAAAACATATCTCAATACAGCATTGAAAGTGTTCTCAAGTTTTCCCTGGCTTGTTGAGTCACAACTTGCAAACAATTCGCATCCATATAGTAAAATTGGCATGATGTACGTTTTTGCAAGTAATATTCGAATGATGTACGTTTTTGCAAGTAATATTCGAATATTAAGCGGTGTGATTTGTTGGGTGTTCCATAGCGCTCGCAGCATTGAATATGTTTTCCCAGCAGCAGCAGTTACATGATCAGACCATGTGAGAGTGTTGTTAAAAAGAATGCCAAGATTTTTAGCTTTTTGTACAATTTCAATTCGTTGGTTGTTCAACAATCAAATAGGTTCAAGCGACAGTTTCTGTGTTTTTTTGCTTATTATCAAGCATTTGGACTTCGAGGGGTTAATACACAAACCATTTGCATTTGCCCATGTGTGAACACGCTGTAAATCAAGATTTATTTGCTCAACACAATCATTTATATTTAGCAAGGAACTACTACTATAGAGTTGTACATCATCAGCATATAAGTGAACATTACAGTGTAACAATTGTTTATCTAGATCATTTATATAAATTGAGAATAGTAGTGGCCCAAGTATCGATCCCTGTGACACTGGTAACGATCTTGATGTTTTATTGTTTGCAATAACAGATTGACTACGGCCAGACAGATACGAAGCAACCAGACGGATGGATGAAGATAAGAAACTAAACATTTTGTCCAATTTCCAACAGAGAACTTTATGATCGACCGTATCGAACGCTTTGGAATGGTCCAGTAGAATAAGGAATGATATGTCACCAGCATCAATGCTTTCTCGTATACCTTCAGTTACATCAATTAAAGCTGTTGTACAACTGTGTTTAGCTCGAAATCCAGATTGTCTATTTGTCAGCAAGTTATTGTCATTTATGTATTTATTTATTTGTTGATGAAGTATTCGCTCAAAAACTTTTGATAAGTACGGTACAATAGCGATAGGACGATACTCATTGTTCGATTTTGGAGTAGGTATGATCTTAGCATGTTTCCAATTTCGTGGGTAGTCGCTTTTTGTAATTATATTATTGAAAATGTGTGTGATATATGGCAGCATTTGAGGAATAATAGTTTTAAAGAACTTAGGACTTATGTCATCAAAGCCGACTGCATTCGATTTTATGTACTGACAGCTCATTTGTACTTCAATTTCGCTTACACAGTGAAAAAAGAATATCCGATTTTGCTGACTTGATATATGATTTTGCTCGTAAAAACTGACGTCAGCAGGTACATTAGGGATGTTGACAAAGCTTTCATTAACACTGTCTACATCAATCACCGTACTGTTTCCAGGTGATGGTTTACCAATACCAATTTCTCGAATAGCTTTCCAAGTTTTGTTTGAGCCAACAGCAGATGTAAAATGGTTAGAATAGTAAGTTGATTTTGCACTCTTTATCATTCTATTTACTTCTCTTCGAGCCGTACAGTATTCAGTATTCAGTAATACTTATTCCTTAAGTATTACACATTCATTTGTAAGTGAGTGTTTGTATGTAGTTATGTATGAATATATCCTTATATTTTTCTATAATTTTGTATGTTTTTAGCTTGTTTGCTATTAATTTTTTATTTTTCTACAATAAATAAATATTTACATATTTCACAATCAATATGCAAATTATTGTGTATTTTAGAAACAACAAAAAAAAAATATCCCACCCACATACATTGTTACGTAAATAGAGTATTAGGGCGCTAGTTTCAATTTGTTTCGAAATTTAATTTTCATTTAAGCGTTGTGTGAGAAATTACATTTTTTTTTTAAATTTCCTCTTGCATCAATTTAGCATTATATGATTCAAAATTATTTTTTTATAACAAGATATTTAAAAAGTTACATTGTGCAGCCTGGTGTGTGATTTTCTATACATATGTAATTTATATTATACGCAATTGGAAAAGAAATTCTTTGTCGTTTTGTCGTTGAATGTGAATGTATTTTGATATTCTGACAAACTATACATATTTTAAAATGAAAACATGTTTATTAGTATGGAAACCTGTAGCAGTTCACGAGAACTATTCGATAATTTGATGTAACAAATATATATTAACTATAAAAATATTTGCTGGGTTATACAAACCAATAAAAGTGAAGCGTCATCAATAAGAATTAATTTTGCAATAAAAAACTGTTGGTCTAAATAAAATGCTTACTAGAACTAAGGCATTGACATTAAGTAAAATTTTAAGATACTGTCAATCAAATTTGTGTTTTTGAAGTGAAAAGAAGCAAATAAAATAATAAATAAAAGAATAAAAAAAATCCATCATATGTTTTAATTAATAATTTATTAACTTATACAAGTAAATATATTATTTAAAGTAAACCAATTCGATTAAAAAGAGACACCACTTTGATGTGTGGTAAAATTATATAATATACAAAGGAGAAAAATACATAAAGCTATGTGTCCACGATGGTCAGATATTACAACGTTGTCATATCTAGCAATGTGCTAGCAATGTACTGACATTGAAAATTTTTTTGCAAAAGGTAAATTGTCAGTTTAGACGACTGTAAGAAAACTATCAATTTCTGTCAACCGAAATTGTCAGTTCACACGGTTGTCAGATTGTTGTGTGGCATTGTCAAATTCGTTTTGCAGCTCTGTGTGTGTGTTTAAAAATTTTAAATATTGTCATGAAAAAAAGAGCAATTGGAACCATTTTATCTGCTTATGTCCTAATGCACACTTTAGTTTATTTCTTTAATTTTCTTCTACTTTCTTCAAAAAATTTATCAATGCTTGTTGCATTTAGAAATAATTTCTATGACAATGCTGCCATTGGCAGATGCATAAGCTTTGCACATATGACAATGAAAAGTATTTGACAATTATCTTAAAACAATGACAATGACAAAATTGTGTGTTTACACGATTGTTAGATGTCTGACAATATTTTTGTCTTCCAATGTACTGAAAATGCTTTTTCTTACAACGTTGGAAAGCAAAAATTTTAAGTTTACACGGTTGTTAGACATTTTCTGAACATTTTTCGGACAACGTTGTAATATCTGAGCATCGTGGACACATAGCTTAATGCATTTTTGGAGTAGAATTTTTCAGAATTTTTTATTTTTATAAGTGTTACACATCTAAGTACCACCTTAATGCATAATACGTATGTATATTAGTACATATGAATCTATACTAGCTAAAAAGTGATGCAAAAACTTTTCTACAGAACAAATGTTATGTCAACAAAATGTTAAACATAAAACAACTTTATATAGCAAAGTTTAAATAAGCTTGTTAAGGAAAAAGTTAAGAATTACACATCAATATCAAGACAAGTAAAAAACATTAAAAACCGATAAAAAAAAAGCAAAGTCTTTCATTCCTTATTCATCCCCAACGGCTTAAAAACTAAAACTAATAAAAAACTAGTAGTAGAAATTTAAATGTGTTGGTGTGAGTACAGAAAAGTTGTCAACATCTATATTATACTAATGATGAAAATACATATATAACGTTGATATTGACACTAGTTAGTCAATAGTTTTTGGCTCTAGAAGAAAGGTTAACATATTTGTACTCAAAATAGTCAATATCCCAGCAAAAACTTTGGTAATGACTTTCAATAATACTACTATACACAATCTTCATTACATTGTAGTAGTGGTATTATACCTTACTTGTTAATAATCTGTTATATTACTGCTTACTTTCCAATGATACAGAAGCAGATTATTTTATTAAAGTTCTTGTTTTAGTGATATCAATATGTGGTAAGTTCTTGACGCAATGATATCGGTGTGTTAAAATGCTTTAGCATAATTATTGTAGTGGCAGAATAGTAGAATTTTAACTTATTAATTAATTAATGAAAATTTTGCTGGAATGGTATGCAATAGGGATAATGTAAAGAGATTTTAAACTACATATTTAATTTAACTGAACATACGTTAACATACGTTAAATTAGCAAGTTCTATACACAAATAAAAATATGTATAATTAATGGTAATTTATTTTAAATGTTATACTTTATAAAGAGATTTATATGACAGCTAAATAATTTTTAAATAGATGTGTTATGAAATAATTATAGTTATATTAAACTAGACCTTATTTGTGTGGGAAGTTTTTTACATGTAATTCTTACTTGAAAAAGTCATTTTTATTCATGAGAATTAAAATATAATTGTTGTGTAATTTATAAATTTAACAATAAATTTCAACCCATCATACCCAGTTGACTTTAGGGCCAGGACTAATTTATATAGATATTTAAGTGTGTATGTGAATTTAGGCATTTACAATATCAATGAATAGCATTTGTAAATGTACTAGTAATAATCTTAAAAGCTCTCAATTATCAACTCATCTACTAAATAAATCAAGCAAAAATATAATCAATTACACGTACGAAACATGCCTTCAAAATTATCCTTTCTTAAATGAAACAAATTAAGTGGTTAAATCTTCTGTGCCGATTCTTATATAACCTTGATCTCTTTTCTTGGACACAAAAACAATTGTCTTATAAGATTATCTATTTATCATCGATTTTGGGATTGAAATAGCTTTTAAAATGTCTATTCAAACTATGTCCAAAAATATTTTCAGAACTCGGATCTAATAGAGGGTTTTGATATTATATCATATATTTAATACAAAAAATCTTCTTCTGAAGTTATCTACATACTATCAACTGTACATATTATCTACGCAATGCTACTATGACATCTATTACAATCTACATCATGGAAATTATTCTTTTAAAACACTGTCATCTGTATTATAAATATATTGGTAAATACTTATGTACTCACTCTTTCATACCTTTTGCATGTGTATAAAAATGCAAATATTCAAACAACAATCAATAAAAGCAATGAAGCAGAATATTGATGCATATTTAAAATATACCATATAGAAAATAAATAAAATAACAACGAGAACAACAATAAACCCAATCATCATTTGGATTTTATATTGAAGACTGCAACATCATTTACGAATTCACACTTTGTTCATTTTGTTGTTTTATATATTTCGTCGATTTGTCGTAAGGTCTAAATATCCCCGCATCTATCAGTTTAGTTTGACTGTCTAAATTTTATTTGTATAACTTTCAATTATTGACTGACTGAATTGTAGAGATGGCTGGTAACAACGGCTTCCACTGGGTTGACTGATTGTAAGTTTGGTTGTTTAATGTATTGATGGGATTTTGGCTTCAATTCGTTTGTATGTTGAACTTTCAATGGCTGACAAAGCATCATTTTAAATTCAAATAATAAAATAACAATATTTTTCAGCTATGTAAGCTTTCAAATAACATTTTATAACTCAACATACCACAACATTCATCAACAAAATACCTGTTTTTGTTTCTAAAGGTTTTTAGAATTGACGTACAATTTTGAAAAAAAAAACATCTGATTGCTTCAATATCCCTGCAGTTTTTAAGCTAGCAATTGTAAACTTCGAAACTACCATAATTAAATTTAATTCAGTGGCACCAACTGACACACTTTGGATTGCCTATCAAATAATATACCGAAATTGTTATATATGACCCGGCCTATGAAAAGGTGGCTTATGACTCAAAAAAAAAATTCCACTTTTTTTTGGTTTCGATAGTTTTTGAGATGCTCTTTTACGTGGTGAAAACTAGAAAGTCCTAACTTGCTTAGAAGTGTACTAAAAATTTAGAGAAAGAAGAGCACAAATTAAAGAAAAACAGAATTTTATTGCAAATCCAGAATCAAGATAATAAATAGAAAATTTAAAAACAGGATTGAACGCTGCAAAAACGCATCGCTCTACATATACGAACTTATCTAATTTATGCTCTTTTGCCTTTTGCGAAAGACTGTTCATAATGCAAAAGAAAAACTACTAAGAAACTGACGAAATGCATTGTTTATTTTTAACAGCTGTGTCTCGCAATTTCTTTTTTGACTCATAAGCCATCTTTTCATTGGCCGGGTCACATATATTTAAGTTGAAAAAACGCGTTCAGGTTTCATAATAAAAATTACAAAGTCATTTATTTTTCAGTGGTAAGAACGTGTTTCAAAAAAGTACAAATTTTCAATTGCAGTGAAAAAATATTAATAAGATGTGTTTGCTTCAATGTTGAGTTTTGTATAATCACTTTATAATTACCACGATAGTGAACATAATGACATTTATTAAAGTACTGATATACTAAATTTAACCAGTACATTATCCAATGTAATATAATATTATTATTGAAATTTTCAAAGAACTGTAAAAATGTTATAAAAATTTTTTGGAATTTTCGTATAATCATATTCATACGGATTATTTAGATATTGAGACTCCATGGAAAAGATCTAAACTCAATAAACACAAAACAAACGCTATATTTTTTAATTAGTTATTATGTTTTCAATGTTATGCATTGTTTCATATTTTAGTGTTATTATCAAATTAAAAAAAGCGGCAAGTACTTTATTAAGCCTTACTAAGTCACTTGGCTAAGATTATACCCCCTAGAACTATATTTAAAACAAAAAACTAACGTATGAGTAATATTTAATATCTGTTTATGGGTGCATATGCAAAATAATTGATTAAGAATTAAAAACAAACTCTTTCCTCAGTAACACAAAAAATACCCAGTAGCACAAAATACTATTTTCGTTTAAAAACAATAATGAAAATCTCCTAAAAATAGAAATCTGAACATATAAAAAATATAAAGTCAACAAACCAACCAAAGAATTTACTAAAAGTCACCAGTCATACAAAAATGCTCAATCAAATATAAACCCACACTATAACTCTTGCAAACAATCGAACAAACACACATCCACACCCACACTTATACTGGGATAAACTACAAACAGACAAAATCCATTACGAGCGCTAATAGTAAAAACCAACAAAAAAAACAACAACTAGAAAAACTCACACCCATACGTTCTATATATATATATATGTAAATGTTGTATCCACGCAAAAGGAAAGAATAAAAGACACACACATAAAGCGAATACTAAAACACCAACATGAGTTTAAGAGAAGATTTTTATTAAGGTAAAGCTTTTAAATGATGAGGTAGAGCAAAAAAGAACAGAGTAGTGACATTGTATACCCACAAAACATCATCAACATCGTTGTAATAATTGTCATCAACATCATTGCCTGCATCCCCGTATCAGTTAGATATTGCAAAATGGTAACAAAAGCCGGCCATGTTAGTACAGTGAAACACATGAGAGTGCACTAGAAACCACGTTGCGAAAATGTGAACTTTATTGAAAACAAATCGAATGAACATTGATTGAATGTAAAGCCAAAGCAATCAGCAACTCTAGCCGCCAAATTTAGTACAAAAACAAAAATACAACAACAACAAATACAAAAGTAAAACAAAGAATATACTGCTAACAACGAAACCCGACCCAACCTAACCCAACCCAAACCAACCAAATCGTTGGTTAGAGATTGCATTACCAAAGCCAGACCATCTACAATACATACTCCCAGCTAAATACCAAAAAGAAAAACATAAAACAAACACAAAAATAAAGAAGGACGAAAATGAACATGAGTTTTGGAAACAACATTTATTAAAGGCTTAAACGGAAAATCAACTATGTTGTCCAAACCAAGCAGATACAAATATTTTTCAAACCATTAAGCAAACATCTCTGCATGATTTTTTCTCTTTCTATACTTTATAAAACCTCTAACTTTTTGAATATACATATTTCTAGATTTTAGATTTTGTAACCAAAAAAAATATGTGTATAGAGGCAGGGATGTCTTTTGTACTATCCCTTTCTCCAACAGTAGTTGGCTCGGTCTGTGGGTGATTCCGTCTGTTAACAATTTGCATATTTTACAAATCGTTGAACATGATAGCTGGCAAAAAAAAAGGAGGTAAAATTAAAACAAACACAATAACGACAACAGTTTTAATAACAACTCATAGCTTGAACGCGAGAAAACCACCTTCTGGCAGCCAATATTCATTCATTCATACATTCCAACACACCAGTACAAGTTAGTGTGCTTTAACACACTTACACATTCACCTTTACAACATTCAAAATCATGTCTAAACCTCACATTTGCCATGCAAAATAGTATGTGTGTTGTTGTTACCGTGTTACCGTTACTGTTTTTTGTTTTTTTTTTGTTTTTTTAGTTGCTGATGTTATACACGTGAAAGAGTTTGTAACATTATTATTGAACTAACAGATGATGGTGATGATGATCGTAATGATGCTGATAATTCCAGAAGTGAATGAAACAACAAAAACAACTAAAAGTATTTAAGTTGGTCAGTCTATTCCTTTAACATCAAATAAATACATATATGGACATTTCCATATTCACTCATTTAAAACTCTCAATTATATTTTGTTTTATAAAAAAATCAGCATGACAAAAGCTTGCGAATTTCAAAATATTGCAGTGAGATCTATAATATTAACATTATAAATATGTCAATCAATGTAAACAACAACTTTGGAACTTTGCATTTAGAAACGCCTGAATTTATTTAAGTTGCTTTCGGCAGACAACTCACTCTGTTATTGATATTATCATTTCCCCAACTTTTGAAGTGCACACACATAGCTAAACTATTTTATTTAATTATATTGTAATGAATGTGAGGGTAAATATGCCTAAATATCCTACCAAACTATTCCTATCTTATTTTAATTTGTAATCAAATTATTTGCAATAATATTTTATAATACAAAAATATAAAATGGTATGAAGTCACCCATATTTGTATTTATATATGTATATACACTGAAATAACGACGTTTTCATTACCAGTCATATTGTGGTATTTTGTATTGGTTACCGTCAATGTCATCATTGTCGTTGCGGTTGTATTTTAGACTGCATTCGCATTCACATTCACAATAATCACAAACAAATACACAAACACTCAATACTGTTAGATGTTTAAATGTTTAAAACTACATATAAAATTAAATGATATTTGTTAAATCCATACCAATTGCTTGCCAATTCTCAATGAAAATGTAATAAAAATCTTACGAGGGAGATAAAAATTAAATTAAAAACTGTGTCTCATAAAAACAAAGAAATCAACAACATATTTAAGCTTTAACAAATAAATTTTAATAGATACTAGACAATGAATTCTCGACAGCAGCAAAACAATGCCATGTCTTAATAAAAAACCTATTGAACAATTTTATATGAATTATATATAGTGGGTGGCCAAATTATTAGTTACACTTATTAATTAAGATTCAACCGCTTTTAATACGTATATAAATTTATTTCTTGTACCAGATGTTTTCGTATTTTAATTCTGGTAATACTGTTAAATATTTTGTGCAGTGTCAACAATGATTGGTGACATTAGAGTGCAGTTGTAGATCATTATCTGTCATTCTGCTCTGAAGTGTGAAATATGCAATTTTGATGAAATTGATTAAAGTCTGGCATCACGATGAAGAACTAAAAGAAAATGTTCAAAAATGCATTCAGAGCATGCCAAAAAGGGTGCAAGCTGTAATTGATGCCAAAGAAGGTTCTACGAAATATTAAGATTTTTTTTTTTCAAAAAATTTTGTAATAATTCTTTTCCTCAAATATATAATTTTAAAACAAAAGAATTTATTTGTAATTGAATTAGAAATACTTAATTTACCTAAAAGAACAACCAAGAGGATAAATTTCCACTATTTTAAAATGTTATATGGCTTCAAACTAAACAATTTTGCATGTGTAACTAATAATTTGGCCACCCACTGTACATTGAAATAAAATGAAATGACCAAAAATCTGCAAGAATATTGAAAATAAATATATACATATATTTCTTTTTAGTGGTATTTTATTTCATTTGCCGTTATTGAAATAAGTCAAAAACATTCTAAAAACTCAAATTTGTTCTGCTTTTATTGTATAGATGTGTGCTTATTCTTTTCTACTCAAATATGAGTTTGAATATAAACAATATTTGCATTTTTATATATTTTGCCAACTGACCAATGATATTGCTTGCAATATGTTTGTATATACAAAACAAATACACACACACACTCATGATTTCACAAATGTACAAAAAAAATCCAGACTAAAGATTTTTCTTATTTATATTCCTTTCTTTTATAGTTTGTGGTTGCTTTTAATTTTATTTCTTTAACTTTGAAATACTAATTAAAATGCCATAATAAAGAAACAAAAAACTTAATAATTAATAATTTATGCAATAAATCACTTCGAAATGCATAAATAATATTGAAATGGGTATTGAGTGAGTAACAGACAATTTACAACAACAAAGCAAATATGGATTTTTTTTAACCTTCAAAATGTCTGTTTTATTTAAAAAAAAATCCTTAAAACACACACTGAAAAATGAAAAATATACAAATGTTAATTTAATTACATAACACTTTTTATTATAGTAAAACATTCTATTTTATCAGTTTTTTAAATAATATAAAAACAATTTCATTAAATATTGCAACGATTAGGGTGCCCCGATAGACTAGGCGATAGTTTGCCGGACTATCAGTCAGAGGGTTGCGGGTTCGATTCCCGCCAAAGACTCTGGGTGTTTTTTGCAGATAAGCCAAAAAACTTCGCAGTTTGTTTTTGATAATTATATTTAAAAAAAAATATAACCCCCTGGCCCACGATGTCGAACGATAACGTTCGCTTAGATAAGACTTAAGACACAAACTTTTTATCGTATCTATTTTTTACTCAATCAAGTTTGTGTCTTAAGTCTTATCTAAGCGAACGTTATCGTTCGACATCGTGGGCCAGGGGTTAAGTATTTACGGGTCCTGTATGTTTGGCATTTAACTTATATATAAGAATGTGTGGATGTGTGTAAAGAACTAGCCCTCAATTAAGAATATGTAATATGTTCTTTAGTACATCAGGGTGGCGACGTTTGTATGTGAAATCTTAAAAAATTATATTTTACTCCTTTGAGCTAAATCACAGAATATTGACACCAAAACAAAAATTTCGACATACGGTATTTTCGAATGAATTAAACCTTTATTTTAGTTAGAAATATCTGCATCTATTTTGGTACCATCCTAATGTACATTTGAATGCATATATACTTATTAACAGTATTTTTGTATTAAATAACTAAAGATTTAATTCCAGTGTTCCATTTGCAAAAACGTTTCTGAAGCAACAATTTAATGCAACTAAATTTAAATTTAGCATCTTAATTATCCCTTTAACTAACAAAGCTAATTGTAATGAATTTCACTTCGAACAACATTAATTATATATCTTTAATTTTCTCAATAGCATGTTGCAAACTAAACCAATAATTTAATAAATAATTAAACTTAAACTATCAATTACGCTGTAACAACAAGTGTTGTCAACAATTGACTGGTTTTTTTTACTTCAGTAGCTGTATTATTATGCAATATTTCATTTCATTATTGTTGAACTTTTATTCGCTATCCTTCTTGCGTTGTCAGTCACTCCTTAACAAAACAAACAGAATGAAGGGAAAAAACATTTTAAATACACTTTATAATTTCTTCAGAATCATCTTTTTTCTTTTTTGGGCCTTATTCTCGTATTATTTCATTATACTTGTACATCATTCAACTTTTGACTTTATTACATGCTTATAATCTTGTTGGCAAATGTTCTTTTGGCCTATTGAGTTGTAACAATGATAAACTACAAGAAAACTAAAAATCAAAGAGATAAAAAAAAAATAAAACCCCAACTGGTAGACGATTTGTATTCATCTTCTCCAATTTCTTTGCAGCATAGACATTCTTAAACTTAGTAGGTGCCACAAAACACACAAAAAGTTGAATCAAGCAGTATTGTTAACACCAGCAATGATGAAGAGCAACAGGAGCAACAACAGGAGTCATTTTTTGAAACCATGTCCAAACTCCACTTTACGAGAATGAGTGTTTGGTTTATAAATGTTTGAACACAAAAAAACAAAGCAAAGAAATAGAAAAATAGAATTGAAAAAGAGTTTCTTATTGTTCAACTATGCAAAGAAACAAGAAACTTTTCTAATATAAGGAAACTTTAATACATATACGAGTACTCGTACTATATAAGTAGCAGTATACTCAAACAAGAATTAGTAAAATACTTACTAGTAGGGTTTAGTTGCGACAGTATTAGTGGCGTTAGCAACAATGTATGTGTGCGTGTGTGTCTGAGTCTGTTGCTTTGAAATACTTTTATAAGTTCACAAACGTTAAATAAAGAATTTCATAGTTTACTCTGTTTCGTAATGTAAAAAATATTAAAAATATATATATATTTTATATAGATATATGCATAAAACATAATACATACATAGCTACTAAAAATATGTATGTATATCTAACATTTGTGAGAAATGAACAAAACAATAAAAAAAGGCAATATGAAGAAAATTCACAAGGATGCAACAATTGAATTTAGTAAAGATTTACTTTTAGTGGTTCTTTGTTTGCTGCTGAAGATAGAAATTCCGTATGTTATTCATTATTCAAGAAATTAATTAAGTGTTTATTTATAATCCGTTAAAAATAGTATATTATTTTATTAACTTCAACATAATCGTAATAAATTTTATACTGAAACGCATGTTAATAACGTTTATAACTTATTAAAAACAATCTGTTTTTTATTTGAGACTGTTTTATATAAATTTATCATTTTGTATGTAATATACAATTATGTTATCAATGTATGTATTTGTCATTTCAATAAATTGTTTAATGTATTTAAAAAATGAGAATGCATTAAAAATATACTTTTTTAAAAAGTACTTCTTTTAAAATGCACTTTTTTTTAAAGGTAGATAATTGTTTAATGATTCTTTAAAATGTACTTTTTTTTAAAGGTAGATACTTGTTTAATGATTCTTTAAAATGTACTTTTTTTAAAAAGGTACTTTTTTATTAAGATACTTTTCTTAAAAAAGGTATTTTTTTAAGAAGGTACTTTTTTTAAAGGTACTTTTTTTTAAAAAGATATTTTTTTTAAATGTATTTTTTTTAGATGTACTTTTTTTAAAAATATACTTTTTTTAAAAAGTTATTTTTTTTAAATGTACTTTTTGTAAAAATGTACGTTTTTAAAAAAGGTTATGAATTGTTTTAATACTTTGTTATATTAAAGTTTTCATATCCTTTTTTTCCTATGACAAATAATTTATAAAATTATAAAATTTTTTCCTTAAGAAGCTACTCAAAGAGTAGCGAAATATTGAAACAAAATATGTACTTTTTTTAAAAAGGTACATATTTTAAAAAAGTACTTTATATTATATATGTAAATATATTCACTCTTGATTAAATCATGCATAATATTTGTTCTACTTAATATTCACAATATACTCCTACTAGATGGTATTTACTATACGACCTCTGCTACTAACACTACATACATACTTATTATGTTTGTGTATATTTCTATTACTGCCTTTGTTTATTGTATTGTTCAACAATATTTTTTATGAATTTTTATATTAGGATGTTTACACATATGGCCCATTCACAAAACTACAAAAAACGATGCAAATATCTCATAACGAAAATAAGAAGGGAAAAAATCATAAAAATTCATAACAAAATTTTGACATACGTTTTATAAAAGGAAGTATGTATAGGTATAACGTACTAAATGCAAACAACAACAACAATGCTGCTTACAATATAAGACAAGCACTTAAGGCAATAAGTCAAGACATATAGTCACACAAGCAACAACAACAAATAATATAACTAACTAATAACAAAAGCCTACTTATAACAAACAGGATTTTTACCCAACCCAAAGCGAAAGAAGCTAAAACATATGAAAAAGGAAGAAACAACAAAAACATGATTTTTTCCTAAAGTAATATTGAGCAAATGCCAATAACACCACAAGACTAATAACATTACTCGTACACAAAAACTAATATAAACTGTTACAAGTGCGTTCAAAAATGCTGGACAATATCTGTATACAAAAACATACATAAATGTTACACACGTATGCCTACGCTCGCATTGTTACAACTATACAGATGCATACATACACACTTCTTACATGTATGTATGTATGTATGTTGTGTATGAGAAAGTTAAATCTATTACACTACTTTATTATGGCCATCTTTTTTATCAGGGGTAACAAACATATTTGTTTCTGCTTTCTTTTGTCTCGTTGTTGTTCTGGTTTTCTGGGGGTAATTTAGTTATAAAATACAACCTTGACAAAATATCACATCCGTAAAGAGGCAACAACAGAAGCTACTACTACTACTTTTATACAACAACAGCAAGTAGAATGAAAATGATGAAGTAAATACAGTTACAAACACCTTTTGTTCAATTTATTATTAACGGTGTTAGTACATATGTATGTCTGTGTGTGTGTGAATGTGTGGATGTTTATTATATTGTACTGGTTGTTTATTACACACATACTATATATCCTGTTGTAAGTACAACACACACATTCACACGTATTGTTACGTTCTTATAAATATTTCATGGTGTCCATATAATGACAAAATACCAAAGGACATCCTGTACGGAAAGGACTCCTCTTGGTTTAACAAATTTCAACAATATTTGTTATTGCTGTTCTTGCAATTGTTGTTGTTGTTGTTGCTATTGTAGGTGGCGGTGTTGCTGTGGCTGTTATTGTTGTGTGCTGTCAATATGGTCTCGTTTAGGCCGTAAAGAGTATAAATAAATGATTGCCATAAGAAACCAACAAAAACATAATGAACTCACCCCAAAAAAACAAACGGCAAAGTAAATTCAAGTAACTTGACTTGTGGTTACTGGTTGATATTGATAAACTAATACCCTATACCTTAAAATTAAAAATTAAATAATTAAATTAATTAAATATATTTCAGCATATTGATGTCGCAAATCTAATATTTCAATAAATAGCAGAAGACTCTTCGAATTATTTAGAGCATTGTACCTTAGTCTAATAGTTTAATAGTCTAATAGTAAATAAGTATATGTACATATGTCTGAATGTACCCATAACTTATGTACCTACCATGCAAATGCTGATTGACTGGCTTAATATTTCGATGTAATACATTTTATACTAGTCTTTTAATAAATCACTATAAATGAAGAAATCATGTAAGGTACATACTTTTTTTTAAGAGAATAATATGCCTATACATATATATTTGCGTTACTTTCTTTGGAAAGGGGATAGTTGAAGAAGTAAAGGTGGTGAAAGAAGAAAGCTTTTTTTATATCACAACTCTGCAATTGCGCATTATGTTTGTTTTTAGTGCAGAATTTCAGCGCCTCTGGTGGTGAGTAGGCGCATTAGTGTTAAAGCTTAATTTTATAGCCTTTATTTAATTATTTAACTTCGGTGGCGTTTTTAAATGCTATACCACCGAAGGAGGGCGCTGTGATAAATATTAGTTATCATGAATAGAAAAGAAACTAATAATTATCAGAAACTGATGTTGTTTGAGTGGCAGCGGCTGGGAATCGAACCCGGGCTCATGCTTAATGATCAAAAGCGCTAACCAATTAAGCAACAGTCACCCTCATACTCGTGTTTTCAAAAGTTTATTGTTTTCTTGTTTTGATTGCTGTATCCCTGTTTTAGTTTTTTATATATTGAAGTAATGTTGATGTTATGTTTTTGGTTCCTTGTGTCCTTCTTTTCATCACTATTCTTTCATCATTTCCTGGCCAAATAATATTGTTTGTGGTAAGGAATTGAATATAATACTCAACATACATATTTTGTGTTGAAATGTTTAAATCTATTTTTCTTACAAATATCTATCTTTCATGCTATATTTTGTATTAGCAGCATGAACAAAAAAACAAAAACTTCAATTTAACGGAAATACATTTAAACTTTATTTTATATCTGTTTAGGTTTTTTCTACTTGTTTGCTTTGTGTTCTACTTATCTGGATATATATTTTATATCTTGTAACAAGCAAAAAGGAAAAAAACACAGAAAATAAACATGTTTCTGGGGAACAATGAAATATTTTTAACGACTGTTGTTTTTCAGTTGCTTCTTTTTAAAATTATTGATTATTAGTTGATAAAATGCTACTTAATAGCCAACACATTTAAATAGACAAAAAAAAGGTATTTGTAGCTTTATATTTGTTTACTTATTTATTTACTGTTTTTATGCTGCGGATTAAAAAGGATTTCATAAATATAATAAGAAAATTAGGGAGTTTGTTAAGCTATATAGGAAATTAAAAAATAATTTAATTGCTGTTAAATATTGTATAAGAACAATAAAGTCCTTAGTATAGACAATATAGACAAAACTTGTTAATATATGTGTAATTTAATTGCTTAAATTTAACAAACGATTTTTGAATAGCAAAATTATTAATTAACAATACAATTCCATAAATAACATTCATAGACATATAATAATTTTAGAGCTACTGTTAAACTAGTACACAAATAACGACAAATAATTATGATAAGTTTAAAAAGTTCCTATTTAGTAGAGTTCATTTCAGTGACTGGTCATTTTCGTTCATTTATGCAAGACTGATTCGTTCATTCAATTCGTTCAATCGTTCACTTTGAACAAATGAATACAACCCTTATTGAATGTGATTTTCTTCTTGTCTTTTGATAAACAGCAGATGAACGAAAATGATCCGTACACTATTGAACGAAAACCATTCAGTTAAATGACCAGCTCATTCCGTTCAATGAAGTGATCCGTTCATTTTAACCAGTTCGTTAATGAACGACACAGCTCTACTATTTAGTAGCATGTATTTTTAGCAATCATACGTACTGGTGTGCATGTGGAATGATTATGATCTTTATATATAATTTAGTTTTTATAAATACTTGAGAAGTTCTGTTAAAGTTTTCTTTGTCATAAAACCCACTTACATACATACATATATAAAGACGAATCAAAATAGTAATCGTGTTTAACATACCTTGCAAACATGAACCTAAATTCATTCATTTAATGTTTATAAAAAAAAAAAGTTTTTTTATTGTATGTTAAAATTTATTAATATTTGCCTTAATGCAGAATTATTCTGTTTGCTTATCTTATAACAATAAACAAAATACTCCTTTTAGAGATATCCTGGATTTTATGAAGGGCTTTTTTCAAAATTGTTTTCCTGCATTATAATGTTTGGCAAATGTTTGCTAAAGTACCTTTAATTATTGTTGCATGGTATTTTCCATCTCATATTACTTACTAACGTACTCTGCTAAATGTCTTAAAATACAATCATAAATTACAAGTTAATGCAATTTTACCTTCTCATTTACTGTACAATTTTGTTTTTATTTTTATTAAGCTCAAGACAACAAGGAAAAAAACAAAGAGAACAAAACAATACAAACAAAACTGAACAGAGCATAACAACAAGTTAAAATAGAAAGATCCATTAACGTAAATAACCACAACAATAATGTATTGTTGTTATCATCATTAACAAACATTGTTTTGGCTAATATAACTACTTAATACAAGCACACACATACACTCACATACATTATTATAAATACAATAATACTTTAATACACACTTATACACGTACACACACTTATTATCCCCTTATTCATACACACATAAACATGGCAATATTAAACAATAACATTTCATAATAATTTCGAAATTTTTCTAATAAAGAGAAGTGCCAACTGAACAACACAAAAAAAAGTAAGATTGTCTGTCAGTTTGTGTGTACATAAACACTTAAAGACTAATTAGCAAAACTCATAAATAAATAATAAAAGAGTCACACAGATCCATTTACTCCAACCATACAAATTTACATTCATGTGGCCAACAACAAAATATAAAGCAGGAAGTTTTTATAGACTCAACCAACCAACACACAAATGAATTTTAACTTACTCACTCACACATGTTGAATATAAATACGTACAAACAATGTAGAGTTTTGAAATGACATGCACTATAATTAGTACGTAAAATAGTCAGAACACTATAAACAAACTGCTGCTTTTCATATTCTCCTGTATATAAGACAGTAAATACATTTAAAGTTTATCAGTATGTTTGCAATTTGTGTTTTTTATAAGCAATTCTGAAATTCTCATTCCATTGAATGAATGTTTTTTATAACCGATGCTTTGAAGTACCACTCGAATGCAGGGATTCGCAAGTGATTCGAAATGAAATTGAAACCTCGAATTTCTATGGCTAGTAAAATACTTAATAATAATAATAATAATAATAATAGTAATTTATTCCAATATATTGATCGTATCTCCCAAACCTAAAATTGAGTTATCAATAGTACAAAATCCGTTTTAGGAGTATTCAACAAATGAGCAAGATTTTCATAGCCTTTGGTATATTTTTAATTATTCTTGTTCTAAATAAAAATATATGTGCATATATTTTTCTCTAGAAATAAGTTTCCTCTCAATAAAAATTTATCTATCAAATAGTGTAAATATCGCTCCATAATTGTTAACTGGTCCCTTATAAAAATGAACTCAAGCCAAAAATAATGAAAAATTGTCTCTAATAATATTTTTGAAAATCACTTTAGCACTTATAAATCTTCACTATATAGCCTTAAGTTATAATTCAGAAAATCTAAATTAAAATAGAAAATAAAAATTCAATTCCTTAAAAAATTATAAATTTTAATCCAAAAATGGAAATTAATATTGATAAAAATTTTCTCAATATCAATTTAGGGTTTCTCAACATCCAGTTGTATTTTTCTTACCTTCTAGTTTAATATTAATTTTCTTAATATTAATTTCAATATGAATTTGTAGTTTCTCCATTTCAACTTGAAATGGTGTAGTGTAGAGTATTTTATAGAAGAACAAGATCGACCATTCACAAATATTAATTGTATTATGATGTAAAATAATATTACCTTCAAGCAGCTGTGGAATGCATCAATGGGTGCCCCTAAAGACTGGGTAATAGTGTGCCTGACTATCAGTCAGAGGGTTGCAGGTTCGATTCCCGCCAAAGACTCTGAGTGTTTTCTGCAGATAAGCCAAAAGCTTTGCAGTTTGTGTTTGTTAGTGAATGTTTGTTAAAAAAAATAAGATCGGTCATGATCGATTAAACTGTTTGCCAACCATTTGCTTATTGTTTCAGAAAGGCTTTTAACTAACTGATGCTACTGTTGTTTGCCAAAGACCCATAACCCTTAAACGACATAGAATGGACATACATATGCATGTGTGTGTATCAAACAGTCATTGGCACAATGTAACTAAATAATTTACTTTTCTCACAACTATCAAAACAGAAACAGATAAAATCAAAACCCATTCAAAGTCTTTATACGAAAACTGTTTTTTTTACTTGTCCTCGTTTTTATGAATCTTGTATTTATCATTTTATTTACATTTTGTTTTGTTTTCATTCTTTTTTGTTCAAACTCGGTAACAACAACTATAAAGTTCAAGAAACATGAGATTAAAGAATAAGATGGGCGGGTTATTGATGTTATTGTTATATTTCTGTTAGTTAGTTATTGTTAGTGTAGTATATGTTGTTATTGTTATTTTTCTATTGCTGGTATTGTTGTAATTGTTCTTGCAGCACCATGTTTAGTTTAGACACTTTTAGACACTTAAAAGCTCTTAAGTAATCCAATTACTCTCACATGTCATGTATATCTTTAAAATGTAACTCTTCATACTGAACTACCAAACAATACAACCGAAGCATCCATCTATTTATCCATCTATAGTATATCCAAAAAACACATACACCTATTAGACTCTACCTGCTCTCTGACTCGCCCACACCATTCATATTAAAAGTCTTCCAAGCACACGTTCATACATACTGAAAGATACATTTTTATAAAAGTACAACAATGGTACTTGTAGTAGTTTAACTATAATACATACATTGTTTTAACGTACATTTCAAGTTGTCGATGTACATATATGTGTAGGTGTATGTATGTGCAAGTGTATGGTGTTAAAATGTATCTGTGCACTTGTCTATTCGTGTGTGTGTGTGTGTGTATGTATTAAGGTTTTGTGGCTTTTTGTGTGATATAATGATATTGAATGAAGAAAAACAGCAACTAAAAGAACAAAACAGACATAATCTCTAGTTTTTATATTTTTTTTCTCCTTTTTACCATCCATTTATGAAAGTTTATATGAGTGTTTGTTTGTAAGTTTATTTCCTACTTCTGGGTAGTTCTGGGTGTTAATAATGAACAGTTATAAAAGCATTTAGCATTTATCCACATACACACACACACACAGTTCATTCAATATACTCACTTTACTCAGTTGTTAAACAGGTGTTTCAGAGATATGCTCATAACTTCCATCTACAATATAAAACTTTTGCTAAGGAATTTCACTCTTTTCCTGTATATGTGTATGTATGTATAGGGTGATTCATTTTAAATTTTTTTCAATTTTAAAGAAAACACTTAAAATAGAACTGGATATCAAAATCTTTATTATTGCTCGAAAGAACAATCATGGAAATTTAAAAATTATAAATAATATCATTTAAGTGTTTTTCGCTTAGCAAAAGGTATTGGTATAGTGGGGTCACATGATCTGGGCGACCATATCACAGGCTCGGTATGCAAAGTTAGCTGCTCACTAAAAGTATTTCTCAATAAAGTCATTGTGCACAAATGCATTTCACATAAAACGCTGTTGTTTGAATTATCGTTGAATAATTGTTGCTGTCTGAGCCTTTCAATGAGGAATTTCAAACAAAACTGATTAAAAATATGATGAAAGTATGACACCAGTCAGGTCTAAATGAATCACCCTATATATATACGCATTTATGTGTCTGTGTGTAGACTAGGGATGTATAAAAACTCATAGATAAATAGAAAGGTGTCTTTGTATGTGTGCATATTTAATATACAGTAGCAATTTTTAATTAGGATTAAGACGTGAAATTAATAACTTAAATTAAATATAATACCAAAAAGATTATAACTCATTATAATGAGCTAATAATAGCAAAATGTTTAAAAGTATTAAGATTTTTCTTTACAGAGGAAATAAAATTGTTATTCTAAAGTTGTTTAAAACAACAACCGAAATTTAAGCGTTAAGTTTTCGTTTTCTTTTTTATGAACTAACGCCAGTATTTTAAACGGAATGTTTAAAATTTAATAAATAATAAAGTTTTTTAATAGTTCAACAGGAATAAGCGTAACTGGAAATTCGAGTACAATAAGAGAATGCAAATGTAATGGATATAAATTTAAAAGATAATTTATGTTATTTTTTTATTTTACAAATAAAATGTAGCCTGACAAATCCTTTGTTTTGAAATAGATTTTAACAACTAATAAAATCAGTTTTCCGACACATTCATTCCAATTATACTATTGTTGTATTTAACCTAGAAAAATGCAACCAATTGTAAACATTATTTATCTATTTAATGCAGCGCCGTAGAAAATGCTAAACTATGTATACGAGTATGTAACTTGAAATGCAATTTAAATTATTTTGTTTCATATTATGACTGATCTAATTAAAAAAATATAAAATATTTTTCAGATTAGTTTAGCAATTTAAACAAATTTGAATAAAAAAAGACTATCATATATTTTCAATAAAGCCCTAAGTTACAAAAAATTTAAAATCCTGTTTTTGGTTGATTTTGATGCACCGTATCAAAATACATGTTTCAACTAAATTTTAAACTTCTACAATTAAAAATAACAACATTAATAAGTTTAAAAATAATATCTCCTACAATTAAAAATATTGATTAATTGTTCATATTAGAGAGTTTTATGTGATTATTAAGTAAATTTTTCATTTTTGACATTTATCGCAATTGCTTACAAGATTTCTAACATAATAAAAGTCAAAAAAGTATATTTATTACACAACACCATTATTATTTTCAGGAATTATTTAACAATATTGACATAACACAGATATATTGTCGCAGCCATTTTTTACTTTAACTATTTATATGTTTGCGACAAGCATAACAAGTTAAAGTAACTATTTATACCATCACCATACATAAGGTGGTATATTAATATAATGTATAATTTTGTGGCATATCATAATCATAACAGATTATAATAATCCTTTAGCTAAAAGTTATTGCCACAAACATATACCTACTTCAATACTACAACTATATTGTTTAGATAGATTCTTATAAATAAGTATTTTTTGGGAAACGCAGTGAATTTCTTTGCTTGAATTGCACAAAAACTACTAATATAAACAAAAACAAAGTTTTGTTGTGAAAAAGCTTATCTGATTTAATTTCTTAAGTTTCGATTTCAACTACACACCCATACATCGGAAACAACTAACACATGAATACAAAATGGGAGATTAAAGAAACTTTTATTAATTTCATAATGAAATATGTTGCATCATACAGTAATTGTAATAAATATCAATTCAATTATAACAAACAAATGTTAGTTATTAGCTTTATGTCTCTTCCTAGAACTGTGTTTGCAAATATTAATTTTTTTCCGGTTGCGTTCAAACACTTACGAATCTTATGGCGTTTCATGCAACTTTAATAATTGTTTCCTATTTTGTTGTGAAATGCTAAAACAATAGTTGACTTTGTTCGTTAGTTTGTTTGTTTGTGTGTTTGTGTTTTCCTTCCAAAGTACACTTGTAAAGCTTCACTTTTCTGACGTGTACTCGTATACAGTTTGAATAACGTACGTAATACTTGTAAACTTTTTAACGTAACATTATGATTAAACTTATATAAAACAAAAACAAAAAGAAAATACTCATACACACACTGGCAAACACTCCTACACTCACAAATTTGGAGAGAAGAGAAAATAGTTGTATCTAAATCGAAAAACATCCAGTGCCGTTGTTATTAAAGGAAACTTAGTATTTATTTTAACAAAACAAAAGCTCTTATAGATGTTATGTAAACATTGTTAAACATTTTGTTTTGCAGTTTAAATTTTATGAATAAATATTTGAAACTTATTTGTATTTAGGTACGCTTCTGCTGTTCTGCAGCCTTTTTTCAATCACCTTTAAAACTTCTTAACAACTGGAGTTTTTTGGTTTGTGTGTCCTGTTTATTTCTCAAAGTGGCAGAACTACTTTAAAACTCATACACGAGTATTTGAAGTAGAAAAACTACGCAAGAGTGAAGAAAAACAGCTGCTATTAAACAAGTATGAGTCAAGTATGACTACAAAACTTATTTCCAAGTGATCACTTTTTACCCTTAACATTTCGACTAGAAGTTTTCTTTCGTTTTGCGTTTTTCTTTTATGTTTACATCTACAACATTTCTTGTGAATCAGAAAAGCGAAATGCGTTAGTTTTTAAGCTTTTACAAGGTAACTTTTATATAAACAAGTAAGAGTGCTATATTCGGCTATGCCGAATCTTATATACCCTTCACCTTTGTTTTGGCTGCGTAATTATATTATGCATAATTATGTCGATAAACGTCTGTAGATGAATTAATACACTTTGTGGGATCAACGCCATCTGTTGATGAAATTATTCGTAACAATATTATTTATTTATTTATTTATTTATTTATTTATTTATTTATTAAGTCAATGGATTAAATCCTTACAATATTAATACACTTAGTTTTTTTGAAGAAATTTTCAGAGGTTGTCTCGGATTTTTGCTCATATCTCCATTATTTATGAATGGATTTTGCTGATTTTAAATAGCAAACTTTTTGGAAGCACGTCTGATAGAATTATTGAAGACTTGGATCCCGAAGATATCTGGGGACTTCAGAAAATTGATTTCAACAGACAGACAGACGGACATAGCTTAATAGACTCCGCTATCTATAAGGATCCAGAATATATATACTTTATAGGATCCGAAAATTCTATTGTGGAGATTACAAACGGAAAGACAAACTTATATATACCCTTCTCATGAAGGGGAAGGGTATAAAAATTAAGTAGAACAAGTAAGTTTGTTAGTATTGTTTCTTATATTGTTAAATACAACACATTTAACTAGACCTACCTGTGTTAGTCTATATACGAACTAAAAGTAGTTGGTTTTGTAAATCAAAAAGAGAAGTTGGCTGTTATTCACAACTGACCTTGAAATCTCGCAAAATTTCTAAATTTTCAGGTTGGATGAGATGCATTTTAAAATCATATATGAATGTTATATTCTCAACGAAAGCCAAAAATACCAATTCCTTGTCATGGAGTTTTATCTACGTCAAAATAATTATTTTCTTTATTACTCATACAACCCGTAGTACAAATTATTTCATAGCATTTAGTATGTATTACGGTAACTAGATTATTTCTATTTTCTTTTACTGATCATAAGAATTTTTATGATAAGTAAAGTATTGTTGTTGTACACAATTATAAACGTCTACTTAATATTTCCAATCTATAATTAAATCACTATTTTCTTAAGATTTCTTTATTTAAAGTTGGGCATTACTCCCCGGCTGGTGTTACTCTGTTTGTATTTGAACTCCAGGAAAAAAATAACTGAATTTAAAGAGAAACCAAACATGGTGTATATAAGTTTTCGGCGAAAAACGATTACAGCTGGTGTCTACACAGAGACCAGGCAAAGGAAGAACATGTTTTTTTTCTACAAATAATTCTTTTTCATACATCATGTTACCAAACAACGTGCATGAGCGTTCTCAACGTAAAACATCTTTTAAACATTTTCCACTAACTGTTCAAAATTGTTTTTCTTTATACATTTTTTATGGCTAACGATGTTAATGTTTGGTTAGTTCGTTTAGTCGTTTGGTTAGACTATGAATGGATTGTATGTGTGATGTTTTACCTGCTATATGTGTGGGTTTTTAAGCAGTTGCTGTATGTAGTTATGGTTCTAGTACAAGTACAAGTAGTTTTCACTGATGTCGTGGTTTGGCCAAAAACATTTCATTATTTATTATTATGTCATCTTAGAGTAGTTTCTTAAAGAACTAGCAAGTATTTTTTTCTTTTCTTCATCATAACATCCCTACAAGTAAAAGTTTTTTGTTGCCAAATTTTTTTGAGAAGGTGCAAAAATTCTTTATTAGATTACATCAAGTTATTGTGCACTTTTCTAGGACAAAAGGCAAATATGCATACAAAAAATGTTTTATTTTTTTATACTTAATCCAAGTTAATGTCTATGATTTTAAGAGTTCATAAAATCTACATACATACATTTTTTTATATTCACAGAATAATGCATTTCAATTATGAATAATATGAAATCAGAATTATGTTAAAGGATAAAGATGTAATTAGGAACATTTTTGAAGTATTAAAATGGTTCCAGTAGAATTAATGTAGGAATTTCGTTCTATCATATTGTTTATTTTTATTAAATTCATTTGTTGTACAGTTTAGTTTGCTTATATTAATCTTTAGTTTTATTATATTACATTTCAACTTATTTTATATTATTATTACAAAACTTCACGTCCGATTCAACTGTTGTCACTTCAACATCTTTCCTACAACTGATGTCACTTCTTTGACGTATTTCCTTCAACTGATCATTCTTTCTGTCCAGTCTGTCCCTACTTCAAATTCTTTCATGTCCGTCGTTTCGTCTGTATAAGTATGATGAACCGCTATTTAAACGTCAGTATAGTCTACCACGGTTGATATCCTACATTAATAACAACAAATATTTAACTATGAAAATCTTGAACTTTTATATTTAATAAAGTGCAATATTTCTTTAGTTAAATCGTTTAACTTGTTAAAGAAAATATAGAAACATTTTATAAAATTTTCAAATTTAATGCAGATCTTTAACTTAATGGTAAATTATTTTAAATTTAATATCTTATCGGATACATATTTTAAAAACAAAACCCTCTTCGCACAAATTTTAAATTTCAATTATGTTTTCACATTTTTTGACATTTATGTATATATACAGGACTAATAGGTGAAAAGTTACACTCATTTAAAAAAAAACCCTGTATGACCAAAATGTCCAATTTTGAGCCCTTTAACTCCGGCAGTTCTTGACTGATAGAGCTGAAAATTTGTGCCTGGCCTACTATCCAGTAGTACTAACCTTGCTGCAAATTTCATCCAAATCGGAAGACATTGATTTTAAAAATTGGCCACTTGACGTGAAATTGCCCATATGTATTTTGTTTGCTATATAAAACAGTTGAATTTCAATTTTATGTATGTAACATTTTTTGTAATTTGAAATGATTAGAAATACATATTTTATTCTAAACATTTAAAATATCATAATATTTAACAAAAATTAAAAAAAAAGATCCCAATAATAATATATGCATTTACAACAAATGGAAATTTAATCGTTTTTATCTATTAAATTGAAGCATTTGTATTTGAATTGCAAAGCAAAACATAGAACAATTCAATTTGAATTTAATGGTTTATATTATTTATATGTATATACATACATATATATATATAAATATTATTTTTATCAGTTGTATTTTTATAGCAATACTGTATAAATATACGTATGTAGTTAGATTGAATATAATACAAAACGTGTACAAAAAAACTGTTTGTTTGATGTTACTTAGTAAATCCAACTAATTCGGCATTATCCAAGATATCATACAGACAATTTGTTGTGAGGTACTGGCTGCCGGACACCTCCATTGGAAGGCTTGAAATACTGATCAGCGACCATTTTGTGTTGTAAATATATGAATATTGTATCGATCACAAACATATTACTTTCATATGCGTTGAGAATTAGTAAACCTGCGATCAAATCTCTGTACATCTCTGTTCTTACAGTATTGTTGCAGATGAATATGCTAAATTTGGAATGTCGTAAATACAACGAGATGGAAAACTTTAATTACTTACTCGACATTTAGGTTTATATGGCGCCTATATGTCAACCGTAAGACGACACAAGTCTGGGGCCAAATTACCGCATTCGATATTGGGTAAAATTTATCGTAATTTTCTTATTTGAGATTATGGCATTCGATATCGAGCAAGAAATTTAGTACATTTTATCATAATTTCGATATCGAAATCATTTTTCGATACGATAGCTCATTCGTTCACGAATGCGGTAATTTGGTCCCTGATGATGCTTTTAAGAAATCAATTGCGGTATCTGGTAGATACGTTAATAGGGCACTGCTGGATTACAGCTAATACGAGTGAAATGAATCTGCTATGCAGATGTTCTTGCCAGTAATATTGGCAGATGTTATAGCTAAATCCGGTTATCAGCCACAGCATTGCTGGTGTCATTGCGATTGGATTGAATCAGCCACTTAATAATTTTTGTAGAAGTTGTCATAACAAGGAAGTAGTGAAATACTTCCTCTGAACTGCGAAATTTAGCAGGTCATTTCAGGACTGAACCACACGCGGTCATAAAAAGATTCTGACTTGGCGGTCGAGACATGAATCTTTTAGGGTTTTACAAAGGCACCAGATTATGAACCCAACTATCTGTTAGGTTGCCTTTATAACCTCACCTTGATTTGTATCCTCAAATCCATGATACAAATATACACCACACTAAAATTAACGAATAAATATTAAAGCATAAGGAAAGTTTAAAAAAACATAGATTCAAATCAAAATGAAACTAAGTATATAAAATTTAAAAAAGTAAAACACTAAAGAAGAATGAGCTGTTTTTTTCACTCATTCGTAAAAGGAAAAGTGCCACTTAAATAATAAAATAACATAACGACTTAATTTAAATGCAAACAAAACATGAATACAAATGACTTCCTACAACAGCAAACTAAAACAACAAAAACAACTGCACAAGCAGTACACAACAATACAGATACAAAACCGCATACCATTATACATATACAAATAAATATATACATACATGTTCTTCCTCGTATGCAGAAGAGAATTTTAAATTTTCACACACCTACACACCTACATTTGGACTTAAAGCTGTAAGTAGAAAAAATATATATTTTACACACATATTTACGCAAAGAACAGACGGACAAATAGACAAGCTAATATTCAGATCCAACAACTAAATGAAGTGACTATGACTGACAAACTGTCATATGAAACATATTCATGTATATTTTCGTATTTTAAACTAGTCTAAGTTTGTCTGTGTATGTAAAGGTAAATACATACGCAAATACAAACTAATACCCAGCAAGCCATATGAGTCCGAAAAGAGTTTTTCTGACACCTTTTTTATCAGGGTTTTGTTTTGTGCTCTTAAAGAGCTCTTAGATAATGTCAGAAAAGAGTCTTTTATGAGGGGTTTTTGGACTCAGAAAGAGCTCTTACATCGTGTCAGAAAAGAGTCATTGCAATTTTAAATACAAAAAATTAAAAGTTCGCATTTATTGTTTTTACTTAAACAAATAGGAAATGCATTTACAAATAAACTAAATTAGAAATGGAAAAAAATTAAATAAATTGTATTTACAGTAAAAAATATAAAATGGAATTCATTTAAATAAAATATATAAAAATGGAAAAAAAATTATTTTTAAGCAAATTTTTCTTTCGCTCCGAAAATGCTTTTTAGTTGAAATATTTTCTGATTCCTTTTTTGGAGCGCTGCTAGAATGGTGTGCTGGGTATGTATACATGCACATATGTGAGTAAATGTTTTTAGGGGCGTACATTAGTTGTTAGTTAGTTAGTTACAAGTGTATGCAAAAGGAAATTGTGTTTTAGTTGAATTGAGTTTTATGTTTGTGACTTTATGTCTGTATGCCTGAATGTTTGTATGTATCTTAGTTGTTTATTTGTTTGTTTGTCTGTTGTTTTAGTTATACTCATATGTCGAGGTGGTAATTTGCATAAAAATTTTCAACATACTGAAAATTACAAATTCATAGGACAGCCACAATTCACAAACACACACATCTACACACCAACAAACAGACTCATATGATTCTCTAAAGAAATTCAGTTGCAACAACATTTAATATTGTTTAAACAAAACTAAACACAAACCAACTTACAAAATACAATGGAAAACCATACAGAACTTGTTTAAAAAATATTTATAAATTGTTTCTTAAATTTAATTTTTTCCCCAGTTTAAATTCATTTTCAATGTGTATTTTAAATACTGTTGGGTTTTCTTAAACTCTTTCGGCTTTGTTGACAAACAATTTTAAACAACAAAAAGTCTTAAAGCTAATATTTATATACATAGGTATTAAAACGAGTATATTTAGCCATAAAGTGACAAACTTATACATGACAAACATGTTTGTTTAGATGAGATAATATTGTTATTGTTATTGCAGTTATTGTGTTCTAACTATTGTTGGTTTTTTAAAAGAATCATCATGTACAATGGACATTAAACATGTGTTATTTTGCATTATTTTATTTGCATATAGAAGCACGACTGTTTATAAGTATGTGTATGTCTGCTTCTCTGTTTATGTAGTAGCCGTATTTATTACAATTTGCATATTTAAATTTGTATTTGTTGTTAACTATACTTTGTATGTTGAAGAAATGTAGAAATGTAGGCTCACATGCATAAATTTATGTATTGCACAAACATGAGATCATACAAAAACCCACATTTATTAAAAGTCTACTTCAATGTACATACATATGTATGTATGTATTATTCTTGCTAAGAAACTACAATTTTATAAATTAACAAAAAAACATGTTTATTTAATGTTTGAAAATTACTTCAGGTACTTATAACACTCAATCTTTTTATTTATGAAATAATAATTTTATGGTTTTTGAGAATTAAAAAATGCTGCTGTTACTACTTCATCATTCCCTAATGAAATTCTAAGATTTCTACATATATTTTAAGTAATTTCAGAAATAGTCATAAAATGTTTATTGTATTTTAGAAGTTTCTAATTTTATTTCACAATTGTTTAGTTGTAATTCAGAATTTCCAATTGAATATCAGAAATGTTCACTTTAATGCAAACGGAAACTTACGAAAAGAAACTTTAAAATACAATTAGAAAATGCTGAAATGGATTTAAAAATAAAACTCTAATACAAATGAAAATTTCTACTGCCCAAGAAGTGACAATTCTGGCATACTTTAACTATTATATTTTAACTATTAAACATTTAATTTAAAATTTTAGCTGAAATTATGCAGAATTTTCTAAAAATTTCTGAAAAATACACAATAATCTTTATAACCAATATTTTAATTAAAATTGTATACGAACATAGAGAATGCGACATTCTCAAGCCCCTAAATTGACATATTTTTCAGTAACCTTTAGCCTCTTTTTTTAATTTCTAGATTTTAATTCTTTCATTATATGCTTAAATTAAACTTTTACTATGTATGTTAAAAATATGAAAAGATATGTCGACAAAAAAGTTGGAAAAAAAATTACCTCCTGGCCCACGATGTCGAACGATAACGTTCGCTTAGATAAGACTTAAGACACAAACTTGATTGTGGAATAAACAAACTTGATTGAGTAAAAAATAGATACGATAAAAAGTTTGTGTCTTAAGTCTTATCGTGGGCCAAGGGGGTTAGTTTTTTGTTAAAAAAAAAAAAGAAATGGCATTTTTAATAAAAGAAATTTGTCACAAATGTTAATTACATTTTTTACGCCATCCTAATATATAATACTTTCTTTCAACTAAAATAAATGTTAGAACAAATATTTGTAAATTTATCTTTAAATAAAGTATTTAATAAAATCAAGAAATTACTTCTAAAAAAAAACCTTCAACTTATCTATAAAAATCTACAAACAATCGCTAAAGCCAAATTAAGATTTGTTAAAAAGTTGAATACCTTTTAAAATAGACAAAAATTGTTCACATTTATAAATCTAAAATCCTTTTTCTAATGAACATACTCTATAGACTCCTTAAAACAGGCTCCTAAAGTAACTAAATACACATGTCGAGTAAATGCAAAGTAACACAAACATCAAAGCAGTTAATGCCAAAAACAGATTTCAAAGCCGAACAGCAACAATATCCAATGAAATAACAGAACAAATCATGCTACTGTGCTACTGTATAACAAAAAATGTCGTTGGAAGTTTCCCAGCAGTTTTATTGTCTGCTGGGAACTAGCACGTGAATTATCTGGCATGATTTTCAGTCAATCTCTATATAACCGGTATTTATATGCCTTTAAGACCAACTTTGGCTTCCGTCCAAGACATGAATATGTTAAAATAACCAGTTATGTGGCTAATCAAGTAACTAGGAAAAAGTCGACTCCATGTTAGAGTATACCTAGCTTTGAATACCAGTGATTGGACCAGCTAGCAGACAGTCTATTTGTAATATATGTGGGGTCAGTTTACTTCCTAGGAAACACACATGTTAAAATAACTGGCCACGTATTACAAAAGTTTAGGTAAAACCTAGTTCCGAACTGCTGGGATATACACAGTGCAACGAAAAATGTTATTAGAAGTCTTATTACAGCAATGAAACAAAAATCACATAAAATACAAAGCTTAACATAACTGCAAAAGTATACAAATGTAGTATGTACAAAGTACATATACATATGTATGCATACAGTTGAATATACACACAAATATGATGTATATAGTGTTAAAGACAAATGAGTACAAATGTTAAGCTACAACATGTTGTATGTTTTATACAGTAGAATAAATAAAATAGACTCGAAACGAGCAGCAGGCAGTGTTGACGAAATAACGCCAAACCAAGTTAAATGAAATGAAGCATAACTTCACATTCGTGTCTGTTTATGTCGAAACTAAGGGTATGCCGTAACAATTATACAGAGCAACATTTCATATAATGCGCATTTTGTAATGATTGTATAGAATTTTTGAGCCAGTTATATCAATTCTGTTTTTAAGGGGTCACCCATAGTACAAATAATAAATACATTATGATGTATTTGCGGAGTATATAAGAAGCAATCTCCCTGTTGGGCTCTGATGCAATTCGTGTTGCAAACAAGAGATGTTTGATGTCATAACATGACAGGCATAGACTCTCTTAATAAAACTAAATGAGCCTTGAATAACTTTGTAGGTACATATATGTATATGTATATAAAAACATAAAGCAAGTGGTTTACATTAGCAGGAATTTTATATGTACTCATAAATATTTCGAGCAAATTTTAAATCATTTTTATTTCAGTACCAGTTTATAAAGGGAGTATACCTCGTTTAAAGCCAAAGGTATTGAGAGGAATTTGTATTTTTTTTTTCTTGAATTTTGTTTACAGCTGCATACATAATTTTCATCATACTATACTGCTTAATAGAACAAAACAGAAAAAAAAAATACAAAATATTCACTTATACTCGTTGCATATACATACATTCTCCAATTTCCGTTTCCCTTTTATATTTTTTTTTTTTTTTTTTGTTTTGTTTTGTTTTTGTGCTATTCATGTTTTGCTTGGTGTTCAAGAACTCGTATGCTGTTGTTGCATGAGTGTACATAAAGCTTTTGCAACATACATGTTGTACGTATTGTTTGAGTACATGTTTGTACGAGTTTATACTTCAAATTATGCATATTTTAACAGGGGTATACAATTTTCACCAAAACAAAAATAAGGCAGCATTATTATCCTCAAACAAAACCTTCTTTATTATATGCACACTCGTACAAGCGGTATGTGTTAAGAGAAAATTTAAACAAGCTAAAGTGAAATAAGCTCATCTTAAACGAATCTTTAGAACCTTTCAGTTCAAAATTTTATTGTAATTTCAAAAAGTAACAACTAATATCCACAAAATGCTTGATTGATAAACAAAAAAAAATGTATCGCAAGAAAAATAAATATATGTATAATAAAACATATTAGGGTAATTTACCTACGTGTCACTGTATTATTACATAATTTCTGAATTGCTTTTTTTAATTTTATTTTATCTTTATATTTAACTTATAATGATACAAGAACAGAACTTACCTAGAGTAGGGTAGAGTAAGTAGAGGTAGAGGTAGAGGTAGAGTAAGACAACAGACACAATCATGCAATTTGACAAATTATACGATTAATAAAAGCACCAAGTAACATTTTCTGCATACCCTTTTAATTTAACGTAAACTTTTATTTAAATTGAGAGTTTTTTATTTTTAAGATTACACTTCTGTTAATAAAATTCTACTCACTGTCAGATGGTAGCAAAATGAGCCGAAAATTTATAAAGAATTCTAATCAGTAAATGCAGTAAAAATTGCAAAAAGTATAACTAAAAACGTATCTTTAACTAAAACTTTAAGAAAATATTTAGATTTTGGATAATTTGATTATAATCGTATTTATAATTAATTTGTAAATAATTCTTATTTTTTATAAATGTATTTAGTCGTAAAGGACGAAGCCAGTTTTTATTTTTTGTATATTGATATGTAAATTTAATTTACCATTAATAAATAAAACAATAATAATAATAATGATTACTAATAATCATATTAATGTTATGATTAAGCAGATTATATAATATTTTATGATGTTATAACCCAGCAAGCCATATGAGTCCGAAAAGAGTCTTTTTTGACACCTTTTTCGGAGCGTTAACGCTCTTTATGAGCCCAAAAAACAATCATAATTGCTCCGAAAACCTTCAGAAAAGAGGGTCATTACATTCGAAAATGGTCCGTCAGAAAGAGCTCTTAGATAATGTCAGAAAAGAGTCTTTTATGAAGGTTTTTTTGGGCTCTTAAAGAGCTCTTAGATAATGTCAGAAAAGAGTCTTTTATGAGGTTTTTCTTGGGCTCTGTGTAATCTTGTTTTTATCATTCTTGTGTGGTACAGCTATGTTTTTTTTTTTGTTCAAAGCACAAATAACAAGACAACAACGCTTTGCTACACACATAATTAAGTGGAATTTCTTAGTCATACTGAGACTCAGGACAGTAACAAGCAAATTTTTCTTTCGCTCCGAAATGCTCTTTAGTTGGACTCTTTTCTGACTCCTTTTTCGGAGCGATCCTAAAATGGTATGCTGGGAATCATCGGTAATATTATGACGCTGTTCGACTACGTTAACATAACCATTTACTTTTGCATATTTCTTTGCATGATGATGCACTTCTGCATCATTACAACTAGGGGCGTCGAATTAACGATGTTTGTATGTATTAAAATTTCAGAGTTTACCAAATAATTTCTTATACAAATCAATTTCTGGAGATAAAGAACAATTTTCACAAAGAAAATATTTTTTACAACAAAAACCAAAAAACTATTTTTCTCAAAAAAATCTAGAATTAAACAAAAGCAGTTTTTTTTAATTATAACCTAAACCACCATAGTGGGGAGGGTATATTGGATTTGTGCATCTGTTTGTAACGCCCAGAAATATTGGTCCAATACTCACTTTAAAGTATACTGATCGACTCGGAATCACTTTCTGAGTCGATTGAACGATGTCCGTCCGTCCGTCCGTCCGTCTGGCTGGCTGTCCATGTAAAGCTTGTGCGCAGAGTTCAGGTCGGAATTTTGAAGATATTTTGATACAATTTGGTAAGTGATATTATTTCGGCCCAAGAACGGATGGGATTGAAACTGGTGGAAATCGGTACATTATTTCACCTGACCCCCAATACAAAAGTCCTTCCGAAATTGGGGTTTACCGTTTGAATTAAGCAAGGAACCAAACAAATTTCATCACAAATGAGTAGTAAAAGAAGCCTAATCACTTCTACAAATTTTGTTCAGATCGGTCCATAATTATTCGTAGCTCACATAAAAGCCCACTTCCGAAAATCACTTTAAAGAACATAACTCTCTTAAAAATATTGGTATCCAAATAATATTTAATACAAATATATCTCATATGTATACAAACAATATGGTAAAATTTTATTGTGATCGGTCCGTAATTAGTCGAAACTCTCATTACGGGGAGGAATCAACTTTAATCTCCATAAATCTTTTAAAAGTATTTATATCGAGATAAAGTTTAACATTTATATTCACAGACATCATGACACTAAATTTTTGAATGATCGGTCCATAATAGGTCATATCTCCCATATAGCGCTTTTTATACATATACTGGGTGTACTTTCTTACTTGTTTTATTTTTTTTTTGTTTATAAAACTTTTAGTTTCAAATTAATGTATTGAAAGTGAATTGAAATTATAAAATTAAGTTTTTTCTGTAAAAATCAAATGCGTTTTGATTTTCAGTTTCGTACTGAATAGCATTCCTTAGCATGTTTGTATGAAACAAATATCTTCTCCTTTGCAACTAAATTTATGATTTTATAAACTTTTCAAATTTCATATTCAATATAAATTTTAAAGTAATAAATAAGAATATTTATTAATGATTCGCTGATACTATTAAAATCAAGCAAAATAATGCTTTTGCAATGGTTACTTACGCATTTCTTAAACAATAACATAACAACAAAATTATCAAATAATAAACAATTTTGCAACCCCCTAAAACGTTAACGTACCCCTTGCTGGCTTGCGTTTATGAAACATAAAATATTTGACGCAAATACACGGGGTTAGAGCGTAAAACCACCCTCGTTTCCTAAACGTCCGATTTTAAGAAATAAAAATATTAAAATAAGTGAAACTAAACTAAATTCAGCCATTTGTTAAGTAGCACTAGTTTGAGGGTATGAATGAATGGAAATTATTTGCAAAGCAAGAAATAAAGAAAGATTCGTATACAAAGTTTTAAGAATGACATCATCCCAGTCAGCGTCGTCATCATCAACATCATTGGCTTTTTTATTGACATAGTCATGCTAAAATGTTTTTCCGTTTCCGGTATACAATTTCGTAATATTTCCAGAAAACTACCATTAAAAACTAGACAAGTAATTAAGTTGAAATAGTTGTTTTTGTTATACGTAAAATATTTTTACTACCATGTCATTTCTTCCCCCAACACCATCATAGTCTTCAGCATCATAATTATTGTTTTTGTCATCATCATCATCTACGTCTCCATCTCCATTATCATCACAAAAGAAGCCATAAAATTTCAAGTAGTCATAGTCGTAATGAAAATAAATGCATTAAATGCAATTTTACCAAAAATGTTTCTTCTGCTGAGTAGTTAGAAGTTGAGGAGAACACCGGATGTGAAATTTAATACCCCAAAACTGACCAATATTTATTTAAGAATTTTTTGTGTATGCTTTGTATCGTATATGGAATGGGAGACTATAAAACTTTCCCCTGTCATTATCTGTTAAAATTACACACAGTACATGTATACACATACGACTATGTATGTATGTATATTGTGCATTTATACAAGTCTAAATTTTCCTAAAAATCTGTGCATATTTGACAATTTTCTACGAGTAATTCTTGCTAAACCTCCCTTTGTGGTAGTTGTAGTTTTTAGTTAGAAATATCATATTTATAGACATGATTTATTTTTGTTTAAGGCAAATATTATCAGATATTAAATTGTGCATGATAAATGCAAAAACGCTTTTATTTTTATGACAATTTCGAAATGTTAGCTTTAATTTTTGCCAGAAAATGGTTTATTTCTAGGTTGTTAAAAAAAACTGTTGGACAAACTCAAACATTTAAAATATTGCCCCGGTTTGTTAGGGTTTGGTTCATTTTGTATAAAATTGGTTACTTGTTAAGTTTCAAATTAATTAAGTTACCTTTGATTTCTGGAAATTTATATAAAAATTTTTTGCTTTGGTAACTGTTTAAAAATTCATGTTGAATTTCATGTAACATCTCAATATTTATTTTTTTTAAATTTGTATCTAGTTAACTTTGCTTTTGGAAGATAATGTAGAAAATTTGTGTGTAGGTAAATTGTTATTTTGAAAAAATTGAAATTTGAAAATTATAAGTTGTTTAGGATTTTTATTTTATCACGTAGGCAATGATATTGGAAATTTTTTTTATTAGATTTTTCTTGAGGTTGAGAAAAAATTGATTCAGTATAGTTTTAATTGCTGGATTGATATTTAAAAATGAAAATTAGTGAATAAAGGATAATATAAAATTTTGTGAAATAAAAGGATATTCAAAATATGAGAATATTATATAAATTATAATTTGAGCAAAATAAAACGAACTTAGTGAAAAAGGAAAAAGGTTTTCTTATATTGAAATGAAAATTTAAATAACTAACCAAAAGTTTATTAAAGGAGAACATTTTGAATATACATAATTACATAAAATCTAATTATTTGAATAAAACTTAAATCGTTAAAAAATTTATAAAAATATCAAAACTTAACAAAATGAATGTGGAAATAAAATAAAATGTATAACATATACCAATGAAAAAGAAAATGAACAGTAATGAAAATTAAACACAATTGTAATGTGAAAATAATTAAATTTTTCAAATAAAACTGAAGAAACTGAATTTTTTAAAGTAATATTGAAAAGGAAAAATAACAATGATAATAACTAATCTATAAACATTTGTGAACAACTATAATGATTTCAACATAATATTAAACAAAGAGATTTATATTATTATTTGAGATTTGTTTGCGGGAACGAAAATTTTTATTCAAATACTGAAAAATTGGATGGCTTTAATTAAATTATAATTAGAATTGTTAATGATTAAAATAATTAATAATAATTTGCGGTTTTTAATTTAAATGATTATTTAAAATTAGATGTTATTAATTCTTGAATTCAAATTTTAATTTATTTTAATTTTTTTTTTTTTCGATTTTCCTGTATATAATATAAAATATAATAATTTTCTTCGAGATGCTGATATGTACATATCATCGTTGGAGTCAACATATGTAAGTTTTAATTTTGTTTGTGAATATTTATAATTTTTAACTTTCTTTGTGGTAAATAATTTATTAATTTCTTAGTTGTTATAATTATAATATGGAAACAACTTTACATTTTTATTAAATAAATGAATTCTTTGTTAATTTGTAATATTTGAAAACAAATATGGAATAATGGGATAGATGAGTTAAAATTACAGCAAGATAAGTATATGGTTAGGGGATTATATTTTAAATTATTAAAATTTAATCATGGTGGTATATTTTACAAAAAAAAATGTGGGCATTTAACATGGGTATTAACATCTAAACCCAAGAAATTAAAAAATTCGTATAGCAATTAAACCTCTGCATGAATGTATTTGTTGTTAAGAAGTACACATGAACTTGAGAAATATGTGCACTTACTCGAAGTATATTTAAAAATAATGTTCTTATTTTTGAGTACAACAAAAATACCGAATATGTATATGCTGTTACTCGGCTTTATGGTTACGAGTTAAGCACAGGTTTATTTTACGCTCGCACTCTCACCATACATGAAGATAACATATCGAGTATCTAGCGACAACAAAACTTCACGTAGTACTGCAAGTACCACGTGAAGTTTGGCAAATAAAATTTAAATTTAATATTTTGTTAAAGTGTTCACGTTCACGTTTAAAATATATTTTGTTATTTCTTAAATTATTGAAAACTATTTTTAAATCTGATATTAAATCATTATTATTTTTTATTTGCATTTTTTTACCACCATGAAATGAACATGATTTTTAAGGTACTTCTTGTTTGTTGTTCACATTTCATAAGTTCTTTTTTTTTTTTGGTACTCTATTAAATTCGGCTACTTACTTATTCGTATTTAATAAGCAAACATTCTCTTCACTTCGCTACTTGTTCTCTGAGTAAGAGTACAAATATATACTACATTCGACAGCGAGTTTCACACATGAAGAAAAAACTTACTCGTTGCAGCTCTCTAATAGCAATGACGTTACAGGTTTATAAATGTTTCTATGCAATTTTAAATTAAAATTAAGCATTCTCGTAAAATAAAAATGTTTTGTTGACTTTATAAGAATAACTAATGTGTTTATCTTTAGATTAAGGAAAAAAAATAAGCAATTTTCTATATTTTGAAATCAAATATACATAACTACTACTACTCAATCTTATTAAGTATCTATAAAAAACATTTTAAAAAACTATCTATCTGTCTCTATTAACATTGTTTTTTGCGTTCCACACATTGAAAGCTTTCTATCAAATATTTCCGTTCAATGCAATAAATATGAAATTTTTATTGTTGTTTTTTTTTTTAATTTCAAAAACTCGCTTTTTATTTCTGAAAATTTTAAAAAAAACTAAAAATTTAAACAAATTAAATATCTATAAATTTTCAAAATTTAAGAGAACAAAAATGGAAATGTTCTCTGTGTTCCTTGGTGGAATTGATGATATATACTCGGTATTATGACTTATTTGGCCGTAATGTCACAAAAGTGTAATAACCTTTACTCAAGTGTCTTATTTATATGCGTGTGCCAAAAAATATGTTTAAGTATCTTTAACATCTCAAGCTCATTACATATAGTAAGAGATTTATACAGCAGTACATTAAATTCAATGATTACTGCTTTCGTTGAGTACTAACTATTGTACTTTTATTTAAATATGCCATGAAATTCCATAAATTATTAGTAAGTTTAAGTTTTTTTCGGCATCATCGTCTAAACACTAGTAAATAACAACAGTTTTGGCTAAGACATTTGAAATAAAAGAATCATACACACAAACCATGTAAAGTTTATGTCATGTAAAATATTTATTTCCTTGTGTATTTGTCTCAGTATTTGTTAACGGTTTTGTCTTGTGTATACTCGTATGTGAGTGTGTAGTGTTAATCTGTTGCCAAGTTTTGTACACAAACACGTCATTGATTTTGATTTAAGTGTTGCGTATTTGTGGCGTCATTTTGTTGTCTTTACTGTTTTGTTTTTGTTTTTTTTTTTCTTTTTCTTTCACTATTTTTTTATTCATTTATTCAAGTCGTTTGTTTTATATTTAACAGAATTGTTTGTATACAGTTTGTATCTAGGAGAATGTTTTGTGCTTAAAAGGATGTTCTTTGTATGCTTATTTATTTTCATGTAATTATTTTTAAAATAAATAGACATATTCCGGAGTATTTTTTTTTGTGTAGTGTACTGGGGAAAAAAATGAGGTAAAATTTATTACAACGGAAAAGAAAATTTATGTTGACTTGTCAGCTGACTTGTACGAGTGAATAAAATAAAAACGACTAGACTTTTATGTTTTAATAAGAAGATTTAATGTATGTACGTACATGTGTTAATATTTTATTCAGTTTTAGCATATTAAAGTAGTAGAGTTTTCTTTAAAGCCAAACAAGAAAATGAAGTAATAAAATTCTTTATTTATTTTTAAAGGATTAAACTCAATTGCCAGTACTTTTCATTTATTTTTGTCAATAAGTTTTATTGATTCTTTCAATTTTTCTTTTAACAACTTTCTATGGCTATAACTTCCTTAACAACCCATGTTCAACAGAATAAAAACTATATTGAACATTTATTCAATATCCAGCCATATCTATCTATTTGTGTATGTATATGTAAGTATATTGTCGACAAGGCAACAACGGAAAGCAAAAAAAGGAGGACGGTTAAAACAGTATATGAAAATCCTACAAACAAGAAATGTTTCAATGACTGCATACACTCGTAAAAATAAACACCCACAAAATTATTTTATTTCTGCCAAATGCAACTCTTGTTCTATCTGGTTCTACTCTGGAAATACACACAAATAAACAACGGTTAATATATATGTACAGATAAACGTACAAAATTAAGTTGTTTCTGTTATTGTGCTGCTAGAATGAAAACCGAGCAAGAGCAGGGTGAGAGATACAGAATTGAAATAGTTGTAGTAAAAATAATAAAAAGGAGGTTGTTCGCAAGCATTGGGCTGCATTAACTTGATGACGTGGTTTTACATAGATCTATCGACTTAACTTGTATAAACTTTCGGCGCCTTACTGGCGGACATACTGTCGACAACATCAACTTCAGCATCAACATCAACAACAACAACACTGTTGTCTACCCCAAACAAAAGTGTCATCAAGTACTAAACACATTGAGGATGGAGCAGGAGTTGGTTGATATTTCCAACGGTTTCTACAAAACAAATATTCTAAAATAAAATTAAGCTAGAATAAATATTAAGCATAAGCGCTAGTTGTTACCTTTAGGTAATCGTAATAAAAAGGCTCTTGATTATTTATTGATATAGTTAAAATTATACAAATAACAAATAATTAATTTTTTTCAAATGTACTATTTTTAGTACTTTTTAAAAAAGGTAGGATTTGTCGTACTAGGATTATTTTCAAAAAATGGCAGGTGAAGAACCTTTCCAAAATTGAAAACAAACAAATATTCTTTCCTTAATTTCGATTTAATATGTGATCAAAATGTACTTGATCAATCGAGAGTTTTCCGAAAGACTTTAGTTCAATTTGTTTGTGATGTCATATGGAATGCATTAAATAATAGAGACATACGAGTATTTCATGTTCTTCTTTGAATGTGTGACTAAAAAAACTGAATGAAAAAAGAAGAAAACAAAACATACAAAACAAGTGCTTTATTGTTAACTCACAATTAACCACTACAAAGCAAAACAAGTAATAGTGAATGAATATTATTGAAAAAGTTCCAATTGCTATACAAACTTATTTTGATTTATCCAATGTAACTTTAATGTAACATTATAATAAAATTCCAGGAATTAATAATATCATATAAATTACATTTCAATTATAAACTTCTGCATTAATTTATTGAGTAACATTTAAAGCCAAATAAGCATGATTCATCATTGGCAATTTGAATAGAATTTTATTTATGCCACATCTTTGAAAAAGGAATGTATGATGCATAAGTAAGTATGTGTGTGTAAATAATATTTGTCGTCAGTTTGGTGAAGTTCCTTTTTAACTAAAATTTGAGGTCCTTTCGTTAACATAAAGTCCTACTACAAGTTACTTTTACTTTGAGTTCGAAAAAATACAAAATTTATTTTCAGTTTTACATCGAAGCAATAACAACAAAGTTAAAGAAGAGAAACAGGAAAAAATATTCAATGAACTCCATAGAAATACATAAAAAAAACATATACAAACAAATAAAACTTCCTGCCATTAAGTACACATACAAACAATGTAATTGTCTTTATATAGAAACAGATTCATATATGTCAGAGTAAGGAAGAGAAAGCTCGCCTGTATTTGCAAATACGTGTTTGTGTCGTCTATGCGTGTATGTAGTTGTTACGTGGACAATTTTAGAAGTACCTTTAAAATAAAAATATAACTGAAAAATAAAGCAGTAAAGAAAGCTACAAATTTATTACTAGTGGGTTTAGTTAAAGAGTTAATGTTGAATTTATTAAGGCACTATTTAAAACGCAAATGCAACCAATAGATTATTATAAAAATATGTCTCATGCCAAATCATACTGAAGGTAGTAATATGAAAAACAAAAACAAATATTTCATTACTATTAAATAAAAGCCGCATAATTCTAAAATTATGTTCCAATTTGCAGACAGGTGCGATTTTTTGTTCGTTATGGATCTCAAGTTTATGACTAATATATTAATGTAACTAAAATGTTAAAATGGCAACAAGAAATAAATTGTTAAGATTGTTAATGCCGTATTACGGACCGCATGCTTAACCAAATATTAGCCATATTAGAGTAAGTTCTTAGGCTTAGTCAACTAAGTTCTTTTTAAACCGAATGTCGCGCTCTGGACCGTGGAAATGTCTAATGGTTTTTAACTAAGTTAACTCTTAAACCAAAAATAAACACTCGCCTATTTTTGAGCACAAACCCCCGTGTCAAACTTGTATAATAAAGAAAGAACCAAAGAATTCAAGTTTTTACACAATATTGAGAAACATTGAGAAACAAAATATTTTTTTTTAAGTATTTTGAAATGACTTTTCTGTCGAACCTTGCAAATATTTATGTTATTTCTGCTCACAGATTTGTTTATCAACATATTTATTCATCTTTATTTTTGTGTATTTGTAAGTTAAATTGTTGTTATTTTAATAGTGACTATGTATACACCTAATGCTATTTTTACGCGATAGATACATTTCTCGAAAACTCGCGAAAAAAATAAAATCAGGTAAAATAAGATAAATAATTCAAATTCATGTTGCTTTAACTATACACAAACATATTTTATTTAAACAAAAAACAATAGAAAAAAGAGTTTATTTAGAAACAATAAAGACATACAATGTCTTTTCACCTTTAACACTTAAATTTGACAGCAATCTGACACTCTTACTTTTAACTTTATATATTTATTTGAAATAAAGAAGGAAAATTCCATTTTGTTGTTTTTTGTACCAGACGATTTCGAGTTTTTCTGGTAAAAAAGATCGCCTTAAATCATATCTAGTCGCATAAAGACTGAATGAAATATTTATTTGCAAACGTGTTAAATGAAATTAGCGTAAAAACAGAATTAGGTGTACTAAATTTTATTTTTTTATTTTATTTTTTATGCTACACACTCTTACACACACACAACAACAATAAAGTGTTTACGCATTTTATAAGCTATTTTAACTATTAAAACAATAACAACAATCAAAATCCTTTATGTCAAGCCATACATAGTACATCCATGCATACTTCCATTCAAATATGGTCATTAGGTATATAACTTGTTAAGCCTATCAAATCGGACCTAGCTATTATCTAACGTATTATAGATTGTGGAAAAATTGTTTCCATTTATTTTACAATTTTGCATAACAAAATAAACTAAATGAAATATCTATTAACAAAATATTTCCAATATTTTCTAACATAAATGACATAATGCGGGCAATACAATTAATAGAAAGACATAGAAATTTTGGTTATACCCCTAATAAATATACACAGTACACAGACGGATAAAAAATATTTTATAATTTACATTTTTTCCATTTTATTTTTTTACTATGTAAAGTTTCGCAGCTTACAAAGTTTTATTTTAAATGTTTGTAGAGAATGTATGTACGAGTACATACATATGTATATTAACGTGTGAGTATGTACATATATACATATGTATATGTATGTATGTTGGTTTATATAAATATTATATTGTTGTTTTTTATTATGCATGTTTGCATACACATATCGTTCAAAATACACTTACCCAACAACAATACTATATACCATTCAGCAACAAATACAACAATAAGAGCAGTAAATATAAATAAAAAAAAAGAAAACACATTGTAAAATATTGTGTATTAATGTTAAAGTTGATTTCCTCTTTTATTTGAGTTGTGTTGTTGTTGTTTGCTGTAACTTTTTTATTTTATTTGTGGTTGTTGTTGTTGATTTTTTATGTTTTTAACTACCCTCATAAACTTTTTAACAGGCAATTGTTACAATGGCGTTAAGTAATAAAAGAACGCTTTACATGTACATAAGTATGTATGTATGTATGTTTGTATGTGTTTCGGTGTGCAAGCATTTGTCTACGGTCAATATTATTTTCACGCTCTTTATGTAGACATTTTAGATTGTTTATTTTTAGCCATCTAATGAAAAAAAAATATATGAATAATCATTAAGCCATGTTACTTACATATTTATGTATTTGATAAATTTCAACATATTTAAATAGAATTGGTTATACATATTTATATGCCTACTAGCTGACCGCCCCGGCTTCGCTCGGTATTTACTATTGATTTGTATTTCATAGAATAAGATGTATTCACAACCTGCCTGCTCTTATTTATTTGCAAATTTGTACAGCATACTTTAGGGGACTTTTTTTTTCAAATGTTGAATTTTTTCAGGAAAAAAATCATAACTGGAGAATGGCTAGACCGATTTTGGATTTCAAAATCAACTAACCATCATCACTCCTCCCTGTACCTTCCCTAAAAATTTTATGGCAATCGGTCGAGCCGTTCTCGAGTTATGGAGTGACAATCAAAATGTACACTTATTTTTATATATATAGATGTATATATACATACATATGTACTTTGTATTTAAACACGAATATAAACGAGCTGGTTCATTGTTGTTTATTTCTATTGTGCGTATTGTCTATTTTAACATTTAAACACTGTGTTTTCATTTTTGAGCTAACTTAACACATAAAGCCACCCAAAAATATTTTAATTAATTTCTAATATATTTCTTTTATATATTCAAAAATACATAAAAATCATATATTATGATTACAATTCAACTATAATACGTTTGCATAAACACAAGATCATCAATAAGTTGGTATCATTATCATATTATGATTATATTTAAACTTAGTAGGTGATCTGATTATATTATGGTATACCACAATCCGAGTATGATTGAGCTTTTCAATCATGATCATATTTTAATAGCTGCACATATACAAATCATAATACAAAATCCATAAATTTAAAACAAAGACAATATTTTAATTTCGCTAGTTATTATGTGCATATTTACAAAATATACATATTATAATTATTATATGACGTAAACATGTTATGGTTGCATGACAATCACAATACAAATTCCATCAAGAAATAAAAATAATTGCAATATTTGAATTATTGCATAAACATAACATCAGGGAATCATATTGCCAAACATACTTATATTAAGAGAGCCAAAACATTATTAGTGAACCAAGTTATTATAAAAATACCAAGTCAGAACGTAATCTGTTCGTCACATACTTCGTGTAGGGTGTGACCAACTTTATTTTCTTACTTGTTTTTATTTACATTTAAATATATGTATCTAAATTTATGACTGCACAGAATAAATTTTGAATATAAATAGTTTGACTTGTCTTTCGCTAGTTTCAATTCAATTAGTTTTTGTTTGTTGAAAATTATTGGTATTTTGTGTTTATTATTGTAATGCTGAAAAACAATTGAAATGTACAAGAAACAATTTTTATTTCCTTTGTGTTTTCAAGATAATGTAAGCAAATGTATGCAATTCTATTAGTTAAAATCTTTCTGCAATAATTTTTTCATAAAGGCAAATTTTGAAACAGAAAATATCAATTACAAAATAACAACTATTTCATGATCAGTTCTATAAGAGGTTTGTACGAATTCATACGCAAATTTAAAGGGTTTGGAATTAAACTTAAGTATTTAAATTATTCAGTATATGTAGAAATTAATTCCAGGTATTAATTTTTTTTTTTGGTTATTTAGTAATGTTTAATAAAAAAATATTTTAAACGCTTTAATGACTGTAGTCATAACAACTTTTCAATGTCACACATTTGTATTACATATAAAAATAATATAAATCAAATAAATTCATTGTAAAATTTAAAGAATATTAAATTTAATATTTTTCCAGTAGCATCTTAATAGCACTGTATAAAATAACTTATAAACTATTTAATGATTAGAAATCAATACTTTATTTACAAGTTGATTGACTTTTATTTTGCACACAAACAATAACCACAGCCATGTCCTTCAAAATGCAGACTTTGTTAAGAAAGAAGAAAAAGTATTAATAAACTAAATAACATGCTTCATTTATGGACATTTTATGTAGATGCTGTGTTGATATTAAACTTGAAATGTCCTCTTATTATTTAGCTGGAAGCAGGACAAAAAACACGACTAAGCTCACTCATAAACCAAAATACATACTTAACAATTGTTGTCGAATGTAATTGCAACCAAATATACATACATATGCATATTTAACCCTTGTTGGTTTGGCTAATACTTAAACTTACATATATGCTTCGTGTATGTTTGTGTATTTATTAGGTTTTACTCGTACTATATGTTTTTCTTTCTCTTTTGATTGTTATAGAACATACTTTAGTCTAGACTTGTTTGGAAGGATTTTTAGCTATAAAAACCTATAAAATATTTTCGAAAGTTTTTTAATATTATATTGTGTGTATATGATTATTTGTACACATACATGTGTAAGTATGTATGTATGTTTTATTGTTATTGTATTTCATTTTTTACTTTGTGCAATAAATACATTTTATTTTCTTCTTGTTTGTTATATTTGTTTCTTTCTTTTTTTGCTGAAACTCTTAAAAGATCATATCTAAGATATTGTAGTTGTTGTTGTTTTTTTTTTATAAAATTTTAAGGAGAACTTTTTTCATAAGCAGCTGTATTTATGCAAGTACCATTATGTTTAACATGCTTTGCTTTGAGTATAAATATTTCATATGTAAAATATAAATACATTTTAAAATAAAATTTTAGCTGGAGTGTGCTGGAATCAAAACACTTAAAAAAATACTTAAACAAATAAACAAGATACTCTCTATATACTTTTTACACAATTACAATCATGTGTGTGTGTGTGTGAAAAAATATTTTTTTGAAAAGCTATATTGAAATTGAAACATTTTGAGATTTATTGTAAACTATAGAACAGAAAAATATTGTAAATAGAATTTTGTTAAACAAATTCTTCAAAATATTTCAGTAATTTTTAAATTTCTTTTGCTAAAGTTTTCCAATCAAAATGATATTAGTGAAATTTATATCCAATGTATGTCCGTAAGGCAGCTAAACGGCAATGACATACAAATTGTTTAAGGCTTTTTAACATTGGATTGTATCAATAATATACAATCCAACAATCCAACAATCGAACAATCCAACAATCCCACAATACAACTACAAAACAAAAAGAAACTAAACATGTCCATTGAAATTACAGCAAAACAAATGCCTGTGTCTATAAATTCAGTACGTATGGAAAGATTTTTGGATAATTTTATTGTTTGGTGCAAAAGTTTGTATGTACATACATACATATGTATGAATATCTATTTGTGCTGGCCGTGTGAGTAGAATGTTGGGGTGTAAATATTTAGCTTGAAGTCTGTGATAGTTATATATTTGTTGTATGTCTTTGTATTTGAGGTTTTTATGCCACAAAACATTTACAAATCACACACATCCTTCCTTACTACATAATACATATTTGTGTGTATGTCCATATAGTATAGATTTAATTTACTTTGATTTATGGCAATTGACATTATGAGTAGGTTTTCATATAAATATTTAATGAAACGTAAATTATGACAAATCTCTTAACACATACACATGTCACGTATATACCTTCATACACACATACATATAACTATAATAAATGTATATATGCACATACACTTTAACATTCCTAACACATTCTTGTACAAATGTCTGTGTGTAATACAAAAACATTTAACTAACACTCTTAGGGTAATAAATATACTTTTCATACCGCACAATCTGATTAATGTCCTTAAATTTTTATATTTTAGTTTGCTTTTATAATAAATACTTAGGAATTTCAATATAATACAAACCAACATGTGTCTGAATGTTGATACATATATAGATATATGTAAGTAAGTAAGTATATAAATTACATTTGTGTATTTAGGGAGTATTTTATATTTATACAGATACTTTCTGTCCTGACACAGAATTCCATTCGGATGATAATTTTTATTTTTAGATTTGCAGAAAAAATATTTTTGAAATTGAAGCATTTTCAAGAAACATGGCTTTAAAGCAATTTTTTAACTAAAGTAGAATAGAAAAGTGATAAATTTTTACGACATATTTTTTCATCACATTTGTACTGAGGATTAGTTCAAGTAGTTCCAACAAAACCAAGGTATTTAATATTTATTGTTTGCACAAACTTTTTAGGTTATGCTTCAAAAACTTTAACTTTAACTCTTTAACTAAGCCAACTTATTCTACTAATTAACATAATTTTTATATATACCGCGCAACTTGTTTGCCTTATACAATTTTTTATCTTCTTTTTACTTTCAACAGCTTGCTATTTCGATTTGCTTTTCTCAGCTGCATTTTCCCCAAGTACAGAATTGTTGCAATATCCTTCTGTTAAAATTCATATTCTCATTTTAACTCATATTCTCATATGAAACTCCACTTATATTCTATGTATACATTTACATGCCTATAATAAAAACATCCACAGACTTTTTCTATATTGATTAAAAGTAATTTATATTTATTTACTATTATTTTTTCTTCTTCGACAATTTCATTTAACCCAAGGTTGTATGAATGTTTTACTACAATATTTGTTTATACTTTTGTATGTACAAGATGGTATTAGAATTTATCGAGCTTTTAAATATAGGTTGTTTGGTTTATTTATTAAAAAGGTCAATAAAATGTCACTTAATTTAATGTTTGAAAATAGTTGGTGATATTGTCTAATCAAATTTATTTATTTTATGCATTAGAAATACTTGATATTGATACTCTGGCTAGTGTCTTGAACTTTTATAAAGGAAATTTGATTTCCTTTTACTTGTTAAAACATGGATTTTAAATTTTGGTTAAATTAAATATATATTAATCATACGCCACAGTTGTTGAGCAAAATAAAACAGTTTTTCTTATATGGGTGGTTTTGTAAAATACAAGTTTTTCTAAAAAATAACAAACAAAATAAAATAAATTCAGGAAATACATGTTGTTATTTGGGTGACCAGATAAATTAACATTAACAGTTTTGGCACAAATTTTTATTAAATATAGAATGTTTTTAATTAAAAAAATTTAATATATGTAATTTAAATCCCTAAAACTTCCCATTAAATATAATCAAAAACTAATTATTATGAAAACAAATTAATTGAATATAATAACCAAATTGCATGTCAGCCGAATTGATAAAAACACTATTGATATGAAGTTTTTTTTTTTGCTATTTTTCATTTGTTTTCATTCTACTAATTGACAAAAGACAAATGTTTTTCCAATTATTGCAGTTTAAATACTATAACTACATACATATATAAACATTGTGGGAAAAAAACAGTTGCATAAATATTTTCAACTTGATGATATTTTCCCTGGAAATACGAAAAAAAAATTAAAAGCAAGATAACTTTATTATGTGTTAAAAAGAAATATTTAAATTTGTAATGAAAATATTTTAATTGTGTGTGTTTTTAAATGAATGTATTAATATATTAACTCAGACCAAAATGTATATTTATATTGAACGTATACTTACAATCACACTTATGTGAATAAGAACATTCAAACAAATAAAAACAATCTCAATACTCTTAAAATAACTGCAAGCAAAACAGTTAAAATTTATAGCCACAACAGTAAACTTTTGACACTGAACAAATTAAGTATGTATAGTAAAATACATACATATACATACAAACATATGTATACTATATACATTCATATTATTAAACACAGACAAACATGAATTTACATATACGAGTATGCATTGGAGTTATCTCTATGTGCTACTATGTATTAGGTTGGTACGGTTTGTATAAAATATAAAATTTAACCATAATATGCCACTCAACAAATAACACTAGTACAGATAATAATTTTACTTACAATATTACTTTAAAATTGACAATTTTTTTTTTAATGTGAAAATTTTCATATTTTCTTTTGACGCTAATCTACTACATATGAGATAATAGTTTTTTATCATAAAAATTCACGCTCATTCATATAAAACAAAACATACAGACGCATTTAATATAGTACATATATGTAGGTACATATGTATGTTTGTAGTATGTAAGTATGATAAAAATAAATAATAAAATTATTTTGTTAAAGTCATTTCTTGTTGCCGCTTTGACCAAAGAAAAGATACACCATGTTCTCAAATGATCGTTTCATACACACATAAATATATATATGGTGAATTTCACGTCAAGTGACCCAATTTTAAAAATCGAAGTCTTCCGATTTGGATGAAATTTGCATCAAGGTTAGTACTCTATTGGATAGTAGGCCAGACACATATTTTCAGCTCTATGAGTCAAGAAGTGTTGGAGTTAGAGGGGGTCAAAGTTGGACATTTTGGTCATACAGGGTTTTTTTAAATGAGTGTAACTTTTCACCTCTTGGTCCTAGAAAAAATTGTCCAAAAGACTTTAGATATCTATTTCTTCAATTATTCCAAAAATTTTAAAAAAATAAAAAAAAATTTTTTTGATTGAATAAATAGCTATCTAAAGTCCTTTGGACAATTTTTGCTAGAACCAATAGGTGAAAAGTTACACTCATTTAAAAAAAACCTGTATGACCAAAATTGACCAAAATATCCAATTTTGACCCCCTCTAACTCCGGCACTTCTGGAGTGATAGAGCTGAAAATTTGTGTCTGGCAAATTTCATCCAAATCGATTTTTAACATTGGGTCACTTGACGTGAAATTCACCATATATATGTGTATATATAAAATATATATGTATATATAAACACATATATAATTACTTATGTAATGCTGAATAAATAGTTGCACGAATATGCATTTATCTGTCTATATTTATATATAAGAAATAAAGCTAATGTATATACTGTATGTTGCCAATATTAACAATAATAAGTCAATGTGGTAACAAGTCAATCTTGTATATATGTATATATCCTTTTGTGTGAGTAAATGGTAATCCATAATCAATCATTTGTATGACATTTTAGTTTTAAACACTACAATTATAAATTTAATTGCAGCATTAAAATTTAATTTTTTTGATAATTTTTTCCAATGTCAAAAAAAATAAATAATTATAAATTGAATGGCAGCATTAAAATTTAATTATTTTTGATAATTTTTTCCAATGTCAAAAGAAAATAAATAATTCCCTATTAAAAAAAATTTTAAAAAAAATATTTTTTCTAAATTTTATTTCTTCAGCTGTGGATACGATAATCGTAATAAATTAATATGCATAAGTTCTGAAACGTTTCTAAAATCAATTCCATATTCTAATAGCTGGCATAGATAATAAAAAGAATAACTAAAACTTAACAAATTTATAAAATATATACTTATATACAAATATAAATAACTAAAATTATCTCCGAGAACTTTAATTTTTAGTTGCATTATTTGATTTTAAAGAAGATGTCTAAAAATTTATCGCACTGTGTAATGTGAAACAAAAATACAAACTGTCTTTAATTTCATTCTGATTAAAATTTTAATTTTTTTCTTAAACAAGATTGTATTTTGCACATGATTGAATTTTATATAACGGTATAAATACATATGTATATATATACATATATCTATGCATACTAGACTATTGAAAATACATTTAATTGCGAATGGTAACTCAACCTAAAGTTGATGTTTTACTTAAAAAAAAACTATTTAATTTACAAACACTCTTTTTGTTATTCTAGTTTAATGATATTTTTTTGAATATGTTCTAGTCTGCTGAAAACCGTTAGTATGTTGGCCCTTTCTTAAAAAAGTATTTACTATATGTTTTTCAGTTTCTTAAATATGGAGTAAAATATTATATACAAATGTACATTGTATGTATGAGGACTTACATACATACATTCACAAATTATATCAATACCTAGTGTTTATGTTATCGTATTTTATGATGTTTTATTAAAAAAATCTGTATATTCATACACATATTTGTTGTTACTCCAGTGAACACATATACAAATGAAAAGTATATACCTATACACACACCTATAAAAACGAATAACGAACTACCTTGTTTATACAACTACTGCTGCATTTATACCTATACTACCACTGTAGTAATAACAACAAGAAATATTAAATAAAGATACATTTATTTAATATCATTTTACCTAAAAAAACAATGTATGAATATGTTTCTACGATCAATATTCATTATTACTTGTATGGTGCTGAATAAACATTCATTTGAATGTAGATATCCCAGCAGGTCTAGTTACTTGCGATTTTATCCCTCATTGGGATCACCACTAGTTACAGAATGAGTTACTATTTATTTTAATATGAGCATGCCCTAGGCCGAATGATAATTGATTCTGAAATATCCTTTAATGTGACTACATCCTTTGATGACGACTAACTTTATATTGAATGTATAAAATAACCAAATAAATTCTCTCTATATAATTACATTTACTTTTTTAGCCCATGCAGAGCTGCCGGGAAATTTATATACATGTGAGTATTTATTGGTAAGTGATTGGTAAAAATTTCTTTATATTTTTATTATCTGTATGTAAAAATTTTTACAAAACCTGAATTGTTGAAAAGATTTTACTAAAACAATTCATGTGTAATGCGAATATATAGATTCTGATTTGTTGTGTGCACTTTGTTTTATATGATATGCAACTAACATGTGTAAATTTAAATATGAATTTTTTTAAACTATGATTACGATGTGAGAATGGATTAGGTAAACGAGAGGAAATTTTAAGTTCAAAGTAAACAAGTAAGAAAGTATAGTCGGTCAAGCCCGACCATATAATACCCTACACCCAGTATATGTATAAAACAGTTTTTCAGAAATGTGCGCTATATGGGAGATATGACCTATTATGGACCGATCTTCACGAAATTTGTAAATATGATTTAGCTTCATTTACTACTCATTTCTGGTGAAATTTATTTGCATACTTGCATAATTCAAATATTTATGATCGGTAAACCCCAATTTCGGGAGGACATTTGTATGGGGGCCAGGTGAAATAATGGACCGATTTCCACCAGTTTCAATCCTATCTATCCTTGGGTCGAAAAAATACTATGTACCAAATTTTATCGAAATATCTTTAAAATTCCGATCTGTACTCTGCGCACAAGCTTTACGTGGACAGCCATTCAGCCAGCCAGACGGACGGACGGATGGACAGACGGACGATCTGAGTCGATCGGTATACTTTAAGGTGGATGCTGGACCAATATTTCTGGGCGTTACAAACATCAGCACAAATCCAATATACCCTCCCTACTATGGTGGTGTAGGGTATAAAAAGCTGACCCATTGGATTTAAAGTATGTGGATCTCTGGAAATAAACACACATTTACAGTGTAATATTTCCATGTCACACTGTTTGTCTATAGTCGAATTTAATTTTATTATTCATAAAACAAACTTTTATTACAGATAATTAAATCAAGAAAAGTCAATTCAATACTCTATGATACCTTGTTGTTCAATAACAGAAAGTAAAATATTATTTATTTGAAACAAAAAAAAAAAAAAAGAATTCTAGATAAGCATGTACTATTAATTTAAGAAACTATTATTTAACTTTAATATTTTTGTAGCAAGTTTAATTTAAATAATACTTGCATAATTTTTCAAATATTTATGCAATACTCAACCAATTGTATGTGAATGAGGTTATACGTTTAAAGACATATTCATATAAGATCAAAAATTATCTTTATTAAAGAAAGTTATAAACTAAAACGACTTAAGAGCGCAATTATGAAACTAACACTTAATTAAAACTCATTGTTTAGGCATAAAGAGATCATGAGAGAGGGATACATGTTATGCTCCTTTATTCTCTGTTATAATCGGATCAGCTATTGATTGTGATTTTTATTTATTATTTGATCATTTTTGTGAACTTTGTTGATATTTATATATAAATAACCGATTATGTTCGGCCGCTGATTCCTATGATTGTCTACTAACAGCTTAGAGTACATTTATCGAACATTAATGCGTCCCTGCGCAATACAAATTTTTCTTGGGAATTTTTTAGAATCAATAAATTTATAATCGAGTCTAATTACTATAATTGTAGATAATTAAAATTCTAAATAAATTCACTTCACTTTTTATGTGAAAAACTTACTTTATAAATGAGTCTTATTGTTAAGCTGATTTAATTAATACTTCCGTTGAGATTGCAAATTAATTAAATATGAAATAAACATAATATTTGTACATAATATTTATTACATATCAGAAAGAAATGTGTCATTCAAAAAATATTGTGTTGAATTTAAAATAATGGATTTTTTTATTTATAAAAAAAATTAATCAGAAAGAAACAACATCAAAACCTACTTTAAATACATTTTTGAGCAAATGCCAACATATTAAACAATTTCAATACATAAATACAGGCTCCTTAAAGTCTAAACATTTCAACTTATTTCAAGCATAAATCTATTATGAAAAAACATATTTTTTGGCATAAAAATGTTTATTGATTTCAGAAAACAAAATAGAATATTACGAAGAAATAAAACAAAAACAAATACTCGCATAGAGACATAACCCTTAATATAAGTTAACAAAAATAATCTTATCTGGGTTGTAGGGGTACGAGTGAGTATTTCAAAAGAAAAGTGTCTTAATCTACAAAAGTCTTGTGGCGCCAACATTATTACTTTAGTGAGTATGTAGTTATAAAAATGTATAAGATACAATAAGGCCAAAACAAAGCAAACAAAATCAAAGCAATAACATGCTCTTGCCATAAATGTTATGACCCTAATGGTCACTTAAGTAATTTCAATGGTTGGTTGTGAAAGCATCTTTGTTCATTGGAAATGGTCAATTTATCTCTGGTTTCTGCTCAAAAAAAGACAACAAATTTGTAAGTCTAAATAGAATTTATTATTCGTTGCTTAGAAAAACTTACCGCATATACACACATCAATATGTTTTCATCACAGCCTTTGACTTTGATCGCACTAATCGTTCATAAAATATTGGCTTTTTGTTACGAACAAAGTTATTTCCCATATTATACCATACTTTTGTTTTTATTTCAATGTATTTCATACGGATGAATTGTTTAAACGAAAATATAAAGCAAAAAAAAATGATAACAAGACCTTTTTATTCGTACTTATTTATTTATGTATTCATATATTCACATTTATTAGAAGCTGTTGTATAGAATTATGTAAAAATTTTAAATAGAATTAAAAGAAAAAAATCTTATCCAATTTTAACAAATATTTATGAATTTTTATATATTTTTTTTACTTACTTAAGAAATTCCTAAGGTGTGGCCTTTTTCAATTTGAAATGTTATTATAATATATTTAACACTCAGTTAAAGACTTGTAATTTCAGGTACCCTTCTACAATTTAGTTCGCTATAAATATTTAAAAAAGAAATTCTGTAAAGGAAGGACACTGATTCGAATCAAGTATATGAAAAACTGAGTAGCTCTGGCTATACTCATGCGTTACGAATGTGGAAATCAAAACATGTGTAAGACGGAGGGTTAAGGAATGTTCTTTATCACCAGAATCGAAAAATAACTCGTCCACAATTGCATTCAACAGAACTTAATATCTTTGTTGAGTTGAAAATGATTTCTGTTTATATGTCATGACTTTTACAAATTTGTGTTTGTTGTTTATGCGTAGGGTGAAGGTCTTTGTTTTCTTTTCTATTATACCTCAACATAACTTTTTATGTTAAAATATATTTAAGTGTATATTTATTTTGTTCGCAAAACTTTTTGTTGTCTTCAAGAGTGTAGGTGTATATTGCCTAAGAAACCCAGAAAAAGATTTACTTATACTCGAAACCTTTTCTTGTAACTATTATGTTGTCTTACTAGCAGCCATCATACTCGTACATAGCACACGTGTACGCAATATTTAATAAATATTATATTGCAGTATTGATGTATGCGTAAGATTTTTAATTTGGTTAGATATCACTTTACCAATTAAATATACGATTTAGTATGTTTTCTAGCTCAATATATATGTAGATATAAATTAATGTTCTAGCTGAACGACAAGATTTATTTTGTTAGGAAACGAAAGAATACACCATGTTTTTTCAATATTTTAAACATTTTGATGAAGCAGACAATTTTGTAAAAAGCGGTAAGAATATTTTTATAAAAAGCAATATTTATTATTGTGATTTAATTTTAAGCTTCTGGTTTAAATAGTAAATGATTTATTTCGAGTGAAAAGAAAAACCTCTTCAATTTTATAGGTTATTCAATATTTCATTTTAATATTGCAAAATAACAATTCTTAAGTTTTTGTTCTCTACCAAACAAATTCCATAAACTTTCACTTGCTGTACACACATATTTAATTAAAAAAAGGAGAGGGAGAAAGAAAATTTTCTATTAAACAAATATTTTTATAAGCAATCATGTTATAATAAAACAACCTTCTCCCTCAAACTAAAACAAAAAGATTGCAATAAAATACCTTAAACAAACAAAAAACAACAAATAGTTTACTTAACGTTATTTTTTAATTGAAAACTGTATAACGTCCAACAAATCATAACTATTTGTTTCTTTTGCTTTTGTTTCTTCTACGTGTTGCAGGGGCCAAACTAACTATGCAACCAATAACAAAAAAAAACAACAAAACGTGTAAAACAAAATAGTTCAAACTAAAAAATACACACAAACATTCCTAAGTTTTTCTATTTTTCCTCAACTTCCTTTCATTGTTGGCCAGGAAATAGTCATAGTTGTTGCTGTTAGTTGTTGTTATTTCATTCAATTGCAACACCGTGGAAAACGTGATGTTAGCTGCCACAACACTAACCATATAATTGGCTAATGCTGTAAACAATGATGCAAGGAAATACTTGCACACTCAGATTTGTCGAGTTCGATTGCATCTACAAACAAACAGCCACCATTTAAGCAGCCATCGCAAGCCATGAACATGCAACTGTCAGAAAAGTATACAAATTTTACGAAACTTTAATGAAAACATTGTAGATTCGAAAGGTCTTGGCAACATATCATCTGCAACTGGGTGTTAGAATAATGTTGTTAATTATTTAAAAGCTTGTTTCCTTATTTACTCTTATATGGAGAAATAAGTATAACTATAAGCCCTGCCATCTAGAAATATTTAATAACAAAAGTAAGACCTTTAGATTTAACTGACATTAAAACATTTTACAAAACAAATAGTCATGAGTAATTTTAAGTAACTTTTGTTAACTAATCAAGACATAATTTTATTCATGTTAATTTTGATTTAAATTTAAATATTGAAAAAATACTTAAAAAAATTAATATCTTAAAATCTGCAACATGCAATTCAGAAACGCACCAAAAACACTTAATAAAAAACATTAAAAGCTCTCATGCATAACACGTCAAGAAACGTGTAATATTTAATAATCCACCACACAGCCTTTAGCAAAAGAAAAACAATTCTAACAACAACATTCTCATACACATAAATTATGATTTCGTTACAAGAAAAACATATACAGAATTATAAATGTTTGACAAACTCTAGTAAAAAGTATAAACCTTCTAAGTTTCGACTTTAAGTCATTTAAATCAAAAGTTCAAGTGTTTTTGTTGATGTTGCTCACTTATTGCAAGACTGAGACAAATAAAAATTTAAGTATTCTTTAAGTAATTTAAGTTTTGTGCTAATGTTTTATTATTTCATATAATATGTAATTCTAATTTAACCAAATTTGTATATCATAATAAAGTGGCATTGAAAAAATTTTTTGTGAAAGATGTATTTTTTGAGTTGTGACAGTTTTGCATTGAGTAAAGGCCCAACCATAATGTGCATAATCTAGTGTAAGCCAACTTAAGCAACTGTGCGAATACATGTTAAACGTATGTAATAAACCATAATGCACTTAATGAAACTTTTCGTCAAGTTTCGTCCAATGTCATTTGCTTAAGCAAAGTGCCAAACTGAACGCACTTTCCGTACGGAATCGTCTGTTTTTTGATTTCATTAAAAAAAAGTAAAAAAAATTAAAATGCAAAATCAAGAAATAAATGAGGAATCGGCGTTCATTTTTAATTTAATTGAAAATGTGCAAAAACACAACTGCCTGTACGAGAAGAGAAGCCGCTTTTACTTTAACAGAAATGCTAAAGAAAAGTCTTGGCAGCAAGTAGCAGAAATTTGTAGCAAAAGTAATATGTATATATAGTACATATGAAAGTGTTTGTTAGTTTTTTAGTTTTAGCAGTTTTTACTGTTTGCAAATTTTCAATTAAATAAAACATAAAATAAACAAATACAGGGCTGTAATTTTTGGTACTTTTTAATATAAAGTACTCGCAAAAACATAAAATACTGCACAAATATACAACAAGGGTTACATGCATCTTAAATTCATGTAAGTACATTATGGCCACCTAAAAGTCTTGTTTAATTTACTTATGCATTTGACAGACTTTTCGTTCATTTTTGACTTTAGCTTTGTGTATGATTGCATGTATGCTCATAACACTCTTACTAGCTATTTGCGTTATTTTTTTTTTCAAACTACAATTTAAAAATTCTCTAATGAATAAAAGTCAAACAGATTTTCAAATCAAAAACTTTCTCATGTACAATTTAAATGATTTATACAACAGACACGTGTATCATGTTGTTGGTATTTATTTAGTTTAAGTCTTATCTAGATACAAAAACAACAAAATGAAAACTGTGTGATATTAATTAGAAAAATAAAAATCTTTGCAATTACAAAAATCTCATAATAATTGTTAACTAAAACTATACAATCATCTGTGGATTTATATGCAAACGTTTGCAGCTGTATGTATATATGTTGGTATGTACGTTTCTATGTATGAGTATTTATACAGGTTATATAAAAAGAAAACTATAAAACAATAACAATATCTACGTATTCATAGTTGTAGATAGCAAGAAAATTATCTTTAGGGCATCATAGACAACACAAAACAAATGAAATCATAATAATGAATGCCTGTTACACGGATTGAAAGATAGCAATGCAAAACTACACACACTCGCATCCACATCCAATGAAAAACTCGCAACCATGAAGAAAGAACAACTTGTAAATGAAATTTAAGTATGCATTAACCGCCATCACAAAGCCGCTACAATATGAACGATTTAAAGTAAACTCTTTTCAAATAAGAGCAAATTACTTTTACCTGCAAAATTCTCAAATGAAGAAATTGCTCTGCTATAAAAATTACTCATACGCACTAAAATATTTATGAAATATTGCGTATACTTACTGGTGGCTATGGCCTCTTCCTGGTGCCCTGTACACATTTTGCACCTAAGTATTTTAAATTTTGTTCTCAAAATATAATTTAATAAATTAATGCTCTTCATTCGAATATAATCCTTCGAATTGTCAAACAATTTCTTACGAATAAAGAAAAATTTTAATAATTTTATGTAGAATAATTGAATAAAACTTAATTGTTTTCTTATTATATTTTTCCCAATAATTCTAAATTTTATGACAGTATTTCAAACTGCAGAAGACAGAAGAAAATGCCGTCTTACGAAACTACAATACAATATTATATATATGTAGATATATTTATATTTTCAGAAATCCGACAAATAATTAAAGTAACAGGCACTCTTTCAATCACTGTATATGAGTGGATCGATAACTATTTCTAAATACATATGTATAAATAAATGTTGCTGCGAAAAGTTATATGTAATTAAAAAAAAAATATCTTTATATTTTAGTAATAAAAGGACAGAACAAAGGGTCCACATACATTTACCCCCTGGCCCACGATGTCGAACGATAACGTTCGCTTAGATAAGACTTAAGACACAAACTTTTTATCGTATCTATTTTTTACTCAATCAATTTTGTTTATTCCACAATCAAGTTTGTGTCTTAAGTTTTATCTAAGCGAACGTTATCGTTCGACATCGTGGGCCGGGGGGTTAATAATATGTTGGCAAAATAACGACAGAATCGTTATTATGAATGTGGTGTTGAAATTTTAACGAATGTTATATTGATGATAACGCTGATGACTTTGTTGATATACATAGATGCTGCTACTAAAGGCCTCAAGGCTATAAAAAGCAACTGAAGTTATTTAGGAGCTCTTCGAAATCAACTACGCACAGTTTCTGGATAATTTGCAAAAAATGGTATTTTTACAAACAATAGATCAGTACCAAATTTCTGTGGTAGGGAGCACAAATATTTTTATGAAAAGCTGCCGTTATAGTTACAATTATACTTACAGTTGTATAAAAATACATGTTCATATAACAATGAGCTTAAACTGTAGATAAAATAAACAGCGAAATAACAACAAGAACAGCAATTACAACAATAAGAACAATAAGACCAACAAATATTACACAAACAGCAGAAAAGTTTTACGAGCACGTTCATTCATTTCACATCAAGCGAATAAAATGTACAACAACATCAACCAAACTATGTACATTTAGTACACACTAGTTAAAATAAAATCTCATAATTCCATTCTATTGTTTTATCTTGTATTATTGTTGTTGCTGTTGCTGCTGCTACTTTTGTTGTGATTAATGCCTTCGGGTAATGGAAAGTAATTGAGTTTTTTTCTCTATACAGTCATTTGTTAGTTTTCTACTCTATTCTAGTCACTTCTATTCCTCTATCGTTCCTCTCTCTCTCTCTCTCTCTTAATGGCATAGCAGCGTACGAGTATGAATTATATGTATGTGTATGAGCAAAAATATCAACAAAAAGCTGACTAAATAGGATAAATATGTATTTTAAATTACTGTTGTATTTTAAGTTTTAACACTTTGATCTCTAGGTCCTGCTGCTGCCACTGTCACTGCTTTTCTTTCTATACTTTTTTTGTTCTTTTTGAAGAAAAGCGCAAAAAAGTGGCAACATCATTATATAAGTACATTAGGGTAGTCCTTTTGAAATTTCGATACTCCGAATACTGAACATTTTAAGAAAATCGGCTAACATTTTATTTAAAGTCTTATCTTTGGGTCAAACAATTTTAAAAAATTAATATTGAAAAACTAAGCTAATTAAACATTTTTTTGTATTTCATGTTAAACTCTTACACTCTTTTTGTTAAAAGGAAATTTTTTTCAGATTAACCTATTTTCCATGTAAAGCCCACCTGAATATTTATTTCTGACACACATAAAAAGTCATGATCAGATATAAAAATGCATGCTATTACTTATGTATACGTTAATACTGCACTAGAATATTTATTAAATTGGGATTGTGTATGATACCATCGTAGAAATCAGCACCATCTACACATTATACGATTTTGCTTAAATTTTCTGTATTTACTTTTTAAATGACGGAGAACAGTTTTAGACCTTGAACAACAATACAAAAACTGTCAAATAAGGGCAACTCTAATATACTCATTTCAAAAGTCTTAAGGTTAAATCATCATCATCGTAATGTTAAAAACAAACAAATTTGTGTTAAGCGTTTAATATAAAAAGCAAACATGGCTGTTACTTGTTTCCAAAAATTGACTTGAGGGCAAATTAATTAATTATTAATTAATTGATAGTATTGCTAATGAAAGGCGTGAAATTTTCACAAAATAGGTTTGTTTTGTATTTGATTTCCTGACAATGAAAGCAGAAGAATTTTAAATTGGAAACTCATTAACAGATTGCCCAAATAACGCAGAGCATTCGATGCAAAATGCTTGCAGGCAAACGTGTGGCAGAAAAGGTAAAGTATTTTTTATTAACAAGTAAGCAAATGAAGGAGTTACAAAAAGCCACGGCAGTTAAAGTATTGCAAAAAAAACAATTCTGTAATAGTTGAAAGAAAAATTCTAAAAGATTTTAAACTTTTCAACAAGAAAATATTTAACACAAGTATCTTGGATATCAAGTGCAAAATTTGGGCTAAAGTTATAAATATTAAAAATGTTTTCATTTCAATTGAAATTAAAACTTAAAACCAACATGACTGTAAACAATAATAAAAAAACGCCACTTTGAAGGGCAGGAACAAAATAAACCTTTAAATTATTTACAAAATAATTTTGCTATTGTTAAATTTAAACTTGATTGGCCAAAGATTTTTGTTTCAAGAATATTTTCATTCTAACTCTTGTAGCAATGGCATGTCGTGCTTATTCGTACTTTTGTTGTCTTTCTTTTAGTCTTTCAGTTTTATTTTGGCCAAAAAAAAACACATACACTCACAAAATATTCTGACTTGTTGTTTAATTCAAACACGTGCATGTCATCATGAAATTTTCAATACATACATGAACATATTTTTGTTGTTATTTTGCTGCTTTATTTATTTTTCTTTGCTCTGCTTCCGTGTTGTTGTGCTCTGGACTTTTTATTTACTGTTGAGGTTTCCATTGTTTTGTTGTTGTTTCTCTCTTTGCAATTTCTTGCTGATTTCTTTTCCGATGGCAAAAAATATATCAAAGACATATTCGTGAGAAAACCCATGACTTTTGTTTAAGTTTTAAAAATGCAAGACATATAAACTCTTCCATCATGTCCCTGCATCCGCTATGTAATGTGAGTGTAAATATGTATTGTATGTATGTGTTTAAGAACTTAAGGAATGCACATTTGTGGGTGGTTTTCAGTGCAAAGAAATTTAATACAAGACAATTTTAAAACGAAATTTAACACACATGCAGCTGCTCTTGTTGCACTTGCCTGCATGATGAAATTTCATAAAAGGACCGTTCAAGACGGAAACGGAAGTAATGTGTCAAACAAAGTCTTGTTATGCATTTTTATGACTTTTGTTAAAGATCCCCTTCAGTTGTCATTCCAAAAGAGAGACGAAGCAAAATGAAATAAATGAAAAATTTATTATTATGTCAGTTGTGATGATTGTCTAACTGTTTCACATTTTTAACTAATATAAATACAAGGCATGTGTTAAAAAATTAAATCAATATGTTGGCATAAGTTTGTATGTTGGTATGAGTAACATTTCTTCTTAGTATTTTTTTAGTTTTTCGAATTAAGTTGAAATTCGTTTTCTGTTTAATAAATATTTTAGTTTATGTTACAATTTTTATTATTCTTGGAAAATCTTAATATTTTGTGTAGTTGATAAATACACGATTTTAAACTTTCCATGTAAACATGATAAAGTATGAAAGAAAACTTGCGAAATTTATTTGTTTTTTTGCAGTAAGAAAAACTTTAAAGTTATCAAGTTTTTAATTTTCTTTTCTGCCGATTTTAATATCCAGCTAAAAAAAGTATAAAATAAAAGTAAAAGTTTTATTGCCATATACTATAAATAGTTTATAATATTCTGTTAAACCTACAATGGCCTTATCAAATACAGATTCTTTTTTATCTTTTACAATGTTGTTGTATTTTATTTTTTTGTTTGTTTTTGTTAAGCCTTAACAAAACAATTGCTGGAAATTCTATTTACTGGATGGCGTTGTTGTAGCAACAGCAGCAACTGTATATTTAACTGTCAACAACATAATAACATTGTCTTAACACAAACAAAAACAACAGTTTACAACAATGCACAAAAAAAAAAGACTCAAAACGAAACTTATTTTGTCTTACATTTTGTATTATTTTTGAAAGTTGTTCGTTCCTACTAAATGCATTTACTTATTTTATGTTGTTGCATGCAGCAACAAAAAGGCAAACAAAAAACAACAATATAAAAAAGCTGAAGAGCACAACAACTGTAAATATCTAATAGAGCATATAACATAAACATTAAATAATGTTGCTCGGCTGCATGCTTTCCGGACTAACTCTATTTATCCGACTGTTTATCTATTTGTCTGTCTCTCTGTCGGTTGATATTATTGTACAGCTTTCTGAATGTCTGTCGAGTTTGTTTGTATATTTGTCTGACGGTTTTCTTGCTTGGCTGCCACTTCAATGGTTGGCCACTTGCACAAGTGGTTAAACACTAAACTTTATTTATATGAACAGCAATCTTTAGTTAAAACCAAGGAACAACAAAAAGACACACTTCTTTCTCAGCTCATCCTTTAAATAAGTTGGGATGTTTTAGATCTTTTTGTTTTTCCCTTAAGCAGTTATAACCAGTTATTTGGATGAAATTGTTATAAATATTTTCAGTGCAAGATTTTTGCAGTCATATGTTATCTTAAACATGGCAAATGGTTTTGTCAATTTAAAAGCTCGCTCTAAAAGAGGTGGAAAATGATAGCGAAACAATTAAAGTTTCCAATATAAATCTAAACAAGCAACTGTGGTAAATAGAAAGTAGCATAAAAACAAAACATATTTTTAAAACTAAATGTTTATGCACATTATCAACTAATTTGTTGACAAAACCTTATTTATGTTAATAAATTATTCTATCACCTTTTCACTACTTTTTGTGAAAATATTTATGGTGTCTACGTAAATCCCGCCATGCTATTTAATTAGATTTATAACAAATTTACATACAGCTACTACTATAGCTACGCAAACATCCCTGCAGTTTTAAAGACTTTTTATTTTTTTATTTTAATAAATGGTGTGCAAAATATCTAAAAGATGAACAGATGAACATGAGTACAATATAAAAGAAATACATACTTAATTCTTAAAAATCATCAAGCACTAGTAACTTCTTTAAAATATTTTAATCCAAATTGTATCAATTGACCCCTTCGAAATGGGAGGAAAATAGTTTTAAGCGCTGCCGGACTATTAAATATAATGAGCATTTTGTAGTTATATGGGTGTGTGTGTGTGTAGCTTGTAACAGTAAATAAAATAATATTAAATGAAAGAACAAAGCATACTTTGAGGCTGTGGCAGCAGTAAGAAGGAATATTAACAAGAATAAGTAAATGAAAAACATATTTAATATATTGTCATTTAATTTAATGCCAAGGTTTACAAATCATTAGTAACACAAGCATAAATAATAATTTTACAAGCTAAATATACATTAGTTTAGTTGTCATTCTCATCTCTCCTTATTTTTTCACATCTTTTTACTTTTTATTTTTTATTTGTATCTAAATGGCAAATAAATCATTTTAATGACACACAGCACTGACACTCAAATAAAAAATATGTAAGAAATTTACTGTCTAAAGGAAGTCGCAGAATGAATAGAGCTGTGAAAAAACAAACATATTGTGGAATTGTTGTAATAAGAAAAAATTATTTAATATAAATTTTTATTGTCTGCAAATGAAGTAAGACCAAAAGAAAGCAACATTAATGATGAAAATTAAATGTAATTAGGCGTATCAAAAGAAATTAAATAAAACAATTTAGTTTGTGTGTGCATGAGAGGGCATAAAGTCTAAATATAGGCCTAATTATTAAAAGACAAATAGTGCTTTCGAAAATGATGGACAGAACTTATAAATTAATGATTACTAAATATATATAAATACAATGCGGTGGAAATATTTATAAAAAAATATAACTTAAGGTGTATGAATAAATAAAAAACAATTAAGGTACAATTGAAGTTTACTTTCAGAAAACATTGTATATAATACTAATACTAAAACTATTATTCATTGCAATGGTATACGAGGTCTGATCAAAAAATAACCGTTAGTTTAAATTTGTGCAAAAAGTATTTATTTATTCATCAATTACTTATCTTATCCCCTTCATTATAATCCCCTTCAGATATAATACACTTATGCCAGCGTTTTTTCCAATCCTCGAAACATCGCCAACAGATCCTGTTTCGATTTTTCTTTTATCTCCTCAATTGTAGTAAAACGCTTTCCTTTCATCGGTGTTTTCAGTTTTGGAAAGAGGAAACAATCAGCAGGGGCCAAGTCCGGTGAATACGGTGGTTGAGGTGGTTTTGTTTTTGGCCAAAACCTCACGCACAAGCATCGATGTGCGAGCTGGTGCGTTATCATGGTGCAAAATCCACCACTGCTTCGCGCAAACAGCGCATAACTTCAAGGTAGTATTCTTTATTGACCGTACGACCTTGTGGCAAGAATTAATGATGCAACACGCCATTGCAGTCGAATAAAACACTAAGCAAAACCTTCACATTTGACCGAACTTTTTTCGTGCTTTTTTCAATCTTGGGCTTTGGTTTCAATGTCATAGTCATATACCCTTGCTTCGTCACCAGTTATGACCTTTCTGAGGAAATCTGGATCGTCGTTAACGATGTTCAACAGCTCCTGAGCGATGTCCAGGCGACGTTGTTTTTGCTCAAAACAAGTTTGGAACAATCTTTCGCTGCCGCACGTTTCATGCCTACAACATCCGTAAAAATTGCTTGGCATGAGCCGAAGGATATGCCAACATCATCAGCAACCTCGCTGATAGTGATTCGATGATTATCCAAAATCGTTTTCTTCACTGCTTCAATTTTTGTATCGGTTGTTGACGTGTTCGGGCGACCAGGACGAGCATTGTCATTGACATCTTCTCGGCCTTCCTTAAACCGGTTATACCACAATTGAACTTGTATTCTGCTCATAGTAGACTCGTCAAATGCCACAGTCAACATTTCAAATGTCCTTGCTCATTTAATTTCATTTTTTACACAAACCTTAATACAGTTTCTTTGATCCACTTTTTCGAATAGTAAAAAATCGACTAACCTTTTGATCTGTCAAAAACAAACTGACAATGCAAAATGGCTGATATTACAAACATATACAACAAACATGTGTACCAACATAACAGAAAAAAATCCGAAAACCGAACATACGTAACTCACGAAATTTAAAAATAACGGTTATTTTTTGATCAGACCTCGTACATGGTATACAAATAATGGTCTACTTTAAGGTTATGAAATAAACAAACATAATACTACATAGTTGTCATTAAGATTTTGTTCAGCTTTTAATAATTAGAATTAATATTTAAAGTCTTAATTTCCCTAACTAAAATAAACCCCAATTAAGTGTACTTGCTTTAAAGATTCTTAATTTTAAAACTTGTCACTGGCTTTAAAAATAATTTCATATTTTAACTAAATTTTTCCGCGGCTTATGTCAATAGCAAGTTTTCCGCAAAACATGGTTTAAAATATTTTACAACAATTTATTCAACAACAACAAATACTACAAACTTCTAAACAAATTGAAAAAGTTTTTGCAATAAACTTTTTTTAAAGTTTGGTAACTTAAAACTATTGCGCGATTGCACACTTATACATAAATATTAGGGTGTTTTTTTATGAAAATTTGAAGAGACACATTAGTTATAAATAATACATTGAATTTGAATGTTTTACTCAAATCCAATAACATTACCCGAGCCGTGCTCAAAACACCAGTTTCGAAGTTTGTTAAGTCCCTTGGTGATGTCAAATTTGAATTCTAAGATATTCCAAGTAAAATATTCTTTGGAAAAGGTTTTAAATTTTATCGGATAATACCAGGTTTGCCTAGGAATCATATTATTGCAGTATATTAGCAATTTAAATGGATTTAAGTTTAATTTTCAGTGTTGCAATTTAACACAAAAAGGAACACCATAATGTGTTCGTACATTAATATGTATTTAATGTTATTTAAAAATATTTCAACAACAAACTGTCTCATGCGTAAAAATATCTCAACAAAATAAAAAGTAGCAGTGCATATTTTTACACAATGTTTAACACATTTGGTGTGGCATATTTCAGAATTTTTTTTTTTGTTAATTGCGGCACAAATATAATTTTTAATTAGTTTTTATTTTTATAAGCTGAAAGGCAGGTAAATTAAACTGAAATATGATTATTTAAGTTTAAATAAGAATACCTCTTAAATTTTTCTCTGAATTCAACAATAGTTATATAAATAATAAAAACTAATTCTTAAATAAAAAACGAAATTTGAGTTTTCATTTTAAAACAGTTTGGTGTTTTCAGTGATAAAAAAGCTATTGCTTGATTAATTCTTAAATAAAAAACGAAATTTGAGTTTTCATTTTAAAACAGTTTGGTGTTTTCAGTGATAAAAAAGCTATTGCTTGATTAGCCATTATTTGCACCCCTAACTAGTTTACCTAAAGCAAAAAGTTTATGGCCACTTAGAAAATGTTTCCCCATCAAATAAATTCATCAAACTGCTCCTTTTTGGCACGTTTAACTTAAATATTTTTCCGGACTTGCTAAAAAGTTTAAAAAAACACAGTTATGTTCATTGACTACTGTAAAACAACACTTGCTATAATGCTTCTATTTTCTATTTTCTGTTTTCTTTTCACTTCTCCCCCATTTTTCAATACAACACTTGACATTACTTTCTTTTTCCTCTGTTCCATTTAGTTATAACCAACCACTAAAAGGGGATTAGTTTTTTGGAGTCAAAGTAATATTTGCTTTTATATACATCCTTTTTTAACATTATCTTTTGAGTGGGTTGTATAAAAGTAGCAAAAGGTTAGTTTCAACTTTATTTCAACTCCAGTTTTACTTTCAAAAAAAAAAAACCGTAAAAACGAAAAAAATATTGTTTGAAATTTCATAAATTTAGCCAGCGAAATATATATTTTATGCACACCATAAACTGTTTAACCCCCACTGCTGCCACTATAGTGGCAACAAAAAATTCCATGTTCCGGTTCCTGCTGTTACGGCTCTTCTTAACTCTTACAGCATGTAACAGTTACGTACCAACATCTTGCTCTGTGGTTCTTATAGTTGCTTCATACTTTTTAACCAGCTACTAGAGAGTTTATTTTTTGTTTTCTACAAGAGGGTGTATGCGTACGTATGCCATTAATAGTCATTAATTAAGCGCTAATTTATTTAGTAGCCACTTGGGAGTAATTTAATTTTTGACAAAAAAAAAATAATAATAAACTATGAACTTGAGCTGAAAGTGGCTAGAAAAAATACCGAAATTGCAAAATATATGTATGTTTGTTTATTAACTGCAGTTGTAATATCTACGTTAAAAAGCTTAGATCAGCAAAATAAAAATGTATGGGAACGTGTGAGACTATTGCATAAAAGATTTATTTTTGATAATGGCCATTAAAGTTAAATGATTTGAGTTTTATAGCTCTATTAATATTGAAACACAACACATAATGTTAGAAACGATATATACATACATATGTTCAAAAGCTAATTAATTTATTAATAATATTAAATTTTGTTGTTTACAAAATTGATAAATTTATAAAGCAATTAACTTATAGAATTAATAGTTATAAAAATAATTACACTTCACTTGCACAAAAACTACACTTGTATGAACAAATAAACAACAATGAAATTTTAATTTTTATACAAATTCATGCATATGTATGTATGTTCCACGCGTGTTGAAATAAATTTCTACTCGTGTTGTTTTTTTTTTTTTTTGTATTTTAAAGTTAACCAGTATACAAAAGTTTTTTAGTTGTTAGAGCTGATTAGAGATATACTAACAACAGCAACAATACCAGCTAATATTAAAACATATCTCTCTAGTTATATGCAACAACAATTATGTTGATGATACACACTCATGTTTAACAAAAAAACATATAGGAAGGAATTCTTTTAATTATATTGGCAGAGAATGCACGATATGTGTATGTAGTATTTTTAAAAATGTACTGCAGGCATTTGCAACATACAAACATGCATACACACATACATACATATGTAAGTAGTTACATTCATACACAATAATGCAACAGTATGTTGATCGTGGTATCTGGTTGCATGTGTAAGTATGCGTGCTGTTCTCTGAACTTAGGTTTTCGTGGTAAATCTGGGTAATTGAAAATGTGGTATGTGAGTTTAGAAATGAATTGGTAAAATTGAAAACTAAAAGCAGCAGCAACAACAACAGAAAAGGTATGAACAAACAACAATTACATACACAAAAAATATAAAATAAATATTAAAGTTTTATTAGTTACCAAAAAAAAAAAAGAAAATTAAATGCAAAATGAAGGAACAGGCCAATAATACCGGAAGATAAATTGTAATTTTATTTTGGATATTCAATAATTTAATCCGTCAATATATATGTATATTATGAATGCTTTAAATGCATGTAGCATTTAAGACTGGCATTCATTCTAAAATGTAATATGTAGTTGTAATTGTAATTGTTGCGCCTGTTAACTTATGGAAATATTCAGTACTGGGGCCAAATTACCGCATTCGCGATCGAATGAGCTAACGTATCGAAAAATGATTTCGATATCGAAATTATGATAAAATGTACTAAATTTCTTGCTCGATATTGAATGCCATAATCTCAAATAAGAAAATTACGACAAGTTTTACTCGATATCGAATACGGTAATTTGGCCGCTGATAACAAACTATAATTTAGGTACCAGAACGCAATATTGGAACATGAATGGAATCAAAAAAATTACCTTTAATGGATCTCTTTGTATTTGTTGCTAATGGTATGTTGTTGGTGAATGCAGGTTTTGTATTGTATGATTTTACTAACTCCTTCAATTTTTTTTAAATATTTTCTATCAAAGTTTTCTTAATAAAATGTTCTGAATATATCCACTCTGTATATGCATTCTATTTTACTATATTTAGTTATATTTTCCAACAATTTACTTTCAAAAAAATGTGAACAATTGCGTCTGTTTTATTCCTGGAAATGAAATATCTCCGTATGGGAAGATGATTAATTCTGGGCGGGATGTGGTGGACTGTATATAATAGAGCAGTGGTCCTGAAGAAAAAATAACACCTTTGCCTCAATAGTTTTATAATAGCCAAAATGATGTTGGTATTATAAATTAGATGGATAATAAATAGAAAAAGGGATTGTTGGAATTCAATAGAGGTTAGAGGTGTTATTTATTTTTATGAGTTTCTTATATTCTGAGAAGTGATAGTGAGTTCTTTTTAATCTTAAAGCTAGACCGGAAACTTATTTCTATGGTTTCAATAATTTTAAGTAATTCGCTACTTTAACATTTAATTTTACATTTTTCATAATAATTAATAATAATTCACAATAGGTATTTAGTTGTGTGTCTAAAACATATAAATTTACACAAAATGTTCACTTCAACTGAACAATTTAATTGTGAAATTTGTTGATTAAATTATATGGCGCATTATTTAGTTAATATTTTGTTTCTTAAACATTTACTAGATGCACAAAATCCCCTAATACTTACTGAAATTAATACAAATACACAACAACTTGAAAACATATTACAAATGAAAAAAATTACAGAAAGATGAGCAAAAAATATATTCTTGTGTATATAAAAATATAAATAAATAAATATGATTTTATAATAAAATATAGTATTATTGCTTTGTATACCATTTTCCCCCAAGTATTATTCGCTTATGACTTTTGTAGAAATGTGCTCATGAAAAGTGGAATAGGAAAAATAACAACTACAATAACAAAACAACAACAACTACTTCTAAAAGATGTTGTTGTTTAAGGAGAATATTCTTGGGGGAAGAGAAGATCTACGAAGTCAAAAAGTAGATTTTAAATTTATGTGAAATTTAAATGTAAATATGGTTTAAATAAAGCCCCTGTTAAATTTATGTAAATAATTTAAACACTGTTTAAAAGATTTGTAATAAATACTGTACATAAATGCCAAAGTATGTACTTTGACAAAAATATAAAATGTAAATAAACTTGTACCTATACATACATATTAAATGTTGTAAATTTAAATAATTGTTTTAATATAATATTATTTTCATTTATTTATTTAATTTCTAAAGTAAAAAGTTTCTTATTAAAACATTGCTTATGTAAATGACTAGCGAACATTTTTAATAAACCTTGTTATTAAGCATACTTTTAGTTGCAAATTTGTGTACAATTGTTAAGCATACTTTTGCATAATTTTCAAATTTCATTTCAACTTAATAAAGTGCAAAATAACGACTTCATAAACTAAGTTTATTAGAATGTTATACAGAATCACATTTCGCATTTACCATTTGAGAAATAAAATCGAGCAAAGTTAAGATTTTTCTAGCATAATTTACGGCAATTTCTTATTTTTTAATTTTTGTACCTACATATATAGTGTTACGTTGACTTTTTTGTCTTATTTTTTTATTTTTCCCATTACGTCATCTCAAATATATAAGAGACATCATGCTGAGTGCTGTAATATATATTTTTTACATTTTTATATTTCAGCAAAAACCAAACGCCAAACTCTGGTACTCAAAAAATTATATATATGTAATATTTTTTTATACAAACTTATGAATTTTTATTTACTTTACTTAACTTTATTATTATTTTTTTTTGTGTGTATATATATTTACAAGAGCAGTACAACTTAATGTGTGTAAAGGAAAATGTATACACTCTCTTCTAGCTACGCATTAGGAGCTTTAACTAAAGACTGCCTGCAGAGTTTAGAGTGCGTTTTTATAAAGTCGAGCGCTAGTTGTCGCTGTAGCAAAACAAACTCTTACACATAATGTTGACATATTTTATAAGGTATTCATTCGTTAACTTTATTTGCTTTTTTCCAAATATTTTTTTCACTTTTTTCGCCATTTTTACAGTTGTCATTTTTGTAGCTGTATCTACATAAAATCCTTTGAATTATGGTCATTATTTTGAATTAGTTGTCACACATTCAAGCACATATATACATACCATCGTTGTATGCTGCAAGTATGTACGTATGTATGTATGTATCTAAATACCCAGCTAGCATTTTGTGAAAATAATGATCAAAAAATAATCACATTTGATTATTCTAGATGATTAAAACTATCGAATATGCACACATTTTCTACACAAAAATGATTCTGTCATCGGGAGAAAATGGTACCCTGCATATGACTATTCCTCACTAATCATTTCTGATATCTGCTTTTATGCAGTTTCCATGTATATTTGTTATCATTTTTAAGTTAAATTTGCAATCATTTTATAATCATATTTTGTATTGTTTTTGATTCATTTTTTATACACATCTGACTATAATTTGCGATCATTTTATGATAACATTTTTTATTATTTCTGACCAATTTCTTAGGCACATCTTGCTATAAATGAAAAACATTTTACATTTTTTATTATATTTAAATTTATTTTGATTAATTTTTTATACACATCTGACAATAATTTGCGATCATCTTATGATAACATTTTCTATTATTTCTGACATAACAGTGTATTTAATGCAACGAAACTTATGGAAAAATCACTTGCCCATTTACCCAATAATTCACAAATATTACATTCGTCTTCTTCACTATCACTGCTGGAAACAGTGCCTCAAAACTATAACCAACTTCTGGACAGTCTATAATCTGCTCTTCCATATTTTGTTGAACTCTAACATCACTTGACATAAATTTTTCAGCTTCTCTGTTAGCTATGCGCCTTTTTTTTTGGCTGACATTATTTCAGTACCTTTTTAAACTCACTTTATTTATTCACTTATTTATTTTTATTAATTATTAATTATTCCAAATGTACATATATTTTTTATTTTATTCCAAAAACAAGACTTTTCTTTTCACCACTTCAAACGATATGAATGTCAATTTAATTGCAACTCATGAAATCTGTATTTATTTAAGATGTCCCGTTACAATGGTAAACGAAGCAAAAAAATCTTGACCAACAAAACAAAAAGAAACACACAAAAATTGGTGTCTCGATAAAAAAATAAAAAATAGATCAGGTTTTAATCATCAAGAATAAACATATTTGTCTGTTCCTTTTGACTAATTGTATAAAAACTCAGTTATTAATCAGCGAAAGTAGTCAAATATGATTAAGTAAAATGACTACCGAAAATTCAATCATAAAAATGCTAGCTGGGTAAGAACAACTATCAGTAAAGGCAGCTAAAACAAATACTAACGTTTAGTTGTAAGCGTTTGTTTGTAGTTGTTTCATAAAGTAAAGCATCATTTACTATGTACATTTGTGAGTGAAATTTAATGTTATGTTCCAATTTCATACGAGTCTGTATATGTTGTTTCTTTTTTTCCTCTCCTCTACTCTCTCTCTTTTTTATTTAATGGAATGTTTTTAGTGTGTATTTCACTTAAAAGCTGTTTCTTTATATTTATAGCGCTTTTGTTTTTTGTGTCGAAAGAAAAAAAAAACGAGTCTCTAAATGTAGTTTTATCATAAATGTCTTTATATTTTTAACAAAGATGTTAAACAAAATGCCGTATAATTTTTAATTTGTTTCAATATAAAATATTAGTTTACGTATGACATTAACTTAAGCAAAAATATTCTTTCTCAAATGAGTTTTGTTAAGCTGCAATGTTAAAACACCAGCAACTATTTTTTTTTTTGCATTTGTAGAAAATTTTATAGAATAACCTATTTCTGCGCATTATATGTATTAAGAAAAATGCAGTTGATAACATTTTAGTAACTTATAAGCTATTAAGGCTTACATTCCATTATGAACCTCTATCAAGTTTTTCAAATTATGATCATTCTCCTTTTATAATATTCTATTAGAATTTAACAAAATTGGTTTTAAAATACATATATTGAAAATGAAATTGTATGTTCACAAGTCACAACCTAAAAGAGGGCACAAAATAAAAAATTGCATATCTGACGAAAAATAATATTCAATAAGAGTTTGATGCAAACCGGACAAAGTTTATTCTAAAATCTAGCTGATTCGGAAGTAACGCTATTGTTCCACAAAAACTGAACCTACCTAATAAGTACACGCTTCATTAATAATTTTTACTACATATATAGCTAACTACAATTATCAAGCACGTATTATCTACATATTACACACTACTCTCAGGTCAATGTGTGTCAATAAGTAATTGTTGCCTATTGACATCGGCTAAACATTAATTGAAATTTTGACATTTATTTATAACGTTAACACTTGTGAATAAATCTTCAAGGAAATTAGATGCAACTGAAATTTAATTAATGTAATAAATTTCAAATAAATCCATAAACTAAATCACAAATATCTAAAACAAACAGTATAACAAAGTTACACCAAAAACTAACACAATCACACTAACACACATAGTTTTACAACTTGTGACAAAAAAGTGGTCAGAAACATAAAACATATCAAACAGCAACAGCAACAGCAACAGCAACAGCAACAGCAACAATAACAACAACAGCGGCATTAACAGAAATTGTAAACAATTTCAATACAAAACGGAGACATTTTAAGGTAATTTGAACATAATTATGTACCGCAAATATATGTATAAATGTGTGTTTATATACAACAGAAAACAAATACATTTACACATAAAATGTTATGCAGTGCTATGCATGTATGCATAATTGTGTTTAAGTTGTGTGTGTGTATAAATATTTACTAATAAATCTATTACATATAACTTCCTGATTATTTAATTTACACATACAAATATGCGAATATATTGAAAAATGACTATAAAGATAGTGACAGAGAGAGAGAGTGAGAGAGAGAGATAGAGAAAAACCAAACCAATTTGACTACAGTTGTATTATCATTAAGCTATAATAACAATACTATTGAGTTAATGTTTAAATTTATGACCATAATTGTAAACCAAACACCAAAATGCCAAAAATTTCAAAATTGTTATACATTGTTATACAAACAAACAAACACACACAACTAAATAGTGGTTGTATTGCAACAAACCAAACCACTCGCTCTACCCTTCCAATGTAAAATTACAAAACCAAAAACAATAGATACATTAGTCCTACATGCAGATATACATATATGTGTATGTGTATGAAATATATTTATGCATGTATGTGACTTTGTGTGAATAATGTTCATTTGTCTCTATGTAAAAATTTGAATTGCAATTGAAACATTACTACACACCATAATAGAAAAATCTTCATACACAGTGCGAAAGTTTCTAAATGTAAATAACGTAAAGAAAAAAAATATAATTTTGTTATAAACAAGATCTAGATATATACGTAGGCAACAATCATGGATTTGAAACACAATTTTTGAAAGTGATTTTTTTAGTTTAATTTAGAACGCATCATATTTTTCCGAAATACGCATTTAAATCATTTATTGGTATTTTAATGTTTCAATAACCTCAACTCTTTGACTAAGCCGATTAGAAATTAATTTTCCGTCTGCTTTATTGCTTTTCCCAAGGTTACAAAATCGAATTTTTACTTTGGTGGATCTTTTTGGCAATCATTTAACATAAATACATTTACGATACCGAATGATTAGTGTGCGCAAATAGGATGATAATTTATATATCATATTTTTAACCAAAAATCGAGTAAGAAAGTCAAGCCCGCCCATATAATACCCTACACCCAGGTCACTACATGAAAGCTATGACCTAATATGGACCGACCATCCAAAAATTTTGTGCCATGACTTTTGTGAATATAAATATTATGTATATTAAACTTATGGAGGTTAAAATGAATTACAGAGAGAGTCTGATATGGGAGTTTCGACTAATTATGAACCGACCATTATAAAATAAGGTGTTCTCATATCTGTATATATGAAACTTATTGGTGTTGAATTTTATTTTTAAGAAATTTATGGTCGTTAAAATGATTTTCGGCCTTATATGACAATTTCCAACAGTTTCAATTCCATCCGGCCTTGGGCAAAAAAAATGTCATGCACCAAATTTTATCGAAATATCTTCAAAATTGCGAACTGTACTCTAAGCACAAGATTTACATGGACAGCCAGCCAGCCAGACGGACGGACGGACATAGTTAAATCGACTCAGGAACTGATTCTGAGTCGATCGGTATACTTCAAGGTGGGTGTTGGACTAATATTTATTTATATAAGTGGTCTAAATAGGAAAAGTTCCTAATTCTGTTCTAATCACTTACTTTTTCAACCCGATTTTTTTATGGAAATTTAATAAAACTTGAAATTCAATATATGAATAGGTAAATAGTGATTCAAATGAAATTTATATATAATTAGTAACTGTAACTCTTTCTAGCTCAGATGGTAGTTGTTAGCTTTCCAACACGATAAATTGCTTGTAAATAATTCAAAAAAAAAGTTTTCTTTAACAATTGAGTCAGTGAATGTTTATAACAAAAAACTATTAAGTAATTTATATGCAACTTGTACCATTGTGCGTATGATTGCTAGTACCACTGAGTTTATTAACACTCATACGCATAATGGAACAATTACAAGTCCACTTTAACATACTTATTACTAAAAAATTGGGTTAATCGTGCAGAACAGTCTCAAGAGCTAAGTTTCCATAATATGCATAGATCTATAAAGATTCAAGTAAAGACATTTTCCATTTGTTTTACTTTCCGTGTACTTTTACACATTCATATATAATTGTCTATATATGTAGATTCAACATTATTTATTGCACTCGACACCAATAAGGTTGTAAATCTTCCAACATTATTTGTCCTTCATTTTACAATTTGCACACACATTCTCTAACTTACACAACAACATCCCAGCAAACACAGATAATTGATTTAAAATAAACAATGATTTTAAATCAAGTGTTTGATGTTTTAAAATTTGAGAGAAATTGAGAACACTTCAACAAGAGTTTTCAAAGATTTTGAGACATTTTTCAGTGAATGGTTTAATTTTCCAACTTTGTGTTTGCTGGTATACACACGTTGGCATGTTGCGTGTAAATAAATGTTAGTGTATAATTGTAAAATATAATAGATGTAGTAGCAATGTGCGTATCCCTCCAGTATATCTCATGTATGTATGAATGTATGTAGTTTTAGTCGTGGTATCTCTTTAACCACACTATTTTCTCATACTCAAACCATATTCAAAGTCGTTCATATGCAAATCCTATTTCATAGCGAGTATCTTTCATAATTCTCTAGCAAACATAATACAATGCATAAAATTCATTAACAACATACATACATACAACTAACTATGTGTTGGTGTATTTTGTGTATGTAAGTATTTATGATTTTCAAATGTTATACATACTTGTAAAACATTTATGTTTCAAAATAAAAAAAAAATAACATTTCGTGCCATACATACATACATACATATCTGTATAATATTTTGCATTTGTGTAGTAGTATGGATTTTATCAATTTGTTTTATATTTTTGGTATTGTTTTTTATTTTATTTCTTTTACATTCAGCCATGAAACCAATAAAACAGAAATAATTGTTTTATTTTATTGTAATTTGTGGCATGAGACAAATTAATTTTTATTAATTTTAGCAGGTTTGATGTTGTATTTAATTGTAACATGACTTATTGTTTGATTTTTTGTCATGGTTTGTATTTAATTAGATTCTGTGGCTCATACAAATTGCTTGTAATAATAGTGCTATTAAAATATTTAATAATTTAAAAGGAAATTTTATGAAATTGTAAAGACTACTTTAATACACAGATAAAATACATACGCCTATGAATATTACAATATATGAAGCAATGAAAATAAGTTGTATATACTAGAGGTCTGCATGTGTGCGATACATGAATTCACACATCAAACTAGCAAGTAGTGTGTTGTATGTGATTTAAGAATCACACAAAATTTATTGTGTGTAAGAAATAACATATTGTGCAAAGCGTTCAATTCATTATGTGAGTGTTGTAAGAGAAATATTTGATTCAACTGTAAATAACAAATATGCTGTTTTACATTGTATTTATGTAAATCCAAACTAAAAAAAAACAAGACTGCTGGGCAACCGAAACACAAAAACTTAGTAAACGCCCGTATCAAAACAAAGAACGTTAGGGGAAAACCCAATTTTAACAAAATAAGAAAGACAACAAACACACAAAGGAATTGTGTGATTTTTAACTTCACACAGGTTTTTTTTTATTGTGGGATGTATGAATTTGAGTTTATCAAGCAATACAATATAATTGAGACGCACACACAATTAGTGTTAGTGTATGTGTTTTACTTTTTCATGAACTGTGTTGTGTTGATCTTTCATTTAAAATGATCGAACGTGAATGACTAGCTCTCATTTGTTTTCCACATTTGAATTGAAAATCAAATACACACACAACACTCATTTGGCTGTCAAATACATTTGTGCAGACCTCTAGTATATACTAGTTTAAATAAGCAGAGTGTGTATTTTTAGTTACCAATTTTTTAGTGTACAAAAATGTAAAGGTTCTATGAAAAGATCTTTCTCTACTTTAAATATTTGCTTATATTAACTTACTTTTGTCTTCCATATAGCTCAATAAACTTTCAACATTTCTCACAAGCTTGAAGTTCTTTAAAACTCATATACATACGAATTTCGGGAACCACGTATGTTGAAATATGTATAACGATTTTAAATTATAAGTGTTCGAATTATGTTTATCCCTTAAATATCGTTAATACTCTTCATGGTTTATAAATAATAAATAAACCAAAATGTATCCCTTAAATTATAAATACTCTTTTATAATACACATTAATAATTAATACTAAACATTTAAGAAGATCATGATAAAAAATATATAAAAATTATTATACAAGTAATAACAAATTAAAAACTGAAAAACCATAAGCTCTCACATTCCCATTTGCGAGTACATATTTAAATAATTTTGCCAACACGTTCATATTGCAATACAAAATTTGTTATTAATACAGTCAACATTTATTGAAAATACAGTACGACTATATAAATTATATTATATTTATGTACTCGTATGTATAGGTGTATATTATGTATAGTAGTGCATTTATACGTATATAGCGTAAATTAATTTAAGTTCAGTTTTCAATTTGTAAATAAACTTTTATAATTTTATTGCACTACAAACGCCGACATGTTGAACATTAAACAAAAATTCACTAATGCACACATGTGCTTCCAACCTGTATGCGACAATAAATTAACAGGAGCAACTTTAACGGAGTTTCATTTTAAAGGAGACAAATTGTATACATGTTAACTGTATACGCATGTTAATATTTAATGTTAATGTCTTTCGGTACAAGTTCCATATTTCGCAAACTATTAGCTACAAAAATAAAAAAAAAAAAACATCATTGTTTACCCGGTAACCTACTTGCCAGCTTTTAACTGTAGAATTTAACAGCAACATGATTATTACTTATGTAAATAACAAACTAACGTTTTAATCGCTGAGAGACACATGGGCTCTCAATTGGAAATTAACTTAACAGAACGATCATACATATTGCAAATGGCGGACGGAAATTGTAGAAATTCAGTTTTTTTTCGTAAAGTTGGTCACATTTTATAGTTATATATTCGTTAGTACATAAAAAATTTTAAACACATACATTATAAAATTTAATAATATTTTTTTATAAACTTTATAAATGCTCCCATGTGGTGTAAGCCATTTAAAATTATGGTATAGATTTTGGTTAATATTGAATCACAAATTTTACAGTGCAATATTACCATTTGTATTGCTTATAAGCATTTATTATATTCAGTATGTTAAAAAGATGCAAACGAATTTAATAACTTTAGAAATTATAAAACTTTACTCAACAATATGTGGGAAATTTAAAAGTAGTAAAAGAACAATATATACATATAAAAATGTTTAAGTTCAAAAGCAATATCATCCGAAGTTTAATTACATTAGTTTAATTTAATATCATATATTCTATTCAATTTTTTCTTGTTCTAAAATTCTGCATTCTCATGTTATATTGTGCTATTTTAAGCAGTGCCCAGCAATTCTTGATGCCTGTGCCTAGTGCTAGTGATTTTGCTTATGATATTCGGTCACTGGTAACGTAGATTTTAAAACGGATACGAATCAAATAAGTCAATGCGTAGAATTTCACATACTGGTAACATAGAGTCAGTTATCCCTTTAGCTACTTAATTGTTTACTTAACTAGCTATAAAACTAGATGTTTAAACATGTATGATGCCTCGTAGATGGAAGCTAATTGTATATTTAGTACATACTAAACCCAACCAGAAAGCAGCTATAAAGAGACAAAGATGACGAGCTTCCATTATTTGTACATTTTGTATTCTTCCATTATGGTTTTATCATAATTTGTTTGGACACCAGAAGAAAAATCTGCACTGTCATCATAGCGCACATAATATGCTTCCAATAATTTCTGTAGAGTGCTTTAAAAATAAAAATTTAATCGACCATAGAATTTTAAATTTTTTTATTTTGTTGTTTCAAATGTTAAATTCGTATTATTTTGGGGGCGATTTTGTTATTGACACTGTCATTATGTAGCTACATATTTTATTATAAATTTTAAAATTAATTTGAAAATATCTATCGGTATAAATATAAATTTATATTTTGCATTTTTCTTTTCTTTCTAAAACATATTTTATTTTAGTATTTATCCATTGGCAATAACTATTGAACTACGAGTTTAAATCTATTGAATAATTGTAATTTCATATGCATCTAAATACAAAATATTGCCAAAAATATAAATATGTATGTAGTTGTGTATTTATAAATTTGTTATTATTATTATTCTCATTATTCGCATTGTGTGTAAAGTGTCGGTATAAATATGTGCGCGAGCATTATAATGGATTTCCGTTTTAATTAAATATTTAGTAGCCATATTTTCTATAATCGTTATCAAATGTTATTATTCTAAATTATTTACTATTAATATTTGAAGAGCAAAAAAAATTTATTATACATACTGTGAGCGTCAATATGAAGTAAACACCTAATATTGTTTTGCATAATTCATAAGTAACTTAAGCAGAATATAACTTATTAACAAAAACCAACAAAAATAAGGAACATAAAAAAATAGTTCAATAAAAATACCAGATTTTTCGCATCAAAATAAAGTAAACAGGTAAATTATTTTAATTATATAAAACATTGTATTTAATATTTTGTTTGTAGACCTTTTGCTCTTATCACATCTGACAGTCTTCTAGAATTTGAATCAACGAGTTTTTTTTTTTGTAAAATCAGGTAAATTTTTGTTCCATTCATCCTGTACTATTGGCCTTTAGGTTATCCTTGCCAGAACTATATCTTGCTTAATTATTTTGTTCAGATATTCAAACAGGCGCTCAATTGGATTTAGGTCTAGGAACTGCGGAGGATGATCTAAAGTTTTTGGGCAATTATTTCACAATTCTCGTTGGAATTAATTCAATTTCATTACAATAGGGGCTACATTGTTTTTTTAAAATGTCAGGATAATCTTCCTTTTTCATTGTAGATTCCATAAATGTAAAATTACTGCCCTCAGACGCCGACATACATTCCCCAGACCATTACTGAGCCACCGCCATGTTTTACCATCTTGGTAAAATATTTATCACTAACGACTTCGTAGTGGGTTCGCCATATTTTTGGGGGTTTTTTGACTCCAAATATTTGAAACTTTCTTTCATCGGCGAAAGAATATTAAACGTACAAATTTGGGCCTCGCTTATATACTTTTTTGCGAAACTCAAACTTTTAGTTTGATTGTTCTTTGACATAAAGAGCTTCCTACTTGCCACTTTACCATGTAGGCCAATTTGATGCAAAGATCTGCCAATCGTACTCGCGCTTACAGGTTTTCTTAACATTGTCAGTTGTTATTACATCACAAGATGTTGAGTTTGCTTTTACTTCCGTTACTATGGCTCTTACTTGAGTTTTTGTAAAACGATTTCGTCGTTTTACACCAGGCAAATTTTCTATGATATTGTGTTACGTATACTTGTCTATAATTTTTTTGTGTCATTTTTATTGTACAGTAATGTCATCCAACGATTTTAACTACTTCACATAGGGATTTAACTTTTATATGTTAGTCTATTATGACAGGGATTTTGCATAAGGAAGGACGACATTATTGTTTACTTTCAAATTTAAATCAATTAAATTTGTATTGGCTTTTGTTTCTTTTTTTGTTTTGTGAATTTAATTCTACTTAAATAACAATTTAAAAATACAATATGATATTATATAATACATATTAATATAATTAAGATTTTCTAATAAAATGTGATGTTGACTTTATTTTAACTATCACTGTATATGTACATATATTGTTGTATTGCACAATAAATATAATAGTGGCAATCAATATTTGTGGTGGTGGTGGCCACTAGGTGGCATTTGTATTGAAATTTGTTTATGTTTTTAATATGTGATGCCGAAAATATATTTTTAAGGTCTAATTGTATTATTTGTGCGAGTGTTTATAACCATAATATAATCATTGTAAATTTAATACAGATGAATAACTAAATTCAAATAAATATGGAAATTTGTTTCTGCAAAATTTATTTTTAACTATTTACCTGACTTTAAATTGATGACTCAACTGAATGCAAATACGCGTAAATTCAATATGTGTGGATTTTATTTCGAGTTTTGGTGTTTTTTTAAAAAGTGAAATTTATTTGAGGCATTTGTTTGTGTGTAGTAAGTGATTAAGTTTTCCAACTTATTAGATAAGTTGAAATCTGAATATAAGGCTGCGTTGAATCTTTAATACCTTCGACATAAACATAAAATTATAAAAAATACACTAAATTGTATACTGATGCTTATTTGTACTCATACATATGCGAGTAGGACTAGTGCAAACAGACCTTCTAAAAATTAATTCTACTGACAAATATTATTAAAAATAACTGCCTGAAAGGTCTTGCAATTTGCAGTCTAACATAAAGACAATTCAACAGTAACTTTAATATATTACTTCCAGTACTTTTATTAACACTTGATTGATATTTCGGCAATGTTTTATAGGCTTAAAAATCATTCAAGAGTTATGTCTTACAAATAAAAAAATGTAAATTAAGAAATTTAGTTTTTTTATCTTTATCACCTCCATTTTTTCCTGATGGAAACTCTTACTTTCTTTATCTCAAATGAGGTAAATAATGTTGATTCCTTCTCTGGTTGTCTCCACCCACCAAAACAATTTACTTAAACATTTTTTCGTTTTCTGTTTATTATTTTTTGGATTTGTATTACCACAATCACTTAATTGTTTGGCAAAGAATGTCAAAAGCTCAACACTTAAACATACATCCTTTTGTATCCTTACAAACACTCACACACACACATAACAAGAACGAAATAAAACAAAACAGCCTAGTAAATTAATATCCTGTCATAACCTAGGTACACATTAACCTGGGTAATTACAAAAAATTTCTCTTATTTTCTGGTTGCTTCTTTTTTTTTTTTTTTTTTTTGCTACATTTGGAGGTTTTTTAATATTATTTGGTTGTTTTTTGTGTGTGTGTTTGTTTTTTCTCTTTCAGCCCTATTATCCTTTAACAGCATTCCTTTTGTTGGCAGGAAATTTTGTTAGTGTTGCTCTTGAATAATTTTGTGTAATTAGCCTAAAGCGTCATTTACTCCACTGTGATGTACTTTTTGTTCGATGTGTTGCTGCTGTTGTTGCTGTCGTTGGCAAAATGTTATTTTTTTCGCTTTGTGCTTGTTGCGTATGAGTAGGTGTGTATGGTATGCGTTACTGGGCATGCAGGCATAAAAATGATGATAATGAAGATAATGAGATTACAACACTTTTATTACTAACTGAATACAACAAGCAAAAAAGGACAAGAAAGGTTTGATTACCCTCACATTTATAGTAGTATGACTTTGAAGCACACTTATGCTATTAATATTATTAAATATTAAAGTTTTTTTCGAGGAAAACCCAGAAAGTATGCCATTGAATGTGGTTGTATCGAAAAAAAAGCCAGGGGCCAAATTACCGCATTCGATATCGAGTAAAATTGATCGTAATTTTCTTATTTGAGATTATGGCATTCGATATCGAGCAAGAAATTTAGTACATTTTATCATAATTTCGATATCGAAATCATTTTTCTATACGATAGCTCATTCGATCACGAATGCGGTAATTTGGCCCCAGGCCGTATAATTTATACACTACACTGGATACCAGAGCATAAAGAATAATAATAATAGTTTTAAGTTGTGGGCCTTTTAGCAGATGTAGCAGACTGGATTTGATATAATGATATGAAAAATTCATGTTTTCACTTTATTCATGAACGTGTTTAGTTCGAGCGAATAGATCACTTATGTACGATTTTATAAAATAAATTATTTTCAATATTACTTTAATGGGACAACAATATGGAAATGGCCCTGACCAGTTAATACTATGGAGAGTAGAGTAGAAATATAAATATAAATAAACTTTCGAAATGACTACATCTTCGGCTAACAAGTCCCCTGATAAAGTCTAAATTACTTATATTACAAAATTTATAAATGACATCACGCTAGATTACATTAGATATATAACAGCAACCAATTAACTTGGAAATTGGAGTGCGCCAAGTAATTAGACATTAGTGAAAATTACAGATATAATTTCTGTGTCTGATGGATATATTTAAATCAACATATTGTTCTTTGAAAATACACCTAATTCTGTTTTGACGCGATAGATACGTTTCTCGAAAACTAGCGTAAAAAAAGATAGAGTATTCATATTAAATGCGGGAATTGGTTCCACGTAATAAATATAAGGTAAAATAAGATAAATAATTCAAATTCATGTTGCTTTATACACAAACATATTTTAAACAAAACCAATAGAAACAAGAATTCATTTAGAAAAGTAATCACAAAAAAACCATAAAACTTAAAAATAAATAGTTCTGTTATATAAATACGATATACATATGTATATTTTTTATTCAGTATCACTTTCTGATAATTGCATTCGTTTACGAAAGACATCACTTTCATCGCTAGAAATATTTTCGAAATCATGATCAGTTGCTAGTGATGGTTCAGTGATTTTGGTCACAAATTCCGTTATTAATCGTTGACTTGCAGTTTTTATAAGACTGTTATGTAATTGACGATAACTACCCATTAATAATTTCAGTTCGCGTTGAAATTTCGCGGTTGTTTTTCGTACCAGACGATTTTTAGTGCTGCCAACTATGTGTTTAATTTAAAATTCTCCAAAACCATTGCAAACAACGTTTTTCTGGTAAAAATACATAAATTTTTAGATCGCGTTATATCAAATCTAGTCGCATAAAAACAGAATGAAATATTTATTTGGAAACGTGTTAAATTAAATTCGCGTAAAAAAACTCTCGTAAAAACAGAATTTGTGTATATTTTTCTTATATTTTCAGTCATGACAGTAAAGACTATATTAAATGTATTATTTCTTAACTAATACTTTGTTAAACAAGGAATTTTAAATACGAGTTTTATATGTTTGATATGTTTGGTTAAAGTTGCAAAAATTATAAATTGTGCCTTGGAACAAATATGATTACCCGTATATTTTACTTCAAATAATCTAGGACATACCACATGTGGAAGCATACAAATGAAGCCTTGCAAATATATATGGATAAACTATAAAGCATTTATCTTTATCTTGGTGTACGCAGGAATTTCTCATAATTTTTTCGTTGTAAGCAATTAATTTTATTTTTAGTAAACCCTCGTACAAAGTGTAGTAACACAGCAGAGTTTAGTTAATATGGCTAGAATAGAAAAAGCATCCCAATTTTTTTACTTTTTTTGTTGTTGTTCACTATTCATAAAAGAAACTCTGTATATAGAACAATATAACAAACGTTTACAAGTAAAAATATCTTTATATTCGTAGAGGTTATAGTTTTCTTTTTTTTTTTTTTTTTTTGTTAGATTGTATGTTTAGGATTTTTTGTTTTGCTTTCACCATTTTAGCGTAAAACACAATAATTTCCGCCAATAGCCTTTGGCGTTAAATCCTTCCTTCCTGTGTCTCAATAAGCTTTGTTTTACCAAAATGCTTGAATGGTTTTTGTTTTCTCGCTCTCTTTGTTTATACATAAAAGACTGTATATTTTGTGTGTAAACTGAACCTGTGGTGGTGATGATGAAGATGACGAGTCAAGAGTGATGTCTGTGTAATAATTGTGAAAATGCTTAGTTTTATTAATTTTCTGAAAAAAAAATTTTTTTGTTCTTTCACAAAAAGTTTTTATTATAAAAAAATATAGATTTTTTTAATTTTATATTTGTTCAAAAAAAGTGCAACCAAAAATATTCCATATCATAATTTTTGATCTCGTGCCTCGTGTGTCGTACCTGTAAACATATAGGTAGTTATTCTAAATTGAAAATCAAGTATAATATATCGAGCCATAACCGCCAAAATAATGTATCCCACACCATAATCGATTGTTGTTTTTTTATCGAAATCGATAGTTCAACATCATTTAGAATTATTAAAATTAAATGTATTACACAAAACAATATTTACATTATAAATTTAAAAATAATGGCTTTATTCAAACTGATTTTATTTAAAAAAAACCTTCTCCTGTAAAATTTTGAGTTTGTGGGATACATTTTTTCGGCGGTTATGGCTCGATATGATCACTTTATTACGAAATTCAAAAAGAAAGATAATTTGTGATCACTTATATTTCCCAATGAAAATCGATTTTTAAAAAATGTAATCATATAGTAAATAACTTTAACTTATGAGTTCAGTATTTTATTCACTATTTAGTTTTAAATAAAAGTTTGAAAGTTTTATATTTTAAGAGCATATTTTCGTATTTAAGTACAATAATTCGTTTTTATTTGCAATAAACTCACAGCATATTTGTGGTTTCCTGGAGCCAAATTACCGCATTCTATATCGAGTGAAATTTATCGTAATTTTCATATTTGAGATTATGGCATTCGATATCGAGCAAGAAATTTAGTACATTTTATCATAATTTCGATATCGAAATCATTTTTCGATATCTCATTCGATCACGAATAATTTGGCCCCTGTTCATTAATATATAAATTTCTTGAAAATAAAAAAAGAATTTTTGCGTAAAAAACTTATTTTACAAAAGAATTGAAATTGAATTTGATTTGATTTGAAATATATTTATAGTATGTATAAAAACGCTTATAATTTTATAAAAACAGCTAAATAAGCACTATTCCAAAGAAAGCTTATTTGTTTTTACCATTAATTTTTTTGTTGCATACTCACTATTGTTTTCCACAAAACTTTAGACAGCCTGCCAACGGTTTGTCTGACTTCATGTTTAGAATGCTAGACCTCAAATTTGTATGAATACATACACACAAAAATGAAAGTAAATTGTAGTAGTTGTAGGTATGTATTTATAAGTTCTCTTTATTCCCCCTTTTAGTTTTAATCTGACTATTTTTCTCGTAGTCTTTTTGCTAATAAATGCTTAAGGCTTGAGCATAGAAATGAACTAAACAAAAAACAACAACTAAAATCATGAATTTTTTATCTTAATTTCTTTGTTTTGTGCAAGAGTATTTAGAAATTTTATAGGATTTTTTTTTTCTCTCCAATGGCTGATTATGTTAAATTAATCTTTTTGTGCGTAAAACATTATAAGAGTTTTTACGTGCCTAAAATCGTACACAGCCACATACATGCACACAAACACATACAGTTACTAACCAAATATTTATGTACTTGCTATGTGTTTAATGAAGCCTATTAAGTTTTGGCAATCCTTCCTTATAGGGTTTGTTTTATTAGACATTAATGCTCAGCCCAGCTTACATATGTTGTAGATAATTGTAGATAATACACACTTTTATATAAATCTGCGAAAAATTATGGTATTTAATTTGCGTAAAATAAACTGATGGAAAAGTTTCGTGTACCTTCAAGGCGCAATATACAAAATTGTTATTGTTGTTTAATTTGTAAATACATATTTGTTTTACCAAATTTGTACATATGTATATATATCTTTCCCATATCATCCATTATTTAGTATTTAGTTAGTGTTTAGTGTAACACAACTTAAATATCTCATAAGCAAAGAAAATATACGTAAATACGTGTTTTTAGAGAGCATCAATAATAACCAATGTTGACTACTATTAATGCAAATAGTCGTTACCTCGAAAATATTCTTTCAGATCGACTACCGTAAAGTAACGTTCGATCAATATTTTGACTATCTCCATAACCAAAAAAAATTCTGTTCGGCATAATAAAATTTCGAATAAAATTTTTATAAATTTAACACTCATGTAATATTTCAAACAAAACTTTGCATTAATTATTTATTATGTATTTATTATGCATTATTATTTACCACTGTAATTTACATATATTTATATGTAACTATGTATTTTAACTAATAATGTAGATAGACCATTTAAGAGCTAAAATAAATTGATGTGCATACATTCAATTATTAATTCATTTTTAACCCTCAAATATGTTAAAATTTGTATGTTGGATATTTATCTATAATACTAGTGCAAACTGTGAAAAATTTATCGCAGTTCTTTGAATTTTAGTGTTATTCATGTTTATACCCTACACCACCATAGTGGGGAGGGTATATTGGATTTGTGCATATGTTTGTAACGCCCAGAAGTATTGGTCCCACACCCACCTTAAAATATACCGATCGACTCAGAATCACTGTCTGAGTCGATTTAACGATGTCCGTCAGTTTAAAAAAGTGTGTTGTTTCTTTGTATGTATTGTCTTTTACAACAAAAAATACGGAATAAAAATTAGTTTTTATTTAAATGTATTGGTGTTTGCTCTTCCATAAGCAACTTTTGGGCACTCCTGCTTTATATCTACTATAAAAGTGTCCAAAGTTCTCCGGCATTAATTCATTTTGAATGGAATCTGTAAGTTAAACAAAATATTAAAAAAAAACATGTAGTTTCATAGCTTATTTTAATTTTTAAATATTCATAACTTTAAGACCTGAATGATTAGTAATCAAATATTTTTGTATGGTCTACTGATATGTATGTGTCAATGGTTTTTAAAATACAAGAGAAATTCAAGTTATCCGAAATCGGTTTAAATCATTCTCCACAATGTTTTATTTTCCTCATATAAATATGTTTTAAAAATCATCATTTGAGTTTCCGCATTGTTCATTTAATTGTAAATAAATTATAATAATAAATTTTTTTGGTGAAAGTAAAGAAGAACCTAGCATATGATGTATTAAATATTTTATATTAATCCAAGATGTTGGATATGTTATTTGAAGTAATAGAAAAATAATTTTTCTTAAAACTTTTAATTAAATTTAAAACATATTCTTTAATACATAGAAATTCATTCAGACTCCCATATGATAATCATTATAGTATGTAACATTATATTCACAAAATACGAGGGTCATCCCAAAAGACTTCTACAGTTGTATATGTAATTCGTCAGATATTAATAAAAACTACTAAAACACTAAGCATAATTAATTTATTAAAAAAAATTAAACATTTTATAAGTTATATCGTTACGATTAAAACATAATCAGGCAATGAAAATTGCGGCTTAAAGTTGCTGACAGTAGATTGCAGAACCACAGGCTGATATTTAAAAGATATGTGTAGGTACATTAATTTTTACATTACTTAAATAAAAAATGGCAAATATATTTTTACACACTTTCCAATTAAACCCTTTAAATGCACAAGAGTACATAAATACATATATGTATATGTATGTATAAGTAACTATGTATGCGTATGCTTTTATGGCAATATCTATTGGTATGCTGAACAATATACATACATACTCGTATATAAATAGTAGTATGAGTAGCAATCAACTGGCATGTTGCATATTCTTTTATTTCACACTTGTATTTGTTTACCAAGGGACTATCCAATCCATTCATACCCACTTCTGTACATGTATAGACACCTGTACATAAGTCTGTAGCATCTGTATGTAGTTTGTTGTTTGCCTCATTTTATATAAAGAAAATAAGTTTAAATGAGCATGTTTGTTTATGGTCTTTTTACTTATTTATTTTGTTTTATATTTTATAATGCCACTTGTTTGTTTGTTCCGAGATTTTAAAATTATCTTCTATTTTTTAATAATTAATACCACGTTTAGAAATTCTATTTGTGACATTTTAATTAAAGGAATTTAATTTATAATAAAAGGTAGCATGTGAATATATCTCACTTTACACTTATGTACATATGTATGTACGAGTATATATAAACACGTATTTTGCACATATCACACATGAATGGAAAAATAAAATCCTTGAGATAAGTTTTGTTTAATTTGTCGTAAGTTAGTGGAAGAGCTTTGGTTGAATTATACATACCATACGTCACATTTGCAATGTAAATATTTAATACTTCGCAAAAAGTTAAAATTATTTACTTTAACGGCCTTTTTTATTATTAAAATGGCATATTTTTGTAAATTTCAAACTTTTGAACTTGATGTTGTTAGACAGTAAGACATTGTCTCTTAAAATGCACTTGCTTGAAATTTAAATGTTAATTTAGTCTACTAATTGAGTATGTTACAAACCACAAGAGAAACTTTATTTTTAGGTTTATGTATATATTTATATATATATATATATATGGTGAATTTCACGTCAAGTGACCCAATTTTAAAAATTGATGTCTTCCGATTTGGATTAAATTTGCACCAAGGTTAGTAATATTGGATGATACATGTGCCAAATATTGAACAATCCTATTCTTGAGTTAAAAAATAATTTTTTTGATAGATATCCCAATCGCATCCCATTAAGCGATTATAAAGGCTTTAAAGTAAATTGTATAAGCTTTCTTTTAAGAAAAAAAGGGCCCAAATTGAAAAAAATAATTATTATTTTTAGTTGAACTGTTAATTTTTCAATTTTTTATCATTTTATATTGGGCTCGAGTTCATTAAATTTAATTTTCATTAAATTATTATTTTTACTGAAGGTAGAAATTGAAGAAAAAGGAAGCAACGTGTAAATAAATTGAATGATAATTACAGCAAATTTCGAACCACCAGTACCACTGGTTAAAGATTGATGTGTGACTGTTGGCTAGCAGGCACCACTGTGCGCAGTGGTGCAGAGGTTAGAATTCAAAGAATTCTGATGAAAGAATGTGGTGATTCTTGAAACATGTAAATTCAAGCCAGGTTCGATCCCCAGCTCAGCCAAGAAAAATTATCAATAAATAAGATTTCATGTTGTAAAAACAATTCCTACCTTCAGTAAAAATAACAATTTAATGAAAATTAAATTTAATGAACTTGAGCCCAACTAAAAATTATCAAATATTAAAAAAAAAAAATAAAAATTTTTTTTTTTTAAATAAAAAAAACTATTTTTGGAATGATTGAAGAAATAGCTATCTAAAGTTCTTTAGACAATTTTTGCTAGAACCAATAGGTTAAAAGTTACACTCATTTTAAAAAAACCCTGTATGACCAAAATGGACCAAAATGTCCAACTTTGACCCCCTCTAACTCCGGCAGTTCTTGAATAATAGAGCTGAAAATATGTGTCTGGCCTACTATCCAATAGTACTAACTTTGGGGCAAATTTCATCCAAATCGTCCAAAATCGATTTTTTTAAATTGGGTCACTTGACGTGAAATTCACCATATGTATATTTACCAAGAATATCTTTTTATAATATTGTGTAAACGCATATATATGTATATGTATAAGATGTGGTACGGAGATAAAATGGATTCATTATAAGATTAAGTGACAGTTAATTAAAAAATAAATTATTTGAAATAAAGTATTGTTAAAGTATTACTTTACTAGTTAAAGTATTGATTGCTGTATGCTTTAGTGTAAAATACTTCCAAAGAGCAGATTATTGAAATATTAAATAATGTATAATAATTTGGATTCCGGAATCATGTAAATTCACGTTTCTACTATACGTTCTATGGAACTATATATTTCGGAACATTTTAAGAATTTTGTAATCAATTTGTAATTGCAAATTTTCTTTTAAGAGTATAATTATTCATATATGACCTTTGTAACGCATTTAAGGTTCTAGCACATATTTGGAAATTTTAGAGTATATTTAATATAAAAATTTTAAAAAGTCTCTATAGAAACTGCTTGAAAAATCATCAGTAGTAACTGTCAATAATATGACAAAAGTTAATAATTGAATTTTAAATCCAGCTATCTTGAAAAATCGTATCAGATCGAGAGAATTCAATATATTAAATATCAATTTTAACATTACACTGCCTTGGATAATTTACTAGTTACAGTATAAATATTTGAATATTCAAAATCTACATCAAATCAAAAATATAAAAACACAACTTGATTTTTTGAAAAACTGCGATATTTTTTTTAATATGCAAATGTTGTTATTACAAAGAAAGAAATTGTATTAACCATTTAGTATATTCCGGTTTCCCAGTTTAAAATGGGTTTGTCCAGGTAACAAATTTCGGTTGGTTATACTCAAACTTTTAATCTGTAATTCGATTACCACAGTTATTACTGTCTTATTACTGTCAATATCAATCCTAAATGTTTACAATATTTTTTTTTGTATATGTATTGTCATATTTAGGCCTTTAAAATGTGCTTAGCTAATTTAGAACTAAAACAACGCCACTTGCAAATCTTGTTTTCAATTTTCAGAAAAGCTTTTGAACTTTTTTGTGTGTTTCTTTTTTCTTTTTTTTTATGCTTCACATTCATTTAATGCAAACAAAATTTCTGTGTGTGATTCTATGAAAATATAAGTGTGTGAGTGCTGTTTGAAAATATTCTACTTATGTTTTTAATTTATGGCACAAATTTGCCATTTGACAGTTACCAAACGTTTATCAATGACTATAGAATTGAAAAATTGTAATAGCAGCACCAAAAATAGGCTGCCATAAACAAAAACAAAATGCGGAATTAAAGCGGGACAAATAAAAAAATAGTTTTTAAAACAATTACTAACTACGTATGTAGCAATAAATTATTAGTACAAAGTATGCTTAAAGTTGTTTATAAGTAAAATCAAACTATTAAAAATATATAAAGAAAAAACCTTTATTAAATAATTTGGTGAAAAATAAATTTCGATTACCTTAGAAACGCTCACACACAGCAAATAATTGACTCAAAAGACGTAACCACTAAATAAAATAACCACCGAATAAAACACAAATTTGTTCAAATCACTTGTCTACATTAACATCATTATAAATGATCATAAACGGAAATAGCTTGTTTTCTTCCTTATTTTTTTTTTGTCTTATTAACTTTTCAATGTATAGATATTTTCGTAAATGTGGGTCTGTGTGTACCCAACATGTATGTTTTTAGGCGTTCATATATGTATTTCTTAATAGTTCTATTGATGGAGTAAAACATTCATTATCAATTGCCTTGATTTCGTTTACATTACAAAATATGCACACACCCACACACACACACACAACGGCAGCAGTAGCAAAAAATAAAAACCCACAAATATTCGTACATATATGAATGATATTTACTGGTAAACTAATGAACCATTGGGCAATTAATCACAGACACAATTTCAAAAACACAAACAAATTTGAAAAGATACTGCTACAATCAATGTGCACGAGTATTGAAAAATTAATGGTATTTCTTTGACAATTTTATTCTTTTTTTCGTTATGCATTTTTTGTCTATTTTGCTTTACAAATACATGTGTACATTTGTAGCAATGTGTGTATAAAGTTACTCTAAGGCGTATGATTGTGTTTTCATTAATTAATATTAATCATACGTATGATATTAAAGGTAATTATTGGTTTCAAATTCATGAGAACTTTAAACAATTTTTAAAATTTTTAAACTTAATGAATTATTCTTGGCTATAACAAAATTTATATTATGGTAATTTAAAAGCTTCACCATTTGGGCTACCAATCAAATTGTACTTCTTCAATATTCTGTTAACCCAAGATCTATAATTGTGATCTGAAAACTAAACCAAAATCAGTTGTCATTTAGGTATGCATGTTTTATTTTAAGTTTCGAGTTTAGAGACAAGTATCAAGAATTAAAAAATATTAAGAAAAAATGATGTGATAATCTAGTTCTAACTAAAAATGGTTTTTGTATTTCATTTCATAGATGTTTAACGAATGCTAAATGAAATTGTACCTACTATATCATAGTTTACGGATTACGAGGAAATTTAGTTTTTGGTCACAAATTTGTTAAAAGAGCTACAGGATTTAAAACCTTGAAAATTTTAATTTTTTGTTAAAACTTTTTAAAATTTTAGCTAAAATTAGTTCTAAAAGAAAAACGAAAATTAATTGTCGACTTTCGGTTGTTAATCATAAAAATGGCGGTTTCTGTTTGTTTTAAGATCGAACACAAAACTCTAATCTACAGCTTTGCAATCATATATAGAATAGCTGTGTTAAGTACATTGCCGGCAGCATTATTTAGAATTTTTAACCTTTTTCTCAGTAGTTTCTACGATGTTTTCGCTATATTCACTTCTAAAACATTTTATTTCCAGTAACTTTTTCATTAAAAATTTAAACGAATTTAATATAAAGAGTTTTAAATACATCTGTAAAATTTTTAAAATTGTTTCTACATTTATCCTTTAGCCATCAATAAAAAGATAGTCTGGTTGCTAGCAAATTGCGCATAAATAAATATTGCATGGGACAATCATACAGCATACATAATATTCATTTCATTTCTAGTGCCGAATCACAAACAACAAGTAAAAATATAAACTGCAAAAAAATGTATCAGGAAAATCCTTAACACACACACACACACACACAGTTACACATACTCAAACTCTCTAAGTAAAACCTTTGTGGTCAATTCAAAATAAGCGACAACAACTATATTTTCCCTCACACACACACACACACACACAAAGAGAGAACTAGGCAACAATATCAACGATGGCATCGATGGTAATGTCATAATAACAGTATCATCATTTACTATTTCCTCTACTACTCACTACGGCCATCAAACGAAACCAAAGGATACGACTCAATATAGAGATGTACAAAAAAGAAAACAAAAACTAACTAACAGGCTGAACTAGCATTGAGTAACAGAGAGTGCATAGTGAAATGCTAAAGCTATTTAGAGGAAGAAACAGAAAATAAAAACTGTCACAAAAATATGCTTGAAGGAAATATATTCTCATGTACACATACTACCTACATATACATACATACATACTTACGAGTACATATAGAGTTGTGTACTATTGCCCATATTATTATCAATTGTAAATCAAACAATTTACAAACAAGCATCAATTTACTTAAACTCTTGAGACTAAAGTTTCAGTTTTTATATAGTTTTTGTATTTCTGTTTCTTTTTTATTTTGCTTCCGCAAACCAATGAACAAACATACACAATAACGAAAATGCACAAACAGATAGAAGCGGTAACGCAAAATATTACACCGAAAGAAATTTGAATGTTAATGATGTGCATACTGTAATGATTAAGATAATTCTAAAAATCTTACGTTAAACAGTAATATGGTATTTCTAATGCCCCTTGCTGTTGGCTCTTGATCTTGACAAGAATTTGGTGGCAATTTCGACTACTGCCGAATACTGTATTTCCTCAATGCATATTGTTTTGTTAAGTGTATTGAAAATAGTTAGAAAAAGAAATAATATTGGAAACAAACATTTAGATTTTTTTGCACAAGTCTTTTCTGCACCGATAAGAGTGGCTACTATTCTGGGGAATAAATTTCAAGTATTTGTTTGTGCTTTGCATTAGTTGAATTGAAAAGTATTTCGTTATAAAATACCATACCAAAGGCGAAGAAGAAGACACAGCTGCAGCTGCAAAAGAAGAGGGGCAAACAAAAAATGTATAAGTCACAAAGTTAAAAGTTGTTTGCTTAAATAACATAAACAAATATTAAGAAAACGAAAAATATGTATGAATGTATAACTATAAAACTAACTGAAACTCAAACACATTTGCTAAAAAGGCTGGATGTTGTTTAAACAAATATTTAAATTTTCTTCAAAATATAGCACTATGTTCAACAACAAACAACACAAATCAAATGTTTGAATACAATTTAAGAAAATAACGTTTTAAGTATTTTAAAATTCAATATTAATTTAAAAATAACAATCACAAATACAATTTAATATTTCTAATGCCAATTGTCAATCCGAAAAGTATTTCCTATACCTCAGAGAGATTTAATATCAAATCATTGTATGAAATATGTTATTTAATAAAGGAAATCGTATAAATTTGCTGCCTGTACACGCTAAACAGCTAAAGAACGTCCATCTTTCGAAATGCTTGAGAACACAGTTGTAAAATGTTTGTTAAATTTTGTTTTTTATTCTTTGTCATGATACTTCATAGTAGCAGAAGTTATAATAAAGATCCAGCTTAATATGTCTGCTTAATAACAGAAAGAGTAGACAAAGGAATTCTCTTAAATAAAGAAGATAATAAAAAAAATAGGGAAAATATTGCAGATTGTGGTGATTATCTCAATTAAAGAAACTATAGAGAAAACCGATTCTCATATAAATAATTGACATTTAATGGCTTAAGCTTTATCAAAATTCTCAAAAACGCGAGTATTACATTAAAAAACGCTATTTTATTTCATTTAATTTAACAGTAACAGTGAATACAGATTGTGCGTATTTTCTCAAAAAGCTCAGTAATTACGAGTTAGACGTTATAAGTTTTACCAACTTCATTCAAACAGAAAAAGGAAGTGATCACTCCCCTTCTCCCTTAAAAAGGCGATTTTGATTAAAAGCGAAAGTGATCACAGATTGATTGTATTTTCTCAAATAACGCAGTATTCACAAAATTAAAGTTTTAAAAAATCACAATATTTAACAATGTTAAAAACTTTCTAAGATTTATCGACCTTTTTCTATTAAAGAACAGTAGAATAGTACAGACTGCAAGGATATTTATATATAACACATTAATTATTTGGCAAAGCAAAATTTTATTTTTCTTTTAGTTTATGATAATTCATATAAAAAAACCATTTCATAATATCCCAAAAATGTTTCAGTGGATGACATAAATACTCCTTTTTAATAGCTTTACTTTGTTTGCATTTCTCATTTTGGGTTTCTAAAACACAAAATACATTGTCAATTACAATAATTAAACATAACAACCAAAAAAAATCCTTAAAATCAACAAAAAGTCCTACAACTTGTAACATGTTCATGTTCTTGTACCAACTCTGGTGCGAATGTGTTGGCACACAACCCTCTAATTAGTTAAATTTTGGGGCACACTTTGTTATTGTTGATGTCATAATCATCATTAACTGTGGTAATAGTAACAGTTGCAATAGCAGCCATATCTTCAACTGCAGCGCAGTAGTAGTAGCAGAAGTAGAAATAGATGGTGGTTGGTGATGGTAATTATGCGCTTTGTGTTTTTAAATGCGACATTAAAAATCGTGTTTAAAGGCTTTTTTAACCAACGAAATCTGAAAGACAAGCCAACTAACATACTCACAGATATTTTTGCTAACACGGAAACTTTGTGACTTATATGTACATACATACATACATACATAGATTGCATGGATTCTGTGTAACTTTTCCAGTATTTTCTTCTTTTTTTGCTTTGCAAAAAGAAAATAAAAATATGTGATGTAATAATATATATAAATAAAAGAAACTACGTACGAAGTTTATCAGTAAAATAAACGTCAGTGTAAAATATATACAATACAATACATTGTGTAATATTTTCTACAAACATTTTAATTTCCACCGACAATATACACACATATATGCATATCTAAGATACAGTGGTGGTCCAGTATAACGAATGATATAATTGCCAGGGTCGTTCGGTGTATCGAATATTCGTTATATCGAAATATATATTTCTTTTCATAAATATTAGCATAGTACCAAGTTAAACTCTGTTCGTATTATACTAATTCATTTATTAAAAAAAACGCGAAAAAATTATATACATGAACCAAATTAATTATTTTTGGAAAAAAAAACTCCAATATGTGTTTGTTTTTTTAATTGTTGTGCTGAAGTCAATAAATAGCTTGTTCTTGCAATCTCCTTAAATTCCAGTTTCTTCTGCCCAGTTGATACACGTTTGGAAAGCATTAATGGTATTCTTTAACGCGACCAGGGGGGTTACTCTCTATTGCGATGCGAAAGAAAAATGAAACGTAATCGAACAATTGGTACCCTTTATTGCGTTTTCGTATTTTCTCTTCTTGCGTTAAGCGCAAATCTATTGCAATAACACAATATCAAACGCAAAGGGAACGCATCATGTAAGTAAGCAAAAACGCGAACTGCACAAAAAATTTGTTTAAAATGTTTTGATTTACAAGTTTTGACATTTAATTTTGTCATTCTTCGCTATGACCTGTTTCACACTCAAGTCAAGTCAAGTATTTTTCAATGAGAAGGAAAAAGATAAAAGATAATTTTCTCTTTCCTTCTGTCAAGTCAAGTATTTTTCAATGAGAAAGAAAAAGATAAAAGATAATTTTCTCTTTCCTTCTCATTGAAAAATACTTGACTTGACAGTCAGAACTGATGAGTGTGAAACAGGACTATTGTTTACTCTGTGGTGCCAGTGTTGCTACTTTTTCAAATTATTTTGTGAAAGCGTTTGCGTGAACGATACAGAGTACTAATTTGTACTCTTAACGCATTTACCTTTCGCATCGAATTTGCTTTCGCATCGCAATAGAGAGTAACCCCCCATAGAAAAAGAAAGCATTCGTTATATAAAATATGTAGACTGTAGAACATGTCAAATTATGTGTTTAATTATGCTTTAGTTTGCGAACAATATTTACATTTTTATTCGCACAACCAATATACCCTAGATTTTATATTACGGTTCCGTAAATAATTCCTTCTTAATTTCTCCTACCTATTGTCACATGTCAGTGAAACAAAATCAACTACCTGTCAACAAATCTTTAATATTGTATCATACAAATTTTCTGATGGCCTTTCCAAAATTAAACTCTATTTTAACTCTTCTAAGATTACAATTTAAATGAAGCTAAAGTGCTGAATTTTCCAATGGCGTATTTATTAATACCCTGTTTTATACTAACCCTCGTTTAACTACATATAATGCAATTTAACAATTTCTATTTATGTAATTCAGTTTTAGTTATGTATAATGTAAACATTAGGTTGGCTCCAAATTTTCAATATACCCAACTAAATTAACTTTACTTGATTTTATGATTACATAGATAAGATTCTTCTTACTAACTTCCTTTTTACGATTAGCCAATAACGAAGATTGGGAAATATTTAAGGATATTGTTTGAAGTTATACTTTGGTTTATAAAATTTTAGACCTTTAAAATATGTTAACGCCCATAGGGTTTGTTCAGGAGGTGTTATTTACAAAGTGAATGTCTATGAATATCTCTAACGAATTTTCTTTTGTTTTCTGTTCGTTTCTTCTTCATGATGTACAGAAATTAATGAGATGCACCTAAGACTGTTGCATACATTCATACGTACAAATTTTAAATGCTGCTGCCAAAATTAAGCTAGATTGACACGATTGAAATTTTCTTCAAAATTGCTCTTCAAAATCCTTCAAACTCGTGTAAACAGCAAAATTTCTTCTAAATTTATTTGTTTAATAGTTATTAATAGTGATTAGTGTATAGTTATGAATAGTGATGTTTACACTAGTTTGAAGCATTTTGAAGAGCAATTTTGAAGAAAATTTTAATCGTGTAAATCTAGCATTAGTTGACAACATCTTTACAATTTTTGATTTTCCTCATATCCTCATACTTATGTATGTATACATATTAAAATTGCATATGATGCCTTTGAATCCAATATAAAAATAGAATTGGGTAAACCCTCACCAACTATTTTGAGAGAAATAGTTTCTTAAAAATGTGCAAAACATTAATTTTACTTTGTGACAGCCTTAATGTCATACACAGATATAATTTCATTAATTTAACTATGTAAATATATTTATGTAGATTATTGTTTCTTGCAATTATAAACCACGTACATTTAATAGAATTTTATAGGCTTTAGAAATTGTTTGTATGCGTGTGTAGGTACGGTAAAGTGAACAACTATAAAACTCATTGAAATTGTTTGATACTCTCTGTTCAGCTACTTAAAAAAGCTACAACAACTACATACAACTAACAGTTAATGCAAGTAAAAAGTACCTTTTTTAGATTTTGTTGTTTTATAAGTACCACTTTATAGAATGAGACCACTTCTGTTAAAAGTACTCATTTATGTTTTCATAATTTGTATTTGCGTGTATGCATGTGCATGTGCAATGCATACATGTATGCATGTGTGTGTGAGCTCGTGTGTGTTTCATGTAATTGATACTCGCATTAAGAGAATTTGTATTAGAAGTACATAGTTTGTAGGAATTAGTATCAGAAATTTGTAGTAGTAGTATTGAGCCAGAGTAGTTTAACTTTACTTTGATTCCTACTAATTAAAACAAGTTCGACTAAGGATTTTCTACCGTTTGTAATATGTTGTTGGTACTGTTCTTCTATTTTTCAATTATAATTCCAAATACATATACATATATATGGGCTATATATATATATATATACATATGTACATTATATTTGTTGGGTACAGCAATAATGTGTTATTAGACTGCTGCAAAACTACTAAATGCTAAAAAATTCCACTGCAAATTGTTTTCTTTAATAGCGTCAAAACTAAACCTTTTGTATGTTTTAAGAAACTTAACTAATATGCAATTTAGGTCTAAATGAATTAATAATAAATAAATTTTGTGAAAATTACAGCAAAACAAACATTTACATACATACATATATGTACATACTCGTATATAGGTTTAAGTTGCGACCAAAACTCACAACATGATTTTTTTGGAGACCCCAATTAAAACTTGCATTAATTGCTACTTATGTATATTTAAGTACATGTGTACTACATATTACGATTAGCTTTAAAAAATCCATTTTGTTCTATTTTTTGTCATCAAACTAACTTTAAACATTAAAATTTTAAAATATTGCAATAGAATTGTACAAAAATATTGTGAAATTAAAAACTCGGTCAGATTGGAAAAAATAAAAAAAAAAAAACACTAAAATTTTGTCTGAAATTTTCAAAATTTTTTAATTAAAATTTTTTTTTAATTTTTGATAATCTATTGAATCCACCTCTCAAAGACCTTACATATAATACCAAATTTAAATATAGTTCCTTGGGAAAAATGTGAAAAAATTAAAAAAACCTCTAAAAAGGACATTTTTATCCTTTGATCCAGCTCACCAAATATTGACCCCAGGACAAAAAAAAAATTGAGAAACGCAGTCTTAAAATTAATCAAATTTTCATATTAGTCGGGAACATCGATACCTTATTTTTTCTCCATACAAACGGGGCCACCCTAATGTACATACATATATGAAGCTGACGAAAAACATCGTTCACATCGTTTGTGGGCAAAACAAAAATTATATAGCTTATTCAATATTTGATTCTATATCATAGCAGACATTATTAGGTGTTGTGGGGTGCTTTTATATATTTCAATTGCATTCATTATTTCATTCGTGTCGCAATCAACGCAATCATTTCTAATAACAAACATTTCTATCTCATTATCAAACTCACTCTTATTTTTTTTTTTTTTTTTTAATTTAAAAGTTTTGAGTAAATCTTCCTTCTTTCTTGGTTTCATTGATGGAGAGATTTCACTAGTTCATCGCTTAATATGCAATAATTTTTTAATATCTCTTTGCACCTTAATAAGAGTGCAACATCAGCAGAGATTCATATCACTACTACAAAGGGCTCCATCTGTTATTTTAACCGGATTTAAAATGACAACTATGTATTTGTTTTAGTAAAACAAATTCATCATCTGCTGAGCTTTTGAGATTTTCCAATTACAAAAACCCTAGATACCTATTTGATGTATATTCTAGTTTGGCAATCCAAAATTAATTTCAATTTTTTCAGCTTTGTTTTTTCGACATACTTTTGTAAAATTTAAATGTTTGTTGATGACTTTGTAAACAAATATGTAATAGTTTTATACAAATACTAAAACAAATCACAGGATTCATGATTTGACAAATTGGGTTCCGGGATTTTCGTGATCGAGATTAACATCCCTAATCTGAATTGTAATATTTTGGAAATAAGTCCGTTATTTCTTACGTACGTTGCCCATTTAGCCTAGGCTACCGCTATCAACCTTATTTCTTCAAATATTTTAACAACCTGAACGCACCTAAAATTTTGTCCTCATAAATTCGATATTTTTATATTTCCGCAGTATTTTACTTAACACAATATATACATATGTATGTATGTACTCCTATGTACAAATATGTATGTAGACTAGGTTATTAGACTAAACTGTGTATTTCAAGATCAATTTTTATCACACAATTGTGTTATTTTTATTTTCAAATTTTTAATAGAAGCACTAAACCATAGAGAAAGACACATAGAACAGAAAGTCTGCTATGAAAGGCCTAAGCCTTAAGGCCCAACTATAATATGCATATGCTAGCTTAAGCAAACGTGCGAACACATATAAATTGTATGTGGCAAACTATAATGTACTTAACGAAACTTTTCGTTAAGTTTTTCAACTGTCATTTGCTTAAGCAAAAAGCGAAAAGGCACAACTATAATATGCATAAGCAAGCTTAAGCAAATTGCAAAAGTTAACGAAAAGGCTGTCAAATGCATAACCAGTTCAGAGTTAACTTTTAGGTGGCTACAATGACTTTGAAACTTTTTGTCCACAGTTGCTCATTTATGTTTAAAAAAAATGTTTTTATTTTAACAAAAGCCCATTAAATGACTATATTTTATAAATATTATTATATTATTTTATAATTAAAAGAAAACTTCGTACCAGAAACGCATAATTTTTCCTTTTTTTTTAATTTATCGGCAAAAGTACTAAAATGTACAGCTGTGGCAGCACTACATTGTAAATAATAATAAACGTTTACATATGTTTTGTTAATTTTCGTATTGTGTTTGCAAAAATGGAGAAAAAACTTCAAAATTTAAATAATATAAAAATATTAAAGTTAGCGCTTGAAGGCCTGTGCACATTAAAAGAAATAAGTTAACTACACTGTAAAAGAAGAAGACGCTCTTGTTCTGTCAGAGAAATAAACCGCGACAGAAAGACATTTTTGTTAAAATAAAAAGGGCCTCTTTTATTGTAAAGGCACTTATTTGTTTCCGCATTTTCTATTAAATTTAAAATAAATATATTTTCTTCCATTTTGTTCAAAACACAAACAAACAACAACAAACAGCTGATTCCGTACAGAATGTGCGATCAGTTTCGCTTTTTGCTTAAGCAAATGACAGTTGAAAAACTTAACGAAAAGTTTCGTTAAGTACATTATAGTTTGCCACATACAATTTATATGTGTTCGCACGTTTGCTTAAGCTAGCATATGCATATTATAGTTGGGCCTAAACTGATCGCACATTCTGTACAGAATCAGCTGTTTGTTGTTGTTTGTTTGTGTTTTGAACAAAATGGAGAAAGAAGAAAATATATTTATTTAAAATTTAATAGAAAATGCGGAAAAAATAAGTGCCTTTACAATAAAAGGGACCCTTTTTATTTTAACAAAAATGTCTTTCTGTCGCGGTTTATTTCTCTGACAGAACAAGAGCGTCTTCTTCTTTTACAGTGTAGTTCACTTATTTCTTTTAATGTGCGCAGGCCTTCAAGCGCTAACTTTAACATTTTTATATTATTTAAATTTTTAAGTTTTTTCTCAATTTTTGCAAACACAATACGAAAATTAACAAAACATATGTAAACGTTTATTATTATTTACAATGTAGTGCTGCCACAGCTGTACATTTTAGTACTTTTGCCGATAAATTAAGAAAAAGGAAAAATTATGCGTTTCTGGTACGAAGTTTTCTTTTAATTATAAAATAATATAATAATATTTATAAAATATAGTCATTTAATGGCTTTTTGTTAAAATAAAAACAAATTTTTTAACATAAATGAGCAACTGTGGACAAAAAGTTTCAAAGTCATTGTAGCCACCTAAAAGTTAACTCTGAACTGGTTATGCATTTGACAGTCTTTTCGTTAACTTTTGCAATTTGCTTAAGCTTGCTTATGCATATTATAGTTGGGCCTTTAGTGGTAAGAATGCTTAACTTAACAAACCTTGTGAAAAAAACCACACCCGTATATGTAAATTTTTAAGCAGATTTTTTTCAAGTTTCCTCTCTATGTGTATTTCTCTAGGCTTCTAGCTTCCTTTCAGTGTTATCATAGTCACACTTTAATTTAAAGAATTTTAACATTGCACCTTAAAACACAAGTGCGCAATGTTTGTGACTCAATAAAAACCGCAAACGTTTTGTTTTGATAAAAGTATATTTTTCAATAGGTACTTACAATTATTTGTCAACAATGTAGTTATACATAAGTGAAGAAAGTGTGATAATTGTTCGAAAGTATGTACTCGTATATGTATGTAGTAGTTTAGCATGATCATGTTATTATCACAATAAGTTAAATTAATATTCATATGCATGTACATATGTATGTTTGTATGTATGTACATATGTAGGTAGTGAGTGTAGTGTATCATAAAGTCGAACTTAACCGATTATACGTTCGTAATATACACATAGTTTTATTTTTAATATGTAATTCAAAACACAGTTTGCATTTGACCACCAATCGCAAAGCAACTAAAATATAATTCCACATAGTAGGTAGTAATATAAAATATTAAACAAATAAAAAATGTATCATACACATGGACTCTATAAAATTGTTGTAATTTTAAATATTTACAAATTGATATACTGTACACCACTGCAACCATTTGAATGTGAAATAACATGTCCTCCAAATACAATATGCATAGGCGATAATACCTGCTCTTGCATTGAACGTTTAATACCCGTCGGCCAAGGTCGAGCTGATGCAATTAATCGAGATTCAAATTTTCCTAAACTTCCATTTTGTATTGAAGAAACTACAACTATTGCTGATGATATTATTGACAATTATGATAATAGAGATAATTATGATAATATAAGTGATAGTTTTAATAATAACGATATTTATTATAATAATACTGTTGATTATACACCAAAGAGTATTCCATTTTATGTAATTTTAGGAATCGCATGTATTTCATTGGCATTTATAGTATTTATATTATTAATAAAAATAATTTGAACAAAAAAAACGTATTACATATTTTTATAATGTGTAAAAAATTGAATGTATGTTTACCGTTTTTGTTACAGTTTTAAGAAAGCATGCAAATAGTTCATGATTTTTATTTAGATCATTTTACATTCATAGACGATTTTACTAAAACAAAATAAAATTTTAAAATAACTAAATTATTCAGAAAATATCAAATCATTTATATTTTTCATTAAGAATTTAGAGTAGACCACTTGAAAATTCGATTTTCAGTTAAATTTCAGAAATAAAAATAATTAAAAATTAAATTTTTCATTTCAGACTCAAATTCAGATATTTGGAAATTAGATTTTCCAATTGAATTTTAGAAAAGAGCAAATTAAAATGAGATTTTTCGTTTAGAAATCTGAAAAGGACAATTGAATTTAAGATTTTCCGAAATAGAACGATTGAAAAGAAATTCTTTATTATACCCTTCACCTTCCACAAAAAAATTTTCCGACCCTATAAAGTATATATATTCTGGATCCTTATAGATAGCGGAGTCGATTAAGCCATGTCCGTCCGTCTGTCTGTCTGTTGAAATCAGTTTTTTGAAGTCCCCAGATATATTCGAGATCCAAATCTTCAATAATTCTGTCAGAAATGCTTTCAAGAAGTTTGCTATTTAAAATCAGCAAAATCGGTTTAGGTCAACCAGAGTTATGGACCAATATGTGAGACAACCTCCATAAAAATTTTATATTTAAATTTTATATTATATTATATTTTATTGCAATATTTTGAAATATCTGCAAATACCATGAAATTTTGTATACGTTGTTTGTATGATAAAAGAAGAAAGTGTGCAGCAAATAATAAGAATCGGTCCATGATTTCTCATAGCCCCCATACAAATATATATATTCCCGAAATATGGCTTAATGATAAATAAATGCCTATAAAATTGGAATATCAAGACAAAATTCAGCAAAAATAAGTTTTATGCAAAAAGAAATCGCAAAACGAAATTTTTTTTAGTTCGGTCCATGTTTGACCATAGACCCCATATAAAGTCCACCTCCAAAATTCATTTAAATACGCATAAAACAGATATAAATAATGTTAAACGGCTAAAATTTGACATAAATACTCTTTATCGACAAATAAATTGTTGTACTAAATTTTATGGTGGTCGGCCCAGAACTGGTCATAGCTCCCATACAAGGACCACATCTGAAAAAGACATTTTTCCCTATATATATTGTATAAATATCGGTACCAACTCAAAACTTTGAACAGATCATTTTAATACATATATACAAAAATTATCCCACAAAATTTTGTGAATTTCGGTCTATTTTTAACCGTATGCCCCATATAAAGCCCTCTTCCAAAAATCACTTTAATACTCATAAATCGCTTATAAATAAGGGTACCAATCCAAAATTTTACACGGATCATGCCTAAATCTAACTGCTGGATTTTGAGAATATCGATCCATATTTGACTATATCCCCCACATAAGGTCCACTCTCGAAATCCACGTTAATACTAATATATATCGTATATATAGCGTTATTAGGTTGAAATTCGACGTGAAATATCCTCATATGCATGAAAATAACTGTTCCAAAATTTAAGAAGATCGGCCCATAATTTGTCATAGCTGCCATATAAGAACCGTTTCCAAAAAACAAAAATTCGGGTCAAAAAATACTCTTTTCGGATTTAACCCATATTCGGTCCATATTTTATAATCATGATATATATCGTTGGAAAGGTATTTTTAATACCTTTTATTTAATGTATTACAAATTATCAAGCACTCAGTAGTTTCCGAGATATAGGCCTATACATTTTAAACTTTACGGGCCCGCCCCCTCGAAAGTAGGCGTGACCGCCAACAAAACTTTTTTTTGGTATCTCCTCTAAAAGCCCTAAAACCGAATTGTACTTCTTTTTTTATACTCTGTTTGTTAAATTACACTGAAGATTATTATGAACATCAGACAGACTCTGTAAATTATGGTAAGAATTGGTAATTAAATCAATTAAAAATGGTGAAAATTAGACATTTCAAAATATTTAACATAAATTATGTTGGTCGTAAAATTGTCTTTCAAACAATATATCAAATACTAATAGATAAAATTTACACTAAGACTGAATATAAAACACAGAATAAGGATATTCTAGTCCTTTGACCAGTGTAGTTTTTGTATTTTTTATTACGTTTAGGTGGAGGGTATTTAAGATTCGGCACAGCCGAATATAACACTCTTACTTGTTTTTAATTCAGATTATAACAATTAAAAAATTTTATACTTTCATTTAAATTAAAATTTGGAAAAAATATAAATTAATTAAAAGCTGATTTTAGTGATGTTTTAAGGCAAGGCGAGAAAAGTTAAATATGAATATTTATAATGTAACGCCAGAAACAAGTTTAATTTATCTGGTAATTTCTTTAACAGCAAGAATTTCTAACCATGCCCTATAAAAAATTATTTTCAAATGATCTTTTCAATTAATAAAATTGTTTTCAATTATGTTTGTTCAATTCAATTCTCAATTTTATTTATTTATTGTTAATCTCTTTATCAAGCTCAATGAAAAAATTATTCAGCAATACATTTTAATGAAATTGTAAGTGTTTTGTTTTTAAAATATGTATTAAAAACATTAAATCATTAAATAAGAATGTGTAATAAGAAGATGGAATTTCCACTTTACATTTTCTCTTGATAGCCAGCCAAATTACAAAAAAAAAGTTATAAAACGCTGTAAAATTAACGTCCTCATGACACACCTCACAATAACTAAAAATTTTATTTTGAAACCACAAAAGTAAGGAATTTCTAAACCACATGCTTACTATACATTCGTAAATAAATTTTTAATTCTTATTTACGTTTTCTTTTCAGAAAAAATATTTTTAGAATCATGGGTAAGTTCAAAAACAACACACTATTCAACTGTGAGTTGTTTTGAACCGCCTTACGTGAATACCGGCTAACATGAACATAATTTTTTACACTGACTTCTTTGTAGTAGAGTTGTAAAAGTATCGGGTAGTATCGAGTACCCATTTAAAAAGTATCGAGTAGTAACCGGTACTTAAAAGTAACTGGATTTTACAACACTACTCTGTAGCGTGAACAAGGTAAGAAAGCCTAATAACGTGAACAAATTTAAAATGTATTCAACATAGAAAATGTTTTATTTTCTACATTTTTCGGTTATCGGAATCGTTTTTTTAAAACTGGGCATCCCCCGGCATTTTTTATGTGGCTTGACATTTAGTGTAGTGTGCGCTGCTGATTTGGCATTAAAATTTAAGTTTTTCTATTACATCCACTTTTTCCTTTAAAGACAAGAATTTTGGTAGTTTTTGCTAACTTTTTTACGAAACACTTTACATTATGGATGTAATAGAAAAACTTAAAGGAGCTTAGCAAAGCAGTACAATGTTGTAAAGTCAACAAGTTCAATAATTTTTATGTAATTTTTTTCTTAACAAAGCACACAATTAATAAAAAAAAAATATAAATTTGATTTAAACACTTGTTTTATTTATTTGGAAAATTTAAAGAATTACACCTTCGCAAACATGAACAACTTCGAAAACGTGAACACGCTCGGTTTTTATGTAATAGTTCACGTTACCGCGAGTCTACTGTATATCCTACACCCAGTGGTGATATTCGAAACAACAACCGGTTCGCTTAAAAAATTATATTTTTGCCAAATTTTGATAAAAATAGCGAAAATTTTAAAGTCGCATCCCAGTAACAGACCACAAGCCTCTTGAAGGAAATGATATAAACTTTTGTTAATAAAAAAATAGTTTTGATTTTGCAAAATAAAAGTCAAAAAAAATTGCTTTTTTTTTCTCAAAAGATTGAAGAAAACGCTATCGAAAACATCATCATCCAAGAATCCAATGTATGACCAAAATAAAATCATTTGTTTGTACGTTTGGACAATGAATAACTGAACAATATTGTGTTTGTTGCCGAGACTAATCACCTTGATAAATACACATTATATAAAACCGTTAAAACAAAAAACATAATCACCCGAACAAATTTCATATGGAATTTTTATTCACGAGAAGGGTGAATATGCAACAACCGGTTCGCAAAATTTTTAAAATTTTAACAACCGGTTCGAGCGAACCGGCTGAATATCAGCACTGCCTCCACCACCTTAGTGAGTGGAGTTGTGCTAATGTTTGCAAAACCCAAAGTATTAAACACCCACCTTAAAGTATACCAAGCGACTCAGAATCACTTTCTGAGTTAATTCAACGATGTCCGTCCGTCCGTCTGGCTGATTGTCCATGTAAACCTTTTTCAAATCGTCTTAATCGTTTGAATAATGCATGTTATGTTGTAGTCGAGACAACACAAGATTTTAGTGTTGTGAACGATAATCGGGACCCTATTTTATAAAGATTGGTCCATAATTAGTCATTGCTTCCATATAAAGCTCAATTCCCCTGGGGCCAAATTTCCGCATTCGTGATCGAATGAGCTATCGTATCGAAAAATGATTTCGATATCGAAATTATGATAAAATGTACTAAATTTCTTGCTCGATATCGAAACATAATAAAATTACGATCAATTTTAAAATAATAAATCTCCTAAAAATGTTGGTATGTATCTAAATACAATTAAGAGTTAGAAATCATGGCACCTAATTTTATAACGATTGGTAGATATGACTCCCATATAAGAAACAAATCTGAAAATCACTTCAACATGCATTATAATCTGGCTTCACTGACTATATATTCTTACTTGGTTTTTATAGAATTCATTCCACAAAATATACGTTTACCTTCTGAATTACTAAATGCCAAAACTAAAATCTTCAGAAAAAAAGATGAAAGGGAGTTTTCAAAAAACGCATTCTTGTATTCACAAATTTGCTTCCAAAATTCTATGGTTGAGTTTTGATTTCCCCACTCATATGAAGTTTTGCCATTTTAGATTTATTTATTCTTTAACCCTAGACGCACTTTCTTCGTCGAATCGACGAACATCGTATACTCTTTCTCATTTATTTTCTTTGTTATTCATCGCTGTGTGCTCATTTTTCTTATAGCTCTGGGGGGTTACTGCGTATTTCGATTCGAAAAGAAAATCATTCGAATTTGTATACTTTTTACATTGTATTTCGAAAGCTTTTGCTTTCGAATCGAAATACGCAGTAACCCCCCTGGTAATTGCCCAGATGCTGAAGTGTGCACATGTGCAGCCTCGTTAGATTTGTGTAAGTATGTTTTTTTCAAGTTTGTGTTCGTCAAATCGACGAAGAAAGTATTTTATGAAATTTTAGCGTTTTTGACTTTAGATTTTTGCACCTTTTTTTGGTCGTTTTGATAAAATGAGTAACAATGATAAACTAAAGGATGCACAAATCGAAAAGTTTCTTCATTTGTGCGACGAAAATGGTGATCTCAGTGATTTAAATGAGGAGTGTGAAAGTGACATTAGCACCAATGAAGCAGAAGAAGTAGAATAAAAAGAGGCGTTTGATGAAGAAAGTGATATACTAGAACCTGTAGAAGAGAATTTCTCAGATGAAGATGATGTTCCGCTTAGAGTTATACGACAGAGATCCTAAATTATTCCACATTCAAAGCAAATACTACGTGGAAAAAGCAAACATAAGTGGTCAGCAGTAAAACGTACATGGCACCGTTATGGTTTTAATATCGTTCATCAACGTCGTGGTCCAACCAAGTGTTATCGATCCATTTGAGGTATTTAAACTCTTAATAGATGGAATTATATATAAAATAGTTCAGTGGACCAATGTCGAAATAGGTAACCACTAAAAATGTTCAATTTTCCTTTTTTATTTTCAAGCTATTTTCAACAGAAAATAAATTAATATGCTAAACATATTAAGAAATGCTAAATGTAAAATTTTGCAGCTAAATCAAAATAAAAAATGGTCACACTGATGTGAAAACTTTAGAACCGATTGAAGTGTTTGATTATAGGTAGTTTAGCAACTAAAAATTTGAGAGGTTTCGACACCAAATCGTACTAACAATTCACTCAAATCTTTATCATAATTTGACAAAATGTTTAAAACAAAATTGAAATTAAATGTCAGTACTAGTCTTTTAATGATGGATATTACAGAGGCTATTGCAAACTTATACATACAACAAAGTTATGTGTATAACCAAAAGACCATATTAAAGAATATAGAAAATACTTATTTCTAACCCAAAAAGTTTATTTTACCAGAATGTTTGCTAACATTTGAAACAGAATTTTTCGAAATTTTTGTTACAAAAAAACAAATTTATTTCTTGGACTTGATTTTCTTGAGATAAAATTCCAACTCTTTGCCTTCCAAAATGTAGCCATCAGCACGACCGCATTGACCGGGGCGGGATGAAATGCACGCTAAAAGAAAAATAAATAGATAAAAATAATTATTATCTGTTGAAAACATTTAAGATTTTAGTTTAAGATTTTTGAATATAAACCAATCAGAGTAACTATGACAAGCAAATTCACGCCCCATCGGCTTGTTACAAAACTTAAAACAAGTCTGTAACAATAAGAATTGATGGGATCGCTTTGGGATATTAACATCACTTTGTTATCAAAAATACTTTTATAAATTTAGTTTTTTTGTTTGAAAACTTACCTAAAAGCCGCCCAGAAACGAATTGATCCTCCACAGGTTGCTCGACTTTAGCGTACTTTTGACGTTCTAAGTACTTCTTCATTGTCTTTTCACCTCGTTTTTTCGTGAGGACATCATTATCGTCCTCCTTTTGTTGTTGCTTGGGGTTACGCTTGCGACCCAAAGGCAAAACGTAGTGGGATTCATACCACTGACGGAAAGGAGTAGCGTCGATAACAACGATGCTGTTCTTTACCAAAGTCTTGGTACGGACCAATTCATTGTTGGAGGCATTGTAGACGACATCGGCAATACGAGTTTTGCGTGCAACACCCTCGGAGGCCCAGGCAAAGTTACCGGAGTCAAGACGGAGAGCACGGAGCTTAGCGTTACCACCGCGAGTGCGGACACTGTGAACGCGGGAAAAACCCAACTAAAAATATAGACAAACATTTGCATTATTTTCACCTATTTCCAAACAATAAAAAAAATTAGTTTTGTCTGCTTCCAATTGTCTGTGGGAGAAATCAATCAGCAGTACGAGCATAATCACCCCTATCGTAAATAAAAATTCCACGTGAAATTTCTTCACATTTCACATTTTCCTATTTAAATTCAATGTTAAAAAAATAAAAGTGAACAAATTTCACGTGGAATTTTTATTCACGATGGGGGTGAATAACGCTATTCATCAATGGCTAAAAATTCCGGAGAACTTTTTGGTTACAGTTGACACGCGTTATCATCATTTTGGATTCTAGAAACTCACTTTGGTATTGGCTGCAGGGCGACCCAACTCGAACTTACGCTTCTTGCGCAAAGGTTTACGTTTTCCACCAGTGGAGCGACGCTTGTGAGCACTATCGCGGCTAATACCTAGAATAATTAATGGATATTAGAGTACTCCAATCATTACCAATAACATTTTACATTAAAAAATATCAAGAAAATCTTTAGTGCTTTATGCACCATTTTGTATTTCCCTTTAATTACATTTCAACCGGCTTGACTATTTTCAATCTTTTTACACAAATAATTGTTCAAATTTATTAAATTTTAATTTAAAATTTTGTTTCTATTATTTTTTAAAGGTTTAATTTATTATTTTATTCAACTAATACTCTTGGATGTTTTAAGATTTTCTTGAACATTTTTTACTTTTCTAAAAACACAGCACTTACCCATCTTGAGTAAAAATACAGAAGGAAGGAAACAAAAAAGAAACGCAATAGCTTATGTCAAACGTTAGTCATATGATTATTGTAATAGATTATACAGTGTTGTATTGATAAATGTCAAACATTAGGCGGCTGTGTTCAATTTGATTATGTAAAAGAATTTTGGGAAATAATGAGGTATAAATGGGAATTAATGTTTTTCTTATTTTATTATGTTCAATTATTACTTTAACATGTTCATCAAATAATATTTAATTATACAAAGATTATAAATAGGACAAAATTATTATGAATAAGATTTTAGAATTTGATTAATTACACTATTTCTGTTTTTATAGAAAATAAAAATAAAATTTTTAATATAACAACAAATTTGTAGAAAATGTTTTGAATGCATTTTATTAAACTTGTGTTTTTGAGATCCGTAATATTAATAATAATAATAATTCAAAACAACAAGTATAACGATAGCTATGTTAATCCATATATATACAACAGGTATGATGTTATCGGATAGATAAGAAGTATTTGGTTATTATAAAGCATTAAACACATTCGAGACAGCAGGCTACCGACTACAATATGTCAAAAATAAAATACACACGTTTAGATAAAAGTGACTATATTGACGACAGCAGGCAACACGACTGCAGGTTGTTGTCCATGCTGATTTTTTCGTCGCTGTCAAATTAAACTAATTTCTATTTTTGTTGGCGACAAAACAAAAACAGTGTTGACCATATAGCAAAATGTGTAAAGCAAATTAAATAAAATAAAAAGCAAAATACAAAATTAAAATGTTATGATCATTTATGCATCAAGAGTTGTTAAATGTATCAATAATATTTTATTATATTAATAATATTATATTAATAATAATAAAAATGAGTGAAGTTTATTAGCATGTCTAGAATCATGTACATATGTTTTTCATATTTCATAAAAAACGCTACTTTAAAAAAAATAAAAGCCTTAAGCTGTGTTCACATTGTGTGTATTTGTCATGTGGAATGTCACTTTTCTATCCACATGTGTTTTCATGTGTATGTCCAAAATTGAGTTTCACATACGGTTTATAATTTACATGTTCAAATGTTGGTATGTCAATTACATTTGACATAACCTATCAAAAAAAATCTTAAAACAGCTTATATGGTAAAACTTATTCCGCGGGTTATACAAGCATTCCTTCTCTTGCCACATTTCGATCAACTGTAGAACCGCTTTTTTGCACCAGTCAAACTGGAACAACATAAAAATAACTATAAAAATTGCAATAAAAAAATACATATGTACTTACTTTTGTTAACTCATTTTCAATTTTTCCCTCCATTTTCAATAATAAATTTGTATAGTTTTTTTTTTGTATTTTTGTTTTACTATTTATAAATTATATTTATTAAAATTTCAATTAATTTTTACCGCCACAAAATTTTTGTTATAAAAAACAGCTGATGTCAGATGGTTTGTCACTTGAAAATAGAACTCGTTCTAAATAAAAAATGTCATGTGTATTGCACACATAGAAATAACACATGATACTGTTTGAAGGTGTTCAGACTATATGTACAAATTTTACATGCGAAAAAGTGACAGTCCACATGACAAATACACATATGGGGTATTCACAAGGTGTGCTATCATGTTATATTGTCATAATGTTCTAACATTTTACAATGGTTTAAAAATATTGTTGTTGCTTTGTAAACAAAAAGTGTCTTAAATTAATAGAACTTTGTTTGCTATGTTTTAAATCAGCTGATTTAAATTCAAAATAGCACACTGAATTATGAGGGTTGTTCACAGCAGTCGTATTTTTTCATGTTATTATTTTAAGACATATGACTTTATGACACCTTGTGAATCCCCCAATAATGTGAACACACCTTTAAGTGACACCACTGAAATATAAATGGATTACTACAACAGCTGTTTATATTCTTATTGTTTTGTTTGATTAAATTTTGTGAGTGCTTTATTGTTTAAGATTTATTATTTTTAATGTGTTTATTTACTTTTTTGTTGTTTTTTAGTAATAGCTTCTATAAAATCAACAAAATTCTCTTCAGCCAATATGTTATTTAAAAAATTCGAAGAACAAATTTATTTTTTATTAAAGCGTTAGATTTCGGGATCAGCTGATGAGTATGTAGCTGTCGTTTTCAAAATAATTAAGTAGCTGTCTACATGGCGGCATAAGTACCCAGCGGCATTTGCACTCGTGTAGTCGTGTAGCCTGCTGTCTCGAATGTGTTTAATGCTAAATGTTCTTTACTTTAATCTAAAACCAACCGACAAGCTAAAGGGAAGATCATCTTGCCATTAAATTTTATAGGAAGGTTTATGTATGAAGTTGCCATATGTTATGAAAAAAATGTTACTTCATGAAAAATAAATTAATTTTAATTTTGTTTTGCCAATAAATAATTTGATAAGCAAAAATGGAAAGCAGACGTTTGATTTATATTTTTTTCACAAACAAATATTTTCACAAACACAAACAATTTACTGTTTCTTGTCAGTAATTTGCCAAAAGTAATCGGTTTTGCCATATTTTAGAAAAAAAATCATTTTATTTAACAAGGAAGTTGTAATAACGAAAAAATTTAAAGGACACTTTATAATAATGGCCCTAAGAATATAAGTGCTTTAATATTATATTTAATTTATTATATTATTTTTATATTATATTTAAAAATGAGAATAATAGTTATATATTACGCAAAAAAATTGAACAATTTAAATTTACTGCGATTTACTTTTGAAAACCAATTTATCAGAGCCAAATAAAGGTCATAAAAGTGTTATATTTATTTATATATTTTATTAATATAATATTTATTTAAAACAAATTTTTTTGTTAAGCAACCACATTCTGTTTGCGCTAATAAATTTGGAAACTTCGAATTTCAAAAACCCGTTGTAAAAGAAAAAACTCCACATCTGGGAACATTGTGCACGACGTTGTGGATGACAGTGTAAAGTTGCCAGATTTTAAAACCAGAAATTTATTCTCTTACAAAACTAGAGTGTTTTTAGATATATTGTAGTTTTTGTTATTCCAATTAAAATTAGGTAAAACACTATTTATTTTTTATTTCAAACTGAAATAATCGAATAAATATTTTATTTCTCAATTAAACTTAAGTTGCACCTAGGGAAATATACACTTGATAACATTTAATGTACTTCAAAATATTAGGCGTTTTTTATTTTTTGTAATACGTTTGACGAGTTTTAATATGATAAGTTGGCAACAGTGACCGAAGTAATAATTGAAAGTGGTAGAATTTATGCGAAAGAAAATATCAAAGCAAAAGAAAAAAAGCAGACGCAATTAAACAGGCAGCTGGATTTTTACATAAAAATTGACATCAGTAATTTTTCACACAGACTAAAATTTTTCAGTTAAAAGGTAATAAGGTGAAAAGGACGCTTCAAAGTATTTTCAAAAGAAAGAGGTGTGTATTAATATTAGACTTGTGCGAAAATCTATTAATTTTAATGAAATTTACGTGTTAAAATTTTGTTATTGCAAAATAAACTCACAGCCAAACACAAAAATGAGTAATACAATGCTGAAAAAATACATATGTATATATTTTAATTATTGATTATTCAACATATAAATAAAACAAAGGAAATTGTATGCTCATGATAATTTGTTTCCAATCATGTGTTGTTTTTGTGTTTTGTAGAAGAATCTACAAAATTCCTGCTTTTAATGTAATAATAAAAATTAAAAAAGTGTTTTAAATGTACATATTTGTGGTTCCTTTTGGTATTTGTTTATTAAATTTTCTTGTGTGATCGTGTACGTTCTTTTTGTTGACAACACAACTCTGATTTCTGTGAAACACACAGTATACCTGAAGGACATCGTGTGAATACATATAATTAAATACATATTTTTTACACATGTATGCACTTGTACAATATATTTGAAATATGTATATTTAAGGCAAAATAAAACAAACTGTATATTTACATTTAAATTTTGCATAATATTTATGCACTTGGCTACTACTTTATAAAAAAAAAAGTTTATTTCAAGTGAGGTTAGATTTTTAATTTCAAGATGTGTGTCAAATTTTACATTGTGTGATAAATGCCTTTTAAAATTTTTATTTTCTAGTATCTTTCGTTAAATTTCTTTTCGTGTAATTCTGATGCACTCTTAAATATTTTATGATTGCTCTCTTTTGTCATTCAATTGTTATCTTTTTGGTGGAGCAGTTGTTTTTTATTTTGTAAACAAAAAAAAAAATAATTGTTGACGTCGTTGTAAATATTTTCCATTAAAAAGCAAATAATTTTGTTTTCAATTGTTGAATTGTTTTTTGCAATATAGGTACATATGTACATATTAAGTCCAGTCCATACGAAAATATACAAAAATTAATTGTAATATAGATTAATAATCATTTTATGTACGTTGTCAATTTTTATTTTCAGATTTCTGAATTGCCCGTTTTAAAATGGACACGATTTTGAGTTCCGGTGGATCCAATGCCTCTGGCGATAGTATTGGAGGTGTTAGTAGCAGCAGCAACTGTGGTAATGGTAACAGCAAATCTCAACGTTTTGGTGATTCTACACGAAATAATGTCGTTAATGCTGAAGTCAAAAAAATTTATCAGTGAGTAAAAAAATAATTTGTGCATAAATTATGCCTACATAACATAATTACCTCAAAACATTTCATATCGAAAAAATCAGAATAAAATAGTTTAGGGTTTGAAAATGAAATTCCTAATGCAATGAAAAAAGTTAATTGTAATTCAAATTTTGTATCTTTTTAGACAACTTTACATTGTTGTTAAGCAACTGGATGATGAAAAGAAACAAATTGGCGGTATAACCCAATTATTTCAAAATGAATTGGAGCAAAAACGAGCCCAACTTGTACAATTGTGTATACAAATAATTTTCAAAGATTTTCAATCGATTGGCAAAAAGGCTAGAGAAATAATGTGGCGCAAAGGTTATTACGAATTTATTGCTTATGTGAAGAAAAATTTGGCAAAAGAATTGAAAGATACAGCACAACAAGGAACTCAAGAAAATATACAAAAACTGGAGAGATTCTTATGTGCTGGTATATTGAACTACAAAAGAATTGCAGCAAAAATGGAGGAGATTTATGATTTAGATTTAAAATATTTAATCGACTTTACTATCATAAATGATGGTTTCTTAAATGATAAAGACCATCAGGCCAAAGGAGATACTTTGGATGTGGATGACATAAATAATTATGCAGTGGACAAAAGTCTGGAGGCGGTGTCATTTGCTTTAGATACCATTCATTCGTCTCTTCTTAGTTTGGGTGATCTACACCGTTATTTCTTGGACTTTCGTATCGATACAAAACTAAAAATAACCAAGCAATTGGCTGCCAAATATTATTTCGAGGCTTTTAAGCTAAACCCTGCAATAGGCATGTCTCAGAACCAATTAGGCACCTTATTCTATGGCCAAAATTATGATTTGGACTCAATATATCACTATCTTTACTCGCTCGTTAGTTTAATACCATTTGAGTTGAGTGAAAACAATGTTTGTAAGCTGTTCGCTTCACATGCTGATTACTTGACAAAGTTAGATCCGGATAAAATTGAGTTTAGTCTACAGGATTTTTATGCTCGATTTTATTTAATTGTTGACATATTTTTCTTTGACAAGGAGGTACCAGATTTTAACTCTTTGTGCCACTGTGTCTTGGTGGATTTGCGAAAAATTCTGTGTTCCAAAACTTTTAAAATCAACGGTTCGTGTATATTCAAAATTGTTTCGATTCTATTCTTCTGTCTCTCAAAATTGAAAATGATCAACTCTCAGAAAGTTTACTCTTTGAATGCTTTCTTGGTGGCTGTATGTTCAGACTTGATGGATGCATGTATTGTTAATCTCGAACAGAATATTTTAGCCAAGTCAACAGAAAATGAGGAGTTTCATGGAATGTATGCAAAGAAATTTGAGGAATTTGACATGGTTGTTAGGAAATCTCGGAACGAATACAAGAATTGGCTAGCCACCATTGGCGAAGCTGAAAGAAAGGAGAAAAAGTTAACACAGTTGTCACAAAAAGATTTCTCTTCAGATTCACGCGAGTCGCAACGGTCTCATGAGGATTATATTTGCAAAACACAAGATAGTAACAAGGCCAATAAAGATGATAATAAAAATGAAGGTGAACCTATATCTACAAGATCCTCTGACGAAGCAAAGGAAAGTGATTTAAAAACACCACTCTCCTGTAAGAGTAAGAAGAAGGGAATGAAATTACGCCGACGTCGTCGTAAAATTGCTCAGTCTGATGATAGTTCTTGTTATGACTCCGAATCTGATATGGATACGGATTTCTCAACTGATGATGAAGATTATACCGATTTAAGTTCTAACTTTGATACTGATTTTAGTGACATTGAAGCAGCTGAACCATGTGAACAAGATCAAGACCAAGAACGTGAAATTAAAGTTGAAAACAAACACAAACATAATAATTTGCGCAACTCTTCTTGCCATGGTTCAAAGGAAAGTGTTAATTCTAATGGCGGTAGTGTTGGACCGAATTTCTCTGATAACGAAGATATTGTAATCGAAGAAGAGAATATTATCTATCCTGAAGATCAAGAAAAGCAACAACTAACACAAGCTCCACTCAGCAATTCACAAGAAAATGATTCGGAGGAACTTTTAAAAAGCTTTGAAATTCTACAACTACACACTAACAATACGGTTTTAAATTTTACCAATTGCGACAAAGAAGTTTCACAGAAGACCCAACAATCGAACGCCCAAAAGCCAAGTGAAGAAAACAGAGCACCCAATGGGGAACCGCCAAAGAAAATGGTTTATCGCAATAAATACACAAAGATAAATCCCAATATTATAGTGGACTTTGCACAAAACGAACCTACCATCAGAGCTTTGAAGATTCTTTTCGATTGGTTACGTATAAATCATGAAATACTATTTGGTTGTTATCACTCCAATCCTGAGTTCATTCACAAAATTATGAAATTGTTGAATTATTGCAATATTGATATATTTACACGTAAGGTTTACTTTGAGCGGGAATTTCTTGTTACACCCAATGTTCGCCAAACTCTTGGAGATCTCTTTGATGCCCGTGTCAATGTTCCACTGTCCGAAGATTTCGTATTCAAAAGTTTTGATATATTTCAAAGCACCCAAATTACCCTAGACTGGGAAACTACCATACGCGAGAAAGTCACTTCGCAGGAGGAGTGCATTTTGCGTATATTCAAAATGGTCGATTTCGGTTTCTTTATATGTAAGCAAAAGAAGTTCAATTATCGCTTTTGCGTCAAGGCTAGACGTTTCACCGAAAACACTAAAAAGAAACGTGAAGAAAAGAAGTCTTCTTCTAGACGACGTGAAAGACGTACTGCTAAAAATGCTGCCCGAAAGCGCGCCGAAGGTAGAACTCGTCGTTATTCCGATCGTAAGAATGGTATAGTACGCAAGAGTTATACCAGCAATGAGGAAAAGGATACCGTTGAAGAATGTAAACGTATGCCGCGTAAAGGTTACTTACGCAACCGTAATACCGAAAAATTTAATAGCAATGGTGCAACTGCAGGTGGTGCTACTTCAGCTTCTACCACTACAAATAGTGCAATTTGCGAAAAAATACAATCAAGTAGCGGTGCCGATGAAGAACGTTCAGAGGCCATGTCGAAGAAATGCGAAATAATGGGCAAGCTGTGGTTGAAAAACGAAGTGGAAACCTTGGAAGAAGAGGTAGATATTAATTCTAAAACTTAAACTCAATTTAACTTTCTTTACTAACCATTTACTTACAGTTGCGTAAAAATCCTTTGAACATGATAATGACTCCTTTTGTTGTCGTGGATGCCAAAGCATTGACAGAATATAATGGTATTGTTAAAAATTTAGTTAAAAGCAAAAAATTCATCGTACTCATACCCAATGCCGGTAAGTTTTTTCTCTAACAATTATGAGATTTTAGTAATACAACTACTAAATACTTTTTATTTTCTTGTATAGTTTTTAATGAATTAGATGACTTGAAAAAACGCAGCGAAAATGCTCGCAATGTTATACGTTGGTTGGAACAAGAATTTAAACATGGAAACCGGCATATGCGAGCCCAAAGAGATAATGAAAACTTGGCATTGTCTTTAATCAAAATACCAAGGAAATTAGGTAAGCTTTATGATATATTAGAGTAAATACATACGTACATATATCGCAAATGAAGATAGATTATATACTTATGTACATCATATTTACTTACTTACTCTTACAATTAGATCGCGATGCTTCTGTTTTCTTACAAATTGCACAGTTTTGCAACCATTTGGTAGCCAATCACTCGGATCCAAATGCAGGAGAATTTAAATCAAATGTGGTTACTTATTTGTCGGGCGATTATTTGCATGAGAAACAACGTAATCAAAACAACTTCAGCTTTACTGGCATTTTAGATTCTATACCAGTTAGACATGATCAAATTGCAAATTTCTATGCGAAATTTAAGGCCAATAAAAAATGAATACACCAACGACGCGGGATAAATACCTGCAGGGAAGTAAGCGCCGTCGTCGTCCTAGCTACCGTATTGAGTCGTATTTACTATACAACAAAATGCCAAGAACGTTAAAATGAGAACAACTACAAAAACAACGCCACCAAACAATTAAATCAACAAACAACTGCAACCCCAAAAATCTTAAAAATAAAAATCAATCAACATCAAATAAACTGAAATGATCAGTAATTGCAACAAAGAGCCTGCCACTACTGATTTAATAGTTAAGTCATTGCGCATATCTTAAAAATCATAAGATTTTAATGCAATTTCGATGAATCCAACAGAATAGCAGAATATGACCAACAATAACGTTGATTTTAGCGTTCATGCAAAAATGTTGCCAATCATAACAATTTTTAACTAAAATACTTTAATTTTAACAATTAAACAACATTTGGGATTTAAGGGGAGGTTTGCAATGTAATCTATTTAGTCATTATCATAAAATTGGTAACGTAACAAAATTTAAATTTTGTTAATGATAAAAAACCTTGAAAGTCTTGAAACCCCATCAAATATTAAAAAAAAAAATGTTAAAATAGGCTTTACAGCTGTTCAGTTGAGAATGGTATTTTTGCCAAAACAAATTCTACAAAATTACTAGTTGTTAGTAAAGCCTGTTTTGTTTAAATTTTGAATGGAATTTAGGTTAAAATTACCGAACAAATTCTTAACATAGTTTTTTTTTCAACAATTTGAAAACTTCATTTTGTTTGTAATTGAGAAACATGTTTTCACCATATTTTATCTTTCTATAAATATATTTGAATTCATTTCTAAATTCAAGTTTGCAATTGATAAAACTAATGGCATGTTAATGGTATAGCTTCATTGTTTTAATCTCTTTATTATGTATCTCTAAAACTATCTGTTCGTTCATTTAGTTAACCATAGGGTTTCCAAACTTAACAACAAGAGGAAAATGTCTAGAAAAGGTACGATGATAATGTTGTACAATAGAAATATAGAAAGGAAGAATGTACCAACTAATTTCTTTCAAATATGATGAGTTTCTTTTTTGTGCAACATTTTTTCGTTTCGACATTTAACTTCTTTTACATTATACTACATACTTTTATTTTTCATTTTTCTCTGTTATCATTTTATCCAATTCAAAATTAATTTTAACGTTACAATAACAATAAATGTCCCTTTAAGCAGATTTTATACTGAGAAGTTAAAAAATTAGTTTAATTTTTGAGTATAAAATCTGCTTAATACAAGTTAAATTTGTATTACCTATATTTGCAAATAAACACATAAATATGACCCTAAATTATACAAAAGTGGTCCCCAGCTTTTATTCTTTGCAAATCTGTTTTAAATTTGTACACCTAAAATCATTTTAACAGCAACAAACAACATGCGTTTGAAGTTTTTATTGTATTGGACTAAACAATTTTAAATATTCTCTACAGATAAACTACATCCTGTAAAGCCGGGGTAATACGGATTATTTATCATTTGTTTCAGATCTACGTTTTAACTATAAATTGTTTTAAATATGTATTTGCATTAAATTCGTGAAAACAAAAAAAAAATAAACACTTATTTTTAAATAGTTACAGTTTGTCATATTTTTAATTTGCTGAAATAACTAATTACATATACAAAAATATTCTCCCATAATAAAATACAACACATATAAACACCTTTACATAACTAACACAGTTTCCATACAAAACATATATACAATAAATACTAACAATAAATGGGTAAAATAAAAATAAATATGTGCATCGGGTCATATAATTGTTTCCTCAACAACATTTAAATAATTTAAAATATATATATACATATATGTATTCATATTTAAAAATTTTTACTATCAATAAAGCTCGATGACTAAAAAAAGCAGTGTTTTAATTCCTACAAAATAGCAATATAAGTCTAGTTTACGTCAAAATGACAGCAAAATACAAATTGGCTTAGATCTTGATGTAAATAAGATCATCTGTCTGCAACGGCAGAGTGTCGACTTTTTATTTTAAGAGTTCTGGCAATAAGCTTCACAAAGTATATAGAGATAATAGTTTTTTACTTAAAAAAAGCTAGAAACAGTTATAATTTACTATGCTCCAAAAAAAGTCCGATTTTAAAACAAAAAAATCGTACATCAAATTTGTAAATTGTATTATTTTCAAAAATTTAAATTGTTTTCCTTCAGTACAAAAAAATTTCATTTGAGGAGAAAATTGTCATGTGTCTTTCTTAATGTTTTTGTACACCCATTATAGAAACTAAAAACCCAAAATATAGAAAAAAAGCAAGAAAATAATTTAAAAATATTATGTGTATTAAGAGCAAAATAAACATTGGCAAGCAAAAATATATGGTAATTGCCTACTTCCAGAATATATGGTGATTGCGACGTTATAAAAAATCTTAATTTTTTCTTGTTTTAGTAGCACTATATTTAGTGTAAAATATGGTTTATTAGTATTAATCGAGCGATCCAGAACGCTGCAAAAATTGAACTCGTTTCGCATCTAGAAAAATGTGCATATTGGAAAACCATTTTTAAAGTTTTTTTTTCCAATTAAAGTAGTATGATGTGACTTTCTGTTGATAGTTATCATGTTGAAACATTTTCATTCGCGCTAGTTAACGACACTCTCATAAACACATTTTTCATAAAACATCCCTTTTTGTTTAGTATAAAATAAGAATAAAGAATAATATAAAATAAACATATGTATTCTTTATATAACAAATAGAAAAACCTTAAATCCTAGATTAAGAATTTATGTAAACAATATCATTAAGCCCAAAAATAAGATAAACATAAAACCAAGGTCAAATGTTTTCACATGATAACGACTCTTAGGAAAAAGTAATTAAATTGTTATTTGTAAGAAAAACAACTAACTCTAGCTTAAGTACAATAATTGTAAAGAAGAGGATTAAGTGGAAAACCCAAGATAAAGAAAAACACAAACATGTTGTTTGTTTAGTGGGTAAAAGAAAAACCCAAGATAAAGAAAAACACAAACATGTTGTTTGTTTAATGGTTAAAAGAAAAACCCAAGATAAAGAAAAACACAAACATGTTACTTGTTTAAAGATTAAGAAAAATCTAGTAATTAAGGTTTTTCTATTTGTTATATAAAGAATATGTTTATTTTATTTATCTTGTTTTATACTAAAGAAAAAGGGATGTTTTATGAAAAATGTGTTTATGCGAGTGTCGTTAACTCGGGTTTTTAAACATTTTGTATGATTTAGCAGATGATACTTATAACACGACATATTTCCCGTACTTCTTAAAAGGTATTAGTTCAAGTAATTTAAATTATATCTTCGTATTAATTATTTATTGGTTTGACTTACTTTTTATATAGTGTTTCAATAACTTTGACTCTTAAACTGACTGCAAAGCTTTTCTTTCTATCACTCAACTTTTTCTGCCTTATATAGTTATATTTTCAAAAACAAATAACAGATTTTATAGATATTACTAAACATATTTTGACTTTTGTTTAAAATAAAACAACAATTTATTTCGGCTTGTATCTGTAATAATGTGACTAAATTTTATTTGTTTTTAATTAAAAATTAATGTTTTTAGAGTTTTCAAGTATAATGTTATAATTTTCATATACATATGTTTTATATGTTTTATTTATTTCTATATTACATACATTATTAATTTTATTCCTTTGATCGGCTATGATGTTTGAATTTTAGCAGAGATAAATCGCAAGTATATACATATGTATGTATGTAGGTATATAAGTTGGGATATTGCCATTTTGAGAAATATACAGCCCAATCATGAATAAGAACTCCGCGGGAGTTTTTTCCCTTTTCTCATTTTTCCTATTCAAATTTAATGCTAAAAAAAATAAAAAGGAAAAAAAACTCCCGCGGATTTTTTATTCATGATTGGGCTAATAATAATAGTTTTCTAATACAATGGTTCCGTAATTTTAATGATTACATAACTTATCACAATTTAAAATTAAAAATGTGAGCAATACAAATGTATTACACATTAATACATACACATTAATCATATATTTATGCACTACTATTTACCATCCATTGACTAAAATATGTATTTATTATATATACATATACATGTATATATATATATGATTCATACCCAGTAAAAAAATATATGGATTAATCCATAATCGAGCAATAAAGGAGTAATGACTTGTTCATCCATTTGGAGTAATAAGCGAGCTATCAAAACTTTTTTTGTTTTGTTGTCTATGCCTCGCTTAATACTCCAAATGGATCAATGAGGGATCAATTTTCATTTTGTTTTTCTATTTAGAGCTAGTTTCTGGGATAAAGATAAAAATCAGACAATTTTTTGCACGGAAAACTTTCTATATTCAGTGGGATTCGTTGCTGTTAAAAAATCTCCTCAATTCATTTCCGGTGATGCCACTCAAATTCAAGAAAACGGGATTGCAAATTTCATTTCCGCCGTTGCTATTTTTCGAGGCTTTCTTGTTTTTGTAAAAAATAACCAAATTTGTATTTATGCTCTTTTAGGAGACAAAAATGATTACTCCCTTTATGCTCTTTTAGGAGACAAAAACGATTACTCCCTTTATGTTCTTTTAGGAGACAAAAACGATTACTCCCGCTATGCTCTTTTAGTAGACAAGAACGATTACTCCCTCTGTCGTAATTTTCAAGATCAAAGGGAGTACTCCATAAGAAGCTTAAAAGGAGTACTCGTGTCTGCGGACATGCTGTGTTAAAAATCCTATGAGGTTCAGAGTTTTATGGAGTAATCCATTACTCGCAAAGGAGCGCTCCAGGATTACTCTTTGGATGATCCTATTTTTTACTGGGTAGTTCATTAGTTGTTAAAATATTTATTTAAATATGCCTATATATTGTTTGTTTCTTTACATTTTATTATGGTTATTATCTTTTTATAAAATATTTTAAAGATTTTGAAATTAAACTAACAAGTTTAACAAATCAAATGAATTGGATAAAAAGAAAATAAAATTTATATTTAAAAATTAAAAAGTGTGGAGTTTTTGTTTTAATATGGTTGTAGAAAAGTAAACACTAAAAACTACGTATTTAATTTGTTGATTTAATTTTTAATTAAAAACGACAGAACGTTTATCACGGTTTCTGGCTCTAGATATAGTACGAGCTTTAAAGGCAGCTGCGTTCATTAAGTGCTTTAAAAAAATAAGAGAAAGAAAACTGTTATTACATCGACTCAAGACATCGAAAAATTTCTTACCCTTTCCAATTTAGAAGCTTTGCTTTTGGGTACGCCATCAGTTTGATTAAGTTTAGCTCCCAGTCCAAAAATTTCTCTTATGAAATCATTTTCTTGTAATTGCGATGTCATACCAGGACCCATCACAACACACAATGCCGAATATTGGTGATGTATAGCCCATGAATCTAAAACTAAACATTCAGTGCCAAAGCGTATATTTATTTCCGGTGAAATATCCTCCTATAACAAATAAAACAAGGAAATATTTTTCATTGATCGGTAAAAAATCATAAATTAGTCTTTGAAATTGTTATCATTTTTTTTTTAAATTTATAAAGAAAATAAACAATAAAATATTATTTTTTCAAAATTAAATGTGTTTAATTCTTAAAATGCTGGTGACAACTTATCAACACGATTATGTTCCACCATTCACAAAACAATATGATTTCGTTAAAGGTCAAGCACTAACTGATCAAAGCGAAAAAGTCGAATGTCAGTGCATTGAGGAAACAAAATTAGATATTTCTAAAGATATGCAGAACCAGTGTGCCGTGGAATGGACGGGTTTAGCACCAATGGGTCGTTTAATAGATCCCCGCATAATACCTACCAAATTTTCCAGTGAACAACTTGATGCTTTGATTGGAGACTCTCAACACGATTACTTTAAGGAACAACCAAATCGCTTTCTGAAAATACTACGTACTGCTTATCCAGATCTTTATGAGCGACTTAAACAAATGCCCAAGGATGAACTCAATAGACGTTTAGAGCATGACCGCATGTTCACAACATATCAGGTAGATTTCTGTAATATAAATGAATACCCAGAGAGCGTTTATGAGCCTATCCAAGAAGAAGATGAAACTAGTAAGCTGAATGCAAGCAAAATACTGCAGCGACAAGAACCTTGTGCTGAATTAAGAGCTAATGTTATGCAAGAGTTGGCAAAAGGAGTCGGCGAAAAACCAAACAGTCATGACCCCTGTGAAAAAGCTTATAAACCATTTAAAATATCATTTGTTGACTCTTCCCGATTTGTCAAATCTGGAAATAATTCCCACTGGCGCAGTAACGTTTTCACTAAGAAAGCCAAGTTTACCGAATACATGGATACCATTAATAAGATAGGTTGTGTTATTATGAAAAACAATATTCACGACCATCAGAAATGCACAGAAAAACATTGTAGGCATCAACTAATTCATGCCTGTACAAATTTGAAATGATTGTATATGAAATTTCATACAATCATTTCAGTAGTGTTTATACATACATATGTATTTTATTTTAACATAATTATATTTTTTATTTTGTCGATGAAAATAAAATATTAATATATATGTATATATAATATATATGCTAAAATTGTTATCATTATAACTTCCACTTACCTCCAAGTAACGCAAAACATCTCTGAATGTAGCTCTTTGAGCTTTGCGGTCGCGCTTAGCTCGGTATTTGTGCGAATCAGTAGCCAATTGTTTGACAGCATCAATTAAATCATTTAAGTACTCCTCCAAGAAATCGTTCTCGTGAGCACGGCCGCATTCCAAAATTAATGCTAAAGTTTCACCAGCAGCCATACGTACATCCAAATGAGGAGATTGTAAAAGACCCATAAGCTTTTTAAACGGACTAAAATACAGAAATAAACAAATGATTTTTCGAATAAATTGTATTGAATTTAGCTTAGAGTATTTAAGGGTTATACTTAGTAATATATGATGTATCTTAAAACTTACGGCAACATAGATTGACCAGTGGTCATCCAGGAGACAAAATCTCCCGGAGGAATCATAGTGAGTAATAAACCCCACGATGACAAAGCCTCAGCATGTAATGTACCAGCATCAGCATTAACAGAGATGGGTGTTTTATCATCACCCTTCAAATAACTTCCGCTAAAAATACTCTCAAAAAATTGCATCAAAGTCAATAGGTCTCCAATGTCAACATTGCCAAAGAAATTCAATAAGCCCAAGGCAGTACAACATTTTGCGCGGGCATCAAACGACACCGACTTATCCTGCACGGTGGTTAGCAAGAATTGATTTAAAGCCTTTGAAATCCCCTCATCTCCTCCTAATTGCAATACGAGTAAAGGAGCTAATCTAGCGCCCCACACCTGTTCGGAGCCTTTACCACGACGTATACTTTTTTCTATGCAATCAACTAATGTCTCCTTGCGATCATCAACACAGTCGGGCATATAACGATGCATTAATGTTTCACACATGCTCTCCAAAGCTGAAACTCTAGTTTGTGCAGATTTTTCTGTAGCATTTTCTAAAGCTTGTACAAACTTTTCTTCATAACGCTCGTTTAAAGACAATTCATCAGTATCATTAACAGATGAGGGAGCGTTATCAGAGACATATGAGTATACTGATGCATTGTCATAAGATTCATCTTCCGAATTAGAATCACCAGGACGTCCTGAAAATGAAAAAACATTTTTTTTGAAATTATATCAATTGATTCTACACAAATAAATAAATATGGCATTTTAAAATATTCCAATCATATAATTTGTTTTACTGAGTTTTAGCGCTGACTTCATTTCTGAGCATTTTGGTAATTTGGATTCCAGCAAAGTTGTATTCAAAATTAACAAGAACTCATATTCACAATAGCAGTAATCTCAAATTTATTATTTAATTTATTTAAGAAATTACGTCACCACTATAGTATTGTTGGTTTCTGTTATTACTTTAACTGTATTTTAAGCTTAAACTTCTATTTGTCTAATTTGTCCTTCATATAAATCTTGAAATTATAGTAGCATTTTCAACTTGTTTTACACCTTTCATTTCAACACACTTTTTTGTAGTTTACAAAAGCAAAATGTTAACTTTCAACATTATGCAATGTAAATACGGTTATATTGTGTTTTAAACAGAGAAAACACAATGCATTGCATAAGTAGGGGTCGTCCCATGAGTGCAGGTCCAAGAAAAAAATATACAAATTAAAAATTCGTAAGCTATGTTAGTGGATTTACAATTCCATTTAAGTCCATATTGTAAACATTAAGCAACGGCCTTTAGAATAAAAGCACGATTTAAAGGAGAATTTAATAAAGAAAAACTGGTGGATTAAACTTTCAATAAAGTAACAGTATAAAAAAGATGCCGACATTAAATTCAAAACTAAATTCATACATACACAATAACAAAACCAGACATACATATAAATATACACTTCTGTTCATAGCAATAACTCACTTACATATGGGTCAATTTCAAAAAAAAAAAAAAAAAAAAAAAAAAAAAAAAAAACGCAATTTTTTGTGTCCCCGCACTTTACACTACTATTTTAGGTCAAAAAAAAAAACAAAAACAAACAAAAAAAACAAAAATGTGAGAGTTATCAGCGAGGAATATTTTATTTTTTATTTATTTTCTTCATTTATTCTATTTATTTTATTATATATATAAAAATAAGTGTACATTTTGATTGTCACTCCATAACTCGAGAACGGCTCGACCGATTGCCATAAAATTTTTAGGGAAGGTACAGGGAGGAGTGATGATGGTTAGTTGATTTTGAAATCCAAAATCGGTCTAGCCATTCTCCAGTTATGATTTTTTTCCTGAAAAATTCAACATTTGAAAAAAAAGTCCCCTAAAGTATGCTGTACAAATTTGCAAATAAATAAGAGCAGGCAGGTTGTGAATACATCTTATTCTATGAAATACAAATCAATAGTAAATACCGAGCGAAGCCGGGGCGGTCAGCTAGTTTGTAATATTAAGCCTTCTCGGCCGAAATAAAAATATATTACATAGTAATAAAAACTATGTACCTGAAATTTTAATTTAATTTAATAATAAAACAGTTAATAATAATTAATAATAAAAATAATATTAATAATAAGTAACTATAGGTTCCCCAACCATAAATATATATAGAAAAAAATAACAAACATATACAGTGGCTCCATCGCATAATCGGACAAGTGTTTGTATCAGAGACCTGCAACGAGTACTAAATTTTCGAGTATACTTAATCATGCACATTGATTTTTATGATTTAATCGTTTTTGTTCAAATGCACAAAACGCTCGTTTACGCAACCGTTCGTTTCAATCATTCAGTTTTATTCACTTGTTGTTTTTTGCGAACATGAATATTCTGACTGTGTCGTTAAATGTATGAAGCTCATTTTACATCAAAGCCAACGTGTTGTTAGCCGAACATGTGTTTTATTCATTTGTTGTTTTGTGCGAACATGAATGTTCGACTGTGTCGTTAAATGTATGAAGCAGCTCATTTTACATTTTTTCTTTAATTTTTTTGCTGTGCAAAGATATATTTGACAAACTGTACATATTACAAATTTTATCATTGCTTTGTCAAATAAGTTTTCTTTTCGACGAAATAATGTTAAATAGGTAATAAATGCACATTTTTTATGTTTTCATATTTTTCTGCCAGCCGCTTTTTACTTATAAGTGGCTCGTGTGTTTTTAGTTCAATTCCAATCAGATCATGCACAACAAAGCCGACATGCAAAAAACAAACTGTGTATAAACAAGAATTTTTGTTTTCAAACATTGCAGTTCGAACCAAGTGTTGGAAATGATTTATACTCGTTGCTGAATTTTCTGTGTATGCATAAAAAGTGAATAAGCATAAAATTGAATCATACTTTTTTGTATTGTTCTTAAAATTCAACGTTAGTGAATAAGTCGGCTCGTTCATACTTGTTGCAGGTCTCTGGTTTGTATAATATTTACGTTCTCTGAACTAAAACAAATCGTAATAATTTTTATTTATTTTTTGTTTTTATTTGCACTCTACACTCTAATATTTCCAAATATAAAAAAAAATATCAATATTCTCGATGATAACTGTAAATTTACATAGAAAAATAAAATTAACTCAATTTTTTGCGCTCAACGTATAATCGGACAAAGTAAAACATCAATAATAAAAATACCGTTACTTTACAAATATGCACTTCAAAACTGTTTTTGTCACATTTAGTCATAACTTGCATTTATTGGCAGACATTTCTAGTTCTAACAATAGGTAAAAATCTATTAGAAATTGCCCCTAAGGGAAAGCAATCTACTGTCGAAATAACAATTAATAGTAAAATTGAATCTTGAAGGTAAAACAGTGAGAGAAATTGCTGAATTAGTTGGAAGAAGCAAGTATACTGTCCACGACGTTATTAAGAGATTCCGTGATGAGTTTAAGATAGCTAATAAAAGTAGAGAAGGTCAGGGCAAAATATTAACTGATCGTGAAGAGCGTTCTTTGTTGAAGGAAATCAAACAAGATCCGTTTAACACTGCAAAAGAACTAAAAATATCTTTAAAAAACAGTAGTGGAAAAGATGTTTGCTTAAATACTATTCGTAATACATTGCACAAATATAACTACCATGGTAGAGTTGCCAGAAAAAATCCATTTATTAGCCCTAAGAATAAAAACAAGAGAATAAAATTTGCTAAAGAGTATTTGCTTAAAACAGAAGATTTTTGGAATAAGGTAATTTGGTGTAAAGATATCTTAAAATACATTTTTGCTGATAGTTTTTATTCGCTACAAGGTCCTGTTCACTGACGAGAGCAAATTCAATTTGCATGGTTCAGATGGCAAGATGTTTGTGTGGCGTAAACCAAATGCTGAATTTAATGCTCAAAATACAAAAGCTACTGTTAAGCATGGAGGAGGCTCTGTTATGGTTTGGGGCTGAATGTCGAGTGCTGGGGTGGGCAATTTGCATTTTATTGAAAATGGACAAATTTGGCTACCTCAACATTTTGAAGGAAAATGTAAATCAAAGTGCCGAGAAATTAGGCATTGCGAATGATTTTGCTTTTTACCAGGACAATGATCCCAAGCACACTTCGGGTGTGGCAAAGCTTTGGTTGATCCATAACTGCCCCAAACTTATAGAAACTCCTGCACAGAGCCCAGATCTCAACGTAATTGAACATCTTTGGGAAGAATTAGCTAGAAGAGTATACCAACAACAATTTAACACTTTGAGTCAGCTTACGGCGGCGTTAATGGAAGCGTGGAACTCCATAGAACCTGAGGTACGCTCCAATTTGGTAAAATCCATTCCAAAACGTTTACATGACGTTCTTGAGAACAAAGGATATGCCACAAAGTATTAATTGTTCTCTTTTGTCATTTTTATTATTGATGTTTAAATGAGTTAATTTTGTTTTTCTATGTAAATTTACAGTTATCATCGAGAATATTGATATTTTTTTATATTTGTAAAGATTAGAGTGTAGAGTGCAAATAAAAACAAAAAATAAATAAAAATTATTACGATTTGTTTTAGTTTAGAGAACGTAAATATCATACAAACACTGTATGTAAGTTGATTCTACGTCCCATATGCACAGATAAAGCATATTTACTAGTTTGTATAGCTAGCTATACAAATAGGAAAACCTTGACAAAAAACAAAACAAATGTATAATCTAAATATTTTTAGACTTCTGATAGTAAAATAATATCAAAACAGCTTTACAAAATTGTGAATTTTGCATACGTGTATTATCTAAGTAGGTATGTACATATGTATAATTACCAATGTACATACATATGTTTGTATAAAATTAGGGGTGCCAGACGTACTGTTTTTAGCAGTACGCGTACTGTTTTTTTTTTTAAATGTACTGTTTTATGCACAAGACCCAAAACAGTACGCAAATGTATTGTTTTTTACACGAAGTACTGTTTTTTGTACTGTTTTTTTCGTTAAAAGCTTATTTATATTAAAATTGAAAAAATATTATCGGGGTTTAATCTCCTTTAAAGTTGAGTAGGAGATCAGTGTTAATGGCTCTAAAGCATTGGTGTCCAAAAAAATTTGTTTGTCCATATGAAATGAATACAACAACAATTGTTTCATGAAATGGACGTCATTGCTCTAAGGGCATTTTTAACCATTAAACATTGTAGATTAACATGAACATGTTTATACAACGTATTTAAATACATTTTTCGAAAAGCTGATGGCACATTTAATTTTAAAGTAGTCATGTTATAGGGGGTTAAGATAAAATGTTACTTGGATTGTTTTCAATAAATGATACTTCTTGATTTTTAAATAATAAATTTCTACACCATGTAAATTGAAACAGCATTATTCTTACTAAAAAATATTGAAAAATGAGTAAAATTGAGTTGACATTCAATTTAAAGTTCACTTTTGTAATGTAAATTAATGCATATACAGATTGATTTACAAAAACTAATAAATTTAAAACTTTGTATTACAAGCAAAGCAAAAATATTGTAATCTAAAAGGACTTTGATGATATGTACCTTCTTCAAAAACGTTCATAATATATGTTATGATCTCATATTTTTAAGTATTTTTAAGAATTTTTTTGTTGCTTATTAAATTAATATTACAAAAATGGTATTACATGAATAAAGAGTTATGTATTCGTTAAAAAATAAAATGTACTGTTTTTTTTTTAACTGTACTGTTTTTTTGTATAAGATGTACTGTTTTTCCGTATTTCAAATCTGGCTACCCTATATAAAATTGAGTAGTGAAGAGAATATTTACAAACTTTAACCTTAGAAATAGTTGAAATTCAATAAGAATTACATATAAATAAATTATCTAATTTTATTAGGAAATACCTATGTCTGAAAATTCAACATTTTGTAATAAATTGTTTATTAATGAGTCATGAGTTTATTTCGATGTTGTTTAAACAAATATTAAGAGAGTGAGACTGTCAGTGCATTCATAAGTATTTTTAATATGTACCTAGTTGCTAAAGCTTTCTTTAGCTTTTCTGTTTCAAAATAAATAAGAAACCATAGCTGCCACATTTGATGATTTATCGTCATTTTGGCGATTTTTTGTTTCAAAAATAGCAAAGTGACGATTTGACAATTTTTTCATTGAAAGTGACGAATTTCTGAATTATTAAAATATTCTAGCATTTGTTCGTCTAATTAATGTTTTTGTTATTCTCTCTTTTATTTAAACAACGACTATTTTTCTCATTTAATATCATAAATATAGGGTGTCCCAACTAGAACGCAATTTTTAAATTTGGCGCCATTCAAAGTGACATTGTTTGACATTTAAACAATTGTTATTGCTTGCTAGTAGAAGGTACGAGGCAAGGTGAATTTAAATACTAGGTGATAGCGTAGCGCCAGCTGATTATTCATGGTGAATTTGAAAATGTCAAAAAGTTATATAAAAAAAAAACTTTTTGACAGTGACGAAAGTTTTTCATATAGAAAAATGCCTGTTGTTCTTGCCTTGTTGTAATTGTTGTAGCAATGCTGTCACCTGGTATTTAATTTCACCATGGTACGAGGTTAGTAAAAATGGAGCGCTACACGAATGAACAACACATTCTCATTGTGAAATTGTTTTACCAAAATGGTGAAAGTTTTGCGGCTACAGTTCGCAAATTGCGATCAATTTGGGGTCACAATAATGCTCTAAAAGAGTCAACTGTAAACTGGGTCTGTTAGTGATGTAAAGACAACAACGCGCCTTCGACCAGGTCGATCGACCGAAAATGTCGCAGCTGTACGTGCTGATGTCGCTCAAACTCCATCCACCTAAATTCGACACCGAGCTCAGCAAATTGGTGTTTCCAAATCCATTATGGAGCAAATTTTGATGAAAGATTTGTATCTTCATGCATACAAAGTTCAATGGACTCAGGAACTGAAGCCAGCTGACCATTGTCAGCGAAGGGAGTTCGTTAATTGGGTATTGGAGACAACATGAAAATGCTGATTTTGCCGCTAAAATCATCTTCAGTGACGAGGCCCATTTCCATATTGATGGCTTCGTCAATAGGCAGAATTGTCGCAATTGGAGTGAGGAAAATCCTCGAGAAGCAAATGCATTCTCAACGTGTCACTGTGTGGTGTGGTTTTTTGGCTGGAGGAATCATTGGAGCTTTTTTATGAAAATGAGGCAGGTCAAGCGCAAACAGTCAATGGTGTTCGGTATCGTGAAATGATAACCAGTTTTTTCTTGCCTAGAATTGAAGAAATTAATGTGGAGGCCCTCCACTCCACTGGAGGGCATGTGGTTTCAAAAAGACGGTGCCACATGTGATACAGCCAGAGAAACAATTCAATTGCTCCATCAGTCATTTTCCGGTCGTGTTATTTCGCGTTTTGGAGACCAGAATTGGCCGCCTAGATCGTGCGATTTAACACCTTTAGATTTTTTTCTTTGGGGTTTTTTGAAGTCGATGGTTTACGCGAATAAGCCGACGACGACTCAAGCCTTAAAAGAGGAAAGTGAACGCTGCATTAATGAAATACCGCAGCATTTATGCAAAAAGGTCATAGAAAATTTCATTAAAAGATCGCGGCGGCCATCTGCACGATATCTTGTTCCATACATAACCTCATTCTGTCTACTTTACGATATAATAAAGTTTCACCATTTTTTTTATTATCTGTTTTATTTAAAATTTAAAAATTGCGTTCTAGTTGGGACACCCTTTATTAAGAACATGACATATTTCAAAAACAAAGCTAAGTAATAATAATATTTTCTTAATTAAAGTTTGTATCCCTTTTGTTCTCTTTTCCCTTCCCATCCAAAAATACTTGCCTTTACAAGTCAGAATTGAAGAGTGTAAAAGCAAGCTTGTTTATAGAACGCGATTCGCTGATAAAAACCGCTGATATGTTAGCGTTCTTGTTATTTTGGGTCATAGAACACGACTCTTGGCAAGTTTGTTAAAAAACGTAACTGCTGTCAATTTATTTGGTATATACAGGACGGTAGAGTCGCCGAAGTGTCAAAATTGGACGAATATTCAATTGTGTTCGCGCCTAAAATTTAAATACAACTTTATTTAAAAAGACAAATACAAAATAGATATTTTAACAAAAAAAAAAAAAAAAAAAAAATACTGATATCATAAATGTTTTTGTTAATTTATTTCGATTTGTTAAATTTTCAGCATTAAAATAAATACAGCAATGCAGTTTAGGCAATTGGTGGATTGCATGGAGGAGTTTCCACACTTGGCCACAGGAGCTCCTCAGTTTGGTAGCAGCAAATACTTTTTTTTATCAAAAAAAATTTTAAATTCTTTAAATTTTGTTTTACTTTTTTGTTTATTTATGTTTATTTGATATTTTTCATAATAGTAGGGTTGCCATCTTGTCAGGTTTAATATTAAATTTTGTATGAAGAAATATAAACAAAAACTATTTTTTAACACGTTGGCAATAGTAAGGTTTCAAACAATTTTGATATATGCGCGAATTAACTTAAGTGGCACAATCGACTCGCGTTCTATAAACGCTATTTATTTCTCACTCGTCCACCGGTCGTCGAATCGCCAGTTGGGCGAAAGGCTGTAACATTATATTTTTTGCGATTTCTTATTTAGTTAAACTTTATGTATTTTGATATGTATTGTACAAGAGACCAAGGTGAATTTAAATACTAGGTGATAGCGTAGCGCCAGCTGATTATTCATGGTGAATTTGAAAATGCCAAAAAGTTATATAAAAAAAAAACTTTTTGACAGTGACGAAAGTTTTTCATATAGAAAAATGCCTGTTGTTCTTGCCTTGTTGTAATTGTTGTAGCAATGCGGTCACCTGGTATTTAATTTCACCATGCAAGAGACTATCTAAACTTGAATTTTTATGTTTTCGATTTTCGTTTAAATAAAAGTTCCAAAATACTATTAAGGTAAGTTTAGACGAAATGCTGAATCAGCGTATATATGCTGACAGCCATATGATTACAATTAGCATCAAATTCCTATGTCATATGTTAGACGTTTACACGATATGTTGAAAGTAGCTAATTTTTTGATGTCAGCATATGTCAGCAAATGAAATGTCAACATAAGAGTTAGCATACGATTTTTGTGTTTATACGATATGTTGAATTTTATGTGGTGCTACATATGCTGAGTCGTATAAACATTTGTTTGTGAAATTAATTAGTTTGACAACATTTTTCAATTATTATTCAACTTCTGTATTTTATGTGAAATTTTTGAAATAAAATTAAATAAAAATATCAATAAAAAAAAACATAAATGATGACGTGGGAGGAAATTAGTCTAGCTATTGCGCAAATTTTTATATGCAGATCTGTCTTAATAAACGTTTGTTAAATTTAATAATCGTTTTTGAATAAGGGGGTTATTGTTTATTTCTAGAGACCTGGGGCCAAATTATCGCATTCGATATCGAGTAAAACTGATCGAAATTTTCTTATTTGAGATTATGGCATACGATATCGAGCAAGAAATTTAGTATATTTTATCATAATTTCGATATCGAAATCATTTTTCGATACGTTAGCTCATTCGATCATCAATGCGGTAATTTGTCGATTAATTTGAACAATGCCTCCGGCCATTATATTGCGTTTTGTGTTCTTGTGTGTGTATGTGTGTAGGTACATATGCAACAAGAATTGTATTTACATAAAAAAAACTATCGGCAGGTGGGCTTAAAGGTCGTGACACACTATCGTACACAATCGTACGATTCATTCAGTGGAAAATCTGACCGATATCTATCACACTCAAAAAAAATCGCAACAAAGTATATCATAGGTGCCACACTATTACACAAAAAAGATGCAAAAACATATGTTTTTGCTAATGTCAACAAACGCAGTTTTCCGCCATTTAAATTAATATTTATGTTCAATTATTTTGTTGTTATATGTGAATATAATAAATTGTATAAACTATACAAACAATTAAAAAATGTTAAACGTCGTCTGTCCTTTAGATTATAATTTGTGATTTAAATCAATGAAGCCGACATTGTTGTTTTCTTATCAGCTTTATTAGAAAATACAACTCTGATTGCATATGAATTTGCCATATGCTGGAAAGCTTGCATACGCTTTTCAACAAATAACATATCTGTCAACATACGCAGGAAATTTGTCAAACACTAATAATATGCTGTTTACACGATATGCTAAAATTACCAACATACGTTTGTTGGCATTGTTAACAAAGTGTTAGCAAATGTTGTTAAACATACGTATGCTGAAAAAATTTTGCGTTTACACGATATGTAAGCACTTTTCACAAATTTTTCAGCATAAATATGCTGATTCAACATATCGTCTATACTTAGCTTTAGAAATAGTGACTTTTTATTTTCCGATTTTTTGACGATTTTTAAAATTCGAAATGACGATTTTTTCCGAAAATCGTCTGGCAGCCCTGTAAGAAACATAGATATGGATGTGTGTGTGTATACAAATAAATGTTGCGCGTTATGTGTGTGGAAAAAAAACAAATAATTAAACACAGACTAACCAGAATAGACACGGCCACCAAGCGGCCACTAAAAGAACTAAAATGTGTCAAAGTGGCATCACACATTTACCACCATCGTAGGTAAGGGATAGCAAATATTTTGTTATTTGTATGGCTATCCTTGTTCTTCGATGGTGGCAATGGAAATTCAATGTTTACATTTATTTGTGAAAATTTTCTTCAATTTGGCGCAACAAAATAAGGAAAATTGTAATTTTGCGCTAAAATTATAATAAATTTTGGCGCATTTTTCTCATTTTTGTTGTGCCATTAAGTGAAGCCAGTTGGATTTTAGTCTGTGAGTTGGATTTCATCCAACAAGTTTGAATAGCTGCAAAAACATTAGGAAAAGTAAAATGTGTGTAAGTACCTATGAAATTTTTTTTATTGATTTTGACTTTTTAATTAATGTTTTATTAAAATGTAGGACACGTTTGTTATAAATTGCCCAAATGTGGAGAATCTCCGATGCTTTCCGAAACATCCCAAAAGGTAAGTGCTTTTAATTTCATCAGGTTTTTAATTAAGGCGGAAATTGCATAAAGAATTTGCAATTTGTATGGAATAATTTTCCGTTCAAAATGTAAATTCTCTTGTGTATTTCCGACTTAAGTTCCAATTGGTAAATGTATACCAATTAGAGTTTGTTTTCAAAATTATGTGATGTGTTTTATTATATTTGTGTTGTGTATTTGCGATCGTAATTGTTTAATTTGTAAATTTTATGGCCGGCCGTAGTGTTTTTTGTATGTATTTTCAATGCTCTAGCTCTTAGAATCATTTGATTTTACCTATAGTGAATAGGAGCCGCCTGGATACATTTGGTATAAAGACAAGTAAAAGGTAAAGTTAAAGTGGAGTATAATTCTCAAATTTTTGTTGAGTTGACAAAAGAAGTTGTCTTCAGACCACAACTGCAAATTGCCAAACTATTGCCTTTATACCAAATTTGTATATTTATATTTTTAATTCCTGTAGCCCGGTAGCTTTTTTGTACATATGTTTCATCATTCATAATAAATGTAAAGATAACAAACAATATAAATTAATAAATTAATATTTATTTTATACATAATATAGGTACCTATATTAATAAATCTAACATCATAAATTTTTTTTTTGCAGATAACATTTTCCAGTGACAAGATACTTTGCGCATTTTATTTTTCACGAGGTAGGTATCCTTAAACACAATAATTTTATTTAAAAAAAGATTAATTATTTAAAAATTTTTATTTTCAAGCACTTAGGACTACTTACCGTTGATCCTGTGAAGAATTGGTCCAATAACTGCAATGCATCAGGTTAGTACTTCTGTCCATTAGTGGTTCTATTATTATAAAAAAAACATTGAATAAACAAAAAATTATTTGCTAAATGGATAATGTTGTTCTACTTCCTCTATTTTTAGATGACATGTGTTACTTACCGTTAATCCTGGGATGAAGTGATCCAGCAAGCATTATATCTTCCGGTCAGTATTCTTGATTTTTACACTAGATCTTATCTTAAAAATAAAATATAAAATAATTACTATTTTCATTGTAAAATTTCATTTTCAGCTTACTTACCATATAATCCTGACATTTTGGTGAATTCCCTGCCACTTTGGACAATCCTTTGGAAGATTTTCGGCAAATATTAATTTCCGGCCATCAGCCACATCAACTATAACGAAACAACATTTATTTTTAGGTTTTTTAATATGTACATACATATTTTTTATTTTAAATTTTACTTACCCCTAATATACAACAAAATAAATGTTTAAATATTAACTTTTGTACGTTTTTTTATATATTTGTACAGGAAAAAATGAAAAATAAAATTGTTTACAAATTTTCCCAAAAAAATGTTTGTTTACTTTAATTTTTATTTTTCACCATATGGTAAAAATGGTAATGTATAGCTGTTTTCTTTAACTCATTGCTATACGCATGTAGCGTTTTTTTTTTCTCTCTATCACATTATCGTGGTAAGCACTGCTGATAATCCACTTTTGTAAAAGTCACGTTTGACGATTCTGGTTAGTCTGTGTAATTAAATATCAATCGCTCCTATCGTGAATAAAAATTCCACATGAAATTTGTTCCCTTTTATTTTTTTAACATTGAATTTTAATAGGAAAAATGTGAAAAGGGAACAAATTTCATGTGGAATATTTATTCACGATAGGGTTGAATAAATAAATAAATAGAATAATAATATATTTATAACTTGTCTTAAATTTTGATGGTTAACTTTATAATAGAATGCATATGTATGTATGTATGTATAACACAATTGACTGTTTGTGGACCGTTTTCAAATGCATTTAATATTTTAAATTCCATACTGTAAACCTAGAAACAAAGATATAAATATCATCCTTACGTACCTTTTCCACCTTTCTTATTGCGACGCGGCATGTTGGCTCTTTTATTGGTTTTAGTTTTTTCCAAAGATTTAGAAATTTTAACAGAGTATAGAGATGCAGTCGAAGTAGAAATCTTGAAACTGTTGTTCCTTAAAATATCCAAATCACTAGATGTAATAGAAGACACCCTGTATTTATTGAGAAAAGTTTGTTGTGATTTCTTTCTCTTACTGACTGATGATAACAATGTTATTGTAGTCGAAGGTGGTAGGTAGTTAGAATTAGCCTTGAGCACTTGCACAGAATATAGAATAGAATGCACTCAAATTTTACAAAGGAAAATGTTTCCTTTACCACGCCGGGCAGGTAGGTAGTAAAGCCAAAAGGGTAGAAAGAAGCGCGCGCGCAATTTAAGAATTTAAACTCAAAAAGAATATGAAAAAATGATGTGACAGTAAACACGAGGTAAATTTATTCTAGTTTTGTCGTTTTTAAGTAACTATTTCTATTTTGTGTTTTTTTAATTTTTAAAGTTCACAATAGATATTCACTTTGGTTTAGCACAATTATTTTTTGTGTTTATTTTTTAAAAATTGTTTTAATATTATTTAATTATTTGTTGCACTTAATCAAGAAGTAGATATACAAAATTTTTGATTTTTCCAATTTTTAAAAATTGTATTTTTTTTACTTAAATTTTGTATTTGATTTTGTCTATTTCTTTTAAAAATCACTTGAGAACTGCTACTGTTAGTTGTTTTTCTTGACAAATATAATTTGTTAGCCGTTGTATAAATATTTATATTGAATTCTTTCACACACACCGAAGTTATTTCACTTTGAACAAGATAATTATTAACGTTGAATTTTGTTGTTGGAACAAATTTCATGATTAATTGCAAGTAGTATTTGTTATTAATTATTTTCTGTTTGTTTCACAATTTAATTCAATTGTGTTTGTACTCTTTATTGTTTGTTGGGATTTTTCCAACTTTTTTAATAAATTCGTACTCTACACAAAGCGATAGAAATTAAAAGTACTTGAAAAATTAATAAAGGTTACTCATTGGTCGTTGGCAAAAATCGATTGCATCAAAAACTCAAAGAAAAATATAAACCAAAATGTTTATCAATTTACGTTCTTTGTCCAAAAAAAAAACTATTTCGCAAGGTTAACGAAAAGCTTTTAGTTTATTATTTCATTAAACACTTGACAATTTGTTGTCTCTTTTTTTTATTCACTGGTTTAATAAAAGTTGAGAACTTTTGTGATGAATTGTGAAATTTAATTCACATATACACGAAAAAATCATAAACGATGTTTCCACAAGCACTATTTTTTCGCGAATGAGCAATGTGTCAAAATTGCTTGTGAACAGGCCATGGCAAGGTGAATTTAAATACTAGGTGATAGCGTAGCGCCAGCTGATTATTCATGGTGAATTTGAAAATGTCAAAAAGTTATATAAAAAAAAAACTTTTTGACAGTGACGAAAGTTTTTCATATAGAAAAATGCCTGTTGTTCTTGCCTTGTTGTAATTGTTGTAGCAATGCTGTCACCTGGTATTTAATTTCACCATGGGCCATGGTGCAACTATACAAGGTGAGTGCAAATCGACAACATATACAACACAAAACAGAAACAACAGGCATTTTGTTTGTGAAAATAAAGTACTACTGTCAAAAATACTTCAAAAAGTATTACTTTTGACATTAGTAAATTGTAAACAAAGCCTTTCAGCTGGGCTACTGCACTCACCTTGTATAGTTGCATCATGGAATAGGCAGTGATGCCAACTAGTTCAATGTAAAACAGGGTAAACTCATGGTGAAATTAAATACCAGGTGACCGCATTGCTACAACAATTACAACAAGGCATTTTTCTATATGAAAAACTTTCGTCACTGTCAAAAAGTTTTTTTTTTATATAACTTTTTGGCATTTTCAAATTCACCATGAATAATCAGCTGGCGCTACGCTATCACCTAGTATTTAAATTCACCTTGGTTAAACTCATGTTGAAATTATAGACTTGGTGACAGCCATGGTGCTAATATACAAGGTGAGTGCAAATCGACAACAAATACAACACAATACAGAAACAACAGGCATTTTGTTTGTGTAAAATAATGCACTACTCTCAAAAACACTTAAAAAGGATTACTATTGACATAAGTAACTTGTAAACAAAGTCAGTCAGCTGTGCTACTGCACTCACCTTGTATATTTACACAATGGTGACAGCATTGCTACAACAATTACAACTAGGCAACAACAAGACGATATAGTTCTAAGAAACATCTGTAAACTGTCATTGGGTTAATGTTAACCTTTCGATTGTAAAAGAAAAAAAGAAAGTCTCAATAAAACTTAATTAATTAATTAATTAGGCAACAACAACAGGCATTTTTGTTGTGTAATACCATGGTGCAAATATACAAGGTGAGTGCAAACCGACAACAAATACAACACAAAACAGTGGGGCTGGGCTACTGCACTCACCTTGTATAGTTGCACCATGTGCAATAAAAACAGAAAACAAAAAATAACACTTTTAGTAAAACAACTCAAAAAATAAACACTATTTAATATAAAATAGTGCTTTAACACTTTTAAACTATTTTACGCAGATAAAACCAAGGTGAATGTAAAGACAAGGTGACAGCGTAGCGCCACCTTAACTATTTGTAAACAAGTTTTTGACATTTTCATGATATCAAGAATTTCACCATGAATAGAGCAAAAAATTATCAGCTGGCGCTATCATGGTGAAATATTTAAATTCACCTTGGGCGCTATGCTGTCAACTGATATATATTTTCAACATGGGCAAACTTTACAAGATGGTGTCTAATTGACAACAACAAATACATGATGAAATTATTTTACAAGGTAATATAAAGATTACAACAATGCAAAAGCAACAGAAACAATAGGGTAATTTTGCTTTTATTTTCATGTTTGTAATGTCAAAAACAACTGACTATTGTTTACAAACATTCTAAAAAAATAGATAAAACAAATATATGTACTATATTGTAAAGAAAAACACATGTGTCATTTTGAAATTAAAAAATTGTATGTACCTACATATGTAAATATTTTCAATAAAAATAAGAGGCCCTTTAGACGATGCAATTTTGCATGCAATTAATTGCAATTGCATGCAATTGATGTTTGTTGGTGAACGGTGGAGAGAAGCAAGAGGGGTAGAAAAAGTTGCACGACTTCGTTTGTCGTGCAATTTTTTGACATTTCCTTTTACCATCGTTTGTGTTTTACTTATTTTGTTTTATTCTTATACTATGTTTCCACGGTAAAGCTTCGCTCTCTATTCATGCTTCACACCCCAATCATGTGCGAAACAACTTGCTTCACAATACAAAATTTTATGAGCGAATCAAGTAGATTCATATTGAATCTACTTGCGAAGAACGAACAATTGCACTCTTCTCTAATTTTTATCGCAAGTTTATCTGCACTAGCTGTAAAAATTTAATATTATTGTAAACAAAGCAAATTATTTTCTTGTTGCTGGAAGTAAAGAAAGTAAATACGTACGAATGTGTTTTTTTTTCAAATAAGCTAACTAATTTGCACTGTTTTTTTGTCCATTAAAAAAATATTTTCCACAAATTGTAAAGTCTGTTTTTTTTTATTCTGTTTGTTTATTAAAAAAAATGTCAAATCGAATCAATTTTTTTGGTCATGTAAATAGCATGATTCATAAACATGATTCAGAGAGCGAAGAAGGCGATTCAAGTTGTAGTGGAAACATAGTATTAAATTTTTTTTATAAAGTTGTGAGTAAAAATATAGTTATCGACGATGTCTACATAACTAATAATTTGAATTAATTTATTTTTTATTTTCCACCACACACTATACAAAATATAAATAAATTTCTTTTTTCGGTTTGTTTTCTTGCCATAGAAATTTATGTAAAAAGAAAAATGTCAAAAAAATAACTCGATGAGTGCAAATCGGCAACACAATACAGAAACAACAGGCATTTTGTTTGTGTAAAATAATGTACTACTGTCAAAAATACTTGAATTTGTATTACTTTTGACATAAGTAAATTGTAAACAAAGTCAGTCAGCTGTGCTACTGCACTCACCTTGTATAGTTACACATGGATTATTACTTACAAAATAAAAAAGTAAAAAAACACAAAAGTTTAAAATAACAACTTCGAAAAATATAGAATAAGTAAAATTTCACCATTAATAAAACCACAGACTAAAAATAAAACGATAAGCACCATCTACTTGACATTGCATATTCTAAATATATTAATAATAAATAATAGTTATTGTGTGAAGAAAAAGGTAAATTGAGCAATAAATTTCATGTACTGTCGTGTGTCTGTATTTATACATACTATTTAAATTGGTTGTTAAAGCACCTCATCATCAATTGGGCCGATGGATAAAAAAATAAATGAACAAAGTTCATAGAAAAGTGAAATAAATAAATATTTATGAAAAATAAAAATAATAAAATTTTTTCAATTTGAACTTTAGTCTTTCGTTAATCATGTACATATGTATGTATTTTCGTACCCCTCAATGGTTGCAACAATCATGATAGCGTTATCATTTGAACAAATAACTAAATTTGTATTATTATATTTATGGCAACTATAAAAAAGGAACACATACATACAAATTTACTAAAATATGTTTTTTTTAAGATTCATTTCTCGTAAGTTATGGCCTCTGCACAAGAACGTTTCCAAGCAGCTGTAAATGTCATTAAGGGTCTGCCGAAAAATGGACCATATCAACCAAGTAATGGTATGATGTTAAAATTCTATGGCTTATATAAACAAGCCACTGAGGGTGCTTGTAACCAAAGAAAACCTCCATTTTGGGATGTTGTCAATAAAGCTAAATGGGATGCTTGGAACCGAAACAGTCATCTTACCAAGGAAGAAGCTATGCAGCAATATGTACAGAGTTTACAGGAAATTATTGAAACTATGTCATTTACTGAAAATGTTCAAGACTTTGTTGGTAGCTTACAGGGTCTAGAGAATATTAATTTGGATGAGTTAGAAATAATTGCTCCAGGAATGAGAGAATTGGCAGAATCGCATCCTAACTCACCATTTCACTCTAGAACAAATAGTCCTTACCATAGCACAAATGGTAGTGGAGAGGAAGATGTAAGCCTAATATCTTTAGATTTAACAAATTAATGTAGGTATTATTTTACTAAACATATTATTATTCTTTATAGCAAACTTTGAATGGTCACGATTCAACTATGGATACTCTCACCACCTCATCTCTTCAGAATACAGAACTGCCAACTCAATCATCTCACAATTTGATAGCACATGAAACAAATTTATTGGATTATTCACAAACGAACGGTACAATTGACCAGTCAGACGATGAATATGTAGATCCATTCGACATTCAAAATGAGCTCTATGAATCATTACAGCGTAATACAGAAATACTAAAACAGGTACAAGCCACCGTTTTGCGCATGAAGTCCGATTTGTCGTCCGTTAATCAACGCGTATTTGATTTCGAAAAGACATTAAGAGAAATGAAAAACAATGTTACAAACAGAAAAACTTCTGCGATCATCACAGATCCTAAACACAAATATCCCAATTGGTGGCCCTTCTCAGGCATTTCCCCTGTTTGGTTTGTGTTATTGATTTTATGGCCTTTCATTGTAAGAAGAGTGGGTAAAATGTTAGCCAATCCTCCAAGGCGAAAATAAAATTGGCAAATTGTAGACATTTATGTTTGCTTATTTAATATTGTGGTTTATTTTTTGTATAGCTTGGTGTGTGTTTGCCTCAGAATTTCGTTTAATAGCTTAAATTTCATTTAAAATGCTGTTTAATAATAGTGCAATTTTTACTTTACTGTAAAAATCTTGGTTTTTGTTATTATTTTAAGTTAAGTAAAAAAAACTTATATCCATTCCCTATTGTACAACTATAAATAAATATAACGCTGTTTATTTCTTTATGCTTCTGTTATATTGTGCAGGATTATTTTACAAAACATATTTTATGTATCATTTATATTTAATTTTTTACAACAAATATATTTTATAAAAATATGTGTGTACCTATATTATTTTTTCGTATTTCAAATAAATAATAAATTCATTTAAGGCTGAGTAATCTGTCGTATATATTTCTTGCCTGATGGCACGTCTACAACAGTAAATCCATTGGGAAACTTCTCCAATACTTGTTGCTCAGATAAATTTGGTAAAATCATACAGGTTCCACCTTGCTAAATATAGTATATATATATATATACATATATATTATTATTATTTAATAAAAATATTTTTTAGCCAATCATGAATAAAAATTCGGCGGGAGTTTTCTTCCTTTTCCCTTTTTTTCCTATTCAAACTCAATGTTAAGAAAAAGAAAGGGAAAAACTACCGCGAATTTTTTTATTCATTATTAGGCCGTTTATTTTTCGTAAAAAAGTAACAAAACAAAAATATACACTACCTTCCAATCTGCCGGAGTAGCTACGGATTTGGTGCTGGTCAGCTGCAACGAGTCGATTGCCCTTAAAATTTCACTTTTACATGAAAGTAAATGCAAAATAAATATAAAATAGTTTTATTAGCTAATGAAAATATGCTTACTCGAAATTTCTACCCGTTGTTGCTGGGTATAAAATAGACAAACGCAACTTTTTATTGTTATCGACAATGAAAACAGCACGACATGTGAGTGGAATACCTTGAGCATTTAATTCATCTTTATCCAACATATTAAACATTAATGCCAATTCTCGTTTATCATCGGCAATAATAGGATAATCAAATGATGTTAATTCTTTTGGAAATAATTTTATAAAAGTACTTAGTCATTAGAAAAAAAACCATGTGTGGAAATTAATTGCAAATTACTTCCATAACTCTTTATATCCTCAATCCACCCTTTGTGGGAATCTACCGAATCACAGGATAAAGCAATAGGCTTCACATTGCGCTTAACAAATTCTGGTACCAGTTCAGCTACACGTGATAGTTCCGTTGTACATACCGGTGTATAATCAGCGGGATGAGAGAATAATATTGCCCATCTATAAAATATGTATTTAAATTTAGCATCAACTAATAAATAAACTTACGAATTGTCCATCCACTCATAGAAATCAATCTTTCCCTGACTGGTTTCAGCCTGGAAGTTAGGAAATTGATCTCCAATATTTAAAGATTTGCCTGACATATTTCACAAGAAATAAAATAATATGCAACTGTGCAGTTTGTATTAGGTGGTTCTTGAAATCGATTTTCGAACAATCATTCATATGACTTTCTGCCACTGATTTTTAAAAAATACTTTTGATCGAAAAAAGCAAGGCATATTGATAACAGGTAGTGTTAAGATTACAACAAACACAATAAATAAACAAATTTTGACAATTAGAAACTTGTAAACATAAACGACGTTTGACATAAGAAAACTACCAAAAAAAAAAATCAGCTGTGTCTTCAACTCTACCTTGTATTCAATATGCCTTGGAAAAAAGGTTCTTATTTAGTGATGGTAGTGTAGCGATTATTAAGTCAAATCTATCGTTTTTTATTTGTATAGAAGAGTGATAATAATGAACTAAACCATTTGATATTATTGATATTTAACCTTGCTTTTATACTTAGGTTTATTGTATTACTATGTAATATTATTTTGGCCTAATTGGCTTTTTATTACTGAATAAATAAATAAATAGCTGTGTCGTTCATGAACGAACGGGTTAAAATAAACGGATCACTTCATTGAACGGAATGAGCCGGTCATTTAACTGAACGGGGTTCGTTCAATAGTGTACGGATCAATTTTGTTCAGCTGCTGTTTATCAAAAGACAAGAAGAAAATCACATTCAATAACGGTTGTATTCATTCGTTCAGAGTGAACGAATCAGTCTCGGATAAATGAACGGTCACTGAAATGAACGACCGGGCACAACTCTACTGTTCTTTAATAAACAAATTGTTTATTTTATTCATTCAGTTATGGAATTAAAGAATGTCGTAACCAAGGCATATTGATAATTGTATTCAATATGCCTTGGTCGTAACTCTAAAACTGGGACGGACTATTGCTGAAAGTATTTAAAAAAACGAGTTGAAGAAAACAAATTTTTTACTCGTATTGTACCAAAAACATACAAGTGCACAAAGTGGCACCAAGTTTCTTGAGGCGAATTAGCAATTTTTCTTTTAGCAATGTGCTGTCAAGTTTTTCCTTTTGATTTTACATCGGACAGCTGTTTAATAATCGCTTTCACTTTTTTTACTATTACAGCTATTCAAAATAATTTTGATTTGTGAAAACATTATTTATTTAATAAAATAATTGAATAAACTATATATGTAGAAGCAAATGACAGTATAGGAATAAATATCATTAGTAAAGGAATTGTATTTTTTTGCTACAATTGTTTTACATAATTATAACACATCTATCTACCTTTTCTTGGACTTTGAACTGGTAATAATTTTTATTACAATTAATTTGAGTCCACTTTTTTTAGGTAAGTTACTTTTTTAAAAGTGTTTGTCAATTGAATTTTGCATACATTTTTATTTTTTTTGTTTAACAATAAACAGCATATATAAAAAATAGGTCATTCCCACGACAGCCGGTTCTACGCACCGGAATGACCCGAGTTCACTCGGCCAAGGGCTGTCAACTCAGCAATTACTGCTGTTACAACAATAACAACAGAATAGGTTGTTAGTCTAGTTTTAGTGTATCTAGTCTTATAAAATTAAGGTACAAGTCGCAGGAAGAATCTTTGACCAGCTGACGTTTTATTTTTAAAAATAAATACAATAGTTTTACCAAAATATATAACTTTATTAAATGTAAAGATTAAATGCGAAGATCTTTGGCATGCATACGTGTAGACTAAAAGTTAGAGATGGTATACTGCTATCTAAATTTACTGTAAAACGATGTATAGAGATCATATATATATTGAATTCGTCAATATAAAGTCAAAGTTCGTTTACAAAAGTAAAATTTATTGGCGGGACACAAAATTAATAATTCGATTACGAGTGGTCCCTCTCTCTTTTCCCCCCTCTCATCCACAAACTCAAAAGTTGCGCAGCAAAAGTCGCAGTGTGTGATCCGGGACTAAGAGAACATTTTAGGTTAGTGGTTGCGGGAAACAGAAAACAAAATAATGGAAATAATTTAGATGAGTGATTGATGAGTAACTGAAGGAGTGATTTATAATCAATTTTCTTTAGTAAAGTTCAGGTTACAACTTTTATTTTCGAACTTTAAAATAAATGGCAAAAGTTAATTTTTTGCAAATCAATGATGCCTGAATACAAAAATTATAAATAATTGTAGGTACCTATGTAAAATCTAAAATTTCAGAAAAAAATCTAAAATTTAAAAGAAGGTTAGTTAAAAAAAAATCTTAAATTTATAACAAAATAAAAAAAAATTCATAATTTGAAAAAAAACGTACAAACGCAAAAACTCGAAAAACAAAATCCACAATTTTGTAAAAAAAATAAAATTTTTCAAATCAAAAATAAAAAAAATTAAAATTCTTCAAGTTCACAATTGATATTTAAAAAATGTTCGTACCTACCTATAGTATGTAAATAAAAGAGAAAGAATATTTAATGTTAAGACATTAAAAAACAACAAAAACTAATAAAGGTCATAACAAACTCTGTAAACAAAAATCCTTTTATAAAAGTTAGTTTGAGTGATTTGTTTTTAAAACAAAATATACACACATCACTATTTTTCACTATAAATCACTATAATGGTGATATGTATTTGTTAAAATTTTGGATAGTTCGATAGTTAAAGAATACAAAGTATTTAAAACTAACAATATTAATAAAAAACTAAATAAAAAATTAAATATCTTACATTTTGTTATACTATTTACTTAGCAATTTTGCGAAATGTCTGATTCGACTGAACGTAAGGCCAATCCCCTCAAGTCTTTCCTGAGTGGAGGTTTTGGTGGCATATGTACTGTGCTGTCAGGTCATCCTTTAGATACTATTAAAGTATGTATTTTTGAAATTATTTTATACATATGTATGTATATTAAAACTCACACTAAACACTGTAAAACTAGGTACGCTTACAAACTATGCCCCATCCTGCTCCAGGAGAAGCTCCAATGTTTAAGGGCACTTTTGATTGCGCTGCTAAGACAATAAAACATGAAGGCTTCCTAGGTTTATATAAAGGTATGTCTGCCCCAATGACCGGTGTAGCACCAATTTTTGCTTTATGTTTTGCTGGTTATGCGCTGGGAAAACGTGTTCAACAGACTGAAGGCAACACAAAATTAACATATTCTCAAACATTTGTGGCTGGTTCCTTTTCTGGTCTTCTCTCAACTATTATTACTGCTCCTGGTGAGCGTATAAAATGTCTACTGCAAATTCAACAAGCTTCTACGGGTGCTGAACGTAAATATAACGGCATGGTTGATTGTGCATTAAAATTATACAGGGAAGGCGGTATACGTTCCATCTATAAAGGTAGCTGTGCTACTCTACTTAGAGGTAAGTTATAACATTCCTATTTCTACATTATATTTCATCCAATATTTATGTATAAATCATTTTCTATACTTTATATTTAATAACTCTATTACATAATTTAGCATGTAATTGTTTTATAAACCATATTGCTGATTTCCAAAAAGGAACAGGGCGCTTAATTTGTTTTACTATTCAAACGAAATAGTTCCATAAATGTTTTAATAATTCTTACATCAAAATAGGATGTATGTATGTATGTAACGTATGGACTCCGAAACGGCTGGGCCGATTTTGATGAAATTTTCAGGGAATCTTCAGAATATTCAGGCGGGGGACACTGTGAACTTTGATTTTCGGTCGGCGGGCGGAGGACCGTTTAAAAATCCATTTTTCATCACTGTGTACCTTATAGGAGGCCAAACATCTGGACCGATATTTTTGAAATTTTCACAGCATTTAACTGAGACTCTGGTATGATTAATAGGGTACTTTTTTGACCACGCCCACTTTTACGCCCACTTTTTTAAAATTATGTAATTGCTCTCAATGGCACTCGACTTGCAGTAAAAAAAATGAGAAATAATTTAATAGAAGCGACCATTATAACAGGAAACTATAAAGGTACAGATGTACTTTTGCTACGCATTCCATTGCTACCAACAGATTTACCATTCGATTTTAAACAATTTTTTCCTGTTCGGTTAGCGTTTGCGATGCCTGTTAACAAGTTCAAGGTTAACATCCCGTGAATATGTGTATACTACTGATGGGCAAACTAAAAACATCCTGAAGTTTTGCAATAAATACATTAAAATTAATTAAATAAATGTTTGTAAATATATAAATACGTTTTATTTTATATTATAACGAGGGGGGGGGGAGTAGCGAAGCACACCGGGTTTAGCTAGTTTTTTATAAAATTGTATCTGAAAATATTTTAATTTATTTAAATATTAAGTCTTCCGAACTCTTGCCACTGAATGTCTTTTCTTAATAGTTATATGTAGGTTAGGTTAGGTTTCATGGGTAGCCGTTTTTTGAAACAGCTCACTTGGGTCCATTGCATTGGTCCCATTGTGATACCCGTTGGTGGGCGACCTATCGATTTCAAACCGTATCGGTTGCTTCCCTATCGAACCATCCAGACTCCTTAGCAAACGTGCTGATGCATCTTGGATTAATCCTAGATAGTGCACCCAAACATGGAAGAAAGGGTGCCCCGAGTATCCGTTCCCTCTTCATCGATAGGGCCGGGCATTCGCAGAGGAAGTGGATGACTGTCTCCTCCTCCTCCTCGTTGTGACAGCTTCTACAAAAGTCATTATATTGTAGACCAAGTCTTCTGGCGTGTGTCCCAAAAGTACAGTGACCTGTAAGTAGAGAGACAATAAGCCTAATTAGGTCGCGACGAAAACTAAGTAAAGATTTCGTCCTTCCCGCATCAAATAAGGGCCAAGTGGACCTAGCAATAGAGCAGGTGATTTCGTTCGTCCACCTTATCTGAGCAAGTCTGAACATTTCATCTTGAATAAGTGATTTTAGACTTTTCATGTTAATGCCAGTGAAGGAGTCAATCTCCTAATCAGCCAGCATTGCACCTTGTAAGAAGTATTTTTTTTTTTTTTTGGAAAAATCGCATCGATTTGAATGGGACTAGGTAGACATTATGTATCGCTACAACAAAGTGTTGATATTGGGAGTAGGGTTCCTAATTTCCCGGACTTTTTCCATTCCATTCCATTAGTTTATTCCCGGGAATTCCCGGGAATTTTAAATAAACTCACATCAATTTTAGTTTTGTTTATTTATTAAAACAAAGAATTAAATTTTATATTTATTTAAGAAAAATTCACAATTCATTTGTATAAAATAACATATTTTTTGTAAAAAAAATAAATTTTAATACTATTAACGCATTTAATAGATCATCAGACATTCTATTTCTTATTTTTGTAACTATATTTCCAGCTAAACAAAAGAACCGCTCACTTTCAACAGATGTCGGTTTTATAGTTATTAGGGACTTATATAAATTTTCTAAACTGGCAGATCTATTGCCAGTGATTTTAAATACTTTCAGCTCTTTTTTAAATATTAACTGGATTTCTTTTTTTTATTTATTCCGATTTTAGAATTAGAAATTGCCTTTTTAAGCTCATCTTTAAATGAAATCAATACAGTTTCTTCGCCAGCTGATGATTCATTGTCCATAAGTGGTTCTTCTGCATAAAATCGATCAGCAATTAAAAAAATATTTAATTTTGCAGTATATGAGAAAAAATTTGATTATTAGTCTTCGTTATTCTTTAAAAATTTAAGTAAAGAATAAGTGTCTATGTCTCGTGTTTCATGTACTCTTGCTTTTAAGGATGTCAAAATTTTAACTGACAATGTGTTTTTTTACTTTGGAGCTATTCAAATAGTTTGGAAAGGATAATTTCGGCAATGACTAAATCACAATCTCTACAACTAAGTGCCTCTACAGCTATTTTTATTGGATGTAGAACATCAACCAACATTTTTAATATTGGAATATTAACTTCGTTCCACATCTGAGACAAGTCGAAGTCTATTAGACACTTCTTAATAGCATTTTTTAATTTTAAAAAAACTTTCTGTTTTAGCTTTTTGAGAAGATGTCGGGGTATCAGGTTGTATTTTGACTTTGTGGACATTTTCCAAATATCTTCTTAATCCATTTGTGCTCCCACCTTTATAACTTAGAATTTTTTGGCACAGAGAACATTGCGCAGAATTGTTTTTCTTTAAAAAATACTTCCAAGCTGGAGATTGAAGACGGTCCATATTATCAAAATTTATAAATTTTTAAAATAAAATAGAATAAAAGTTAAATTTTTATGCCGAAAAGTTCGTTAATACATTTAAATAAATGCAACAAGAGTTGAAAAAATTATTTGCTATGAAACAGCGTGGATTTTTTTCGTACAAAAACAATCAGCAGAGTTGTAAAAAATGTAAAATTTTACATAAAATTCCCGAAGAAAATTTCCCGACTTTTGTAATAAAAAATTTCCCGGGAATTTTTTCCCGAATAGGAACCCTAATTGGGAGTCATATGTACTCGTATACCATGAAATAGATTTTTAAACACTCAGAAGTCGTTTGAAAATAATAACTATTATTTTTTTTTTAATTTTTTTCCGCATATTTGCAAGGTATTTTCAAAACTAATTTATATGATGATTAATGAGTTATTTATAATTTGAGTGTCATCTTCTCAAAACGAAAGTTATTACTAATAGTTTCTTTTAACTATATGTATTATCAAAATCTTTATTGAATCTTAATAAAAAACATATTTTTATTTAAAATTTTTGTACACGTAATAATTAAATGTTTCATCTTATAATAAAAAACAAAATTAAATCTACAACTCTTGACTCACTATCTTTATCAAAGTATTTGCTTTCCCTTGAATATAAAATTGTATATTTATATTAGACTATCTGTATGTCTACTTTTAGGTATCGTTCGAAAGTTCAACTCCGCTTATCGTCGCATTTATTTGATTCTTCTCGTCAAATACAGTTGTTTTAAAAACTTGATATTTCAATGAATTTTCGTGCATATTGTTTAATGTATTTTTTATCTTCTCTTGCTTTTTCAATTGCCACATCATTCGATTTTGAAGATGATTATTAGTGTCCGTATTTAATGTATTTTGAGGAGTTTTTATCGTTCTCAGTTTCTTTTCTTCAATTTTACGCCAATGTGGAATTTTTTGATGTGATGACGCTACTGTTCGTAAATCTATATATTTTTGATTGCATTGCATTTGTTTACGCATAACGTAGTAAACACTGCGTCCCTTGAAGTTGTCGCATCTTGGTGCCAATTTTTTATTGAATTTCAAATTTTGAATATTGCGACACGAAAGCTTTTTGCCAGATATAAAATCATTAATGCATCTTTCGGTGACGGGGGCCTTTTCTTGATTGGTAATTTTGGCTTTCCAATTGAACATGTCGCAAGAACATTTCCAAGGATTATTGTTTAGACGAGCCAGTAATAACTTCTTTTGTTGAAAGAATGTTTTAGGTAGCGCCTTTAATTGATTGTCATTCAAATATATTTCCTCTAAGCTCTGTTGATCGTCAAATAGGCCAGGTGGTATGTAGGTGATATTATTTATTGATAAGTTTATTATTTTGAGTTTTTTACAACCAATAAAAGCATCCATGGAAATATCCTTTATATGACAATTTGATAAATCTAATTCTTCAAGTTGGGAAAATCCTGCAAATGCATCAAATTCCACTGTACCGAGTTGACCTCGTAATCTCAATTTTTCCAGCGATGTTAAATCCTAAAAGAATTTAAAAAACTAATAAATTTTGATTACTGGTATTTGGTTATCACTTACCTTGAATATATTTTGATCTAAATTTTGTATAGTAACATTATTAATCTCCAATATTCTGAGTTTATTTAATTTTTTAAATGGCTGATTACCCCACAACTCTAGGGCAGTTTCAGCAGAGCCAAAGAACATTTCCTGTGTTTGATTCATGACCCAGAATGTAGCTGGAAAAATATAACGTATGGGATTGTGACGAAAATCAATGCGTTCTAATTTAGGCAACGGCGGAAAACTCAATTCAGTTAGTTTAGTTAAATAATTATCACTTAAATCCAATACTTGCAATTCAAACAGACCGGCCAAATTGCGATAGTGTAAATCGTGTATAATATTGTGTGCCAATGATAAGGTTTTTAATTGTGTGGCGCCAGATAAAGCAAATGGTGGCAAAACAGCAATATCGTTACGTTCCAAGGAGAGATATTGCAATTCTTCTAGACCCATAAACATTTCCCAAGATAACTCGTTTAAACCGCATGACTGTACGCGTAAAACCTCTAAATGTTTCCAACCATAAAATGAGGGCATTTGAGCTTTTTTCACTTCTTCTTTATATACTTCGTATGGTACAATTTCCAACTCTTCCTGCTCTTGTTGTTTCAATTCAAATAACAACTTTTTATCGTATTGCTTGATATCTTTATCCTCTAAATTATATTCCAAACTATTGAGCAGTTCAATATTGGGTTTGTAGTCAAACATTTCTTTGGGATGCACAAGATTTTTTGGTCTCTTAAAGATCTCAGAACCAATTAAAGTGATCGACTCAAAATTTGCGTGTTGTAGAAAATTTAAGGGAGCATCTAGCAAAAAACGTAAACCACGATCTTGAGGGCCTCTAACTTCTAAAGTAGTAAGTTGATTTAATGGTTTTAAGATACTACTGTTCACTATGTGAGAATCAAAAGGATGTTATTGAAAATATGTTATACTTGAATTATATCAACAACTAACTAGCTAATTACCCGTCTTATTCTTTCCTACGCCAGTGTACAATAAAATCAATGCTTGCATATCATGTGGCAATGAGTTGATTAATTGTTTAGCGTTAGTGTCTTCCTGAATTATACATGTAGCCTGTTTTATAAAGGAATTCATTAAATAACTATAATCGCCTTCATATGACGGCTCATTATTCATTAAATCGGAATCGTCTTCATTAACGTCATTATCCTCGCTTTGCTTTGGCGATGAATATTTTTGCTGCATATAGTTGATCCAGCGCGATATTGGTAAATCCATTAAATGGGCATATTGACAAACACAACCTTGTGGACATTGCGGCATGCCAATTTCTATAACTGGAATGGAATTTATGTTAACTTCCGTTTCCGGTTGTTTATAATATTTCATATCGTCATGTTGTAGATGATGATGACGTTCTTTTTGCTGTTCTTGTTCTTCGTTTTCATCGTACGATGATGATATTATGTCATATTCATATTTATTTTCTTTAATTCTATTTTGTAAGTTTTTCCTGTTCTTGCTTTTAGTGCCTGCATATTGAGACGTTGTTGTGATGCATATTTTCTAGAATAATAATATGTATGTATATTTATTAATATTTGTTAAAATTTACGTTATTTTTTACATCAGACATTCACTTCTTAACAAAATTATTAAACAAGTCATAAAAGTGACTGTTATAAACACAGACTTTGAATTTTCTAAATTCATTCGTTGTCATTTAACTTTTATGTACGTACGTAGTATAAATATGTAAATACATATATATATTTTTTTTAATTTTACTCACTATAAAAAATATCAAGGTTAATACAAAAAACCACTTCATATTGAACTTTATAATTTAATAATAATTCTTTAGTTAAGCTTTTCCAAAAATGTATATCTCAGACCAACATATTGTTATTTTTAAAACAATTATGTAGCATTTGAATATCACAAAATATTAACACTATATATTATTGGCTTGTAACGTTGAAAAGACGATATAAAACTAAATATGAAATTTCTGAAAAAACATAAACTGCCTCCAATAAATTACAAAATTAAAAAGATTAAAATACTTATACTAGTGTTTATTGTATGTATTGTATATAAATATGAAGGAAATCGCGACGAAAGGATGTTGTTATCAGTAAAATGTGTGTTCTTAAACATGTAGACATACAATACAATACAGAACTACTACTATTTAAGTATTGTTTTGAGTAAATTATAAAAAAATGTTGTGCATAAAAAGTAATTAAAAATAATATGATATGCACATAATGAATATAAGTATTTATGTGCAAGTATATGTAGAAATAAATATATGTACAAACAATATAAAAAATACAATGTACATACATAATATTACTACAAGAACAATGTACTCGTACATTACTTGAAGACCATATGAAAACAAAAACTATTATATACTCGGATTATAGTATGTACATACTTACGTAGATCTATACACGAAAATAAAATTACTCATTTATAAATGTTAAAATTTATTATGTTTTTAATTTCATTAACTATTTCTAAGTAATGAGGGTTAAAATCTAAATTAAAAAGAGATGAAAAATAATATTGGTTACCTATTTAATATTCTAAATCATTGTAATGATTAATGTAAACAAGTAATTTGTTTATTTTTTGTAGATACTCCTTAATCATTTTTACTATGTATTCTCAAATGCTTTTGTATATAATGCTGCGTATTCAACTACATATTCGAATGTATGCTTTGTGGTTAATATTTGTAAGATTAGAATGTTCGTTGTGCAAAGTCAATTTTTATTAACATCTCATACATGTGTGTTGGCACTAACATTTCATATTCATCTGCATCAGAAATACGAATTAATGATATTGTGTATAATATTAAATCAATTAAACAAGACATTTTCTTCTTAAGATTTGCCGGCAAATGGCTGTTACTTCTTGGTATATGAGTATTTACAAGAAGTTGCCAAAAAACAAAGTGGAAGTGATCAGGTCAGTTTAACTGCCACCCTTTTTGCTGGTGGTTCTGCTGGTATCGCCTACTGGATAGTTGGTATGCCTGCAGATGTTTTGAAGAGCCGATTGCAGACAGGTAAGCAAATGTTTTTCATAGAAAATTTATGTACGTAAATGTGTGTGATTTACTTTATTTTAAGCTCCTGCTGGTACATATCAACATGGTATTCGTAGTGTTTTTAAGGAGTTGATGGTTAAGGATGGCCCTCTTGCCTTATATCGTGGAATAACACCCATAATGATTCGTGCCTTCCCAGCCAATGCTGCCTGTTTCTTCGGCATTGAATTGGCAAATAAATTTTTCAATAAATTTGCTCCCAATTTTTAGTTTCTTTGATAAAAACGTTTATGATATGTTTAAATTTATATTTTTGTACATTATTCACGTATCGCTGATACATCCTAGGTTTGATATTATTAGAATTTCAATAATAAGAAAAAAGTTATTACAAATCTAAGTGATAAATTCTTTTGTTTTTATTGAATTTATAAATTGAAGAGTTATAAGAATCAGGTATTATTTACTTGTAATATTGTTATTTTGGCCTATAAGGCTTGATATTACATAAATGAATAAATAAATTGTTTTTAGGGAGCTATGCATTATTTCATATATGTATTAAAGTGTAAGATTATCAAGTCAAATTAGGTTGGAGACGGTGAAAATTCGAATGAACTCGAAAATAGTTGTATTTTTCATTTGTGAAAATATTTAACAAATTGTAGGACCTTGTTTACAATCAATTTGAAAGGAATTTTGTAGCTGCGGAATGTAGAGATTTAAAATGTGTTTAAGAGAGCAAAAACAGTTTATTTTTTATTTGAAAGCCATAGAAAATACATATAAATTTTACAATTTCGTTCAGCTATTATTTATATTTTCTAAATTTGTTTAACATAACTATCATAGATGTTTCCGCTAACGGTACACTGCCATCCGACGTGCTCAAAAGTCAAGCGGGTTTAAGGCAATAAAAATACATTTTTTATTGAAATTTAATTTGGTTCAGCACCGGAAGAAACTTACAAACATGGAATTCGTAAGGTCTTTGTAGAACTTATAAAAACCGACAAACCATTCGCTTTGTTTCGTGTTGTTACACCTGGAATGATACGGGCTTTTCCAGCTGAGGCTGCCTGCTTGTTTGGCATTGAGTTGTGTTATATGTTTCTTAATGTTATGTTAGCTCCTAGCTTTTAAAGTTTTTTTTTGTACTTGAAAGACTTTAGTTTTAGATTTATTTATTTATATTTTAATTGGCATGCATTTTTTATTTTATGATAATGTTAACAAAATCTTTTTATTATAAAAATATAAAAGATACAATTAGACCATTGTGATTTTCAAATTGTTTACAAATTTTAGATTTTTTTTAATTGGATATTTAACATTTTTGTATATATATGTAATAAACTAGACTTAAATTGTTACAATATGGTTTGATTTCTTTATTTAATTAATGTTTTTCTAGTGACATGTTTTAAGGACGTTTAGTAGATGTTATTATGATTTTGTTATTTATTTAACAAAACTCTTTTTTCATTAAAATTCCTTTTTCTATAAGTTTGGCTGCCACAAAAACATTTTTACATTAAATATTTTTGCTATTTTAGAGAGCGAAAATTAAATAATTTATTTTATTACAATTAAATATTTAAATAAATTTATTCTAAATAATCGATACAATCAATAATTATAGTAAATATTTTCGGCAAAATTTTTAGGCGAATTTAAAAGATTATAAATAATGACAATTAGTAGGTAAATATTGGGTAGTAAAGTAAAATTGTAAATAAATTAGGCAATTTTTCTATCATGTGAACCGAAATTGAAAACTTGTTTCATATTTTCAGTTTTTGATAAACTATAAGGGGATAACAACATGGGTAAAACGTTTAGAGCCTTCAGTTCCGGCAAGCGAATATTTAACTGTAACAAAAAGTGCATGAGAATTCTATTGTGCCATTTAAAATGTAATTTATCGTTTAATATTTACCAAATCATCTTTTGGTTTTTCACTATTGTAGTTATTTGCCCAAATCGGGTCTATCCAAAATGGCATATTCTAAAAAAGTAAATAATCCATGGTAATAAGATTATTGATGGTATTTCTTAAGTCTATTAAATAAAAAGGTTTTACCTCTGATGGCGGTGTGTCAGGTTTGGGAGGATCATATATTGGACACATTTGTATGTTATTTACTAACTCATATAGACCAGTTGAAGCTTCGGTGGTGATTGGCATAAAAGTAGGTTGGTTTGGCATCGAAAGAGTTTGTGTCGGGACTGGTACTTGTGGAGGAGGCATGATCAGTGTTGGTAAATTTGTAGTGGTCATATTCGTAGTGATTTCCATAAATGGCTGTTGCTGATAAATGTTGCAAGCATGTCGACGATCCCATAATTTAGAGGTGGGATATACAGGTGGTACTTGTTGCAGTTGAACCGAATTTGTTGCACTCATTTCTTGCTGTGGTTGTGCTTGAGAGTGCGGTAGTGGTTGCAAACCGCCCATTGGATTAACCAAATTATTTACACTACCATTTAAATCGGAATATGAAGCCCCTGAAGTATTCGAGGAGGTATTGAATGATTGATTAAACATCATAGATGAGTTAAAGGAATTTTCCTTATTATTCGACATGGATGTATTAAACATGTTGGAATGATGAGAAGCTGTTGAATAAATCGATGAATTACTTAGATTATTAAATGAATTACCGCTGGTATAATTTTTTGAAGAAGATGATGAAGATCTGGAGTTCTGTTGATAATAACTCGAAGAGTTGTGAGAGCGATAGTTGTTGGATGATGAGTAAGAGCTGTTATAGGAAGAAGAAGTGGAATCGGAAGATATAGCACGAGTTTTAGCTGGAGGACCTTGGATACTCGAATTACGACTATTATGCTCGCTTAAAGGAGGACGTGAAGGGCGTAACGTTTTCTGTTTATTATACGGTAATTTTAAAGATCCAAACATGTGCTTGTGATTAGCATACGAATTTAAACGCACTAAATAAAGGAATGTAATTAAAAAATATTATTTGAGAGAAAGCCAAATGATACGTACTCTCTGAATTTGGCACGAGGGTAATTTCTGAACGTTCTTGTGTTACACCCAGATTTACATTAAATATATCCTCATAAGCTGTTAAAATAGAGAATAAATTCGGATATCCAAATTCAAAAGTTGTACTTATTGTACAATCCAATGTTGTTTTAATATCATGCACAAACATCGTTGAGCGCTGCTCCAATAAACGTATAACATTAATCAAAAATTTCATAAATGTGGATATGCTCACATAGGAAATATTGTTTTCTGTAGTAATCTAAAAGCATGAAAATTACAGCAAAATTAATTTAATATTATTTATTAAACAAACCTCTAGAGCATGTCTCATGGCTCGTACTGTTGACTCAGTTGTGTTTTCTTTGGATTTTTCATTGAAACCTTTTATAAAGTCGCTTAGTGTTAAAGATTTTTTCATCTCGTCTGGTGAAATGACAACTTTTGGTTCCTTCGTATCTTTTTGCTCGTATTTTTCCACTTCGTAAGCCAAAAGATATTTGCTTGCTTTATAAGAAAGATTACGAAAAGCGGCATCACCATTATGGCATATTATCCATTTGCTTTCATCCTTTTCGTAAACCTTTAAGTAATGTAATAAAATAGTAATTAAGATCTATATAAAGTCTCAGTATATATTAATTTACCTCTACATATGGCAACAATTCGATGGCATTTGAAATATCTTTAAAACCTAAAGATTGAGGTGTTATTTGGTACCCGTATTTCTTTTTGTGTAATTTCATAACGTCCTCCAACTTCATAGACGTTTTTGAAGAACCAGTTGTTTTAGCTATAAGTTCCTCAACTTGTTCAGCAAAAACTCTTCTAGCCACCTTTGAAGTTAAGTATATTTTCTTGTCCTCATCATTAGTAAGCTCCATTTCAACGACGCCATGTACAGCTTCCATAAGATCAGCAAGCTTTTGAAAGCCATAATCGCTTAAACGACATTGGTAACCGAAGTGATAATGATACGAGCGAACGAACTTTTGAAACAGTATTGTATACTGGGGGGCATTACGAAACAATTCTACAATTTCCCCGGCAAAAATGCACGTTTTTTCCAGTTCGCTAGCGGTTTGTTTCCGCTTAGGAATTGAAATCAGTATGTCTTTGCCATTTTGCACAGTGGAGACTACAACAATGTTGGAGTTTACGAGCCCATCTAAGATGTCGACAATATCACACACTCCATAATCGGTAACATCAAATATTCTATTCTGTGTTTGGGCAAAAATAGTTGGCAATTGCGACAGAAGTACAGATTTATTACCATGTGCACGAAGAACTCTTAATAAATCAGAAGTGAAACGACGTATTTGGGTCCGATGAGTCAATGTTATCTGCCGATTTTCTCCATCACCCATTATTTGAACAACAGATGCCAGAGCTTCGAATAGTTCAATGAGTTTTGTGTAGCCATAATCTGCTACACGACACTGTTTGCCAAAGTGGTTATGATATGCTGGTATGAATCGGTTAAATTTCATAGTAGCCTTTGGAGACATTTTGACCAGCTCTATGACTTCACGCGAAATTTGATATAATGGATCAGATATGGAATTCTTTGAAAATATTTGGTTATATGCGCCAGCATTTTCCTTGTTTAACTCCAACCACCCCAAAATTTTAATGCCAAAATTGTTAACGGTTATTTGTATGCCCTGTACACAACACACCAAATGTTCCAAATTGACACCGTTATCATTAGGAATAATTTGAGTTTTCAATTGTCCCTCAATGCAATGCACTAGAGAAGCTACCGGTATATCTCCGGCATGATTTTTCAACAAAGGATGTATAATTTTTTGTATTTCAGCTATAGTCATGAATACATTTGGTAGTGGTTCAATTTCCTGCTCAGCCCATCCCTTATGTTGTTCTCTCTTAAAATGTATGGTACAGTACGGTACACTGTGTTGTAATCCCTCCATTAGAGGAGAACTTTCCAATGAGTTAATCAAATCTGGATGCAAGGTTATAAATTTCTCTTCATTGTTGTCCGAATTAATAATGCAAATGTCCTGCATCTTATAAAGGTCCAACACACTGATAGATGTTTTAAAACGCGATTGAAATAGTTCACGAAACTTATACATGGGTAGAGTATAGCAAGGAACGTCCTAAACATATACATATGTAGATGTTTTCCAGATAAATGTAATGTTAAAATAAATTTTTTAAGCATCAATACTACATACCTTAAGTAGTCCAGCTACTTGACATCTTAAAGTATTAATTTCTGTTAAAGAAGAATCGCGTGTGTACGATACCAACATTCGTTTATGGCCAATTTTCTTGCGATGCAAATTGGAAACTACTTGTTTCGCAAACTGCAATAAATGAAATAAATTTTAGATTATTTTGTCATCCTCATCACTCTTACAATGGTAATAATACAAGTATAAACTACTAATGTTAATAGAAATATAAATATAAATTAATATTCTTTATAATTAAATTTTATGATGAGAACTTACATACAAATCCGGCACAGTCACTTTAGCATATGAACTACCCTCGAATGTTAAGGAAACTACAGGGGTTATAGGTTTTAGTTGATTTAGTAGAAAATTTCTTAAACTGGTTTCATCCATAGAAAAATCGAGATTTGTTATTTGCAATGTGACCGTGTCGTTAGGATCGCTAACCGTTGCATATGATTGGGTAGTACTATAAGGAGTTGAAGTCATGACGGTACCACCAGAGCTACAAGAAGAAGTTACAACCGTTGCTAGAGAAACAGATGAGCTTTTATTATCAGTAGTTGACACATTTGTGGTGACAATATTGGGTGTTAATGATGATGCTACAGCATGGGCATACGTAAATTCGGATGATCCAGTCGAACATTGCGATGCATTAGATGTGGCCAGCGAATGTGAATGTAAAGGTGCCTGTACCGATGCCGTGGGTAGGGGTGTAGTGGATGCTAAAATTTGCCCCAAACCTGGTGGGCATGTTTGGTATATAGGTGGTGTAGCAAACTGATTGTAGACACCGTTGTTTAAAACAGAAGTTGAAATAGTACTAGTAGTATGTATCGGTTGGTGTTGAGATGAACTTGGTGTGTTACAACGGTTATAAGGCATATAACGATTTCTGTGATAACCATAAGATGATCCATTGGAATGATTAGGGTAATATGTCTGCGTGACAGATGTGTGATTGTTGTGACTATGATGGTTTGTATGTGAATCGTGTGAAGGTATATGGGTTGTCATCATTGATGTACCCCCATGCATGTAGCTGCCAGTACTTGTGTATTTGGCCATCAATGATGATGGTATCACTTTATTTGTGTAAATATGATTCGTTTGGTGACCATTCTTACCACAACCACCACCTGCAACATTATAATAACGGCCTGAATTGCGATTGTTGTTAACATCCACGATGTTACTTGTCACTGAAGCCGCTACAGTTGTATAGTAAGGCGTATTAGTTACATAATCATAATCACCATTTATTTGCTGAACGCCCACTAAATTATTAACATGTTGAGGTGCAGGCGCCTGCGTCTGACCGACGTTGTAATTTATGTATACGCTAGCTGATTCTTCTGGATGAATGCTAATAATGTTGCATAGGTAATTTTGGTTTTATACAATATGATTAAGAAAGATTAAGTTTAAATACTAATATAATATTAGAAAATTTGACATACCTGTAATAACGTTCTGCCATTATTCTAACTTTAGAAAATTTGATTTCATGTAGTAAATATTTTATCCGATTTCTCAAAAACAATTAGAACAGTGGATATTCTAAAATATAGAAAATTTTGATTGAACAAATGTAGAAATTTCCATATGTATAAACTACTGCTAATAAAATTTGATAGACATAGCCCAGGTCTACTCAAAACAAAAAGATTTCACATGCAAAGAACAGACATAGGGACCTTTTAGAAAAAATCTTAAACAACGATTTATTATAAATATAAGTATATGTATGTTGATATGTTAACAATATATTGGGAATATTTATTGTAAAACCGAATATTCCAGAATATGTTTTATATCGCTGAGGCACCAACGAAAATTGAAAAACCTTTAAATATCTCGTTTAATAGTTAAACTAATTTTAAATTTAGTTTTTACTTTCTTGTATTATATCAAAAGGCATTCGCATAAAAATTAGTCTTCTGATTAGTTGAAGAAATGTATAAAAATATATGTACATACATATGTATAACTTTTTGTAGGACGACAATACTACGTCAACAAAAAAAGATTTCTTAAAATATGAAAAGTTTCTTATTACATATAACTATGTTTTTGTAAATCAAAAATAAAAAAATCAATTTTTTTTTATTAAATAATTTTTAAGCTTGAGGTCACTTTTTGTTTTCTATAAAAGATTTTTTATTTTTATATATTAATTACTCGATATTTCGATTTCCCTTGGAAATCTTCTTCAAGAGTTATTTGATTTTAATATTTAAAAAATAACAAATAGAAAATAAAAAATCTTTTATAAAAAACAACAAAAAGTGACAAAAAAAAAGGTCGAAGAAAATAGAATAAAATTATTTAAAAATCATTTTTATCAGAAAAAATATATAACTGTAAATAATATAAAACTCACGCCTAAATTTGGGATGATGCGAAATTAAATAAAAAAGGCGCCAAATTCAGATGCTTTTTAAATTTGTTATAGCTTTTTTATTTTTTATGTATGTATGTATATTATGTATATAGAAATAAAATTGTTTAAAATTAAGTATATGTATAAAATTTATATTATTTCTTAGAAAATAATCACTTGTTGTTTTGGTGCATTAAAAACTTATATATATAATTAGTTTTCATTAAATTTAATAATAATGAAAATTTCTTAAAAAGTTTGTTTTTAAACTTAAGTAATTTTTTCTCTTAAAAATTTTGCACAAATATTTAAAAAACGCAACTATTTGCACTTAAAAGCGGAGATTTAATTAAAATTTTTGATGTTAAAGAAAATTAATTGAAAGATTATACACAACACCACATATATTTTTTTTCTTTAAAATGTTCACGTTTTAACTTTGCGCACATTATAGTCGTTGTGCCAATATTAAAATATTTAAAAACGGTAGCTTATGTGGAAGATTTATACCAAGAGAGTTTTGGAATTTGACTCAAAAGAAGAAACAAAACATAGAAGTGTTATACCGTTACAATTGATTTTGTATCTCTATTGTTTTTGTCAAATATAATGCAGTTACGTTCACACTTTAAGAGATTTCTTTCCATTTACATTACGATCACTTAATGCTAAAATTTGAAGTGGCCATAAACAAAGTTTTTTAGCTGAGCTCTTTAATTCAATTTTTTTTCTTTTGAGTTTTTTAAATCTTTTCCTTGTATTTCGTTATCTTTTGAGTTAAAAAGTATTTTACATACATATGTATGTATATGATATTATTATTATTAGAATAATAAAATAACACTTAGTCATGAGTTGGGTTTGCTTTAAGTGAACATGTATACCAGTACATACTATATCTACTTACAATATTCCCACGACAGCCGGTTCTACGCACCGGAATGACCCGAGATCACTCGGCCAAGGGCTGTCAGCTCAGCAATTACTGCTGTTACAACAGCAATATTAAAAAACATATTCAATATATATAAGGAAACAAAAAATCTGAGAGATTTTGATATTTTCATAAATTACATTTCAAATTTCTTAGTACATACAATATCTACAATCTACTTTTAAAGAAACTTTATATTTATGGATTTATAGTTAGGATATATTAAATTGCGTCATCATATTTGGGCCTTTTCAAATAATCTCTAAAAATTCAACAAATAGTCTAGGGAATTATTCACTCATCCTATAGAGCTTTTATTTGCATACGGCGACGTAGAAATGAATCATCAAACTTTAATATCTAAGAAATATCTTAAATTTGCTTAGAAGTATATACCTACATATTACCAATTCTAAAATTATATGGTAGGTTTATTTTGTAATATATGATTTTCCGTTTGGTATGGAGTCCCTAACTAAATGAAGTTGTCATTCTTTGATAATTTGTTTCCATTTTGAAACTGTAGACTATATAGAATGACAGGTATTTAGAAGACTTTTCACCAAAAAATAAATTTTTGTTAGCCAATATTTCACCCTTTCATTTAGTAATTTTCAGTTTGATTTTAAATGTTCCAAATATCAAGGTAACATTGTAAAAGGTATTTGTATAGTCGACATCGACAATTGAAAGCATTTTGTGATTTTCTGAGACGCGTTAAAATGCCTTTCATTTGATATACAATATGTATATTTAAAAAAACAATGTAATAAATGGTTTAACATATTCTTACGCAGTTGTATAAAAAGTTTATCGATTCGAATTAAATTTGTTCAAGTTCAATAGAAAACTCGGTTTCGAATTAGGCCAGTATGCGGGAAACATTTGGAAACCGAGCCTTTTTATCTTAGGTTCTGAGATTTTTCAGATACGACTAAAAAATAAATCGACAGTTAAAAATCGCCAAGAAACTAAAATTTTTCTAATTAAATTATTTTTAATTAATAAAGTAGAAAAGGATCGCAAATTTCCTAAACTCTTTAGACTATAAGACAAATATTTATAATACTGTAATAAATAAAAATAAAATTTTTCTAAAACTATTTATAGTACATTATTAGGTTCGTTAACATTTTAATCCGTTCTATTTTTTTTTTCAATTAAGAAATATTAGTGAAATCTTATAATTGCTATTTGAATTATAAAATAGAACATATTTCGCTGTAACTCATTTGAACTTTCAATATTAACTAAATATGTAGTAGTAAAAGACAAATGAATTTTTATTATTTTTAAGAGATGTTTTATTTTCTTTTCATTACTAAAAAATGTGTAAATATATACACATAGTAAAAATAGTGTATGTATGCATTTATCTGTTGGATTTGGCAACACGTTCCAATTCATCCTTCTTCTTGATAGCATACGAGTTGGAAGAACCCTAAAAGTAAATTAAAATAAAAAAATATAAATTACGTATTGTAATATATTACAAAATAAATTAATAAATAAAAAATATAATATATAAAAAATGTAGTTCTACGTTTCTCGGGCACATTAAAATGTTAAATTACTTCAAGCGCCAGGATAATAAAACGAAATTACTATGGTCTACAAGCAAGGCTATAGTCAATTGGTTAAAGTTCATAACATAGCATTAGAGTAGACATAATTTATAATATTAGAAATAAATGTTTATTTAGATACAATAGCTATTTAGTTTTTTAGAGGTTGTTGATTTTCACTTTATTAAGGTTTATATCTTTGAGCCGATATCCTTAAGAGGAATAGTTAAACATGGTGTTTTTTCTGGCCCTTTTGAATACCAAGGAATATTTAATATATATTCTAAGGTTTTAGTTAAGGACTTGGTATATACATTTCGAAAGTGTGTCTATTAGTAGATTAAATCTGTTATGGAGCAATACAATTGAAAAAAAAAAATTATATTTTGTAGATTTACGTTTCTCGAGTACGTTAAAATGTTTTGTTACTTCAAGTACTAGGATAATAAAACTTTATTTAAATTGATATTGTCCGCAAGCGAGGCTAAGATATTTGAAAATTTTATATAAAGTAGCATTAGAGAGGACATATTACGATAATTTAGGTATATATTTTTTTTTGTGATTTTACGTTTCTCGAGCAATAATAACCCAGCCATGAAAGGTAAAAGGTTACTGCTAGGATAATAAAACCTTTATTACTCTAGTCTACAGCGAGCCAATATAAATATGTAAAGACATTATAGTGGATTAGAGTAGACGGATTAAATTATAATGTATGACATTTGTATAAAACATAAATTACCTTAGCAGCGTTGATCAATTCATCGGCCAAGCATTCAGCAATGGTCTTGATGTTTCTGAAAGCGGCTTCTCGGGCACCGGTACACAACAACCAAATAGCCTGAAAAATGTTTTCAATATTTTATAAGACTGTGTTTTTAAGCATAACCTCACATTTTTTTGCAATTTAAAATGTAAGCAATAATCTGGGCCTGGTAATAAAATAATTTTAATTGGAAATGTATCTTCATTTCATACATTAAATGCCTGTTACTAAATGGCTAAATAATGCTACGGATAAAAGACAATTATTGGGTTAAATTTATTTATATAGCCTTGTGTTATAGTCCTTCAAACACTTAATGTATTTAGTTCTGAAAGATATTGTACAGGGCATGCATTTCAATATTTTACTATAACTTACTTGGTTGACACGGCGGAGAGGAGAGACATCAACGGCTTGACGACGAACAGTACCAGCACGACCGATACGGGTAGAATCTTCACGGGGACCAGAGTTGATGATAGCGGTGACAAGAATCTGCATTAAAAAATAAATATAATTAAACAAATCCATTTTCACATAGGTATAAATGTCTTAAGTTTTAATATTATTGTTTAAATGAAAACAATCATAAAACAGCATTTGCTTAAGCTGGATTATATTCATTCAAATAAACGTTTTAATCTGCGTCTTATTCTACCTGCTTGACGAGTCGATTACTTTATAACAAAGTAATTCTCAACAACAGTTTAGCATTAGACACAACGTGTAAAGAAATTTAATGTGTATATTGAGCCTTTACTCACCTGCAAAGGATTTTCACCAGTCAACAAGTGAATGATTTCGAAGGAATGCTTGACAATGCGGCAAGACATGAGTTTCTTGCCGTTATTGCGACCCTTCATCATCAAGGAGCAAGTCAAACGTTCAACAATGGGGCATTGAGCTTTGCGGAAACGCTTGGCAGCATAACGACCAGCAGAGTGAGGTAAATAACGAGCAAATTTCTCCTTAACGGAGATGTAATCTTGCAAAGAGATGTCATTGATATTAACATCATCGCAAGACCAGCGGCCGAACAATTTAATTTCGGGCAATTCAGTGGTGGAGACAACATTGGTTTCAAACAAAGCCTCGGCCTCAGCATCAATTGCATTCTGTTCCTCAAAGGTTTCGGTAACGTTCTCAGCAACTTCAGCCATGCTACATTAAAAAAAAAATAAAAAAATTTTATCAACACGTTTCCGACAATTTAAATACATAAATTGTTGTGAGTGTTGTTTTTCACTTTATTAAGGTTTATATCTTTGAGCCGATATCCTTAAGAGGAATAGTTAAACATGGTGTTTTTTATTGTCCAATTGAATACCAAAGAAACCAATTTTAAAGTAACTAAGGTTTTAGTAGTTATGGACGGATGCACAAATATTTTTTTTATTCATTGTAATAGAAGGCAAGTCTTAAAATGTTTTTTTTTAATTTCGATGAGAAACCAATTAATTTAATAGTTCAATAGAAATTTATCATCACATTTTTGACTTTTCAACTTAACCTCATTTTTGAGACAAAATCTTTAAAACTTTTTTCACAACTTAAAAATTGAATAATTTTTAAAGGTACAATAATGTAGGACAGTATTTAAAATATTTATTCATCATTTTATGTCTAATTTCCAATAAATAATCTTACTTTTTCACTATGAAAAATTATCCACGATGTAAACAGCAATTGCGTTCGCTAAAAAAGAACATGTTGACACAATGCTGCCAAGTTGGTGCGCGGTGTATCCGGTTGTCAAGACTGTCAAGTGGCAATTTTCGTTAATATGACCACGGTTGCCAGATTTGACGATTTTGGGTGAGAAAAATGGCATTTTGACGACTGAACGATTTTTACCTTTCATTTGACGATTTTTATATATTTTTCAGTTGACATAATTTTTAAAATAATTTGGAACTTCTTTAAGAGCAAAACAGTTTTGCGTCAATATGTTATTTACTAACGAGCAAAAGAGATAGTTATAACTTTGTTATTTTCGTGTTGATAATTATAGTATTTTAAAATTTTTAAACTTCTTGTACAAAATTCTAAAACTGCTGCATATTTATCCATTTATCTGTATTTTATCCATTTATATATATGTAGACATATTAAAGCACCTTATACATTGTAAGAGTCAAATATTGAAAGTTTAAAAAACAATGCTAAAATATTTTATAACATACTCACCCCAATCGTGAAAAAATCCGCATGAAATTTGTTCCCTTTTCACATTTTTCCATTTAAAATTCAATGTTAAAAAAATAAAAGGGAACAAATTTCATGTGGATTTCTTATTTACGACAGGGGTGACTATCTCTAAAGATGAATGGCTTAAAAATCCCAAAATAAAGAAATGGGCAGAAAAGCGGAACAATATTTTGCAAATATTGTAAAAATGTTTGTAAAAGTTGTACCTGATCTAATAAAATTGTTCAATTGCAATATATGTGTAAATATATGTACATACAATTTTTTATATACATACTTGCTGATAAAGTCTAAATATATTTTAAATTAAAATTGACTATACTTTTTAGTTAAAAATGCAGTTGATCTCTGTATTTTGTTTATTTTGTCTAAAAATATGAATTTGTTTGTTATGTTTTGTTTTTGTTAAATAAAATAAATATTCAAGCTCCCGTTTGGAATTTATAGAGAAATTTATAATGTGCTGTTTTTTTACATTCTACTTAAAGCATGAGAGTTTGATAGGTCATACCCCCTATGTTCCATTTTTTTGTGAAAAAATCTATACGGAATTTGATTTCTACACTTACTAGCTATTATCCTGTTTTCCAGTAAAAAGTGTACAACACCTGCTTATTATTACTTTTAACATGTAAATCTTAAACAAAGTCAGCCAGCTGTGCTTCTCACTCACTCATCTTGTAATAACACCTTATAATTTGGAAGATTTTTTTTATTTGCCCTTTCTTTGTTTAATCATTAAACATATATTTCCAATATTCACAGATGGACTCTATAAAAACTGTTTCTTTCCAATTATTTAATTGTTTTTCTGCACCCCTCCCTCACATAACAAAAAAAACTGATTTTTAATTATTTAAGAAAATAAAAAAACAGTAGTAACAAATTTGTCAAAATCTGGCAGCTTTATTTCTTGTTTGTTCGAAAATCGCTATTCTGACAACATTTATTTCCGCTTTAGCGCCATCTACGTTTCACTTCGTTTGTGTTGTTTGAATTACGAACAATAGATGGCATGATTTTTTGTCTAAAAATAGAACTACAAAAATTCCCATATTCTTTTTTCTAAAAAAGTTCGCATAAAGAGAACATCCGGTGTTGTTTTTAAAAACACGACACACACACACCCACGCACACATGCAAAAAGGAGGACACCGCACTAGGACTGTGCGGGGAGAGCGGTCCGGCGACTACAACAAGGAGGGGGTGGGAGGGAGGGGACTGCTGACTGACTGACTGACGAATGAATATGATGGAGGAGGTAGGTGGACGAACGGTCGGACGGATGGGTGGGGGGGGTACCGGCAGAATTTTTTTCTGTCGTGGTAAAAGTGGTGAGTATAAAAAATCGTGGTGAGTATAAAAAATCGTGGTGAGTATAAAAATCGTGGTGAGTTTTTAGAAATTCACCACAAATTCCGTTATTCCAAATTTTTCAAGGTCATTGAAAATTTGTCATCCTAAAAGCAGGCAATGGATTTGCAGTTTACAGTTTTACGGAGTGGTTGCTGAATTAGCTAACAAATAAGAAATTCACCACAAATACCGTTTTCCGAAAATTTTCATATTAGAAGAAATTTTCATCCTAAAAGTAGGAAATGTGTTTTTGCAGAGTGGTTGCTGAATAATTGCTAAAGAAAAACAGTCCTGTCGTTATTTTTTTTATAAAAATAATTTAAAAACAAAATGATGAATGTCGATTGACAAAATTTTAATATATGTATGTATGTACATATATATGTAATTATAATCGTCACTTTCAAAGAAAAAAATCGTCACATCACCACTTTGCTATTTTTTTAAACATAAAAAAATGTCAAAATGACGATAAATAGTCAAATCTGGCACCTATGTGCGTCTTCGAGTTATAGAGTTCATGGGTATGCTTTTTGTTCGAGTTATAGAGAATTTCGACTTATGGAAGGAAGTTCGAGTTACGGAAGGAAAATGGATGGATTTGTTCTTTTAATGCTACTGCCAACCAACTTAGTTCGAGTTACAGAAAATTCGAGTTAGAGAAGTTCGAGTTATGGAAGTTCGACTGTATATATTTTAATGAATCATATTCAATATAGAAAGGATTTTGAGAGATTCGTTTTCCAAATAATTAACGCAGTTGTCTGTTCTTATGAAAGAAATAAAGAAAAAAAATTATGATGCTTTAATGTTTTTTATCATTAAAATTTAATGATTCCAGTCCACAAAGTCTTGGTAAATAATAATTATATATGTGACAATTTGAGCGAATATATCAAGCAGGAAACTAAAGTCAATGTTAAACGTTCCATAAATACTGACGGCGATAGGCATTAATACTCTATTGATGGAAAATTGTTCAACCTGCAATAAAAAAGAACATATTATTACATCTGGAACAAAAGACAAATTTGATTAGTTTATTTTTTATTTTTGTTAAGTTTTTATTTTTTATAAAAACACTGAACTGTTGAAGACTGTTATAATATTATATTTTTTATGTGAAATTATTTCAATAAACTAAAAAAAAAATTTGGTGAGATTTTTTTCAAATGGCGCGTTTTTTTCTTCATGTTGGTGCGTTTTGAAATTTAAAAGTTGACAACGCTGTTTATTTGTAATAATGAAAAAAGTACATAAATAATGAATGTATGTACTATTTATTTAAAATCATTTGAAATGTTGGATACAATAATACTCCTAATTTATTAATTTGTATTTTTTTATTATTCTATTCAAATATTGATTTTTAGAAATACATACGAGTACTTTGATACACCATTTCTAGTTGTATTTTAGAAGTTTCTAATTGTAGAAATACATACGAGTACTTTGATACACCATTTCTAGTTGTATTTTAGAAGTTTCTAATTGTATTTCATTAATTTCTTATTATATTTCAGAAGTTTCTAATCCCATATCAGAAATTTCCAATTACATTCCGAAGTTTCAAGTTGCATTTCTAAAAATTCCGATTATATTTCAGAAATTTTTGTTTGCGTTTCAGAAAATTCCAACAATATTTTAGAATATTCTATTTATATGTAAAAAAATTCTGAAATAAATACAATAAAAATTTCTTTAATAAAAATGGAATATTCTGAAATACAATTAAATAATTTTAAAATATAATAATAAACTTATGGAAATGCTGTAGTAGGCTTTTAAAAAATAAAAATGTTAAGTTATATTTTAGGGAATTCAGAAATTCCAGGACTTTTTGTTTTATTAAACAAAATTTACTATGATGTAATTAACAAAATAGAATATGTGCACTTTTGATATTTATATAAATTCAATAAATAAAACGTGAATTTAAAGGAAATCGGTGAATACGAAAATTTCGGTATTGGCATTGTTTGTAAATAGGAAATATTAATTTCCCAATACCGATTTGGTATTGCAAACCCTAATTGCAATTAATATGACATTTTCTATTTTCAGCATGATTGCAACTTATTGATGTAAAGCCCTTCTAACTGGTTTTTCTTTGTTAGGAAGTTGTTTCGTTGTCACTTGATGCATTCAGTAAATACCATCATATTTCCTCTCTGTAGCTAGTAAATTCGAAAAATGCTTTATCATTTAATACAATTAACTGACCGACCTCACATGATCTCAAATTTTAAATTTAATAAACAAAATATAGGTATAAGGTGTTTTTGAAATTAGTTGTATTTACACGCCACCTTGTAATTATTTTTATTGCTTAAATGTAGGTATGTATTTGATTTCTCCATCAACTTAAAATTCTTATAATTTTTATAAAATATACACAAAGTATGTCAGTCAGTGTATTTATTAAAATATGAACTTACTTACTAACTTACTTACATACTTGTAATTATAGATTATTATTTTGATTGAGTTCCTTTTAATGTTGATGATTTTTAATAGATTTTAATTACAACGTTTTGAAATGAAATTTTGTAATTGATATTCTTACATATTAGAAATTCTTTATAAAAAATAACAAAATAGTAGAAACAATAATAATGTGATATCATTATAAAGAAGTAATATTGCAAATATTTTGCCATATTATTTAGGACATTTTTTTTTCATATATTCTAATTGTATTGTTATTAAATGTTACATCGGCGAAAATATACAATACACACTCGTATCAAGGTCGGCTATCGAATCGAAACGGTAAAACGATTAAGGTACTTCGGATTATTATAATTATGTTAAGTTCTGTAGAATTCAATAAACTATACTTACCAACCCATAAAGACCCGGAATATGTATACACATATTTTTAGATATATTTTAAGTGTCGCAAATGTTTATTGTAGAACTTTCAATGAAAAACTTATGTGGGTATAATAAATATGTATAATGAAGAGTCGATAAAGTAAAACTAATTAAAAAACAATATAAATGAAGCAAATATTTTTCTGGAAACTAACAAGCTTAAAGATCTTACCTATTATTTTTATTACCAGAAAATCTAATAGTAATTTTGTAATGTTTACATTTAATTACACCGTGCTAGTTAAAAAAAACCCGACAAGTAGGGCGTCCAGTGGGTAATTCAATAAATTCAATAAACTAAACAGTTTTCGAGTTACGCGAATATTTTTTGCGCAACCTCTTCCATTTTTTAAATAACGCTATATCTTTAAAACTAGAGCCAACCTAACAAAACGGTTAGCACCACTGGATTCAGCGTACTCGCTTTAGCTTTACCCACTAGGTGCCCCGTTTGTTGAAAAAAAGTCTCAAAATCGAGCACAGTGTTATTAATAACAATTAAGAAAGTATAGTCGGTCAAACCCGACCATATAATAGCCTACACCCAGTATATGTATAAAACAGTTTTTTCAGAAATGGGCGTTATATAGGAGATATAACCTATTTTGGACCGATCATCCAAAAATTTGGAGTCATGATGTCTGTGAATATCAGTATTATATGTCTTAAACTTTATCTCACTTTATGGAGCTTAAAGTGAATTACGGAGAGGGTCTTATATGGGAGTTTCGACTAATTATGGACCGATCATAATAAAATTGTACCGTATTATTTTTAGACATATGAAATATATTTTCGTTCAATATATCAACAGCTACGACTAATAATGGACCGATCTGCACAAAATTTGCAGATTGGATTTGGCTTCATTTACCACTCATTTGTGATGAAATTTGTTTGGATACTTGCATAATTCAAACATTTATGATCGGTTAACACCGATTTCGGGAGGACATTTGTATGGGAGCCAGGTGAAATAATAAACCGATTTACACCAGTTTCAATCCCATCCATCCTTGGGCCGAAAAAATATCACTTACCAAATTTTATCGAAATATCTTCAAAATTGCGACCTGTACTCTGCGCACAAGCTTTACATGGACAGCCAGCCAGCCAGACGGACGGACATCGTTTCTGAGTCGATCGGTATACTTTAAGGTGGGTGTTAGACCAATATTTCTGGGCGTTACAAACATCAGCACAAATCCACCACCATTATGGTGGTGTAGGGTATAAAAATAAGCTATGCAATTAATCACAAAATCTTTGATTCACACTTATTTAAACGTGAGAACAACAAATTGCAAAAAAATTATATAAAAAATTGATAATCTTTCATTGAACTTTGCTTAAATAAATTTATTTTCTGTCTTCTTAAAATAATATAAAAAGCGAATAAAGTGACAATTTTACCTAAATACTTGCACATGTCTAATTGTGGAAAAAATTGTAAGAAAACATCAATGATTTAATACAGACCAGCCAATTAATAAAAATAAAATAAGCAATATTTTAACCTCATTTAAATGCTTCACTAAATGTGTTGTATAATTTTTGTTCCTTATGTACATACATGCTTACATGGGTATTACTTACATATAATAATATATAAATGGAAGAAAATATGGTGATATGATATTCAATATAAATATTAGGGATCTTCACAGTTACGTAGTCAATATTATTTATAAAAATACAGTGAATTTTATACCTACGAGTATATATGTACATAGTATAAAGTCATATTAAAATCCACAAATCCACTATACTATATTATATTATTTGAATATAGTCGAGCATATCGACAATAACAAAACGTAAGGTATTGGACTTATTTTAAATTTATCTAAACTTCACAGAAGTAAGCCAAAAAATATTTATCGAAACAAATCCAAATTTTTTTTATCTATTATTCATTTCAATTCGATCTTGGTCTATATGGCCATAGTTTTACTGCTAATTTTAACATATTCGATATAACGTTTTTATTAAAACAATACAATTTAAAACAATAACCCACATATTACAAAAGGATTACAAAAATTATCAAGGGTTAACAATGGAAATTTCAGTTAGAAAATAATAAACCATTATTAAATAATTTTAACTGTTGTTTTTGAATATGAAGAAAACTATTTATGTTTTTGTTTCTACTAGTTCTTAATTTGGTTATTTGTTTAAAAATTTTCATGATTAAGCACTAACAAAATTTGTTTACTCAAACACACTCCCTCCACACATTATCATTTGTTTCTCAGGATAAAATAAATTAAAACTCCAGATTAAGAGCTGAAAGGATAAAACATGCTAAAGACGATAGATAGAATTTAAAAAAGTGTTGTTGATAAATCAATTTACACACATGGGAGTAATGACCTATTATGGACTGATTACCCAAACATTTAGTGGCATGACTTGTGTGCATATAAATAGGTTTTGTGTTAAATTTTATCTCGACATAACCACTTTTAAAACATTTATACATGTTAAAGTGATTTTCAAAGTAGATCTTGTATGGGAGCTTTGACCAATTATGGCACGATTGTTATAAATTAGGTTGGAAGGCAAAAATTTTAAGTTTACACGGTTGTTACACATTTTCTGAACATTTTTCGGACAACGTTGTAATATCTGACGATCGTGGACACATAGCTTTAGTTTGCCATAAGAATAACAAGTAATAGATAAACAATAGTTAGTATTTTAGTTTACCAATGGTTAACTAATGACCGAGAATTCGGCCATTAATAATGTTGGTATTCAACGCAAATAAGTTTCATATATACAGAAATGAGGACATCTAATTCTATAATGGTCGGTCCATAATTAGTCGAAACTCCGTAATTTCCTTTAACCTCCATAAATCTTTTGAAAGTATTTATATCGATATAAAGTTTAACGTACGTAATATCTATATTTACAGAAGTTATTACACAAAATTTTTGGATGATCGGTCCATAATAGGTCTTATCTCACATATAGCGCCCATTTCTGACAAACTTTTTATACATATACTGGGTGTAGGGTATTATATAGTCTATACTTTCTTACTTGTTTTTAAACTGCCATGACCCAATAGCAACAAAATATCTACGCCAATGGCTTATCATTCGGCTTGGCACACACAATAACCTTCAATTCAAATAAAACCAACCTCATTCTTTACATTCCTTTTTTATTACCAAAACTAATAATTAGTTTTCCTCGTTTTTATTTTTTTATTTCTAACATATGGGAATGGAACGAATATGGACCATTTACGATTACATTGTTGAAATACATAATTAAAATTTTACAATTGTCTACAAATTTATGACGACACATACACACTTACCTACTTATTTTTTTGAGAGACATTCGATTTGATGTTTGTCGTTGCTCTTATAGTATATTTTTTTATAAATATAAATTAACTTATACAAAGAAAGGTCTTATCAATTAACTAAATTGTATATTATTTAAATATAAGTTCGGCATAAAAGTATGGATCGTTTTTTATGATTAAGTCTAGATTAAATTTCTATTTGAGTATAAATAAATAATATTTAATATTTTGATTTTAAATACGTGAATTAACTCAACGACAAATAACACTTTTTTGAAAAAAAAAAAAACTAATAATAATTGTTATTAATAAAAAACAATAAACATTTGTGAGAAGATATAAAACTGATTGTACAGCAGAGAATAAAATAACTTTGGTTCGAAAAAATCCTTTAAAAAATTCTCATGATACTGATAATTAAATGTAAGTTCAAAAACTCTCATACAAGAGGCATACTTTGTGTGTGATAAGTTCTATGTTACTTTATTCGTCCTTGGGTAAGGTAAACGCTTTTTTCAATGATTACAAAAATGTGCAGTAAGATAATTTGGATTAAAAACGTGATTTGAAAAAACGTATTCTATATTTGAATATGGTACTTATGTATTTATGCTTCGAAATCGGTAAAATTTCCTTCTAATAAATATATGTGTAAGTGCATATTTTTTATAAATGAGCAAACACGTTTAGATCACCGGAAATGAATTGATATTTTGGCGAACGCCTTTAAATTTTTCACAGTGCCAAAACATACCAGTTATTTGTCAATATAGCTAAGTAAGTTTATTAATATACTTTTAGGAGGTTTTCTAAAGGCTTTTCTAAAAGAATTTATAAAATTTATTTATTTAAGTAGAAATTTGTGATATTTGTTAAATTAAAGAAAATTAATGAAAAGCACATATGAAACAAATATGTTTCATATTTGCGTTGAATAAATGAGAAAATAATATAAAATTTTGAAAATTTTCGAAATTGTTCTAAAATTTCATAATATGATAAATAAGTAAGTAATAAATAAAATATTAATAATATTCGAGACTATGATTAGTTAACTAAACAGATATTGAAGAAACGTATCGTTGGTTAAATTTGCTGTGTTGATCAAACCGTTAGTTTGATTAAATGGATGTACGTTAATATAAATATTTATTACATTGTGATAATATAGTATAGATATAAAATTTGCAATTATCTTTGCAAAAAAATAATTATTTATACTTGCCTTACTTTCTTATCTATAATTTTTCATTTGCACATGGTGTTATGCTTGTAACTTTTTTCAACTTCAAACACGGGTGTTTTATTTAATTTGATGCAAAATCTAAAACTAAAAATACTTTAGTTTTTATTAATAACGAGACCGTTTAATGTCGTTTAGAATTCACTACTGGTTTCGCGATCCATACTTAAACAATTTTATTGGTAAAATACCGTTAAGGTATCAAAAATTCATTAAGTTCAACAAAAAGTAAGCTGTTGGGTATCGGTGGTTTTGCTAAGTAATTGAATATATCGAGCCATAACCGCCGAAAAAATGTATCCCACAAACTCAAAATTTTACAGGGGAAGGTTTTTTTTAAATAAAATCAGTTTGAATAAAGCCATTATTTTAAAATTTATAATGTAAATATTGTTTTGTGTAATACATTTAATTTTAATAATTTTAAATGATGTTGAACTATCGATTTCGATAAAAAAACAACAATCGATTATGGTGTGGGATACATTATTTTGGCGGTAATGGCTCGATATCATAATAGTGAATGGCGCTTGATGATGATTGGCTATCGTTACCCCTTACTACCCATTTAGTTCGACTACTATTACAACTAAAATAACGATACCTCTAAAATACCTTGGCCGTTATTCTATAAGGGATTCTAACTTATGAAAACACACATTTTTATATCAATTTCATTTGCAACACATAGAAATCTACTGAGGTATAAATATCTAAAACGATACAGTTTTGTTCATCATGTATGTTTAAGGAACGATGAGGCCTAGGTGGACGACACTTTCCCCAAAGTAAAGCAAAGTCAGTCCAACCAAATAAAAATATTAGATCAAAATGTATGTACATCTGTAGAATTTTATATCAAATGAAAGCCAAAAACAGAATGATTGGGAGACAAAGAAATTTTTTTGAAAAACTTTTATCTTATACTATTTATTAACTATTTAGATAATGTTTATTATTAACTATTTTATAAATAATAGGTTTATGAAAAACTCTGCTTTGCTTTTCATCGCCACTTGAAGAAAAATTATTTCCGATACAAATTAGAAATTTTTTTTTAAAAATTTAACATAACTAAAGGCCAGATTTTCAAAAAGAATTAAAGTATTGTGGCAAATCATATCGTAATTCAATAATTATTCAATTATTATTTTATTATAATTCAAAAATAAATTGTTGTTATCCCTGAAGAACCTATCCGTTGTGATAGCGAAATATTTAATATATAAATATATAGAACATTTTTATATAAATATTAAGTGACCTAATTGCTTGAAAAAAAAAAATTATAGAAAAACTTTTATTTTATACTATTTATTAACTATTTAGATAATATCTTATAAATAATAGGTTTATGAAAAACTCTTCTTTGCTTTTCATCGCCACTTGAAGTAAAATTATTTCCGATACAAATTAGAAAATTTTTTAAAATTTTAATATAACTATAAGATATATAAGATTTTCAAAAAGAATTAAAGTATTGTGGCAAATCATATCGTAATTCAAAATAAGTCCAAAAAAAAACTATTACTCAAGTATTTTTCCCTTTTTCCTTCATTGTCATGTCATGATTTGTGGTATGATTTGTCATGTCACGTGATATGTTTTGGCATGTTATGTGATATGTAATGTCACGATAAAACATTTTTGACCAAAATATATTAAAAAAGGTTTGTTCGAACTTACTATACATATGCACATATTCTGTCCCCGATAACATTTAAATGAGTTTTGCAAAGTGAAATTTACCACTAATATAAAATTATATACTCGTATAGAAACATATGCACGTAAAAATCAGCGAAATCGGTCCATAAATGGCTGAATTTGTAAAGATTTTAATCTATTTTTTTAGATGTTAGATATAAATCATTTGTTCTATATTTATATTAAGATATAATGTACTAATATTGTATAAAAAATATTTAGCAAAGTTATAGTATTATAAAATATTTGTAAAATATTACAATAATTTTTTCCGATCTGTGTTTTAAAGTTTATAATTTTATGGAAAAAATAAGATATGTTTTAAACATCTTAAAAATCTAACAAAGATTACTTTAATAGGTAAATTTTTGTAAAAATAAAATTGTCCGATTGAATCCTAATTTTGCCTTAATTAGTGTTTAGGGAATAAATTTAGATTCATCGAAAACAAATTTATGTATTTTCAACACATGTCTAATATATTATATTAATATTTTATTCTATCATCATCAATTAAAATTGTTTGCTTACCATATATACATACATACATATTTATTTAATTTGAACAAAGTTTAAATTTCACTTGATTTTACAATGAATGCTAGGAACACAACTGGGACGAACGACGAATTTCGCTCAACACGACGAACTAGTTGGTGACAATTCGCTTGTCATTTGTATTCGAAACAAATACAGCTGTTATAATTGACAGCTACATATGTATGTATACATGTAAAACTTTTTCAATTTATTATTACCGGATAAATTTACAATGTCGCTATTTGTAACCCATATACATACATAATTATATAAGCATTCATTTCTTTCACTATTTCAAGTATAATTTCACCTACATATATACATTTTATGGTAGTGCTCAAATAATTTTTAATAATTTAATGTTTTTGTTTTCGTAACAGCTGATACATAGTGTGACCATATTAAAAAATATAATTAAAAAATAAACATTAACAAAACACAGGTAGAAAGAATTTTTTTAGTTAACTATTTTATATATGTACTTATTTTAAATTAAATAAAGTAGAAAATAAAACAATAATCAAAGTATATACTAAAACATTAGAAACTAAAACGAAACATGGTTACCCCGTATTGTTTTCTCGTCGTTCGCCGTCGTAAGAAATAGACTCTATTTCAGAGTTTGCTGCATATGACGAATTCAGTCGACGCCGTATTGTGTGTATTTTCATATACACAAATGTATTGTATTTTTAGAGACGAATATTCGTCACCAAAAATTCGTCGTTCGTCCCAGTTGTGTTCCTAGCATAATATAATTATACAAAAGGTTTTTAGTCTTAATCTATCTTCTTACGTCAAGGGGTCAAATGGGGCTCTTGTGATTGGTTTCCTTTTCATTATTTTTACATAAGCCTTGATAATGTAATGTAGGTTTCAATTCAAATTGTTTTTTTTTTTGTTTGTTAATCAAAATCACAAAAAGTCTTTTTGTGAAATTTGTATAACTATGTACATACAACATACATAGAAATGAGTGTTGATAATGAAATTTTATTAAAAAAACTACTTCATTTATTGAGATTAGGGCTACAAACATAATTGTAAAATACTACCGCACATAGTTTTAATTTTCCAACTGAATTTTGTAAGAAAATTATCTGCAAAGCGGCGTTGAAGTTTTTTTTTTTTTTGTAATAAAATATTTTTTTATGTAAATATTAGCTGCAAGTATCTTTTGATGTGCAGACAGCTAAGCGGTTTAGTTTAAGCATTTGAGTTTGGAAACTCAATGTCACAATGTTTTTCTAAAGTTCTTTAACATTTTATTTATCAGTTTTTCAACATCCTTTAATAGTTATATTTTTTGCGTTATTTTTTATTTGATGTTTAAATCATGTTTAAATTTTTTCTGTTTCAAATGAAAAGATTTTTTTATACTCGTATAATACAAAGTTTTTGATTTCATTTTTGTGTTTGTTAAATATACGTGTTTATTATATAGTATAAAATATTGATATTGATTTATTTTTAATATTGTTATGTTACGATAAAATACAAGCAAGTGTTTGCTAATATTATGAGTTTCATAAAACGCAATTCCTATTTTTATTGTGTCAGAGTTAGTTCTGATGTACCTATTTTTGTAAATTTTAAAGTCTAACGTATTTTTAAAAATTTTAATTGTTTGTATGTGTACGTTCGTTCATGTGCTCGAATGCATTAATAGTTTATGCTTTTGAACTCTGTTTGTTTTAAAATGCTAAAGAAACACAACTATTTCTTTTGATTATAGCTTTAATTAATTTTGAATTAAAGAATTGACGTAAGTGAGCAAAAAGTAAAGAAAAATAATTTATTTATGAATATAGGTTCGTAAGTAAAAAATAAATAAATATACTTAGGGGGTATTTTGATAATGTGATGCAATACAAATTATATAAGCAGTCTAAATAAGAATAGAACCTATGTTGGAATATATTTTTAAAATTGTTTGGTGTCGGTATTACATCGTATCGATTCTAAAACTATGGTCGAAACATAAATCCTAGAATAAGTTTCGAAAATTTTAATTTCAAATCGTCCTAGAAATTATTGACCGGATCATAGGCATTCTTAATTACAAATAACTTGAATTTAATTAGCCGGCATAATACAGTAGACACTGTCATTAAAAGATTTCTAGAGCTTGATAACTATGAAAGTGAATAAGCATAGAAAATCGTTATACAAAACAAGTATAGAAAATATAGTCGGTCAAGTCCAACCATATAATACCCTACACACACTAAATGTATAAATTGGTTTTCTGAAATGTGCGCTATATGGGAGACCGATCATCCAACAATTTAGTGGCATGACTTCTGTGAATATAAATATTATGTGTGTTAAACTTTATATCGAATACTTTTTAAAGATTTATGGAGGTTAAAGTGAATTATGGAGAGTGTCTTATATGGGAGTTTCGACTAATTATGGACCGACCATTATAAAATTAGATGTCATCATTTGTATATATAAAAACTTATATGAAACTTATTTGTATTGACTTTTATTTGGATACCAAAATTTTTAAGGGATTTATGGTCGTTATATTGATTTTCAAAAGAGGGTCTTATATGGGAGTTATGATCAATTATGGACCGATTTGCACAAAATTTGTAGATTTACCAATCCAATTTACCATTTACCAATCATTTGTGGTAAAATTTGTTTGGATACTTGCATAATTCAAACATTTATAATCGGTAAACCAATATTTCAAGAGGATATTTGTATGGGGTCCGGGTGAAATAATGAAACGATTTCTACCAGTTTCAATCCCATCCATCCTTGGGCCGTCTTCGTTAAATCGACTCAGGAAGTGATTCTGAGTCGATCGGTATACTTTAAGGTGGGTGTTGGACCAATATTTATGGTCCAACCCAACACCTACTATGGTGGTGTAGGGTATAAAAAACGAAGCAGCACTTGAAAAATTCTAAAATTTACAATGTTAACATAATTTAGATTTTGGTAATACATATAAAAAAAAGTTTTGGTTAGTTTCAAATTTAGTTCGGCCTCTCTCTTTTAAAAATGCATATCTTACTATGTATCTCAAGATAAAAATTGTTCATTTTAGTTTAAACAAATAACCAAACGGTAACACTAGAATCATAAACTGATGGACAAATTTAAAACAAGAAAATAAAATTAACAAACAAAAAAATTAATATTGGATATTACTAGCACAGAACTATATTCGCAAATTTTGTGGATTAAGACCTAAAATTACAATACATTGTATACAAGATCCCATTAATACCCAAACTAATATTATAGATCCTTTTTCCATTGCGGAAAATTTCTGTGAATATTGGTCTAATCAATCAAAAGACGATAATTTTTCTCTACTACCTTCCAACAATCTAAACATTATTTCACGTCTGCCCCCAATATAATTTTTTATACAGATAATAAAGCTTCTCTAATAGAGGCTGATATTAATATGATGGAACTTAAAATTGCTTTAAGCAAATTAAAAGGAAATATTCCTGGATTAGATCGCATATCTTATCCAATGATCTCAAATTTTTTAGAACAATAATAACTATGTTCCTTAAATTTATAAAAAAAAGTCTAAATATTCCTATATTAAAACCCAAGGGAGATAGGACTCTAATCTCATTATACCGCCCAATTTTCCTCACCCCATGCTGTTCCAAGGTACTAGATAAAATCATAACCGGTAGACAATGGTGGTTTGTCACTACTAACAAATTGATCAATGACATCAGTATGGTTTTATAAAAGGAAAATCTATTTCAGACCCATTACTTTATTTAGATTTTAAGATTAGTCAAGCTTTACAAAACAAAAACAAAAATTTCTATTGATTTCTCCAAAGCTTGCGAAAAGATTGGATTGCATACAATATTGAACCAACTGATTGAATGGAAAATAGGGCCCAAAATATTCAATTACATAAGAAACTACCTTACAAATAGGAAAATTATAGTCCGAAATAATTCATATTATTCACAGTATAGACCATTATATAATGGGATTCCTCAAGGATCTCCTCTGTCCATTATTTTGTTTCTAATTGCCTTTGATAAGTTATCGACCATCACAACGAACTAGATTTCGTGGCATACGCCGACGATTACGTGATAGTGAGGAAACTTAATAGGGAAAAGAACAGTAACATAGATTTTAATAATGTTATTTCCGACATACAAGAGTGGTGCACTTACTCAGGTGCAAAATTGTCTCTAGAAAATGTAAGCACTTATATATATGTCGAAAACTTAATTGCACCCCCATTCTTCTTACAAATAATACCACCATAGGATCAGTCAACAATCTAAGGATATTAGTAGTTATATTCAATAATCGCTACAGATGGAAATCACACGTAGACAACCTCATATTATCCCTTGTAAACAAAGTAAATATCATAAAATGTCTCTCCTCCCAAAAATTTGGCTGCAATACTTCATCTCCTATTCAAATTTTTAAAGCGATAATAATTTCTAAAATAACTCGCCATACACCTCTATGGATATGCACCTAAAAGTACTTTAAACAAATTAAAAACCATTTTCAATTCTGCATTACCTTTATCATTGGGAGTTTTTAAGACCTCCCCAATTGACGTTATGTCAATTGAACAATACCGCGACTACTCTACAGCAAAATTATTTAAATCAATTCTTTTCAAAGACAGATACCCACTTTCAAAACTTTTGGCAAAATCCTACCGACAAACTAAATTTACACAAATTCCATCGTCAATAACACGTACCTTTAATTTCTGCATTGATCATAATATACCCTTCAATGAACCACAAATGCTCACCTCAATCAGGCCTCTCTCTTAATGATCAAAAAAAAATCTACTACAAACTCAATTATTTATCAACAATTATTTTATGAAATTCAACAAAAGTTTGCTGATTATGTAAATTCTTCTATACCGATGGGTCAAAAACCGAATATGGAACTAGCTATAGTATAGTCGATAACGAAGGAAAAACAGCAATTAACTCTATCTTACCCGAATACAGCACTAATTTTTCTGCTGAGATAATAGCTATATATAAGGCTTCTCAGCATTTGAAAAATATTAGAGGAAAATTTACCATATATTCTGACTCCCTTTCCGCATTAAATGCTATACGAAATTCCAATAATGATCAATTCTATCCAAGAATTATAAGACAAATAATAATTAAAAGACAGCCCCATATTAAACTAATATGGGTTCCAGGTCATTTTAAAATTTCTTAAAAAGCCCCCCTTATATTTCTGAAAAAAAAGATAATTGGAATCAAACTACTGAGTGGTATAAGAACAATAACAAAAAAAAAAGCGCCTACGAAATCCGCAAGAATACCGATTATAATATATTTCCAAGAAAGGATCAAATTAAAATTATACGTTTAAGGCTAGGACATACTTCAATTAGCCATTCGGACTTAATGGATAACAACCTACCAAAATTATGCAACTTTTGCGGATTTGACCCAGTTAGTATTAGACATGTTTATTACGATTGTCCCCATGTAAACAGATCTAAGAACGCAATACTCAATAGTAATGACCTTTTCCAATTAATCGACATTCCTATGACCAATAACAATATTAAGTTAATAATAAATTTCTTGAAACATTGTAATCTCTACAATTCCATTTAAATTTAAAATTTTTTTTTTGATCCCAATAAGCTTAAGACCTTCGCTGTCATAGCTTTATTTCTTATTGTACCAAGAATTAATAATACAAGGTGGTGCAAAAGTAATCCTCCTATCAGAAAATGCTATAAATTTTGCGAGGCCCCTAATGTCAGTTCTGTTTTGACATTTGTGTAGTAAACACATGCGAAATACACGTTAATAAACAATGTTACGCTACACTGCTCCAGAACGCGGATTATTGCTGACAGAACTGACATTAGGGGCCTCGCAAAATTTATAGCATTTTCTGATAAGAGGATTACTTTTGCGCCACCTTGTATGTATAATATGTAAATAAATAAATATTTTGTTGATTGCATTGTTGAGTTTATAAAATGTTTTAATATTTACTTATAATGACGACTGCAAAGATCAAATATTAAATCAAATTTAATCCACTTTTATTGTAAAACACATATGACATATGTACACATGTTTTTAAATTTTTAGAATCTGCATTAAAGAAATGTTTCTTGTGACATCAATAATATTTGCAAATCTGCTGATTAACAGAAAACCAAAAGAAACAAGTATTTTAATTAAATCGTACTTTTTTCGAAACTCCAATTTTGTATATTCAGTTGAACAATTTAGAAGAAATCTAAAATAGTTTAAAGGTTATTAATTATTACGCGAAAATTAAATAAACAAAACGCAAAAAATACAAAAAATAAAAGAAAAAACGTGTTCAAATTTATTTGTGTTTAAGAGCTGATAATGGAAAAAATAACAAACAACCAAAAAAGTAACTGCGGAGTTGTTATAATGTCTGAAGATTAGTTTATAATATTTATAGAGTTTGCAAAAAATAATAATTTTAATATACAAACAACTAAAAAATAATAGAAGATTTAAATACATATGTACATATCTATAAATCAATGGGAATAGAAGAAATATGTTTATTTATACATCCATATATATGTACATACATATGTATGTAGTAAATACGTATGAAGAAATCAAGTGCAAGCAAACTAGTTAGCCAACTTCTAGTAGTTTAAGTTGATACATAAATATCTAAGTATAGGTAGATCTTAGGCTACATATTCAATTTGGTTGTTTTGGCTTGGCTTGGCTTGCCTTGATTGCCTCTTGCCTTAGGTGCTACGTTTTTTGTTTCTTTTTTTTTTTTGGTGTTGTGTATTTGATTTATTAATATAAAAAAAAAACAGTTAAAGTTTGCTTAAAAGATTTTCTAGAAATTTCCTTATGGCTGTATAAAAGTAAACAGTGAAGGACGTTCAGTTTCAGTTTTTCTGCATGTGAATCATGTTTGTAAGTAAATAATAAGATTACCTCTTGTTACGAACAGCTAACTGTGTTTCCAGTTTCCATAGGAACAAGTGAAAAAATTGCTTAATATGTACATTTATGTACATGTTTTTAAAAATTTGCCACATTTTCTGCTGACTAATGCCGGTTAATCAATGGTAAACAAATTATAAAGAAATCATTAGCGGAATAAAGGAATACATTGAATACATGTGAATTTATTAACAAAAAATAACTTCTAAGTTTACGTTCTAATTATAGGATTTAGAACCAGTTTTGTTCTTATTACATCCCAGCAACAAATTCTCTAATTTTTATTAACAGGCAACTAAGAAGGTATGTCCCGCGTAAATTGGGACCAATGTATAACCGCCATCAGTCGCAGTGGAAACAACAGCTGATATAAAAATACTAATTCTGAGAAAATTTCAAGGTGAAATTATATATATGTAAAATTATAGTCCAATTATTTATCAATTGAAAATAGACATGCTAACTCTGCCATACAATGAGATCCAGCTACGACTTTAAGATAAATCTGTAACTAATTAAGGTCAATAATTTCAAATACAAGTTCGATGCTCTAATTTAATATTACTCCCATATATAATACATCATATTGAAGTTAGGTAACTTTAATTAGTATTATTAACATTTCATTATAGAAATATTTGCTGGGATAAACGAAATTATGCAATTTCTTACGATGTTCATCAAGATTTTGCAAAACCTTAAAGAAAAAATTATATATTAAGTGGTTTTCGTTCTAAACAAATTAATATTAATTTTTTAAATCGATTGAATTTACAAAAAAAAATATACAACCTAAAAGATGGTACCAATAATACAAGTTCTTTTATTAAGTAAATATTTCTGCAGGTGTGTTTTTCTGCTTATGAGAAATTTAAAATAAAATTTTTTTGTTATAAAATCGTTGGGAATAAATAGAATTTTATGTCGTTAATATATTTAAATTCGCACTTTTGTTTTAGTACCTACCGGTAAAATGTTTTTATAAGTTAATTTACATAAATTGCCCAATAAAAACGTTTTATGTCTTTTTTGTAAACCACAAATATTTATTTGCTTTTCTAAATTAAAATAAACAATTTAATAAACAGCTGAGTAAAATAAAAGCGTTTAACTAGCTAATATTCTTTATTTTAATTATTTTGTTTAATTTATGTTTAGAAACATGAAAACCCAGCAAACGGTCTGTTTTGATATAAAATTGAGAGTTTATTACACTTAAAACATTTTTCAAATAGGAATGATTTGATAAAAATTAACAAGAAGAGTTTATACTCAATTTGAGCAATATATTTATTCTCACATGTATAGTGGGTGGCAATTGTAGTGTTACTACACTGTCTTTTTGAAGAAAAAAAAATAAGAAGTGCTAGACATACTTCCTTCGAGACAACAACAATTTAACTATTAAATAAATTTATGTTTAAGAATAATTGAAGGTTAATATTTATGTTAAATTTAAAGTGTAAACCTCAGTTCAGCCTCGAAATTCCTTTGAGAATTATGTTTGTCAAACAAAAATATCGTAATTTTTAATACAGGGTCAAGGCCTGTATTTGTTGGGAAACTTAATTTAAACGATGTCTTCAGCAAATAATTATCAAATTGCACAAAAATTTATTAATTTAGTGAAGTGCATTCAACCGGGAAAAAGCTAACATTTTGCAAAACTTTTACATTTAAATTTGTTGTACGCTAAAATTCTATTAATAATTTATTATTCAAAAAACCATGGCTTGCTGTTGCGAAGATTGTTTAAAACAAAATACTTTTATTAAATAATTTCTTTTTGTTAAAAGTAGAAAAAATGGAAGTGATGAAATTCGTATTGAATTATTCAGTTCTATTTCTAAATAAGGTGTGTGTTTTAAAATTAATATTTAATTTGTCAAAATATTTTTGATATTTTTTGTAATGTTAAGAATGGAAGATTTTTTTGCACTTTTATAACAAGTTTATTCAGATGAAGTGATTTTTGTTTAGTATTACTGGTATGTTTTTATCCAAAATTGTAGTTTCAACTTGATGTTTAAACGTATTTTTTAGTTTAAAAGTATAAGATTTACCTTAGACTAGAATTACTGGTATTTTATTATTCAAAACTGTTGAGTAAATTAGTCTGATTCCAATTAATTATAATACCAAGCACTAATAATATATGTACATACATATGTACAACTGTTAAGTATGTATAATTGTGCTTTTATTTAAGAATTTCTTATTATGTCATCATGCATTTGAAAGATACAAACAATTTAAACAAAAATGTGCAATTCCTCAGCTAACAGTGCATTATAATTTTGCAATTATTATCGATATATAATTAATATACATTTGTGCTTATAAAGTTAAGTTACTTATTTACTATTTATTATTTACTTTATTTTTTATGTTTCAACACTTACAATATTTTTAACACAAACAATTGTAATTCGGAACTATTTGTTATATTGTTTCAAAATTTGATATTTGATTAACATACTTTATTTAAATTCAAATAATTTTAATTGGTAGAATATTGATTGTCCTTTTAATATTTTGCAGACATTCCATTTAACGTTTTATTTCGGCTAGACTAATAAGAGCTGACTACTGTTCAGGCCTAATATTACATAACTCTCCTTGAAAAATATATGAAATATAATAAAAGGTTTTTACTACAACTGTTCTGATCAGCCATAGATTTTATATGAGTTTTAAATTGAGACTTGGCCTTGCGCACTATAAAACTCATATTTCTTTTGTCAAGAAATTAATATGCTTAGAAATTTAAGTTTCTGGTCAAGGCGAATTTATACAAGGGATATGCATTGTTGTATTCAGATAAATTCATTATATTCATTTAACATTAAAGGAAAAGCTTAATTATATTAATATAAATGATATTATATTAGACAACTTTAAGGCATTAATGTATACATTCATAGTTATTTAAATAGAATTAAATTTACAAACCAAAAACAAAAGCGTATATAAATTTAATTGATTTATTGTTAAAATAGATCAATTTTTATGCGTCAAAATAGAGTAAACAGTGCCATCATCCTATTGCAAAAAAACTCCTTTCATTTCAAAAGCAGTGGCAATTCTTTTTTCGTTGTTTGAAAGTATTACGGTAAAATGACGTTCAAAATAATTGCAAGTTTTATAATTTATTATTAAAAGAGATTAAGTTGTGACGTTAAGTAGCGAAAAATTTACAAAGAAAAGACAAACACCAATGGAGACTTCCAAATCATAATAGAATTACATACAAAATGTAAACTTGTTGCAAAGCATGACTGAACAATAAATAAATTATAAACAAGTATACCAAACACAATATCAATTTGCATGGTGTAAACCGACTAAAGCGTTTTGCAAACTGAGGTAAAAGCTACAGTAAGAGAAGTAAAATGATGCATAAAAATAATTAATTTTAGCAGGTTTATTCTTATTCAATTTTTAACACTTCAAAAAAAAACAAAATATTTTTGTTAAAAAATTATAATTTAAAAAAACGGGTAGTTTTAAAAGTAAATATCAATACAATTGACCATAATAAATTTTGAATACTGTTGAATATATAATAACAATAATGTTTAGAAAAAACCGGATAATAAATTTTGTGATCGATCGATTGTTTATACCTATGTATATTAAATGTTCCGGTTTTAATATTCGTACTAATAAAATTTATTTTGGTTTAATTAATATGTATTTCGATTTCGATTATTATTTATATTTTTTATTATTTATAAAATTTGCATTTAAAATAAATATGGAAAATTTTTATAAATAAATATTGTTTAAAATTAATTTAAATATAGCTACAAAATAAATGCAATAAACTTTTATTTAATTACAATCAACCAATTATGCATTGAGTGTAGACGTCTGTTACATTAGGCCGGTTTCTAAAATGTTTTGTCTTGATTATCCAAATAATAAAAATAATAAAAATAAAATAAGAAATATATAGTAATACCCAATTTGTACGGTATGCTGTACATATTCGGCAAAATTGTAATGGTACTTGATACTTTCTTTCAACAGAATATATTTATGTATAAATTAACTTAAAAAACTTAAACCGAACATATTGTTCGTTAAGATATCTCCGCTGTTAAGGGTTGATATATTCAGCAAAAATTATTAGTTTATCGATATTTAAACCTAATTATTGTTTAAATTTATTTTTTTTTAACTTAAGTACTTTTCTTTTAATTTTCTGTTGCCTTATTTAAAAAATTTTAAACGCCATTCTTACTGTAATAATCTTTTTTATTTTTCCAACTTTATATAAAAAGTTGATTAATCCAAGTAGAACGAGTCATTTTGAAAATTCTCCGTACAACAAAGGGCACATTTAATGTGTAATAATATGTATTACTACATTAATACATATGTATTGATATAAGTGTTTTCATAATTAGTTTTATTATTTGTTATTTGTTAATTTGGTTATTTTAGGTTGATTTAAAACTATGTATGTATATCTTTGATAACATTGCTTATTGCTTTTGTTTGCTTAGTGCACTGATAAGAAACATTTAAAGTTAGTTTTTTGATAATTTTATAGGTTCTACATATTTCGTATTTTCTTTTTTATTTTAGTTTAAACATAACTTTCTACAAGTACTTTGAAATTCTATTATTATTAATTTTATAGTTATAAAATATACATAAAAGTGCATAACAATATTGAATATAATTAAATTTTTTAAAAAATTCATAGTAAATATATAGTTAAAATTAAAATTTGTATTTAGTACATATAAAGTGTCCTTCAAATTATTTTTTAACTCAGAAGAATAATTTAACAAATTTAGCTAGAGATTCTATTAGGGTTCAAAAGAGAAAAACCGTAAGAAAAATTTATAATACTTTTTTGTATAATTGTGTGTGAATTATTCTCTACATAAATTCGTAAATTTTTTTTTTGTTTGAACAATCATACAATTTTGTATGATGGCGCAACGTGCTGGAAATATTATTTTACGCCGTTTGATGTGGCTGTGCTTAGTTGGGGCCAGCCAAAAGGGCATTAAAATATAAATACACATGTACATTTTATATTATTTGGAAATTTGTGTCACACTTGGGAAAACGTGAAAACTTAAAAGCAACTTAGATTTTGCACATCTGCTCTTGTAATTACGTTAATATATGTATAGTGAAATTAAGAACAAACCTGCAAAATACACTTTATTTCCGATGACATTATTACAAGTAGAGAAAGAACAACTTAAAATAGTTAATTCATAAATAAAGTATAATTTTTTTTTTTTGTTAATAAAAATATTTTCCCAACGATTTTTTGCCTTGAATTGGTTACGCCTAAATTTGATGTTAATCGAAAAATTCCTGACTCATTTTCTTACAATTAAAATTACAACTGGAATTTAAATTTAAGTCCAAAACTCAAATATTTAATTCCAACTAAAAGCGCCAAGGAAGCAGGGAAAACCCCTTAACTAGGCACTAGATATAATAAAAAGCGAAAAATAAATAAATGATATACCGGCTTAATACAATTATGATGCTAAACTAGAAATCATAGACAAAGAGACAACAGATAAAATACACTCATTCACAAACACACACACACACACAAATTTTAACATACCCGCCCCGCTCGTCTCAAATAGATGCTAAGAGTGTGCTAACTAAATGACGGACCATTTAGCCACAACAACCAAACAGTTGCTGAGCTGGCTTAGATATTATACAGCTTTATTGTTGGGGTGTTTCAATAGTTAATGTTTGGGGGGTATATACCCGTCTATGTCTGCGGCTAAAGTTCTCGTGCTGTGTATGTACAACGTAAGAAACAACTCTTACAAAATAGCGTTATAAGTATGCTGTAGCAGCAGAATAACGTAACGTAATGACGAGATTTTTTTTATGTTGTTTACAGTGACTATGATTTCTGTTGTTGTTTATCGATGAGTTTGCGAGAGTATGTGTCAATTTTTTTGCAGTTCTTAACATTTGCTTTGCTTGTGTGTCTGTCACAGTGTGTAAGTGTTTAAGATATTGTTTGAGTATTGATTGAAGCTTGATTTAAAACAGAAAAAAATACTAAATTAAAATCTTACTTGGTCAGTTGGGGTTACTTCTAGGGGTTTATTCATTAGCGAACAACGCTAGCGAGCAGTCGACTAAGCGGTAAAAATTGTTATAAGAAATCTAAATAAGAAATTCTCTAAGCTTAATCAAAACAAAGTTAAATAAATAAAAGTGTTAAAAAGAAATCAATTCAATTAAATAAATAGCAAAATAAAGCGAAAAATAAGTGTTTAAGAAGTAGTTCTTAATTTTACAAGATAAATTATCAAAGTAATTTGTGTGTAAAATTCATATGTAAAAACACCTAAGAAAATGAAAGAATTCGGCAAGTTTTTTTCTCGTCGCTATAGTGCCGTAAGCAGTGATGATGGACAACATCATCAACAAAAGAAGTTCAAATCTAATCAACAAGCAACAGTTGTAGCTGGCCTGCAAAATGTTAACTCAACCCACTCAATTCCCCTTGAAAGACATATAAGTCTTCAAGCTCAACGTTCTATGAATCCCTGTGGCATTTTAAATTCATTTTTTAATGAGCGCAAAAAGAACAATAGAGCACGATCGCCTACTTGTAAGTAGTTCTTAAACAAACTATCACAAAATTTATTTTAATTTAACCCAAATGTTCAAAACTATTTGGGTCTAAAATTTACTTAAAATTCAAAGTTTAATGGATTTAAATAATTCCGCACCAAAACAATACGAATTGAACAAATTTTGGAGTATGATGTTTTAGTAAACAATATAATTAAATTTCATGAAAATACTTGAAAATAAAAAAAAAACAAAAATAAAAAATTTGGCCTCGTGTAATAAATTCAAATAACAAAACAAAAATACGGAATAACGTGATGTTTTCAAAACTTCTCGGCTTCATATGAATAATTTGTATGATCTTTACATATATTAAAACAAATAAACTTAACTTAAGAATTAAACTAGTACTAAATACTTACTACATATTTGAAATTAATAAACTAAAACTAAACGAGCGATACACAATTTATGATGATACTACATAAAACTAAATAGTTGCTGATTAAATAGTTGGAAAATTACTCAAACAAAATACGAAATACAACAAAAATTTAACTTACTTCAAGTTCAATATCATGGCTAAAAAAGGTATTTTCAAAACGTAACTAATATTAAATTGAAAAGCAAAAACAAGCGCAATTTTTCAGAGACTAAGATATTTGTTTGCAACTAAATTTTAACTTACTCGTATGTACATAAGTATATTTGGTCAATGTTGTGAGTATTAAATATTTCATGACGTTTTTTTAACAACTGGAATAGTTGAAGTGCTTTGCTAAGGAAATAGAGTTCTGTATTAAAAAAAGTCCTTTAAAAACAATATTTAAGTTCTATAATTTTGTCATTTGAATTTTATAAATTTTCTGCTTTCGAACCTTTTTATAAACCAATGTTGTAATGAATGATGTCAGCAATTTTAATTCCTTTCAAATTTTGTTTCACAACTTTAATTGTTTTATTATATTTTATATAATTTCTTAATACATACAATATTTACGCTAGATATTAAATTCCCTAATGAAATAAATTGACTAATAAATAAAAATACAATTTTATTGCAATATTTATGGATTTATCTCAATTATCCCACTATTTTTTGCCAATCACTATTTTTGAAATTCGAAACACAAGTGTGATGTGATTAAGCTGATTTTTGGTTCTGCAAAACTGCATGTATGACTAACGAGTTGCTAAGTTGCTGGAGAAGATTTCAAAACTATTGTTTTGCTTAACTTTTGTAACAGAAAAAAAAAATATGAAAAATAATGAGCCCATAAAACATGTTGGAAATAAATATTTCGACTCTTATTTGTATGGTCAAGAAATTTTGTAATGTTGTAGACAGCCAAAATAATAGTACAACTCTTATGGTTTATGGGAAAATTTAGTTGAAGAAAAAATGGTTATAAAATTATTTGCCTGTCAATTTAGTTTTGTCTACAAAATAAACGAATTTCAAAATACCTTTCAAAAGATTGATTAAAAAGTCTTTGAAATTAACATAATTTATTTTGCTGAATAAATATTTGCATTATCTTTTTGGAATTGATTTATAAACCTATATTTACTTAGTTCGATTTAAAGATGTAAATCTTTTTTCTAAACATTTACGTTCAAGGTGAAATTATTGATAATGAATATTTTTTTATTTATTAAATTTAGTTTAAATTGCAAACAACAGCTGTTAGCTGAACTATTTTTAGGTTATAAAAGCCTAATATATATATATATATATATAAATAAATTGAATTTAACTTTTTTCCTGGACTCTTTCAGGCTATAAATGTTTTCAAAATTTTTAATTACACAGTTGTCAGTTGAAATTTTTAAATAAATGATTTAAACTCAGAAATATTTTTAACATTCCTACTTCCATTTTTATAATAGCGATAATAGAGTAAAAATTTGTAATTTTTGTAAAATGTGTGTCAAGTTCTTGAAATCATTTTATTTATTTTAAGCTTCACATAAAATTAATAAACCGTTTTTTTTTTGTTCGTTTGATCCATAAGAAAAAAGAGAACCAATTGCAAACTATTTTATCATGAACTTGACTTTGTAAGATAAAAAACTACATATGTATATTGCAATTGATAAAAACATGGCCTCTAAAAATACTTTTAACATAAAAAACAATACAATTTATTTTTAGTTGCAAATAATTGTATCTTCACATTTTTTTCTCACACTTCAATTTGTATTAATTTGTAAAACAATTACGATAAGAGTGATTTGTATCAGGACATACTACAATTTCAAGTCATATTTCATCATTTAGTGTCTGCAATGCGCACAAATATTGAAATTTGTAAAAATACTTTTATTTACGTTTCTTCACAAGAAACAATACGTAATTGTGTTATTTTAGATTATTTGACTTTTCGCAAACATTTTAGATTTTTAAAATTTTTATCCCGATTTATTTCTAATGAATTCATTTTGGAAATTTTTTATAGTATTTCATTTCTAATTTTCTTATTTCGAAATTTTCCATTTATATTGCAGAACTGAACATTGAACACTTTTTATGACTCCATAAATATACTGCAGACATACATATACATATGTGTAATTAAAATATTTTTAATCTTTTCAATAATAACTTTCATGATAGAAGAAATTCCATAAAATTTCATTATATTTAAATTAATCATTGTCTAATAATTCTATGTAGTCTTTATGGCAATAAGTATCAGTTGTAATTAAAATATGTTAATTTTATTTAGTATCAGTTATATTTATGAAATGATTTTGATTTAACATTACACACAAGAAAATACTTAATTCTAATTAGCATTTTATACAATCAAAATAGCAAGTAAAACAACAACACTTCATGTTAATTAAGAAAATGTGCTAAGAGGATTTGCATCAAATCCATAATATTGATATTTAGTTGTACATTTAAAAATGTTAAACATCATCTTATTTAATGTAAGTCAACTTGCGCAGGCGCAACTAAAACACGTTTGAATCACGTTTTCCCAACACAAGTTATTTCAATAACCTGCCATCAGCACATGTTATTTATTGCAATATTTAACAAAACAATATAAATACTCGTACGTATGTAAGTATATGTATTTACATTAACAAATGCTGACTATACTAATTAAAATATGCGTGCTCTTTTATCATTTACAATAAATAATTTATTAATAATGTTAAATATATTGTTTAGAAACCAGTACATATTTGTTTTTTGTAACAGTACGAGCTTGTGTACAAGTGTGAATTTGAATTGTTTTGGCTATTGCAAATACATAAAAAATTAAAATAAACAATAATATATGTATGTATGTACTGTGTTATTCCAGTTTATCCTAAATATGTATGCGCTTAATATTTTGTGTTTATTTCTTTATTAAAATTTTTGCAAATTCATCGTTAAAATTGATTTTGTAGAAAAAGAATAACACTAGGTGATTCGACGCCAACCAAGATTCCAAATTGTGATTCATACGAGAAATAAACTTTTAGCTGTGTGTGTTTATTTTCATTTTATCTATTTTATGTTTTTGCAGCCATGCATTCTAAATTTATTTGATGGAAATTTGTTAATTATGTAGCTTGCGTTGTTGTTTTATTAGTCAAATTATTTAATATACTATGTTTAAAATTTTGAAATGTCATGACTTTTGAAGTGTTTGTTTTTTTTGTTTGGTTTTCTTGTTTTCCCTTTTTTGTGACAAGAGAAAAACAAAAGACTTAAGACACATACCTAATCTAGTCGGTTTTCTTAAGTGTTTGAATAAAATATACTTTTTTTACAAATTTTTTTTCTTGATGATGTTGACGAGTGTACTTATGTATGTATGTGTGTATGTATGTATGTGTGCATAAAAAAACAATAAACAAAAAACACAGAAATGTTGAAGTAATTTTGTTAATTTGAAAATAATTAGTATTTTGCTTAATTTATGCATGAATTAGGAAATTATTCAAATGTATTTCACCACAATGAATTAAATAGCTTTTTATATAGTATATTTGTTATTATTTAGTTTTTAATTATTCTAGCACAAGTAAAGAGTACGAAAAAATAAATGAATAACGACGGACTGAGCCTACTTAGTATTTATGCTAAGGCCCAAATAACGAATTACTAATCAAGGGTAATGAATTATCAATGGATTGAATTCTTTTCATTCACTGCTACCAACAATCAGTACCGAGTTCTGGCATTTTAATATAAAAATGTTTGTTTTACGCTTGATTAGAAATTTGTGTATTTATTTTGCACGTGCTTTAAGAAATCCTCTCAATTGTTTTTGCAAAAACAGAAAAAAGCCTAAAGCTTTTTATTTTTAGAGAAATATAATGCATTTTTGTATATTTATATTGTTTTTTGTCTTTCTTTGTTTCCTATAGAAACATATTATTAATTTCTTTTACTTTACTCTTTTTGAATATAAATGATAGTTAATTTATTTTAATGCTAAAATTATTATTCACCTTGTTTCTGAGATTTTCTACTTTAAGCTCCATACAGGCAAAATTAATTGTTTAGAATTTAGTTTTAAAAAGAATTTCAACATTATAACAACATTTTCGATTTTAACAAAAAAATCATTTTTTATAGCAAACGATTTTGTGTTAAAATTATTTTGTTTAAATAAAAAATATATATAAATAGATACAGAATTATAAGAAAAATCCAAAATGATTATAAGAAGACGCTTAAGACGTAATTCTTTAAAGAATTTTCTCGATGGTTTTTACTTTGGACCGCCCCGTTTTTCCAAGGAATACAAAATTAACCAGCAATTTAATCAACACAATTATCAAAAAAGTAAGTATTTCTTTATAAATTAAACAAAATACGAGTTAATATTCAGTTAAAATAATTATTTCATTTTATTGTGTTGTTTACTTATAATATCACATCAAATATTTTGTTGGTTTTTTCCGCTCATGAGTTTTTTATAATTTGTAGTTTTTATTAGCGTATATATTTCATTTAACATAATATGTAAAGTCATATGTTTTTATATACTATACATATGTATGTATGTACATATGTATTCCTGTATATACATATAAAAACTGCAAGTTGATTTTATTATTTGCAAATACATACATGAGTTGAAATGTGCATAGGAATTTATAGTAGCACCAATAAAGTTTCCCTAATCTAGTTGTTACTATGAAAGCATTCAGGAATGTTGTTAACGCATTAAAAAGTATGAGCTTTTAAAACTTCAATTCCAGAATGCAATACAGTGGGCCCTCGGTTAACGAACACAATTCGTTCCAGAAGCGTGGTTGTTATGCGAAACGTTCGTTAAGCAAAACTTTTATTTCCATATATATCAGTGCAAAATAAAATAATGCGTTCCAAGTCGGAAAAAGTACACACTAACATATTTCAAGATCAATATTTATTGAAAGTAATATCTATATATATAAAATTAAGTGGCAAAACTTCCTGTTCGCATACTCCTCCTAGATGGTTTGCCCGATTTCAATGAAATTTTCAGGGGTGATTGGGGTCTGTGTGGAGGGTGCACATAAGAAATTTAATGTGTATATCTTTGCGCGTTTTGCGAGGGGGTAGCGAAGCACACCGGGTTTAGCTAGTAACATATATATAGGACGAAATGAGACAATCTGCAATGGAAAAAACGAAAAAATTACATTGTATGATACCTGGACGCATACCTAGTTCTTCTTTAACAAAAAACTGTCTAGATTCGTTTGTTTTTGGCGACGCTTCAAAATTTGTTGAAAATGCGACACAGCATTATCATTGAATAAATCTGTTGCGCGTTTAGCCACTGCCTAATTGGGGTGATGCTTTTTAATGTATGATGCCACAGACTTCCATGCCTTAAGCATTTCTTTAATTGCACTAGACGGTTGTTGTTCTTCTGTAACCTCCTCGGTTAACGTCTTGTTAATAGTATAAACATAAGTGATGCTAAAGTTAAACACAAACAGAGATGTTTTATGCGCAATTCGCAAATCAAATAATGAACATGTACTATATGTTTGTATGTCTCAACACGTCCTCTTAATTATATGAACACAAGTGCTGCCAAAGCTGAACACCGACAGAAGTTTTTCGCGCAATTCGGTACATATTTCCCATTTTGCGTTGGTCGTTATACGAAACTTTGTTCGTTAAGCGAAACATTTTTTTGTTTTTAAATGTGTTAAATGTATTATTAAAAAAAAACCTTCAAAATTATTTATTTTTATTGAACTTAGTTTTCTTTAAATACTATGTTTGGAATTCTAAATCTGATATAATTATTTCTTAATTAAAACTCTTATATTTAATTTGTTTGCCAAATCTTTAGTATTTAAAGTTTGGTTTTAGGTAATACGAACAAAATAATGACAATTAATAAATTAAAAAAAAAAATCACTTAAAAAACATTTTTGTGAAATTAAAAATACTCAGTAAAATAACTTTGTTTGTAACATTATTTAGTTCAATAAACTAAAATGTTTAACTTAACTTAATGGGATTAAATTCCAGACGCTTTTAATTGCTTTTGTATTTGAAATAATTTTATTTAGAATATTTTACAAAATTATATAATACTTAATATGTATTACAACACACTAATATAATAAGTAAGTGTAAGAAAAGTACGAGTTCAGTTTAGATATTGTAAAAATAATAGACCTTGTTATCGATATTTAATATCCTCCTATTAAAACAATATCTTTGTATTGCAAATACCAGTTTCTTTTTTTTAATTATTAAACAATAAGCTGTTTTTTATATTTCGTTTTGCGAAATGTTAAGTATTAAAAAGCAATTTGCATACGAAATGGCTAATTATTGGCCGTTAGTAAAAATATTAAATGTATTTACATGAAATCAAAAATTCAAATAAAAACAAGGAAACATTTACTTGAAGCGTATGAATGACGCTTGTAAATGTTTGCTTGTAAAAGTTGATTTATAATAAAATCTAAAAGTTATTCATTCATTAATTAATACATACTTTATATTTCCATAAAGCTCTGTAGCATAAACTTTTATTATAATATATATTAATAAAGAAAATTTAAAAAAATTTAATCGAAGTTGCCTTCAAGTTAAATATACAATTTATTTGAAAATAAATTGTATACACTACATTTATTTTTGAATATTTCTGTTAAATTTTGTTTATTAATACTCGCAAGAGGAATAATTCTCATATAATTTATATTAATAAAGTTTTTTTCTTTTATTTATTATCAATATTATTTGTATATTTTTTAAATTTATTCTAAAATATTCCATTGGCAGATATTTTCAAAATTATACTTTTACAGCACATGAATATTTTATAGTTAAGTAAACGAAAAAAATTCAGTTTTGTTTTCATTTTTTTATAATTGCAACATCTAGCTTTTGTTCTGGTATTTAAACTGGTTCTATGTATTAAATGCAGAAATAATGTTAAAAAAGTTTTTAGATTTTGTCCTCTCCATTGCTAGTTTTGTTTTTACTTTGTTTTCTTTTTTGTAGATTTTAAAATACATATTTGTAATACATTGATTAGCCAGTCTTGTTTCAACTCCGTTTTACAGACACATAAACTTAACAACTTATCTTTATAATTCTCTTACGTATTCTTCTTTCACATAGAAGTGCAGGCATTCTCTAGAACCCTTTTTTGTTAAAAAGACCTTGACTTGCTAAAATACAAATCCTTTCTCTTTTCAAATCGCATTTACCACATGCAACACATCTTCATCATAATCATTTGTGCCTGACAACAGAATTGGTTTTAAGGCATCATACTCGTGCACTTGTATTGTAAACACTAGACTGAGCTATTTTAAGAACAAATCTTGTGGCTTTATAATAAAAAATTATTACGATGCCTCATGCCTCATTAAAAGTAACATAAAACGCCAATGATACTATCAGATTTTCTGCTCCAACCTGAGTATGTATAGACACACATAAAGAAAAAACATGGTTGTTGTTATCAAACAGTATCATATTATGATTGCATTTTATTTTTCCTGTGTTGGGTTTTAATTATGTACTAGCCTGATTAAAGTATGTTAAAAAACGCATATCTGTTTTTGCATCTTTTTGGGAGATTTGATTTTATACGAAAATCATACAGAAATATTTATTAATCTATTTGATAACTTTGAAGCCAATTATATATTAATACATATATTGTATTATAAAATATTTTATGAAAATGCCCTTAATTAAATGAACAATTTAATGTTATTAAAAATTAAATATAATTAATAATTAAAATTTCTACTAATTTGTAGTGATTTGCAATTATTACATTACATTTTATAATATGAATAATTAAATACAGTTTTGATGAGATAACTCTAATATAATTGCTTAAACTATTAAACACTTTCAAATGCAAACCAAATTGTACTACGTTTTAAGTTCTTTCAGCTACCTGAAATCTAAGACCCTGATTCAGAAATACGACCGGAAAGCAATTTTCAAATTTTTTTTATGAAAAACACTCAAAAATTATTTAAAATTTAATGATTGTCATTAAACAATTGTTAAAAATTGGTTTTTCGGTCGCGATTCTGAATCATTTCTTGAAATATTTTATTATTATTTTTTATTTGGCAAAATATGAAAAATATTAATGAATTTCTAATAAAACTTTTAAAAATTGTAAAATAGTTTAAGTTTCAGATATGTCTATAAACATTTTGTTTTATTATGTTTTATATATTTTAACCAAAATGTGATTAGTAAAAATTCTTGGTTTATGGAATTTTTGAAATAAATATGCGTTAAACTGTTGTAACAATTTAAACAAGATTAAATTCTAGATATTGTTTTTTTATAATATATGTTCGATTTGTTTCTTTTTATATTTACTAAAAGACCAATAAACTTAAGATAATATGCTGAATGAACATAGAACTAAAACTGCTTTGACAAAGAGTTCAAGGAAAATAACTTGTTTTGAACATAAACTTAAACTTATAATAAGTTTAAGTTAGAATTTGTTTCACAACATTCTTAGCAAAATGAAAAACAAACTAATTAATTTGAGTGAAAAAAAAAATAAAAACATTTTTTCTTATTTAATTACAGGTGCATTTCTACTACTAGCTGTAGGTATTTTAGCAATATGTACTGCAGTTTTGGTAAAAATTTTTCATCCTTACGATTTGATATTCAAATGGGTAAGTTAATATTAAATTCAAATTCTATTTACTTAAATGCATAAATCGATTTTATTTATATTATATTTTATAACTTTAATTTTCGTAACATTTAAACATATTTACTATTTAAAACAGAAACTTATTTTGGCCGAAAATGGTGAAATTTTTAACTTATGGGCTCAACCTCCAGTGGATTTGTATATTAAAGTCTATTTGTTTAATATCACCAATGCTGAAGCTTTTATGGCTGGGCGGGAGAAAATGAATGTTGAACAAGTGGGTCCTTATGTTTACAAGTAAGTAACAATACAATTTCTTAAGTTTCGAAAAAAAATCAAATTAAATAGTTCGAATGTATTTAGCATTTAATTTTTGAATCATGTTCTATAACACAATTTTAAAAAACTGAAAAATTCACTTTGAACATGTTTAGTATCAGTTAATTGTTGTTTAGCTTTTTATTTTATTGTTCGGATTCACGGCTGGTGTAGTATGATTGGGCCACCTAAAAATAAAGTAGCTAGCTGGAAACATCGCCAGGCCCACCATCATCTTAACTACCTATACTAAAATTAATGAAATGATTTTTCAAAATGTTTTAAATTTTGTTCATTAAACTTTTAAACACAGAAGACGCATTTTTTTTTTTTTTTTTTTTTTTTTTTTTTTGCATTTAATTATTTATTGAATCTTCATATTTGAAATGACAATAAGTATTCAAATCTTAATACTAAAAAGAAAATAATAAGCCAGCCCAGCCAGTGCTAGACAAAAATTTTTATGATACTAAAAAAAAATTTCACTTCAACTGATCCAGAGAAGACGCATTCATTGATTAAAATATAATCAAATATAATATACAATCCTATTGTGTGGTAATTCACACACATGTAATATATATAAATGATGTGTGGAAAACAACACATGAGAGCAAACAACATAATTGAGATGTAGCTTAAGACAAATGAAGTCAATTTTAATGTTTTACAGACGAATTTGAAATACCTATATGTACATATTTTTCCTTAGCTAAAACTAAACTTTATTAAAAAATAGAAAATTAAGTCAAGATCAAAAACAAACATTCTAAAATTCATTTGTCTTAACTTGTATTAATTCATAATATCTATGAGTTAAATTTGTAATTGGACTAGTTGTTTAGATGTTACCTTTTTACCTTTAAATATTTTATTTTTGCTATTGGCCCACTGTACTTTTATATTTTATTCCTGCAGTGATTCATTGCGTGATATCATTTTACTTGCATAGTTCTTATTAAATTATAGAAACTTTTTCAATTAACATTTCCTGATTTACATTTATTTTTATAGTTAACTCCACCCTCTCGTTTTAATTGGTTGTTAATGCTAAATTTTATTTATTTTTTCTAATTACAGAGAACTTATGTCTCATGAAAACATTACGTTTAACGACAACAATACTGTTTCAACCAATCCAAGTCATCCTTTAGTGTGGCAAGAACATTTGTCCGAAGGAAGGCAAGAAGATGATGAAGTTGTAATGGTTAATATAGCCATGTTGGTAAGTGGACAACTCGTTTGATAATTACACTACAAGAGACAGAATATGAAAATAAAAACAAACTTTAGTGTCATAAATGATCATACAAGATACTAGGTTATTTAATAAAACAATCTACATTAACACATTAATTCATTAACAATTTTGTAAATTCCACTGTAAACTCCTTTTAATAACCTTGTTGGGAAATGGCCAAGAATGTTTCGCATTTTAGTTATTAGCCATTTCAATTTCAAAATTTACGTACAATTTACCTTTGATATAAATCGCGTGATTTTCACATGTTATTGTTTCTGTACTCACCTGTCACAATATAAATGAGATTTAAATTTATACAATTCTTAAACATACACACAGATATATTTACACACACACAGATACACATAAAGTCTTAACAAAAGTTAATTGCATTTAAAAAAAATAACAATGTTTGGGTCAATAAACGATACTACATATACTATAATAAACACATATTCACATGCACATATAAACAGTGAGTGCCAGTAAGTTTGTATGTGTTTTTTTCCATTTCATAGCAAAGCAATAATTTTCACAGCTTACGGCTTCAGACAAGCATTCTTTATTTTTTTATACATAAAATATATTTAGATGATAATACGTAAATGTTACTCAAATTAATTTTTAACTTGTTTTGTTTTACTATGTGCATGTGTTATGTTTATATATTTATACAGTCATTTGTCTTTTTACTTCCCCCATTCTCACTAAGTGAAGTTAAATAGTAGGTAAAAATAAACAGTAAATTATTTACAAATGCATGCTTAGACAAATGTTTAAACGAGATAGACATTTAAAAAGCGCACAACAGCTTAGTTTAAATATTATAACAGTAGCGCTCAAATTTCAAGTTAAATCGTCGGTTCAAGTGTTACATGATAAATACTTAGATTGTTTTTACTGTTACTGACAGCAAAAAGCAAATCAAATTTATTCTACGCTCATCGAAAATAAATGACAAACTAATGATATGTGATTAAAAAACTGACATCTCACATTTTATTCACTTAATATAAAATAGTTATACAAAGGTTAATCTTTAATTTAAATATATGTACATACATATACTATTTAAAAAAATATCCCCAAAATTTACAGTTTTCAAATATTTAAGATTGCTTTACATTATCTATTTTGAATTAAAAATTGCATGTTCTTTTTATTTCACATGTTTTTATGTGTGTAAAACATACAACATTTTTGGCTCCTTTACTAATATACACATGAACGTAATCCTGGAGCCAGACAGCAAAAACATTTCGTATAGTTACAGTTTTAATCGCTTTTTACCAATATTATATTTAATGTATAAATTTGCAAATAAGAAATAAAATAGTAAAAATAATATTAATAGTTTAAATAGTTTTCTAAATTCTGGCTTTCAAGGTCATTAATTTCAATTATATTCGACGTTTCATTGGTATTCTTTCCAACTTCTTCAGGGATTGAGTTTTTATTAAAATCTGGTAACATTGTAAAATTACAAAGAAAAATTTAGTCAATACAAAGGAAGATTTAGTCAATAATAACAATAATTGACTAAATTTTTCTTTGTAATTTTACAATGTTATCAGATTGTTATTATTGACTAAATTTTCCATTGTATTGACTAAATGTTTCTTTGTAATTTTACAATGTTACCAGATTTTAATAAAAACTCAATCCCTGAAGAAGTTGGAAAGAATGCCAACGAAACGTCGGATATATTTGAAATGAAATAAATAATCTTTTATTTACATTAAATTAATGACCTTGAAAGCCTGAATATAGAAAACTATATAAACTATTAATAGTAACCAAAAGGAGGTCGATCAACACTTATAATTAGTAAAAATAATATTTATTAATTGAATTGTTTGTAGCACTGCTAATTTTGGCCCAATGGGCTTGCAAAATTTTTTTTAAAGAAAAAATAAATAAATAGACAGCCTGTTTTACAGATTTTTAAACTTTGTTAAGTTTAATAGAAAAATTTATTTCATTAACTACCTTTTAATGTTTTAATGTATGTCTATAAAATGAAACAAAAACCAAACTGGTAATATTTGAATAAACTTGATCTTAAGTTATTTTACAACATATCGCAACATAACTACTTCTACGGCTAATGTGAATGTTAAAATAAGTCTGAAAATTGTTCGTTTATTTATGTAATTTATTCTTTTGTTTGTTACTTTAGCAACTAGTTATGGAAACTTAAGGAAGCTAAATTTCTTTTTAATGTTAAAAATTAATTGCGTATTTAAATATTTTATTTATTTATTAATTTATTTATAGTTTATTTTGTTTTGTGTCTCGAAATATTTGTGTTTCAAATTCAAAAACAAACTTGACTTGTTTTATAAAATAACATCAATTAATAAACTCCCAAAATTAAAAAAAATAAACTTTGACGTCAGTTAAATTTAAAATAAATAATTAAAGATTATCGAAATTGTTTTACAATACAATTTGATTTGTTTTGTTTTGAAAATGAAAGGGAAGTCTTACAAGTTTTTAAATAATATAAAAATTATAATTAATAAAATACTTAAAAAAATTCCTCTAACTAAATGTTTATTGTTGTTTTCTTGAAAATATATTGTTTATTTGTGTGGCTAGTTTTTAAAGAATTTATTTTGAAAAACAAGTCTATTATTAATGATTATTAGCAACACAAATAATATTAATAATTTAATTGTTTTATTGAGAAACAAAATAAAAAGCAACAACATTTTCTGCAATGGTATATAAATAATTAATAAATATTCTCTAACATTCCCAATTGATTATTGTTGCATTTGAGTTACCTACATATATAAACAAGTTAATTTTATTAAACTTTTACTTTTGATTTTTGGGATTCGTGTCAATATTTCTAAAAAACATTATTGAGTGTTGCATACATTTTGTTACTTTGTACCATTTTTACAATAAATTTAATAGTTTTTGTAATCAATCTTGAGTTAGAATTAAAATGGCTTTGCAAATTAACTCAGAATTGAATTGTAATTTTTATAAAGAATTTGGTAAAATATGACATTAAAAAAATATACAATTAATGGAAAATTAATTACAATCATACGATACTATACAAAATGGCATTTTTCAACTACAGTGTATGATAAGTTGAAGAAAATCTAATTAAAAGATTACTACAAAAACTGTTGGTAGACTTCATACAATACGTCATAATTGCAAGCAATAATAATCTCAACTAGTTATAAATTACTTTTAAGAACTTTATTTACTTTATTATTATTGATTAAACAATATTAATCTCTATGTGACTTCTCACCATTTCTTATTAAAAAACAAAAGACTTGAGACACAAACATGACTTGAGAGCATTGTACAATTTATTACTGATTATATATTTATTTATGCATACAATATACATATATACAACACATACAATATACTATATATAGAGTTTTGAAAACAAAATCAATATTATTTTATTTAAGGGAATTATTAAAATGTTATTATTTTTAGTATGATTAATCATTTAACTGATGGTCTTAGAATAAATATATAACAGATTAAAAAGTTTATATTGATATCTAGAAATATTTAGAACAATTTTATTACATGATAGGTAATATTATTGATAGTTTATAGCTGCAATTAAATCACACAGACTTACATCCAAGCAGTTCAAACTTTATAACGTAATAACAATTAACGACGTATCATATAAATAAAATATAAACTACAATAATTGTGCATCAGATAGAAATAAGCAGCAATAGCTTATTAATTAAAAACAAATTATATTTATAATTGTCCATAAATCAATTAAATATTACAGCATATTTATATTAAATTCTTGCAGGCCATATCACATCTAACAGCTGACAAATCATTTTTCGTACGAATTGGCTTAAATAGTCTCTTTATGACCCAGAATTCGCAACCGATTGTACGCATGACCGCCAAAGAGTTCATGTTTGGTTATGCCAGCACTTTAACTACATTGGGTAATAAGTTCTTACCAAATTGGATACATTTCGATAAAGTGGGTCTTATTGATAGGGTAAGTTGAATTAGAAACGCTAGTGAGAAAAGCTTCTTAACTAGAGTGCTGGTATGTTTTACAGATGTACGATTTTGATAATGATTTTGAAACGTTCCATACTGGAGTGTCTAATCCGAGTCTTTCGGGTCTTTATGCTACCTACATGGGTAAAAAAGATTTATCCCATTGGAAGGGAGATCACTGCAGTAATATTGAAATGGCTTCGGATGGTGTCAAGTTTCCTAGCTTTATACAACCCAACGATTCTCTAAAATTCTTCAGAAAAAGCATGTGCCGTCCCATTAATTTGGTAAATAAATAAGAATTTATTTTTCTTTTATATTTTCTTATTTTTGTATATTTTTTCTTATCAATTACAGTTTAGATCTGATGACGAACGTGTGAATGTGGGCAGTTTATCTGGCTACAAATATGCGTTTGAAGAAAATGCTTTAGATAATGGGCGCATTAATCCCGAAAACAAATGTTTTTGTAGACATGGTAAGTTGTAATTTTTAAACTTTCATTAAAAACCTTAAGATAACCTTTCATCAATCATGTCGTAAATACACTTATAAGGTAATCATTTAGATTGAAATATTAAATTAATTGCATATACATATTATTAAAATCTTAATCAATCTTAACTATTTTAATATTGCTGAATAGTAGTAGTAGTATAACTTACTATAATTATAAATTCATATTTTTTTACAACCCCATTAAAATGTTAATTGTTTTTTGTATTGCTAAATAACACTAAATAGATTCTGATTAAAACTATGATAAATGAATGATGAGGGATTTTTTCCAATAAAAACATCTATCAAGCTTTAAAATTTTTAAAAATAATTAGATATATACATATATACTCGTACAATATTTAAGGAAATTAATACTTTTTTTAATGACTAGGCAAATTAGTACTTAGATGATGATATCATGTAAATTTTTCAAAATTTAATTTAAGAAAATTTTACTATAAACACCAATTACTATCGTTAATTCACCAATTAAATTTTCTTTCTATCGCTATTTTTCCACCAGTTGGTCTCAAACAGGTTAAATGATATAATTTTATGTTTTTATTTTTGTTATTTGTTGAATAAACGTAATTTATATTTTCTGTTATGACCAAAAAAAAAATTCCATAAAACTTCACTAAGTGACGTCAAAAATAATACTTCAATACTCACCTGTATACAAATCATATAAGCCCACTACAACAACAACAAGTTTTTTTGTTGTTGTTAAAAATAAACGCAAACAAAGTCATTAAAAACAAAAAACGGTATTTTGATCATGATAATGACACTGTAAGTGAAAAACAAAACAAAACGAAAAAATCGCATAAAAGCAAAAGGGGCGTATTGTAAAAAATGCAATACCAAGCAAAAATGTAAATAGTAAAATTGATACGGTATGCGAAAATGAATTTGAAACACCCTAGATAAATTTAAAACATTAATAACGTTTTATTTTCTAATCGAAATTATTATATTATTATACATTTTCAGAGCTCATAGCTCTTGTGAATAGAGCTCATATAATCGAGTTAATCGAACATTTACTATTTTCACAGTTATAAAATAGATTGCTTATTTTTACACGCTTTTCGTATTTTGCTTTTCTGAGAAGTCGAGGAGAACTCAATGATATGCATAGTAAAGATCAAAATCAACTAATCAACTAAGCCTAAAAAGCGGTTGAATAATGTCATATATTCAAAATTATTTAACACAAACAACCTGAACAATGTACAATGCTTAATAATCGAATTGTGTTGACATTACCTATCTCAATAATTTGTATATTTGTTCATGTTTATAAATCAGTAAAAAAAAATTCCATTCCAACTAATGACTCATGTTGTTGTTCTCAAGAAACAAAAATTCCTTTCATTTCACTAATTAATTCTCTGGTGTGATTGTTAACTTATAAAATAATTTTTTTTTTAATTTTTTTCATAAAAGGCTACTGTCAACCTATTGGTTTAGTTGACGTCACTGATTGTTATTACGGTTTCCCTATTTCTTTGAGTTTACCACATTTCATGAATGCTGATCCTGGTCTACAAGAAAATATAACTGGTTTAACACCCGACAAGGAAAAACATTCATCAGAATTTATAGTACAACCGGTAAGTGAAAAAAATCAATACAAACTAAGCTAAAAAGTAAAATAGATTAAGTGCGCAATAAAAAAATGGGAAACTTTAAAATGTTCTAATTAATTCTTGTGAATTTGTTTGTGTATTTAAATATGCAAGTAGATTTTTTATCATATAACTTTTTACAATGAAAAGTAAAATACAAAATTATATTGCAAGTAGTTAGTAGCTTTTGCTTTGTAGCGCTTTATAACAAGTTTTATGTTCAATAATTTTTTTTTGTCAAATGTAATTGTATGTTTTTAAAAACAACAAAAGAAAAATAAATGCAAAAACAATTTTTAAACAAAATATACATACATATCTATGTATGTTTGTAGATGATTTGTATCATATGTTTTGTTTTTTTGGTATTATATTATTAAATGCAAGATATTTTGCAAAAGCTTTTGATTAAAGATAATTGCGGCATAATTTATTAAAAGAACTTAAATAAATTACAAAAAAAGTTACGTTTCCTTTCACTTTTTATATCATGTTTGCCTGTGCAAATAAATTATTTAGGTTTGGAGTGAATATAAAATTGCTAAAGGTCATTTTTACTTTTTGCCACAAACCTTATGCAATGACAAACTACTTAAAAAATTGAACATTTTTATATATTTGTTTCTTTAACTATTATTATTTAATTATTATTATAAAGAGAAAAAAATATGCGTAGATATATATGTATGTATGTACTCGTATGTATAGTATGACACAAGTAATTTAAAGTTAAGAAAGTTAAAACTGATCTTGAATTTGTAGTTATAGATCATAACATAAACAAAAATTGTTGTCAGGCTTTTAATTTGCCAAATTACTATAATATTCTCGCAAAATAATGAATGTTATTTGGATTTGAAATTCTCAGAAGATCGTTTGTAAAGAAAAAAAAAATGAAAAATTCCGGGTAAAACTCGGTTATAATATACGTGTGTCAACGTCGCGCACATAGAATTTTGTTCCTATACACGCGTGTATAGCAAGCGTCTGAGACTGATCTATATACATATGTGTGTATATAAAAACAAGTAAGAGTGCTTTATTCGGCTATGCCGAATCTTATATACCCTTCACCTTTATTGTGGATGCATAATTATATTATGCATAATTGTGTCGATAAACACGCCATCTGTTGATGAATTTGTTCGTAACAATATTAATACACTTTGTGTAATCAACGCCACCTGTTGATGAAATTTTCAGAGGTTTTCTTGGATTTTTGCTCATATCTCCGTTATTTATGGACGGATTTTGCTGATTTTAAATAGCAAACTTCTCGAAAGCATGTCTGATAGAATTATTGAAGATTTGGATCCCGAAGATATCTGGGGACTTCAGAAAATTGATTTCAACAGACAGACAGACAGACGGACATCTATAAGGATCCAGAATATATATACTTTATAGGTTCGGAAATTATATTGTGGAAATTACAAACGGAATGACAAACTTATATATACCCTTCTCATGAAGGTGAAGGGTATAATTAAATGGCATCACGTGAAAACGGCTGGAGCGATTTGACTGATTTTTTTTTTATTCTATTCAAAATTTTCAGATGGTTTGTAAAAAAAAATTAAAAAATTCCTGGTAAAACTCGGAAATTTTAAGTTTTTAATATATTGCCTCCTTTTCACTTCTCATTTTTTCTTAATAAGAGACATATTTGAAGAAACTTGAAGAACTGACACCCAAGCCTCATTTTTTTAAGTATGAGAAAATTTTAGCAAAACTCAATGAACTAAATTTTACTGCCTACTTTTCACTTCTCATTTTTCTTAATACTACTTAATCACTACCCAATTGTTTTACTTAACCTACGCCTAAACTTTAGAAAGTTCCTAATGAGTGATATATGTGTTTGCTCTGTGATATAATTTAGTCGTGTTTGATAATATCAAAAGTGAAAACTTTAATATACATATGTAAATTACCAGTGCTTTCAAATCTGAAATTTTTGTGTCTTAATTTTTTAATTCTATATGAAATACAAATCATTAGCAAATACCGAGCGAAGCAGTTACTAATAGTTTTGAAATGTGAAATATCAAGTTTGTCAAATTAAGCAATATTATATAGTATTATATCCATCTCATCTTTGTGAGATGTATAACTCAGTTTTTGTAAGTCATCAGTAGAGTGCTGATGGGAGTAATGAAATGCGTTAGTGCGAGTAATGTTCTTTTTTTTTTGAATCAACACGTATTACTTAACTGATTTATCAGTTTTTAATTGTGGGAATTTTTTGTAAAACATTTAAAAAAATAAGAACTATTTAATAAAGACTTGTGTGAATAATAAATACGTGTTACCTATTTTTAATTTAAAAATACAATTATTTTTATTAAGAATTATATTGCACTATAATGAACAAATATTTGTAATAAGCTATTCCAGCTAAAAGTGTAATTTAGCTTAAATACAACAAGACATTAAATAAATTCTAAAAGTTAAGAAAAATGTGGTAATAAAATAATAGATTTTAATTGTGATTACGAAATGCTGAACATCATCTAGCATTTAATATGGAAAATTTGAGTGTGGAAAAGTTCAGATTTATAAATAAGGAATTTTTATATTAATAAAAATACAAACAAAAAACATGTGTTTATCATCACAAGAATTGCTATGCATAATAATTAGAAAAATTTAAACAAAACAATTATGTACTTATAGAAATGCAGAAAGAACAGCGAAAGTTATTACGAAAGGTTAGTCATTTCAATAATACAAAACAATTTTAGTTTATTTTTATTACCGGACGCAAATTTATTTAAATTTATAACTTTTAACATTTTCGAAAGGAATCCAAGCCGGAAGAAAATTTGTTGCCTTATTTTTGATTACTCACTTAGAAAAACCGGCACGTTTAAAATTATCAATAGCGTTATAATTTTATACAACATTTTAAAATTTGCAATTATAATGTAACGCTGCATCCGACCATTATGTTATCAAATTTTTCCATTCATTTTTTTTCTATAATTTTAAATAAATTTTGTTTTGTTTGTATAAAATATATAATTTTAAAGTTAAAATGAGAAAAACTTTATTAACATTTAACATTAAGCTTTTGAATATTTATATTTTTATTATTTATTTATTTACATTATTAATATTAAACAAATACGAGTACGAAACATTTTTAATTAAAAGGATTTTTATTGTTTTTTAGTTCAATTAAAAATGTTTACCTTAAGCAAAGAAATTATAAATTCTACAGTTATTAACAAATGGCTTAATTGTTATTTGATGTGTAATATGAGCAGCAAATTAAAATAGAGTCTATGGATTTTACATTCAATAGAATTAAAACTTTTTAATATAAATTGGTTCCTAAAACTTTGATTCTTAATAGCCAGGATGTATTTTTTATCAGGTTTAGATTCCGATTCTGAACTGTAAGTATAGATAATTTCTAATATTTTATAATTTCATAAAAAGTGGACTTAGCGCCTTTGCACTCTAATTGAACGATATTAGTTATTAATTTCAAAACTGAGTCATGTAGAAATGTACATAATGGTCGATTACTACTTAAATGTTGATAAATTCCTAGATTGCTATACATATACTTATAGATGAATGTAGGTGTAAACAGTAATTAGTTAGATCAAGTGAAAGCAGTTATAGCCATTTAAATATTATTATTCTTTATGAGAATTAAATACATACATGCATCTAATACTAGTTGAATGTATAAATTAAATATTAAATCAGTTTAAATATACAATTATACTTAGATACATATATACGAGTATCTATCTAATATTCTGTTTATAAGAATATTGACATGTTTTAGAAGTGTATTTCCTTAGGAAAGTTTTTTATAGTTACATATATATTTTTATTTAAATTAGCAAAATGTCTAAATGTAACTTTATTATTATTAGATAAACACAATTTTCTGCTTAGTTTATTGTTCTGCTATATTTTATTAATAGCTTTTTTGTATTAATGTTATCAAAGTGTTTACAAAAAGCATACACTTTTAAGTTTACTTCTTTATGTCACCTGCTGGCCGAAACGTCATATTGGCTAACTACATACATACATACATATGTGCATACATATGTAGTAATCAATCAAATAGCTTTATATTGTAGAACGCATGTTACAATACATCGAAACAATTACATTGATATTACGAGTACAATAAAAAAGTAATTAAGCTATAAACATACCTGATGCTGTGTAGTTTTGATATCAACAATGAAATGTTTAAGTAAATGTTCATGTTTGCACAAAATTGCAGTCGTTGCATGAAAAAAATAAACTTGAAATTCTCACTTCAAGTGAAATATATATTTTCCGCTGACCTATTTTTTGCTGTTTCCCCAATAAAACATTTAAATGTCAGGTGTAAATCAGAGCAAAGGCTAAATTGTTTAAAAATATTGTTGTAATAATACAAAAACAACAATTTGTAATTAAGTAAAATTCAACAATTGTCAATCAGTTAGTTAAGTACATACATATTATTAATTTATTTACTTTCAATTTTATAATTTTAGGAATCTGGCTTACCTTTGTCCTTGTCGGTTAAAGTACAAATCAATATGCATTTCAATGATTTGTCGGCCTACAGCCGTGTTAAACGTTTTAACCACTTAACCGTGCCCATGTTATGGTTTGAAATTGTAAGTACTAACATCTTACTGATTTGAAATTAACGGTAAATTATTTTTAATTACATTATTTATGCCCTTTGTCTTTTCAGATGTTGCCTAATCTACCCGATAATTTAGATAATAAATTCAACTTTTACATAAATTATTTACCCTATATTGAACCCATAGGCTTTTGGGGTGGTCTACTAGCCGGCCTCTCTTTGCTCATCTACGCTATTACACGTGCCACTTTAAAAATGTCTTCGTTGGCGAAAAATTCTCATATCTTGGAGTTGAACTATGGTCGTGCCAATCTTTTACAGGTCAATCAGAATGGTGTGTACAAGCCTTGCGAGTTGAAATTGATAGAAACAAATGAAAAATCAAACATTCTCATGAGTGGTCATGAATCAAATGATTTGTATACAGAACTACAACCGACACTTTCCAAACTCCCTAATAATGTACACTCCAAGAGAAGTTCATTTGCCTTGGAACTAGAGCCAGCTCTCGAATCCAGTACCGATTCTAGTTCCTGTGATGAGGGCAATGACAGTGATACCGCCACTTTGACTTTAAGTCATAATTCATCATCATCGTTTTGTCAGGGTAATAATAATTGCTGCGTCAATGAACTAAAAACAGACAGTTCAAAATCTAATACAACAACCGATGAAGATGATGATGACGAGGAAGAACAACGGGTAAGAGTTGTTTAAATAAATATATACCACTAAATTTTAAATCATATGAATACAAACAAATTAATTTATTGTTAGGAGTTGTTTTGGTATTTTTTTTTTTTAGTGTTTAAGCCACATTAATAACACATAACTGTTTATCGGTCTGTATGTTTGTTCTTCAGTTTATATTCTTTATGTTTGTGCTTATTTGAAACACGCGACCAAATGAACAATTTATAACTGGATGAAATATTTACATATGTACATATGTTTAAACTTTACAAAAATTAGTTAATATTTCCCATAAACGTGGTCTGTAGTCTGTCAATACAAATATTAACAATGTTTAAACACTCGTTTAGCACATCTAAATGTGAATAAATTATTTATTACGCAAATGAAAATTATATATATTATATTTGTTTAAATAAATGTAAACATAATATAAAAACTTTGAAACTTTAAAATTAAAATCTGTATTGACACATAACAACACTAATGCTTCTTATTTTTTTATTTTAATAATACAATTATATTTAATCTATTTTTTAACTGAAAAAAATTTGTCCCGCAAAATTCTTGAAATTTTCTATCCCTTAACGGACTCGTGTCAGAAAGCAGGGTTGATCAGGTCTTACATTTTTTATTACTGACAGCACCGATGTGCCTTGTAGCAAAAATAAGTGAGTAATGTCGCCGATACGAGTATGTTTAAATAATTCTATTTTAAATTCAAAACATGTTTTAAGACCGCAATTTTTTTTTTAAATTATATTAAAAATAAACAAAAACATTGTTTAAATAAATCATAAGTAAATGCTCGTAAATTTATGGCAATTAATAGCTGATTTAAAAAAAGAGAAAAAAGAACATTGATCTTATAATCGTAATGATATTTATGTATATCGAATGGAACATATTTTACATATTGTACATATTTATAAGTGACCATTAGACGACTAACACGATGATTTTTTATTTTTTAAACGTTTGCAAATTACTTTTAATAATTAAACAATTTTTTCTAAAAACGTTCATCTTATATTTTGTCTAATGTCTTATTTCAGATTTTACACAGTTAAAATTAACTTAATCGTCAAGCATGTCATCAAATATGTATATGTGAATATTAATAGAGGTGTGTGTATATAAATAATGTGATTTTTGCATTTAACACATGATGCAATAAATTGTTTACTTGTGGCCCATGTTTAGTATTAAATCATTTAATACAATTACGATTTGATTTGATTTCAATTGTAGTCTCATAAAAGATCTAGAAGCCAAAAACCAACCCAGCACGAGAAACACTTTAAAAAGTTATATTCTATAGATCACGTTAATGATGTATTTTAAAATTAAAATAATTTATTAAGATTATTTTATTTATAAACCCGTTACTAACAAATAACTAATAAAAACCTTTATCTTTTTGATTATTTTCAGATTGCACTTAGCATTAAGAGTAGCAGCTATATAACGTCAACATCGGAATCAAATTCTGATTCACTGAATTTACAAGTTACCACAAACACAACAATGCCAATAAAAATAACAGCAACAAGTATCCAGAAATGAATACTAGTACATTTACTAAGTTGAATATTAGTTGAATGAAATTCAATTTAACAAATTTCCACGTATACATATGTACATACATTTAATCCAACAAAATGTATCTATGTATAAGACTTTATTTTAACACAAAAACAAAAATAATAGTTATTTGCACATAAATAGATACACAAACATTTCATATATATGTATGTACATACATATATCATTAATACATCATTCAATCAAAGAGAGAAATGGAAAAAACAATATACTGTGATAAATGAAAACTATTCTTCACTTTATAATTCTTTAAACACAAATTATTTTATGGATTTTCATAGATTTATGGGGTCTTTTAAATTAATACAGGTTATGTCTAGTATTCTTTGTAATATTAATAAGTTCAAAAAGACAAAACAAAAAAAGGTTAGTGTTTTGCAATTTTAGCTCATACTCGTACTAACTACGTGCTAAGTTTTAAAGTTGTCATATTTTAATCATAAATAATCATAATCGTTTTTATAACAATTATCATTAAATTTCCATTAATCAAACATACTACCTCTGTGAGGTTTTAACCAAATGTTCATAAAATTATATACATATATTTTTTATTTAAATATACTACACTACACTAAATTATTAAAAAAAATCACAATAGATTAAACTATTCATTTATTATACATAAATATTTATTAAAGTAATGCTGTGATTTTGTGTTTTATTACCGCCATTTAATTAAAAAACAATTTGTCAATTTTTCAAATAAATGAAATTTGCATAATTTTTTATTCAGAAACGTACATTTGCTGAAAATAGAAGAAATTGCTAAATATTGTACTAAATTGCTTTATTTATAATGCTCAATTTATAATAGAATTTACATATGTAATTATAATATTTTTTTATAATTTAGCGCATGGTAATAGAGTTTAGTTATTTAATATAAATATAAAAAAATATTTAAACAAAATCGTAAAAATTGTTTTATTTTGTAATTTTTAGGAAACTCTATCTATTTATCTATATATATAAAATTAAGTGGCAAAACTTCCTGTTCGCATACTCCTCCTAGACGGTTTGCCCGATTTCAATGAAATTTTCAGGGGTGATTGGGGTCTGTGTGGAGGGTGCACATAAGATATTTAATGTGTATATCTTTGCGCGTTTTGCGAGGGGGTAGCGAAGCACACCGGGTTTAGCTAGTAGTTCTATGAAAACAAATTTTGACGATTCCCTCACTGTTTGTCGAAACTAGTTCTAAACAGTGGGATAATCAATTCTAAGCCCTTGGTTCCAGAAACGTTCCAAGGGAAGGGGAGCGGGCTTCGTAACGATTCCGTGGAAGTTGTTTAGATGGTGTGAATTGCAAACAAAAATCGTTTGTAGTAACGCCAAACTGAAACCAGTACTGTCTATATGCATACATTTTAGAACTAGTTGTGGAACTAATATAATTTTCTGGAAATAGTTATTTAAAAATAAATTTTTGTAAATATAAAAAAATGTTGCGAGTACTCGTACATTTGTTCAATTCCTTAATGATGCGTTTCCCACAAATTGCTTAAAAATGCAATGTTCAATTACTTCCTGCATTCCTTATACATTTGTCCAATTCCTTAATGTTTTATTATTTTGAATTTGTGTATTTATCTTCTATCTATATATCTATATATGTATGTATATAAAAATGAATGTCTATCTGTTTGTATGTTTGTGCTTAATAAGAGGCCAAAACCTTGGACCGATCTTTCTGAAATTTTCTCAGCATGTTACTGTGACTCTAAAAGGAATAATAGGCTGTATGAAGTTTTGATTGGACAAACGGGAGTGGCACCGCCCATATAACCCAAAAATTTAAATCGCCATAATTTGGGTTTATTTGGTACATATGGTATTGACATAATTGTGAATACGTACCAGGAGAAAAGTGGGTAGTACCACGCCTCTTTTTAGGCAAATTTAAAATCGTAATATAGTCTTAACTACTGGACCGATCGTCATAATTTGGGCATTTTTTTTGACGTATGTACGTCGATGATATTTGGTACATATGGTATTGACATAATTGGGAATACGTACCAGGAGAAAAGTGGGTAGTACCACGCCCCTTTTTAGGCAAATTTAAAATCATAATATAGTCTTAACTACTGGACCGATCGTCATTAATTTTTCACATTCTTACGAAATAATAAATTCTTGACTATATAAAGTTGTGAGTGGGGGCGTGGCCTCGCCCATAAACCAAAAATTATAAATCGTCATATCTTGGTAATTTTTTGACCAACAGCGACAGTATTTGCTATATATGGTATTGGCACGAATAGAAATACTTACCAAAAGAAAAGTGGGCAGAGCACGCCCCTTTATTTGCGATATTGAACTTGTTAATCGATCTTAAATTTTCACAGCATGCAGCTTTGACTTAGGAATACTTATTACATGATAATATTTTTGACCATGCACACTTCTGCACCTACTTTTTTACTACGTTTATTAATAGCTTTACCTCAAAGGGGGTAGCGAAGCACACCGGGTTCAGCTAGTAAGAAAATAAAATGAAATTAATTTTTCAATGATTAATTAAATTTTTTTTTGTTTTTTCAAAAGAATCAAAGTTTTTAAATCTATAGAACTAACCTACAACCAATGTATTATTAGAAACTCGTTTGCGACTATTCGTCATGATTTTTTCACTTTATCTACTTGCTAAATTATACTTATTTATACGTTTTAGCGAAAAAAATTGTTTTTTTTTTTTTGATGCAAAAAAATTTTGTTTGTGACAACGCAGATTTTTGTTGAAAACATTGGATTTTTGCAAACAAAATTTTTTGATTAAATTTTTTTTAACTGTAATTTTATTACATTAGCTATCCCTAAATTATAAATATTCTAATATAACTATATATCTGAAGACCAATATGGTTGATATTTTAATTCATTATAATATTTGTTACTATTGAAAACTATAAATTAATATAAAGCATTAGCTACTTTTGCCATCGGCATAATAATAAATTTAAAAATACGTAACGGAAATTGTAATACAAAACATTTAGCTTTTATATACAACAAAAATACGTCTCAGAAAAACAATACCAAAATAATCAACACAATTTCTAATGTCATATTATATTAAAAAAAAACTTATAAATTTTTAATTTGTGCTGCTGTCGTTTCTATACATAATACATACAATTTTTATCATAAACATTTGTATGCCCCACTAAAAAGGATAATAGAAATTTAAATATTTATTATAGCAATTGAATAAAGGTAATTTTCAATATTTCGGTACTTCAAATATTTTTTGACATCCTTAAGTTATGCTGTAGATCGCACCAAAAATGTTGCGAAACGCACCAAGTTGACAACGCTCGGCATCACTGTTTTACCCTCCGTTTACACATGCGAGTAACAGTTCGAAAAATACAATACACACGCAGAGCTACTCGCAGCTAAATTTGCATACGAATGTTTGATCTCTGCCAGTAAACGTCAAATAAAAAAATAATGTTGCCATGTATATTTTCCAAAGAAAGTGGATAATATAAATAAATGAAATTTTAGTTCGTTTTATGAGTGATTGTAAACAAATTTCTTTCAAATAATATTGATAAATAAAATGTTATAATTTTGGAGAATAAATATCATTAAAATCATAATAATTATTGTTTATGAAAGTAAAATTAAATGTAAAAAATATAATAAAATTAATTAATTTATATCGTTCCCCTCCTCTTCTGTAGAATATGAGTGATAAAGCATATAGGAGGAACGATTTGAAAAGCAAAAATTTCAATGCATTTTCGAGAAACAAAATACTAAATCTAGCACTGAAAGTGCTAACAAAGCAACACTGTGTATGCTACACTTGGTGTCACGGTTGATAAAGTTGGTACAATTGTACTTTTTTGGTACAATTCAAAACTAAACAATACGATGGTACCCCTATGGCTCAATTGGTAATATTTCCAAATTTTTCAAACCCAAACATATTTTTATTGATATAAAATGGCAACGCTTATTTACTGAATGAATATTGTGAATAGATTTGCACTTTTTTGGGAATTTGGGAATAAATAGCAGGTGGGTTTTAGAATTCAGCTGTTTTCTTGTTGTATAAAATAAATCTCTTGTTGTTACAACTTTAATATAACTGGTTTGTTATCAAAAAATTTATAGATTTGATCTCATTTATTTGAATGTACCTTACTAATTTTATATGACCATAATTATCTACATATGTATAATTAATGAACATGTATTTATTTATTTTTTGTTATCTTTACTTTACATGTACCAATGAATTGTTTTTGTTGTATTAAATTTTTGTTTATTAAAATAAAAAAAATTAATTAGTACTATTGGGGTCGAAAAAGTACGATTTAAAAGTTCGTTGGTACGATATTGGTTTTCTCATTTATCATCCCTGCTTGGTGTTATAAACTATTAAAAAGTAAGGAATTGAAATTGAAATAATTATTTTTTTATAATAGTTTTTATAAAATTTCAAGTACATTTGCAAATCTTAATTAAAAATATGCAACTTTTACAAAGGAACTTGCAAACTTTGATGGTATGTATATACATACATATGCATGTATGTATGTAAATACATGGAAAAATCTCCGTTTAATATAAAATATTTCATAACAAACAAAGCATCTATATTTCACGCACAGTTCAATTTAAGGTTCCATTGTCAAAGTTCAAAATCACAGATAACAATTTTAGCTGTAGGAATAATTATAAAAATAAAACAAAAACTTTTAATATTCCCCGCTCTTAAACTTGAGGATATACCAACATTTTTAAAATCTGTTCAATCTCTTCTAACTAGTGAAGAATTTGAAGACAAATTTAGGCAAATGTATTTATGCGAGAAGGTTCAGATCTGTAGAAGCTTTTAGAAGAAGTAGCTAACAAAGAAGAAAATTAATTGGCTTGCTACAAGATGGCTGAAAGTGGCTTATTTAGGATATCGCGAACCAGTTATAGTTAATTGAAGTCCCGGCATGACATTTCCAATAATAAAGTACAAAAACAAAGATGGAATATATTATGTATACTGCCAAATTAATAATGGCTTGAAGAATGATGGTAAAACACCCATAGCAAAACTGGGGAAAATTAATTGGATAATTCACAATTCGCATCCCTTTGGCGGAAATAAATGATTTGGAATATTATCAAAAATCTCAGCATGTTACAATTATACATAAAAATAATTATGTATTCATACTTCGTATTTTTACCCCCTGGCCCAGGATGGCGAACGATAACGTTCGCTTAGATAAGACTTAAGACACAAACTTGAAATGGAATAAACAAACTTGATTGAATAAAAAAAAAATAGATACGATAAAAAGTTTGTGTCTTAAGTCTTATCTAAGCGAACGTTATCGTTCGACATCGTGGGCCAGGGGGTTAATCCTTTTATATTGGAATATAATTTCTTTTACAAACTTCCTGCTAATAAAATTGTAAATGCCGATGTGTTAGCAAAACAATTAAAAAACATTAGCAATTCCAAAAATTATTTCGGGCCATCGATAGGTCTCTTCTTCATAGACAAGCGGGATAATTGGGCTAAAGCTTACAAGCAATTAATTTAATCCCACGCCAATTAAAGTTATTAAAAATCTTTGTTGTCTTTAGATCAGGAGGTATCTGTTGATGAATCAAACAAATATGTTATCATTGGTCAGCAGTTAATATACGGTGGTGGCACAAAACAGTGCAAATAGATGAATGGATAAAACTTTTAAAAGTATTAATATAGAATACTCTTATGCATCCACAATTCCAATAGTGAAATATGCCAGACACCTCCAAAATCCGGATTTACGGTTAAAAACCCGGTTTTTTATACCTTTGCGCACTTATAAGCCTGTAATTTCGTTGATAATGATCCGATTTTCAATTTCTTACGTTATAATCGTAAATAAACGTACTTTTTTTAATAAATTCTATAGCAGTGATGGAAAATGGGTTTTTGTTTTTCGTACCACCTATATAAATAAAATGTACTTTTTAGACCTCCATGGTACCATTCTTAATATTTGTTAAATAATCATAAAACATTACCACAAATTTACTTTATCATCAAAAATTCGATATATCTAATAGCAAAATTATTGCGTTAATTGTCGCGATTATCTAAAAATATTCTTATTTATAAAGTATCGAGTCATTTGCGAAAAGTTAACCTTGGTAAATATATACATATAGGTATGTATTTCCAAAATAACTAGAATTATTATTGTAAGAATAAATGAAATAGAAGAGTTAACTTCTAAAGATTTTGAAATCCTGATTAACTACATTTTAAGCTTTTGTTTTTGAATTTAGCCTCAAAATCATTTAATGTAAATGAATATGTCAAAGACTCATATTGTTCGATAATTCAACCAAAAATTTATTGTAATAATCATCTTATAGATGAATATTTAAAGACCAAATTGATATCAGTTCCAAAATGTTCATGAAATTTACTCTTTCTTTAGAAGCAAAATACGAAAATAATTCCACTTCCGAACGGAATTAAATTCTGTGACATGGCTGATATTTGTTAGATTTAGATAAGAGTGAGTTGATTTTATTTAATTCATATCTATAACAATGTTGTAATACTTATGACTATCTATAACTAAGTTATGTATATTGGGTGTTTCATATATTATTAATAATGTAATACCTTGTTTACATTTAGTAATGTATATAAATACACAACAATATTTATCTGTTTCATCTGAAATACCAAATTTTTATGCAACAGTATTTTGAAATTGTACCATATGACTCCTGGTAGTACCACGGTACCAACTGTGTTTAAAATGTATCAAAAAAAGTACAATTGTACCATGTTTGCCATCAGTGTTCTATAGTATTATAGTTTCTTAATAAAATAATGTATAAAAAAATTTTAAATAATAGTAGTAGGTAAATATTTTTTTTCCAAAACGGGTATTTGAAAAGGAAAAAACCAAGGCATATTGCCTCAATATGCCTTGGAAAAAACCATCAAAAACTCTCAGTTTTAGTTACTCTCCGTTACAATCTCTCTTAAAAACTTAATGAATTCAAAGAGAAACTTGTTTTGTTTAATTAAAAGATGCATGCAATTTTTTATTATTAATACAAAAACTAACTTGATAGCAGTTCCCTAACTTGTTGGGTATTTTGATTACGTGGTTAACTTTTATTTTCTTTAATTTCGTTTAAATTTTTTTCGTGTTTCTTGTACCAATTATTGCGATAACACACACAACTTCCTGAGCAAATTTCTTTTACACAAAAAGTTATTTTATTAATTAGTCGTGTAGTTAGTCCATTATTGAAAAGTACTCCCTGGGTGCTATTGTATTGAAGAATATACAATTACAAATTGGGGTTCAAATAAACGAAATTAAATAAATACAAATATAAACAATAAAAGAGGTTTACGCTTATAATTTTAATTATCGATAATCGCTTAAATTTTTCTGAATGATTGTGTTTAAAAATCAAAGGTGAATTTGGATTAATGTTTATAATTTTGTTAAATTTATTTATGTATGTATGTATAATTTGATTTTTATTTAGTAACTTGGAATTTAGCGAAAATATGCCTATTTTAACACGCCGAGTTTTAACTAATTTGGTAAGTTTTAGAAACTATGTACCTATATGTAAGTTAAAAATACATTAAAATTTCAAAATAAAGTTTTAACGTGCAACCAATAATCGCTTTTATAACAACTATTTGTTTGAATATCTCAAAAAATGTTTCTTATTCAAAAATTCCAGACCAAAAATGCGTTGTATACTACGCCCTCTAAAGCATCAAGGGCTTTATGTGCTACTAAAAGTCAAAGCTATAGCACAGAACCGAAAAAACGTCAAAATCTTTTGAAATTTCCCGCCCTTAAACTTGAAGAAACACTACCGAAGTTTTTAAAATCCATAGAACCCCATCTAACTAAGGAAGAACTAGCTGAAACTAAACGTATCACCGAAGAGTTCCAGCAAAAAGATGGCGCTGAACTACAAAAAATACTTGAAAAAGTAGCCGAATCTGAAGAAAACTGGTTGGCCCATAGATGGTTAAATACTGCTTATTTAACATATCGTGATCCTGTTACTGTATTCTCTAGTCCTGGTATGACTTTTCCATTACAACATTTCAAAAGTGTTGAAGACTACTACTTATACACTGCCAAGTTAATTCAGGGTCTAGTAAAATACAAAAAAGTAGTTGACGATGGTAATGTTCCAGTGGTAAAAATGGGTAAAAATGAATTGGACAATTCTCAATTCGGAGCTGTATATGGTACATGTCGCATACCCTTGCCACAGCAAGACGCTTTGGAATATCATCCGAAATCACAACATATATCTGTTATTTATAAAAATCATGTAATTATATTTTTATGCTGTTTTTATTCAATTATATCTTACAATTGGAATTAATTTACTTTATATTATACGCAGTTCTTTAAATTACCAGTTTATGATAAAAATGGTCAAATTCTGAATGCTAAAATATTGGCTCAACAATTACAACAAATAACTAATTCTGAAACACAAGCTGGCCTTCCTATTGGATTACTTTCTACGGATAGTCGTGATAACTGGGCTGCTGCTTATGCTGAGCTAATGAAGTCATCTCAAAATGCCAAGAGTGTCAAAGCTATACAACAATCGTTATTTACAGTGTCTCTAGACGAGAAAGTGCCCTTTACTCAGGAAAGTGTATATAACGATTTGGGACTACAATTGATACATGGTGGAGGTACAAGTAAAAATAGTTCCAACAGATGGATGGATAAAACTATACAGGTAAATGAGAAATTAATTAAAATATCATACATATTAAATTAATGATATATTTTCATTTTAAAGGTTATTGTTAATCCTAATGGCATGAGTGGTTTCTGTTATGAACATTCACCAGCTGAAGGACAGCCAATTGCTATGATGACTGATTATATTAACAAGATTTTGTAAGTACGAGTATATTAAATAAACTAAAAATTGTATACTTTTAAAAGAACTTTTCAAACAGCATAATATTTTATATATAATGTTTTCATTAAATCATTTACACACTTGAATTTTTAATAGCCCTGATCCCAATGAATTTGAAGATGGTTCAAATCACAACTATGAGCCTTTCTCTAAACTTACTTTTGATGACTCTGAGACTTTACAACAAAAAATCAGTAAAGCCTCCAAAAATGTCAACAAATTGGCAGATGATTTACAACTTGAAGTTTTGCAATACAAAGGATACGGCAAAGATTTCTTAAAAAAACAAAAATTAAGTCCTGATAGTTTTGTACAAATGGCTTTGCAATACGCCTTCTACAAGTACATATATAATATCATTCTAAATTGAACCGAATATTAAGTTGCAATTATTTTCGTTATCCAGGTTGCATCAATGTGCTGCGGCTCAATATGAAACTGCCCATTTACGTATTTACTATGGTGGACGTACAGAAACTATTCGTTCTTGCTCTAATGAATCCGTAGCTTTTGCTAAGTCAATGATAGATGCCAAGTGTTCCGATGAGTTGCGTGTTGATCTCTTGCGAAAAGCTGTGAATGCTCATCGTGAATATACCACAATGGCTTTACAGGGACATGGTGTCGACCGCCATTTATTGGGTTTAAAACTTATGGCCATTGAAAACAACAAGCCCATACCGAAATTCTACCAATCTCCCGGTTTTGTTAAAAGTGCTCATTATCGCGTCTCTACATCTCAGGTAGCTTCACCAAATGAGGCTTTTATGTGCTATGGCCCATTAACACACGATGGTTATGGCTGCTGTTACAATCCTCGAAATTCCGATATATTTTTGGCCTGTTCTGCCTGGCACTCTAATGATCGGACTTGTGCCAAGAAATTTGCCAAAGCTATAAGCGAGGCTCTAACTAGTATGCGTGATTTGTTAGAAAGAGCTGGCGAGAAACCCAAATCCAAGTTGTAAAGTGACAAATTTGAAATAATAAAAAACTTGTTAATATTAAACAGCGAAAATTTTCTTTTTATTTTATTTTTTTCTTAAGGGCTCATCACAATATATCCTATATCATATTATTTTTACATACATACATATCTACATTTGCTTTTGAAGATACTAGTGTTTAACCAATTTAATCTTTTTTGCAATGATAACAACTACAGGATAAAGCAGATTGAAATGTGAAATTGCGCATGCCACCCATGCATAAAACACGTTTTTGAATCTAAATAAATTTAAAAAAAAAAACCGTTTAATAATGTTTAAATGTATCAATAACCAACAACTTTCTACTAACCTCTTCAGATTCCATCATATTACAACACTGCCCAACCGATACCACAGGCTTTGGTGGCTTAAAGATACCTCCAACACTGCCCCAAGGCATAGATGGTACTGCATACGATTCGCAGAAACCACGACAAGCATTGGTGGTTATATGAAATTCCACACAATCGGGTATAGAAATTTTTCGAGTGTTACCCACTTTATGACAGCCCGGTCTTAGCCAAGTCTCTTTGGCCAAAGACATTATACTAAAGAATAATAACAATGAAACGACTTTTAAAGGAAACATAACAATTTCGATATAAGAATATTTTAGTATAAATATTTTTCTTTGGTTGCTTCCGTATTCTCTGTGGTATTGTTAGCACATATCGTGTTTATAAAAGACTACTTGTTGGCTTAACTTTTGCACCGGTTTTTATTGGTTTTATTAAATAACTCAAAGACAAGCACTTCATGTTTAGGATCCTGCGCAGTTTGGCATCTTTTTTTTTTTTTTGTTAGTCATAAAATTGTACGTCGTGTTTAATTGCACAAAAAAATATTCGTAATTCTTTAAATGTAAATGTAAATTCATATTTTTTCTGTTAAATTTACATAAAATATTACTTAAAGAAAACTAAAGTTTTCGTTGAACATTACATATTTCCAAAACAACAATCGTATACCTCATACGCCCTATTGAATTGTAATATTGAATGGAAAAATTCATAGCTTTTTAAGAATTATTTTTAATTAAAATCAAATCTATTTAGTTCTTGAATAAAATTAAATTCATACGTCATAAACACATTATATTATAATGCGAACAATTGATGATTTTAGAAATTTTTTAATAACGATAAGATCTATGCAAAACAATTTTATTCCTTTATTTTGTGATATCGCTTAAAAATTTTAAAAGTTTTTAGTATTGTACAAAAACGATATTTAATTTTCATACACAAACTCCTTTATATTGAGTTTTTATTTTGCAATATAAATCTATTTACAATATTTTGCTTTTATTAAAATATGTGCAATTTAAACAAAAATATAATATCAAATCTTTAAAGATACATTTTCAAAAAATTTAAATATTGAAAATATTTTTTAACAATGTTTTTATTTCCAGCATACATAATTAACTATATATAATTACACCACGATTTTCCAGTCTACACAATTTTGTTTTTAGTAAAAATTTTTGAGCTTGTCACAAATGTTTTTAATGTCATTAATATTTTCCTTTCTTTCGGAAAAATCTTGTTATACCTACTATATATATTTTTTATTTTAGTTCAGTTTTCAATGCCCAATAAGCATTTTGCCTGGAATTCAAGTGGAATTACATTTGAAATCCAGTCATAATTTCCAAGTTCCAGTGTTAAATTACAGTTGAAACACAGATGAATTCAATAGCGAATCCAGCAAAATTAACCATTGAATTACAGTGTAATTCCAGCCTTGAATAACAGTATGATTCAAGTCGAACCGAACGTGTTTACCGTTCAATTCAAGCATGGAATTTCAGACTGAAAAGAGGATGGATTCCAAATGTAATTCAAGCTTGGATTCACACTGGAATTCCAACATTGGAATTCACAAAAAAATTGTGCTTATTGGGTATACATGTAAAAAGGTAGTCCCGAATATTCTAAATCCCTTTGTTGTTTAAATATTTTATTTAAACATTTTATTATTATTATTTATTATTAAAGTTATATTTAATATATTTATTTATTTTATAAGAAATAAAATTGTTCGAGCTCGAGGGCAAGTGTATGTAAAAATTCTTTATTGCTAATATTTCGCTACACTTCGTATAGCATTTTCAAAGCTTATGTTCGAAAAAGTTTACAATAAATACACTTGACCTCGAGCTCGAACAATTTTATTTCTTGAAAATTATAACTGAAAGGTCGGATAGAAACAACACTAATTTATTTATTTTATTTATTTATTTATTTATATATTTATTTATATGTCTTTCGACTATTGTAATGAAAAATCACTAATTCTCTCTTTTCCAATGAAGTATTTTTACCTCAACAACCCATAGTTATTAATTCACGTGTTTTAATTCATGTGTTTTATGCAGAAAAGTTAAAAATAGGACAAATTTGATTTAGTCCGAAATAAAACTGTAATTGTTTTTCTTAACTAATTTGATAACATGGACAAGTGAGTTCTGGAGCCAATCGGTTTTCAACAAAAGTATTTGTTAAAAATATGATATGGGGGAAAAATTTAAAATAAAAACTTCACTATCGTAAAATCCTTTTACTAAAATGTTATGTAAAAGATATGATGTCATAAATGTCAAAACAATAGTTTAATTTCAAAGTTTAATATAAGATCAATTAAAATATTCCTCTTATAATACCTACATATACATAAATATATGTATGTATGTATATACTGCCAGGCGATTTAGATACAAATTATTTAAAGAACATCAAAATGGCTTAAAATATACAAATCATTTTAATAGAATTTCATTTAATTTAAATAATATGTAAAAATATAAGAAAATTGTTACATACATATACATTTTTTACCTTTGTTTTTAAGAGCACAATTTACAAGATTTTATTCGCCAGAATTGATGAATTTAACAGACGATACCTGCCATGTTCATATACCTGAAATAAGCGGCAGTATTATGGAAGAAATCATCCAATATGCATATTTACACAAATGCACAATAAATGCCGATAATGTGCTCTTGATATCAGCCGATTATGTTGGTATTAGTGGTTTGGTAACGTTGTGCAAACAATATTTAGCACAAATGCCAACACCGGAGAATTGTGTCAGTATAATGGGTTTCGCCAGGTACGTTTTTTAACTCTATCTCCTTATGTAAGTACGTATGTATGTATGTTATGTAAACTTACTCATCCTACTTTATGTACTGATGATGTCTTTTAAAAGCAAAAATAAAAGATAATCCTTTGCTAATTGATTGTTATTGCCTTTCTAATGCGATTTTGATTATTTTACCTGAATTCTTCATTGAGTAATTGCTTTGATTTAGATTTCGCTTTTTAGATGATTTATATGCCAAGGCCAGAAATTACATATTACGTTATTTCATTGAAGTGGCTGCTAAAAATAGAGATTTTTATGAAATGCACTTAAACGATTTCTATGACATTATAAGTGATGACGAGCTAAATACACGCGAAGAAGACCATATTTGGAAATTGTGCATTAAATGGATCGACCATGATCCAGAACACCGTAAACAGCATGTGACACAATTAATGCAGGGTGTGCGTTTAGGTTTAATGACTCCCAAAGTACATGATTTAAACTGATTCTCATATTGTTTACATATTAAATAGTTGCTCTTGCAGTGTTTCATGGAGGAAGTAAAGGAGCATACATATGTTCTACAAAGTGAAGAGGCGAAACCACTTATTGTAGAGACATTCAAGTTTATGTATGATTTGATATAATAAATCCCTCATCGGGAGAGGTAGTATCCATAGACACATTTCTTCATTTAGAACAAACGTAATTGTGACCTTTCGTCTGCCATTTTCTAAAAAGCTTACTACACCTCCCCTGGCTATGCCACGTTTACCACATGAGGTTATATTTGCTATAGGAGTTTGGAGCGGAGGTACCTCCAAAGGTTGCATAGAGACATATGATACCCGGGCGGATCGATGGGTTATTATACGGGCTGATGATCCGGCTGGGCAAAGAGCCTATCATGGCACTGCTGTCATAGGCTTTAAAATCTACTCAATTGGCGGATACGATGGTGTAGAATATTTCAATACTTGTCGTGTATTTGACGCGGTCAGGAAAACTTGGAATGAAGTTGGTAAATTTAAATTATTATTACACTCTTTAATAATGTTTTTACGTCTATTAAGGTGGCTCCCATGCATTTTCGTCGCTGTTATGTTAGTGTAGCAGAATTAAACGGATTAATTTATGCTATTGGTGGCTACGATGGTCACAATCGTCTTAACAGTGTCGAACGCTATAATCCTAAGACAAATCAATGGACTGTTATAACACCTATGAATATGCTGCGTTCTGACGCAAGCGCCTGTACACTCAAGGGAAAAATTTATGCAACGGGTAATAAATACAATTAAAATATTTAAATTTAGTGTTTAGTGAGTATCATGTGTATCGTTCCACGGACAAGTTTATAGGTGGTTTCAATGGCACAGCCCGACTTTCTACCGGAGAACGTTACAATCCAGAAACACAAACATGGTCATTTATACGCGAAATGAATCATTCGCGTAGTAATTTCGGTTTAGAAATAATCGATGATATGATATTTGCCATTGGTGTTTTAATGGTGTATCGACTATAGGGGTTACATTACCGGTAAACGGTTAACCGGTTTTCCGGTTTTACCGGTCGTATTGATTACCGAATTTACCGGTAAATTTAAAAGAAAAATACCGGCAATTTCGGTAATTGTTGATAAATATTTCATTCCAATTGAAGTTAAATTTAAATATAAAATGTTATATTTTAAGAAATATTTTTTTTTATTATTATTAGGTTAAAACTACATAAACCTTTATTGATACAAACTATTGTGACGCTTCGTTCTATATTTAACATGAGAAATGAATGTAACTCTACAAATGATTAAAACGAGTCTTCTGATGATGTAGAAGAAATCCCTGAATCAACCCAGTTAACAATGAAAGACAGGCTACAATTGGCCATTAAAAATCAAAATAAAATAAAATTGAATAAAATTTCCAACGTAACCAATACCACGATTTTAACAAAAGTAATAAAAAAAGAAATCGCACTCCTTGAAAAAGAACAAAAGCGTGGAAAGTATCTGACGATAGCGTTCAACCACCTCTTGACAGTAAAGCCGACGAGTGTGGAATCAGAAAGAGCTTTTTCTGCAGCAGGGTTAATTTGCACAAAAATTAGAACCAGCCTTAATGACAATACAAGTGACACCATTTGCCTATTGCGAGCATATTTTAATACACACACAGATCTATTCAAAAATTAAAATTTTCTCTTAATGATATAATATATTTTAACATTCTTATTTTGTTTTATTAATAATTACATTTATTTTAAATAACTTTGTTGAACAATGCATTAAACGTTTTATTACTTTAATATATAACAATATATATTTATCTTTACACAATTTTAAGCATTTATTTTACTCGTTACTGATAAACTTAAAATTAAACAGAATTACCGGTAAATTACCGATAAACCGGTTTTTAAATAAAAAATTTACCGTTTACCGGTAAAAGCAAATTTCGGTAATTTTATATGCCCTAATCGACTATATCGCATACCGAGTGTTATGTGTCGGAAACAAACGAATGATTGGAGGCTACCGATATGAATGTGGTACGTTCAGCTTTGACGGCCAACAATATAGCCGGTTTGCCTAACAAATGGGATTATATACACAAAGAACGTAATCGTTTGATAGAAGAGCGCCGTCAACGGTTGCTATCAAGTGCTATGGCTAGCGAAGATAATGTAACCACGTCAAATAAATGGATAGAAACACAAAACGCCGTAATGAATGATTATGAAACACCTAACGAAGACGCAGATAACGAAACTCAAGATTTACCTTAAATACAACATGGACCACAGGCAATAAACGACATAATCAATAACAACAATATTAATAAACCAAATCGATTCCCAGAAGTGAGAAATCAACGTCCTGGTTCACATCACGAAATAAGAAGACAGTAATACATACAAAAGTATTTAAAACATAATTAATATGTATAATTTTTTATAAAAAAAACTGTCGTGGGAATTGGTAAAACTGTTTGCTAAAACTAGAGTATTTTCAATTATCATGTGCTGGAAATATTTTAGTATTATAATGTTTTAATATGGTTTTAAAACATTAAATTAATATTCAGGAAACATTTGACAGAAAAACATGTTATTTCATTTCAACTCTATTAAACTTTCGTTCAAAAATTTTTAAATACAATACAATACATAATATAAATTGCAGTAGATATTCAAATTGGCGCAACAAAGCTCTTTAACATTTATAAGTTAAATATTGTCTATCTCAATTTTTTATTCTAAATATAAATTTTTAAGAATAGATTTTAATTATTCATATTCTGCTCTTCATTTGTGTGTTTTTTTTTACAAACAAATCAAAAAGTTAATTTTTATAATAAACAATAAAAAAATCTTATATTTTTTATTCCAAAGTTTAACTTCTTAAATATTCATTGAAAAAAAAAACAATATGCGCACATAAATAAACACCGGTTAAGTAAATAAAGTACTCTTGTATGTATATGAATTCATACGTACGAGTACATAAGTATGTGTTTATGTATGCGTGTTTAAATACAGCATATCTTACATACATATATCCTTTTCATAATAATACAGAACATTTGGATGTTATATATAAGCGCAAACGATTCAATATTATCAAATCATAGCGTTGATAAACGTTGAAGGAATAACATTCATAGATAACTCCTACAGCGGATATGCGTTGCCTACATTTGTAAGTTTTAATAATTAAAATTTGATTATTGAAAATAATATAAAATTTTTGTTTTTCAGATTTTTCTTTGCAACGTTATGCTACACACCGTTGACTTTGGCTCAAGTTTTAGAGGTTCAACCGATTAATAGTAGTCCAACGACTGCCCCATTGGGTTGTCATCGTCGTCTCTATACGTATCGAGTTACCCAAGCCGATTCGAAGGGACGGGAATGTTGGGATTATGTTAGTGTTGCAGCTTGCTGGGGACGTTGTGATTCGAGTGAAATTTCTGATTGGAAATTTCCATATAAACGCTCTTTCCACCCAGTGTGTGTTCATGCCACAAGACAACCTGCTGTAGCTGTTCTTCGTAATTGCAATCCAGAGGCTGATGAGTTTGCTCGTCGCTATGAATATTTAGAAGCGGTTAGTTGTCATTGCCATACCTGCTCTACTATGGATACCAGCTGTGAAGCTCCAGCTAATAATATTTTGGATGAAAAATCTGGTGTAAAGGTATTGGCGATCACTGGATCCGATTCGGTTGGTTTGGATTATTAGACATGAATTGTTTACTTTTATTTTTAACTTTATTTAATGCGTGTATAAATAAATAAAATATATTTTTATGTAGTAGTGTAAATGCTGATAGTTAATGTGATTTTTTGAAACGTCAAAAATATTTTACAGCGAAAATTTTGTTTTTAAATTGTTATAAATAAATTATGTTTATATTAAAATGCAAACAATGTAATTTTTCCTTTCATAACTTCACAATCAAGGTAAAAATTAAGTAATGGCGCCATATTATTAATTTCTATTAAGACCAGTTTTTAAATTTTATAGTAGTTGGCAACACAATTTCATAAATTTAAGACGCGTCTGGTAGCATTAAACTTTTTGTGTCTGGCAGCAAAAGTAATTGTTTACATTTTGTGCAATTATTTTATACAGTGATAATAGTAAAAACCACAGACTAACGTAAAAACAATAATAACAACATTATGTACGTTAAAGTAGTTTGATGTTTTCTAATCTAAACAACATGGCTGGACCTTGCAATCCCGTATGGAACTATTTTCATCGCAATGAGAGTACAGCCACTTGTGTGGTATGCATGAAGGAATTATCGTTGGGGAGTTCTTTGCCCAAAAATCAGACAGTGAGCAGCATAAAGAAACACTTGGAAAAAGTTCATCCTCATGAGTATGCTGCTTTTCATACAATGGAAAAAGAATATGTGCAACACAAATCTGAAAATGTTAATTTGAAAAGAAGAGCCAAACGAAAAAGGCTTAAAGAACGAAAGGAAGCAATAGAAGGTCCTAAAGAACGCAAAAAACCTGGAAGAAAACGAAAAATTGAAAAACATTCAGAGTCAGAAGAGACTGAGCACAAAAGCTTAAATATTGAAATCGTGGTAGATGATCCTCTGGTTGTACACGACCATGATGAAGCAATGGTGGATATGGTTAACGTTGACATTGGCAATATAAAGATTGAGCATTACAAAAAATCTCCCACAAAGCCGGGAGATATTGCCCTAAGTAGAAGAATAGATAAGACGATATTAGATCTCATGGTTGTTGATTTGTTGCCCTTTAATATTGTAGAAGGAACGGCATTTAAGCGCCTGCATTTGGCAGATCCTTGCAAACCAAGCAGGTATTCTGTAAAACCTGTACACTATTACAAAAATGATCTTCTGCCGGAGTCATATGAATCTGTAAGGAAAAAGGTTTCGCAAGCATTAGAATTAGCTGAGTGGATATCGTTGACGACTACGCAATGGTGGCATCATATGAAATCCTGTTGCATACAAGTAATTAGTGGCCACTTTCTGCAAGAAAATCAAAAGCACATGGTTGTATTAGAAGTTCTTCCCCTGGAATCATCCCAAATGGTATCACCAAACCTCTTGGACCTTAGCAGAAAGTTTAACATAGTCGACAAGATACATTTGAACGTATTGAAAGAAAATGATGAAGATTCCTCCGAATGGTTTACTACACTGGAATGTTCAGACTATTTGCTGCAAAAAGTCATAAGGGAAGCTTTATTCTCTGCTGATATAATCGAGATTGTCAAGCAGAAATGTAACAGCATTATTGATCATTTTGTTAGTAATCAACAGGCCAAACAAAATTTAAACGAATGCCAAGAGTTGTGTGGACTAAACCAACATAATTTTATTACTGACCCACAAAGCACTTGGACAACAACTTATTTGACATGGGAAAGACTACTAGAACAAAAGCCAGCTTTGGATATGTATATTCAACAGTATGGCGATATCCAAGTGCCCTCCGAATATGAATGGCAACAAATAGAGTATTTAGTACAATTGCTGAAAATATTCTACCAAGCTTGGTTAGACCTTAACTCCGAAGCTGCCTGCGTCTCTCTAATCATACCTTTACTGACTATGTTAAATTCTAAATTAGAGTTAAAGTTAACAGATCCTCAAGATTTACAATACTATAAAAAGTCATTGAAGTCTCAGTTAAATCAATATTTTTCTTTTGTCCATCAATCTTCATCACTTATCATAGCCACTTTACTAGATCCACGTTTTAAAATGCGATACTTGAACGAGCAGCAGTTGTCATCTTGTCATGCAGAAATGACACACAATTTAAGACTTTCTTTAAATTTAGATGAAGATTCTCCCAATCCCTCATATAACACTTTGCCAACGAACAATTACAACTATCACAATACTTCCGATCTTTGGGAGTCGCACGATTCAACCACCATAACCGAAAGCAATACAAATCAAAGTGTTTTCCTCGCGTTCGAACAACAGTTGAGTTTTTACCTTAAAGAGCCACTAATAGCAAGGAATGGCAATATCTATCAATATTGGAACGTAACACCGTACGAATATCTGCGTAAATTAGCATACAAGTATTTGACGGCTCCTCCCACTCGTTTAGCATGTAATGAAACTATTTGCAGAGTTGGCTCACTATATGCAGAAAGAAGATTGGCTTTAAAGGATAAAGACGATGAAAAGCTTTTATTTATGTCGTGTAATATAAAATTGTTTAATTTTGAATATTAGAGTAGTTAGTATAAACGGGATTTTAATACGAAAACAATAAATGTGTATAACTAAGATAAAAAATAACTTAAGAATGGCAATCTTTCAATTGGTTTTTTTTTAAATTATTAAATGTAATAAATTGCTAGCGCGTTACAACACTATTGGATTTTTTTTTATAAAATACAAGCAACAACTATCATCATAATTTCTTTAATTTGATTTCACCTTTTACTAATAATCATCAGCCGGTATTACAATCACAAATAAATATGTGCATACAACGTATATAATTCCTCATTTAATGCAATAAAATTATGCTGTAAATATTTTATTGTCGAAAATCTATTTGAGTTGTGATGGTTCTAAATTAAATCAACGATGTATTTTTAGCAGAGTTTGTTGTGATAACCTTAATATTTTTAATAAATTAAAACTATTCGAAATTAGTTTACTTTTTTTATTTAAATGTATATTTTGTAGAACTAACTTATATAAAATAATCAATCGCAACATAAAATATGTATACATAAAATTGACATGGATACTTCGTTAACAGTATCGAAATTCCATTGAAAATTTCACTTGTGTTTTACTATTGCATGTCTTAACATGTTTGTGTAATTTGTGGTGTTTTTTTGTTCAAGCTAACAAAAAATGAATTAAAAAACAAGATCACAATCTAAAAACTATAATGAAAATGTAAATGATATTATTACATGGTAGTTTTACAGTATAGAGTAGCATTTTTTTAGAATGAAGGAAATAAATGACATATTCCTTAAGATTTGCTAAATAAAAATCGTTTAATATCCTTCAAATAAGGACCAAAATTATATTTATATTAAAAAACGGGAAAGGAAAGTGGCAAGAAAATATCCCTTTTTAAAGGTATTTTATGCCGGAATTACCATTTGAAGCAGCATTCGCTCGCGCCAATTGAAATAGGCAATAAAGACTGGTAACACCTAAACCAACAGCGCCGCCAAGGGCACATTTCCTTAAACCAGCTAAAATTTATTTTGAATTGTTATTAGAAAAGATATAAAGTGTATTTTATTTATTTGCATACCAGTTGATTTATATAGAAATCCAGTAGCTGTTCCGGCTAAGACGGTATTTAAATCATCATCTTCGCCCCGGGCAAACTGTAAGATGACACCAAAAGATGAATACATCACTGCTAAAACGCCCAAAGTATTAGCTGTGCCGGAACCTTGTTTCATGACATGATTAAGCATTCTAAATGATAAATATTTTATTAAGAATTTGAAAATAAAGAAAAACCGAAGCAACATAAATTAACTTTAAGCGACATTATGAATTATATATTTAGAATAGGAATATTATATTTCGTTCATTTTAATATAGAGTAAAATGTAATTTTTTTTTGGTCAAAAAATATTTTTTTGCAAGCCAAAATAAACTAACGAAAAAATACACAATCACCAAAATAGTTTAAACATGAAAAAAAATCCTTCTAATTAAACAAATCAATACTACTGGGTATTGAGTAACACGGATCACGAGCACATTATTACTATCTAGTTTCCTATCGACATTTATTTTTAAATATCCAAATGGTAATTATTCTTTACAATTTCGAACACGGGTGGTTGCGTTGATTTTAATGTTCCGTGTTTTTTTTTTTTTTTTTTTTTTTTTGATAATCTTCTCAACTTTTAAAAACTCTAGTATAACTTAAAACTTACTGAGTTCGCCATAATTTGCCGGTTTGTTGTAATGCTTTTGTTGTTCTTATACCATTGTAGAAACCAGCTACGCCACCAATACCTGCTCCTATCATTACTGAGGTACCAATCTGTGAAAATGACAACTCGAAGCGTCCTCTTTGTTTTGTGGCACCCTCGGGGAATATAAACTCTGGTTGAGCTTGTTGCAAGAATCGCGGGTCATAGTTCAAATAAGGTGATATTGGGGCACCAAATGTACTGGAAGCTGCTGTACTATTTGAAGATCTAGAAGGTTTGGCATCCTCATCTAATATACAAACATATTTTAAATTTCCATTTGATTTATAATAGTGGCATGATGTAACACAACACATAAGGGAGTTCGATTAAATACTACCCCTGATTACCGTATGCGTATGTCATAAAAGATCACATATACTTACATCCAGTGGATCCAGATAGAGATAAGGGTTTACTCAAATAATCATCACTCATGGTAGAGGGCAGGAAGTGTAGATCTTTTTACGAAATATTGAATTTTTATTTAATAATTCTACAATACGAAATTTGTTAGGGAAAAATCGAACAAACACACACGTGAGCTTTCTTCTTACAATTTTCACACACAGCTTCACTAATAAAAGAAAAATGTCAAAAAGTATACCAATAAACGTCATTCAACACAGAGTCAGTTACGAGTAATTTTTCATCCTTGTGGCATCATCAATCAGTGATTTGATTTATTTTATTTTTTATACAAGGTGAGTGCAAATCGGTAACAAATACAACACATTACAGAAACAACAGGCATTTTGTTTGTTCAAAATAATGTCCTGCTGTCAAAAATACTCGAAAAAGTATTACTTTTGACATAAGCAAATTGTAAACAAAATCAGTCAGCTGAGCTACTGCACTCACCTTGTATAGTTACACCCAGCGTAACCGTCAGAGTAGTGCTGCCAGTATTTTTTTAGAGCTTATCCCCAATTTTTGATTTGTCATCCCCAAAAATTCCCAAACTGATTTCTTTTTATTAAATTTTTTTTTCAAAATTATTTTATTTAAAAAATAATAAAAAAAATAATTTTTATCGATATATACTTATATTAGTATTCAAACTAATTAGTCTTGTAATATAAATCTTGTAAAGAAAAAATTACACATAGTTTAATATATAGAAGTATAAAAAATTATTTACCAGAGTTTAGTATTTCAAAAACTTCAGAATCAAAATATTCTGATTCATCAGCCTTAGAAATTTTGTTGTACATATTGCTTATATTAAAAAGCTTTAGCATTTCAGCAGATGGATTAAATTTCTCAAAACAAATTTAATTATTTTTAAAGTATGTGGTTATTCTGAGAAGTGCTTCCAATAATTCATATTGCATTTTGTTACGTATTTTTGTTTTGGTGTATTCATTATTGAAAAAACGCGTTCAACGCAAGCGCTACCCTTTAAAAATATACTCGTATATGTATATCAAACCTTTTGCCCAATCTTCGCGTTCCCAAGAAGCATTATGATTTTTGTTAATAAAATTAGTATTTGCAGCCGGCTCCGCAAGATGAAATTTTTATCCCAAATCACGAAAAAAAATCCTCAATTTGGGGATAAATCCCCTAAACTGACAACGTTGCGTCAGAGCTACTAAAGTATCAATTTGCAACTTTTTGGACCGTCTTGCCACTTTCGGTGCTACTTTTTTAAAATGTTCTAAGTCTGCTACTATTTGCAAAACTTTGCCCCCTTTTTAAAATACCATTACTAATTTCAAGTTTTCATCAGCTTATGCACGTATTTTTTTCTTTGACAGGTTATTATTTTCTATAAAATCTGTACATAAGCTAAAATTTTTGTAACGAAATATGAAAGTTTTAAGATCATTGCATTTGACTTTGTTTTTATACCCTTCACCCTCATGAGAAGGGATGAGTTTGTCATTCCGTTTGTAATTTCCACAATATAATTTTCAGACCCTATAAAGTATATATATTCTAGATCCTTATAGATAGCGGAGTCGATTAAACCATGTCCGTCAGCCTGGATGTTGAAATTAATTTTTTGAAGTCCCCAGATATCTTCGGGATCCAAAACTTCAATAATTCTGTCAGGCATGCTTTCGAGAAGTTTGCTATTTAAAATCAGCAAAATCCGTCCCCAAATAACGGAGATATGAGCAAAAATCCGAGACAACCTCTGAAAATTTCATCAAAAAAACTAAGTGCTTGTTACAAATAATTTTTTTCATAAACAGATGGCGCTGATCAAACAAAGTGTTTAAGTGTGTTCTTAAACCGTAATATAAGTGTGTAAAAAGACAGTGGTTATTTTTTTTTTAATTGTGTTTGGAAATAAACCACCGTTTTTATTAAAAGGTAAAAACGTAACAATATATGTATGTATGTATATAATATAATTATGCATCCACAACAAAGGTGAAGGGTATATAAGATTCGGCATAGCCGAATATAGCACTCTTACATGTTTGATATTCATATATCCATGGTGAAATTAAATACTAGGTGACAGCATTGCTACAACAATTACAACAAGGCAAGAACAACAGGCATTTTTCTATATGAAAAACTTTCGTCACTGTCAAAAAGTTTTTTTTTTATATAACTTTTTGACATTTTCAAATTCACCATGAATAATCAGCAGGCGCTACGCTGTCACCTAGTATTTAAATTCACCTTGGGTGACAGCTGGCGCTACGCTATCACCTAGTATTTAATTTCACCATGGGTAAAACCAAGGTGAATTTAAATACTAGGTGATAGCGTAGCGCCAGCTGATTATTCATGGTGAATTTGAAAATGCCAAAAAGTTATATAAAAAAAAAACTTTTTGACAGTGACGAAAGATTTTCATATAGAAAAATGCCTGTTGTTCTTGCCTTGTTGTAATTGTTGTAGCAATGCGGTCACCTGGTATTTAATTTCACCATGGTTTTACCCATTTTTCTATATGAAAAACTTTCGTCACTGTCAAAAAGTTTTTTTTTTATATAACTTTTTGGCATTTTCAAATTCACCATGAATAATCAGCTGGCGCTACGCTATCACCTAGTATTTAAATTCACCTTGGGTAAAACCATGGACAAACTAAACAAAACTTTCAAAATGAGTCTTCACAAATCATATTCCTTGTTTCCTCTACAAAACATATTTATTAATAGAATTACATATTTAAAAAAAAATTTAAAAAGAACACTTAAATACAACAAACTTTGAAAATATTGACTATAAAATTTTTTTATAAACATATCAAGGATATAATGAACATTTATATTGGCCATGAAGCGGAAACTAATATACATACATATGTGTACAAAAACTTTCTGAAGCATCTATACTTCAGATAAAATGCAATTTATTAAAATTTTACCAAAAACTGTATAGTGAAGTAATGTCTAGAATTTACATTTATGATAAAACAAAACTTAATGCATTACGATTTTTAGATCCAGCATTTTTAAGGGCCAATGAAGATATTAATTATTTTGGATTTGTTTCAGGGTTCGCTGATACATATAATAACTGACCCAGAAGAGTTTATTAACGAATTCAAGTTATTAGAAAGTAAAATAAATGACAAAACCTGTGAGCATATCTTTACAAATTTAAGTAAGCAGTGCTTATACTAAACGTTTTTTTTTTTCAAAATTAGCACTTATGAAAAATAAGTTGTTAAACCGATTAAAAGTTAGTACCTGTGAAAATATGCTTTCAGCATTAAACTTATTAGATGTTGATTTGGAAGATTGGAATCCAAATGAATATCTTCTCAAAAAATATATTAGCACAATTTCAAACCATTAAAATTGAAAAAATTTATAAAAAATATGTCAAATTTATAAAAATAATAAATAAATGCCATGTATTTATAAAAAATAAAGTAGGCTTGAAGTGTGCTTTTAGAAAAAATTTTCTTAAAGTACATTTGAAGTCTACTTTAATTTTTGAATAAGACTGTAAATATTTAATCGTGTTTAATCATTAACTAATGTTTTTTAAATTGTTGCCGTTTTGTGCCACTTTTTCTTCTGAAATCCCTTTTTTGTGCCACTTTTCGAAATTTCTTAACGGTCACACTGGCACCATGTTTTTATCAGTTCCAAATTTGACGTTTGTTTTTTTGTTCGCTTTCTTTATTATTCTCAGTTTTCTTATTTTGTTCGTTTAGTGTGGTGTTGTTAGGCATAGAGAGTGTATTTTTATAATTAAAATATTAAAAAAATCGTATATAAGCAAATACCAGTGACAAAAATCTTCAAGAACTGCTCAACAATATTTATTTTATAAACTCTTAACAAATTAAACAACAAATACTAAACTGGAACGGACTTAGGAGAAACAAAAACGCACAAAGATAAACGTTTTTAGCATTTCTTAAAAAATTTCTCTTCAAGAAAAAATTAAAACGTTACAAATGTCGGGAGGCGATATAAATATAAAATTATCACGTCTACTACTAATGGCACACAAATTTAATAATTTCTATCTAACTGGTAAGTTTTTGTAGTTTAATGTCTGTTTATTATGTGTTTTTAAAGTCTTATATGTATTTTTTCATATGTTAGCATTAGAAAAGTTTCATGCTATTTTCCTCCATTACTGCATTTTATTGATTTTTAGTTAAATTCTTATAAATGGGTGTGTGCAGCAAATATCAAAATGTTGGTATTGTGTATGCAAGGTCCTGTTAAAGGAAAAAAACGTAATAGAAAAGGAGAATACGAAAAAAGACTGACAAAGGTCACACAGTGTTATAAGAATTTTTAATAATTCAGCCACTAGAAATAAATTGCTAATTATGTATCTAGTTTGTTGTAGTGTCCTAGCACACAGCCGGCTTATATAAATGAGAAATTGCTATTACACCTTCCTCCCTCCATGAATTGTTGGTGTTTATACATATACAACATATGCCATTGTGAATGTAGTCGGAGACGCGAACAGAAATGCTCTCACTTACAGTTACTGTTAATGATATACGAGACATTTAAAAGGAACATTATTGCCTTAGACATGTCCCAATTGAAATTATTATAAATAAAAACTTCTATATTTTATTATGTTATCTTTTACATATTTACTCAGCCATGAAATGCGACTTTTAAGTTTTTTTGCTTCAGACGTCTCTTAGACATTTCACTTTTTAATATTTAAATTGGTATATATGTATGGATATGTACGTAGTATTAGTATGTGATCAATGTCCAATATAAATCTTATCTGTAAAAGTTATGTTTATAAATTTATAAGCCATTTTTTTCCTAATAAATTTTTTTACTTCGTTAAAACACTTTGAACTAGTTATATGTAATATGCAACAATGGAATAATATTTTAAATTCTATAATTTATCTGAATTTGGCTCCCTTTAGGCTCCCTTAACGTAATGAAATTGTCCAAATTAAACGAAAATAATAAAAATTATATTGTTGATGTGAATACAAGGCAATCAAATAAACTTACCTAAAAAGAAAAAAAAATTAATTATGAATTTCGTAAAAAAACAAATGTGTATTTTTATATTCTATTATTTTATATTCATATTTCTTATTATTGTTTATTTGACCTTTTTTATTAAGGTTTTAGTACATAGTTATTTAAGCTTTAGGTCTTTTTATAAATTTTTTTTATTTTATTTCAATATTTCGCTACTCATTGAGCAGCTTCTTCAGGAAAAAATTTTAATTTTATAAATTTTAAAAACCTATTTGTCATAGGAAAAAAGGATATGAAAACTTTTAATATAACAAAATATTAAAACAATTTATAACAAGTAGAAAATATTACTAATTATACAATATTTGTAAGTTGTGTTATTTTTTATGTATTAAATGTCTGTAAATCTGTGCTACATTTTCAGTATCTGCGTTTTATTATTTATTAATACTGCTAATTATTATTATTAATATTGCTAAGAATATAATTAAAAGAATATTAACTATAAGTGACAAGGAATTTTATAAGAAGAACAAGAAAATATAAGGATATAAAAAGACAATAATTTCCCAGTTCAGCTAATTTATAAATTAATAAGACAATATAAGAACAAAAATGAAAATAATACAAGAAACACAATAGAACCGAAAATTTACAAATCAATAACTTATATTCCGGAAATATCAGAACGATTGAGGAGATCAAAAATTTTTGATACTGATAAATATAAAATTGCTTTCAAGTCGTATAACACATTAGACAAATTATTTAGTAAAACAAAAGATAAAATAAGAAAATGGAACATGTCAAATGTTGTATACAACGGAAATGATAAAGAAAATTGTAATAAAGTATATATTGGTAGGTACCACGAAAAAAAAAAAAAAACAGAATTGCTGGACATAAATCAGACCAAATTTATAGAGACAATATTTCTTTATAAAAATCTGCTTTATCTTCTCATTGTAGTAAATTAAATCACTATCCAAACTTTGAAAATAACACTGAAAATAACTACAGGGTGGGCCAACTTGGACTGACTGATTTGAAATGCTTATAACTTTTGCATTTTTAATTTAATACTCAATTGAACATCTCCAGAACATCGCTACGACGTATTCTAAAAGTTGATATGAAGATGTTTCCATATAAAATTCAATTGGCCCAAGAATTATTGCCGAGGGATGCACCACAACGGCTACAATATGCCAATAGAGTTCAAATCATTCAGTCAAACTTGGCCCACCCTGTACAAACGTCGTTATATGTTATACTATGTTTCCACGGTACATGCTTCGCTCTCTATTCATGCTTCACACCCCAATCATGTGCGAAACAACTTGCTTCACCATACAAAATTTTAAGAGCGAATCAAGTAGATTTATATTAAATCTACTTGCGAAGCACGAAAAAATATACTCTTCTCTAATTTTTATCGCAAGTTTATCTGCACTAGCTGTAAAAATTAAATATTATTGTAAACAAAGCAAATTGTTTTCTTGTTGCTGGAAGTAAAGAAAGTAAATACGTACGAATGTATGTTTTTTTTTTAAATAAGCTAACTAATTTCCACTCACTTTTGTTTGTCCATTAAAAAAATATTTTCCACAAATTGTAAATTCTGTTTTTTTTTTTTATTCTGTTTGTTTATTAAAGACAACTGTCAAATCGAATCAAGTTTATTAGTCATGTAAACAGCATGATTCATAAACATGATTCAGAAGGCGAAGCAGGTGATTCAAGTCGTCGTGGAAACATAGTATTATTAAGAGATGTTACAGATAATTAATGTACCTACAACTAAAAGGATCAACTGAAAAATGTAGCACAGATTTACAGACATTTAATATATGAAAAATAACACTTACAATTATTGTATAAATAGTAATATTTTATGTTAAAAGTTTTTATATCCTTTTTTATAACAAATAATTTTTATAAAATTAAATTTTTTTCCTGAAAAAGCTACTCAAAGAGTAGCAAAATGTTGAAATGAAATAAAATTTTTTTATGAAAAAGACATGAAACTTAAATACATAACTACTAAAATTTTATATTCATCATACTTTCATTCTCACATCAATAAGAAAATTTCTAATTATTTATACACTTGCACAACTGTAAAGCCGACGTTCGGTTAAGGGAATAGTCGTAGCAACAGAAGTGCAAATTCAAAATTTTGTAACCAAATTATATGAATGACAACATGGTGTAACTATACAAGGTGAGTGCAGTAGCACATTTGACTGACTTTGTTTACAATTTACTTATGTCAAAAGTAATACTTTTTCAAGTGTTTTTGACAGTAGTACACTTTTTACACAACAAAGTGCCTGTTGTTTCTGTAGTGTGTTGTATTTGTTGTCGATTTGCACTCACCTTGTATTGTTACGCCATGAACGACAATGTATTTTAATAGTATTTAAAGTGGATTCACCCATTTGTTCTTAACAAAATTTTTTTCCGGAGAAAAATTTTTTTACTGAGAGTTTTTTTCAGCACGATTCATCCATTTTATTACAACAATGATTCAAAATCAAAATGGTATTGTAAAGACAAAATAAATTGAAAATTAATTTATGTAAAACATATCTCAGCGCCAAGGTTATACAACGTCTACAAAAATGCAAAAATGAATACATTTTAATCAAGAAAAAAAAACAAAGAGTGCAAAAAGACATCAATTCAAGAATACATCGTATTGGATAAAAATAATTTAATGCATTGTTTATTTGTACATCTGTGTGAAAACAAAATAAATAGGCTATAAACCTAATATCTTTAACTTCATTAATAATATTATATTTAAGTATGTATGACAGTATGTATCCACATGTGTTGGTATAAATATTCCTCAATGACCTTGAGATTATGATAGTATGAGTATATTATATATAATAAAACATAGAATCGGAAAACAAAAACAAACCAGCCGAAGAAAATCTTTTCTATATAGACCGCATAATTAATACACACTGAATCGTTGTCAAACAACATTCCTCATCAGATTGTGGATGTTGTTGTTAGATTTTTATCTTAACTCTTCGTTTCGTATTTGTTGATATGTATTTTAATAAAAACATTTTACATAAGATACATTGATCTTTAGTAAAAGGGTGTGTATATGTTAAGAGCGCTACATAAAGCAAAACAAATTATTTGTAGTAAAATCTCATCACTTCTCATGTTAATAGTATTATGTTGTTAGTAGAATCTGACCAAATCTTGATTTTCTGATTAAGCCAAAAATCGGTCTAATAAATTGAAAATTAGTTCGGGCATAAAGTAAATAAAGTGCCTTAATGCAATTTAGTACAACACAATCCTAATTCGATTTGAAATTCCTTGTTCTGCTCTAATTACAATTTTAGCATGAAATACCACACATTCTTATTTAAAGTGCTTTGCTGTTAAACTTAAACATATAAAATTTGGTTCTAACAAATAAGTTAGGTTAGCTTATATACATAATGTCAAAACTGATAGATAAAGTTTAAATTAATCATTTTCAAGTATATATTACAAAGGTGTTGTACTGTAATAAATAAGTCAGGTATATGTATACATATGTATGTACATAGCATCCGTTTTTACGTAGTCATTTTGATAACAGTGATGCAATATAAAACGTAAAATGTATAACATTGTCGAACGTCAAACATCAACATATAAACATACATATACATACATTAATATGTATCACAAAAAATAAATAAAAACAAAGTTTGATATTTGAAAACAAAAAATCGTAAATATTTAATGTTATCAAAACATTTATTTTTATTTATTAAGTGTATAGGTATATACAGTATGCAATGTTTGTATTCATACACTGAATTATTGATGTCTTATAAAATTTGAAATTGCACATTATTACCTCGAAATGGAAGTTTTTATTTCAGATTTTTTTGTCATATTACTGAATTAGAAAAATCATTGAAGTTAAATGAAATTAAAAAAATAAACATATTAAATTCAGTGCATAATAAAAGTTTGTTTTAATTGAAAAAGTGGTAGTGTTTGAGTGTATACTTTGCATACTATATCCAAATTTTACATACATTATGTACAATACGAGAGTATATACATATGTATGTATGTGCATTCATATAAATTGGTTGTTCAATGCAAGGCCGTCACAACTCAAAATTTAAATGTTTTAAAGTACAATCCTATTTCTGTACTTGTAATATTTTATTTATTTATTTTAATGTTATAAATTAATATGTTACATTTCAATTGTATATAATTAGTTGTAAAGAGTTCAAGATTAATATCTTTTTCTACTTAATTATAATATATTTCGATTATTAAATTTTATATATACATGACAATATTATATACTTGTAATATTAATAACTCAACATTTATGTTAATATTCCATTGTTTTCGGAATTAAAAGTTTTTCCAAACACATAATTTATATTAAATACGTTTAAAGAGTAGTAAAATTGTAATTTTACTCGTATATATATATATATATTTAGGGTTTCAACATTTTACTCGCATAAGTCATGATCGTATATTTGTACAAATTTTTTTGTCTTGATTATCATGAAGATTAATAGTTATGTTTATTAAAAAAAAAGTCGTACACATTTTCAGCAAATATCTTTTAATATTAAAACATCTTTTAAAACATCTGTTAAATTTATCTATATAATTTATTTTATTTATTTGTTCATTTCGTAATATTAAGCATAGATGGCCAGAATATCAATATTACATAGTGTAAATTCCATAATCATTACAAAAAAAAATCATCTTAAACAATTAATAATAATTCAATATAAATTGAAATAAGAATATTAATTATGCACATAAAAGAAAAAACATTTTATGGCTCCCCAGTCGTAATAACATATAAGTAGTAAACTAATGAATAAAAACCCACACAGGTCCCATCAGCAGCAATATATAGGCGAACATAGGTTCAAAATAAATCATCGATAAGTAGAATAAGATAATTCCATAATTGAAACAAAAGGCATTATAAGATTGAAGAAAACTATAGCTATCCATAAATTAGACGTCATCAGTGAGTAGTAGATAAGAATTCCATGATTTTTAAACGAAAAACATTATTGGATTGAGAAAAAAGAACAATCTAGCAATTCTCACAACAAAAGATTCATCATTGAAATTTGGGTATACAAATGGATCGTGAAAAAGTGAAAGATCTGTACAATTGAAGTGGCCTTCTTTGATAATATTATGATATAAAATAATGTTTCGATACTTAATAAAGCCTACAAAAGAACAACCAAGAAAACATTAAACAGAATAGGAAATATGATCTCTACGCTTAACATTTTAAACAAATCGCACTACAGAATTTAAAATACTACTAATCTTTTTTAAACGTGTTGAACCTGTGCCAGAGTAAACCTCAATACCATATAATATCAATGACATCAATAATAAATAAGCCATGTTGTACCTAATATGTGGTGGCAAATACAGTGGACATTTTATTTATAATTTTTGTTTATGTTTCTTGTTTATTTTTAGGATTTCAAAAAGAAGATATACGTCCTTTTCTAGTCGAAGGTCAACAGGTAGGCCTGATTAAATCTGATGTGATTAAACAGCTTAATAGATACCCTGAAGTATTTTGTATACGCGACTGTGAATATACCAAACAGGTACGTAAATGTAATTGCTTTTGAGCAAAAATCCCTAAGAGTAAATTCAATAATTATTTTCGTATTCCATAGGGTATAGTTGAGCTTAATCCAGCATTTCGTGATTATTCAGAACGTACCGAAAAACTTGATAATGTATTAAGAGAATTAAGATCGAAAGGTTTATTTTCCGCCCTGCAAGGATGGAGAGAAGAGGTTGGTGAATTATTCAAGTACTACTTATAAAAGAAATTAAACCTATTATCAATTACTGCAATACATATCTATATTTTCGTATTTTCAGTATTATGAAGTAAAAGCTGAACACAACAGTTTGTTAAAAATGGATCGCTCCGCAACGCCCTTGTTTGGCGTACGAAAATATGGCGTCGACATTAATGGTTATGTTCGACATCCAACACGAGGCCTATGTATTTGGTTACAACAGCGTTCAAATACCAAAGAGACTTGGCCTGGTAAATGGGATAATATGGTCGGTGGCGGCTTATCGGTGGGCTATGGCATTAAGGAGACAGCCGTAAAGGAGGCTGCCGAAGAAGCATCCATACCAAGTGATCTTGTTAAAAATCTCATTTCAGCTGGCTGTGTGTCATTCTTTTTCGAGAGCGAACAGGGCTTATTCCCAAACACTGAATATGTGTTTGATTTAGAACTTCCTTTAGATTTTGTGCCCCACAATGCTGATGGCGAAGTTCAAGCATTTGAATTGTTACCAGCTAAGGAGTGCATCGAACGTATTTTTACGCCCGATTTCAAGACAACCAGTTGTCCAGTGGTTATAGATTTTCTCATTAGACATGGTTTTATAACGGCTGAAAATGGTATGTTTAAAAGAGCTATAACTGAGCAATTTAGAATGATCTTTAATTATTTATTTTTTTTTTTCAGAATTTTGGTTCACCCAAATTATTGAATTGTTACATGTGCCTCTGCAATCATTATATACGTACAAACAGCGTTTGGAAGAATCAAAAAATAAACTGCAAAATCAAGAACTGCAGCCACAAACAGATAAAATTATTAATAACAAAATTATAGAAAATGGCCACACTACCAAACAACCATTAACAGAGGCCAAATAATTAATAAAAAAATTATAATTTGTTTGACTTAAGAAATTAACAACGATTAGCATAATGCAGATTTCTCTTAATATATACAAGACTGCATAAGACATTTTAATTTAATTTTTTAAAACAAAAATAACAAAAATATTAAATGAAAAATATATGCATAAAAAAACAAAATAACAAATACATAGATAAACAGCAGCCTCTATTTAACAAAAGCTAATAGAATCTATTTTACACTCCAGTTCTTAACAACACAAGTTACATATTACGTATTTCAGTTGCTGTGTATAGTTTTATACAATATATTACATACATACATATATTACAATTCGTCATTAAACAAAAAACTATACTCGTATACATACAGTCATTATTATTTAATGGACAAATAAAAATAATTTATCTATCTGCATATATAAATCTATAACAACTCCTACAACTTCATAAATACTTTAAGTCATATTTACATGAAAAAATTATCTTTGTAGTGCCTGTTTCCAATTCATTTAAAAATCAATTTATTCGTATCACCAAATTGAAATACTTTTTACCATTCTAATTAATTGTATATAATTTTATGTTTTTATTAATTTTGGTTCTAAAATTAACTATCTTATATATAAATGTAGATATACTATGTAATTATTTTATAAAATTAATATCAATTTAAATGTTATATTATATAAATATGACTTTTTTCGAAGTTAATTTATTTAACTCTAAAATAATGTTTAGTTTTGCCACGTTTAACAAACACATATACTTTTTGGTATGTTCCAAGACAAATTAAAAAAATAAATTACTGCATTAATTGTTATATTTGCTTAATATTACTGACAAACTTTGTATCTTACTTATATGTGTGTACTACTCAATATTTATAAATAATTATGTGTGTTGTATGTTTTATGTATTATAAAACCAAAGTGCTCAAATTATGTTCAGCTAATATTTGTATTTTATGTTTTTTTATTAAAAATATTTTAAAACTGATAACAAAATCAAATATTAGGAGATGTTTTGCGACTGCATTACAAATACAATATATCAATTTAAATTAGTCAATATATACTCGTAAAAACTATAAAAAAATGTGTTTGAATTTGGGATGAGACAGGAATAGTTAAATACAAATATTTTGTATTGACTATCGCGATTTGATACTTAAATCCCATTTGTTAAAACTATTTGGTTTGGTTGAGCTGTGTACTGTACGGTCGCCTGCTTATCTGTACTAACCTAGGTATATAAAATCTTTGGATATTTCTCACACTTTGCTAATTAGTGCATGTCATGGAAATCCAACATGAAAACGAATGAGAAGTACATTTTAATGCATTTGTTTTAAGATTCTCTTTAGTAGCACAATATCTTTATATTTTATGTGATAAATATTTTTCAATACAGAAATATTACGAAAAAATTGACTTCTAAAAATCATTCGTTTTCATTTCGATTTCCAGCACATGCCTGATTATGTCAGCCATTGTACGAATGTTTTTTTTTTTACTAATTTTACCTGTACAAAAGAAATTGATTCTCAACATTCAACTTCTTACAGCAAATGTTATGACGGTGAATTGATTTTATTTATTTAATAAGTTCAAAATCTTAATCTTAGTTATTTAAAAAAGTTTCTCGAATTTATATTTAATTACATATTTACCAAATGTTAAATCATTAAAAAATTCTCTATTAAAAGGAAATTAAATAATTCTGGTGATTAAAAAGTCTGCCCTGATAGAATTTAATTTAATCTGATCTTCAAGAAAAAAGTCCGTCACGTTAAAGTTTTATTGAGAAATTATAGTCATCAATTAGTTATTTATTAAATTTAAAAGGTAATTAGAAAATTTAATATATAATATGATGAAATTGGTGTAATTCTGATAAATGCGAAACCAGTACCTTTCGACATCACTAGAATAAACTGAAACTTCATAACACTCTATCAACACGAATCGACCTATTAATGTTATAATCGTGTTAAAATTTACGTGTAACCTAAAAACACTAAAATTCATTATTAGAAGAACTTAAAATCGTCGGTCCAACCCCCAAAACAAGAAACTATGTACAACACATCTTAACAATTTTTAAACATCTGCAAAATAAATTTAAAAATAAGTTCTCACGGTGCACTGCTTACAAAATCTAAATGAAAACGAATGAATGAGTTTAACTCAGCTACCCTTAATAATAATTGAAGATGTTTTTCTCTACATAATATACTTTACATAAAATGAAATTTCGTCATCTTAAGTAAAAACTGAAAAGCAGATTATTAACCCTCGTCAACTAGTTAGAATTCTCAAGAATGAAAACAATGAGTGAAGTAGTAAATGATGATGGTTGACAAAATATAAACCTAATCATACTATGTTTATGAACATGTAGTTCACATAATGATTTGTTGTATTATACCTATACACCGGAAATGGAGTGTTTTTATTTTTTTTTCTTTCAACAAAACTCCAATTTTAATCAAAACAAAACTTCTAAGGAATTTTCCTATATTTATGTAGTTGTAACAATTACATAGTGATTATATGTGTTTTATTCTCTCCTGAATAATTAAGCTTACATAACAAAGACAAATCCTTGTACGAAGGTTTTTTAAACATTACTGTTTGAATATCCTTGCTTTTAATTACTTTTTACAACAATCAAAATAAGAGACAGAATAGATTTAGATTTTTTTGCTTGCTTCTTTTATTTTGATACCAAAATTATAACTAAGCACAATTTGAATACATAAAGTTAGGAATGCTTAGGAAGAGTATATCGTATATTTTTAAAAAGGTTATTATGTAAAATAATTTTGTATGTTTAGTATTAAGTAATTATGCCTACGTTTAAATTCTAATTATTTTACAAATAAAATAAACATAGATATCGTCTCTCGTTCTCTCTCGGTTTTATATATTCTAAACATTTCTCGCTTTTAGAACCTGTTTCTGTGGACTTTGTATATTCTCTTTGCCCGGGAACAAAACGGTTTTCTTGGGAGTAGTGCGCGGTGTATGTGTAGAATTCTTGGGTGTACGTGGCGTATTTACACTTGTTACTAATGCTTTGCCACCCGAAGAACGAACAGGTGTGGTGCACGTGCGAACTGCCTTATTAGGTGTCGTTGGTTTTAACAATTCACTGATTTCGTTTGAACTTTCGTTGCGTACACTCTTTTCGGTAGAGTTCAAGAACCAAGTAGCAATTTTATCGCATTCTGATCTCAAATCGGAATCGATTAACAAGCCCTCCATTTTCTCCATGTCGGTACTGTTTTTTTTCGCGGGTGTGGCTACTTTTACTGAACTTTCATCGACCTTTGACTTTAGGGTAATATTTTCAAGCTTTAGCTGCTCGCATTCTTCACGTACCTTGATCAAAGTGGTATCTTTGTTGTCCAGCTCTAACTGAGCGAATTGCAAAACGGTAGCAAATTCGTCTAGAGCTTTCTTCATGTCTTGCATGTAGACTTCACGTGATTCGTCCTTGTTCTTCAGTTCATTGTACATATCCATATATTTGGCAGCATCGCCATCGATGCGCTCCTGGAATGAAGAAGCAATCTTAGTAAATTTAGCCAAAGTTTCTTCTTCGGACGTTAGTATATCATTGAACATGCTTTCTTTAAGAAATACCTCTTTTTGTAGTGTTTCCGATGAAGCTCGGACTGCCTGGAGGCTAGACTCCGATTCTGTTAACTGCATCTTTACAGACTCCAATTCGGCTTGCAAACTGAGATAACTCTGTTCGAGTGCACCTTTAGCCAATTGTAATGACTCCAATTCTGCCTTTAGCTGTTCTACATCAGCGTCAGACTTCTTTAAACGTTCCATAAGAATATTTACTGTAGAACGTGTGTTGTTTAAAGTCAATTGGTAGTTGTATTTTTCTGTAATTGTTTTTGCCATTTCTTGTTTCAGGTCCACAACTTGCTTTTGGAGATTATCGGTGAGTTGAATGTAGTAGTCGATACCGTTACGCAATTGATCTTCGTACTTTTGTATTTTTTCATCACGTTCACGTAACATATCATTGGTACTTTCAAGTAGTATCATCACATCTTGTTTCTCTAACTCTATTTTGATAATCTCGTTCTCAGCCATTTGTTGTCGTTTATCCAATTCGCTGCGCCAATATGCTTTCTCACGCTCCAGAGCATTTTCAAGATCTGACTCAATCTTTTGAATCTTCTGTTCGGCTTGAACTTCAGCAAAGCGAATCTTCTCCTCGGCAGTGTTCATCAGACGTTGCTTTTCTACATATTGAGCTTTATCTCGAAACAGCTGACGTATGGTATCGCAGTGGCCATCAATTTCGCAGTTTTTATCTAGAAGTTCATCTTGCAACGATTTGATAAAGTCACACTTACTAGCCAAATCGTTCTTTAAAGTGTTGCGCTCGTTTTTCAGACACTCCATTTTATTTTGTGTGAATTTTGTTTCTTGAGTGTATGACAAAGCATCCTGCTCGATCTGCTTTTTGAGTTTATTAACATCACCAATCAAAGACTCATTCATATTCTTTAAGTTTTCAATGAGCTGAAAGTTTTGTTGGACTTTTTCAGTGTCTGAAGCTAAATGTTCGCGAGCCTCTTTAACCTCTTGATCAAGTTTAGAAATTTGAGACTGCATTAACTCGTGCTTTTCCAATTGTTTCTTGTTGGTTGTTTCTAGTTGAGCAATACATTCTATAAGTCTGGCATTATCGACAGTTAACTGATCATTCATGTCCTTTACGGCCTTGTTCTCAGTGGTCAGCTCTTGAATCATAGATTCAGTTTTGAGTTGCATACATGAGTTTTCCTTACGCAATTTATTCTCTGTTTCTTTAAGTTGATCTACATGACGCTTCAGTACATCAATCTGGCTGATATAGTTATTCATCAACTCGTTTTTGTGACGAATTTCTTCATGCAATGCTTCTTTTCCTTTCAAACGGCTGGTAGATTTAGTCAATTCTTTAACGGGGGTGGTTCTTTTCGAAGGAAATGGAGTAGAACTGGCCGTTGATGAGCCCGCATTGTTGTTGATGCCAAGAGCAGCTGTCCACACTTCAGTATTCTGACGAAAACGCAAACGATGTGGCAATGAGGGTGTACGGAAAAGTCTCAAGCCTTTTGACTTTTTATCCTTTTCCTCTTTTAGTCCACCTTCTTTGGGTATGGCGAACTCTTTGGCGTCCTTCGAACTAGAAGCAAAACGGACGGCATCTTTAAAGAATTTTTCAATTTGGTCTTTGCGCTCTGGGTGTGCAGAAGATGTCGATGAAGTGGCAGCAGCTGTTGGAGTCCCAGTATTATCGGCACAGACCCCATGACGGGCAGGTGAACCACAAGAAGCTACATCAATATCATTAAAACGCTTAAGTTTTGCTTTGGAGAACGACATATTTGAAATTTTGATTTTTTAATTAAACAAATTAAATTATTATTTGTTGTACGATTTTCTTTCTATTACTTCTCGTTAAATTATTTAGTTTAGTTTTGTGTAATTTTAATAATTTTTCCTTTTCACGTTTATAACAATTTTCGGGATAACAAACAGAGGATAAATTAAAAAATTCCTTTCAAAAGTTAATAACAATTTTATAAACAAAAACAAAACAATATTTTTTTTAAATTTAACAATTTTTCACAACTACTTAATATAGAAAGGATACTTTCTTCTTTTAACGGAAAAGTTCCTACACGATTCACTGTCAAAACCTAACTGATCAATTGGGTACTTTCGTTAAAGGTAACTCAAATCTTTGTTACGCCACACTATACCTATACATGAATAAATCACCCTTAACTATAGAAAATACCAGTGCTACTACGCCATTCTACCAACAATTTCATAAATAAATAAATACAAAAACGTAGCGAATTAGCTGTTAGTGTGTGCAGCTGATGGTGGTGGATTTATAGCAGTGAGAGTTACGTCGAGAAAAACAAGTCTATCTTAGGAGTAAGTAAAAAAAAATTAACAAAAGAAAGAAAGAAAAAGAACGAAGTAAACGAATATGTATAGATATAAGTATGTATGTGTCTATATCTTAAGGTATGTATGTACTCGCATGTAATTGTATGTATAGACGTTTATTATATTTAGGTAAAGAAGCCTTTGTAGATTTGAAATAATTGCGCTTAAATTTTACATTGAATGGAACGTGCTTGTGTTCGTCGTAAGGAACGCGTACATGAACCGTAAATCCTATGCACACCTGGTGTATTTATATGTACATATGTATATAAAAACAACTTCTTTTATTTTGAAAAATATCTTTTAAAGAGTACAAAAAAATTAAAAACAAAATTGTAAGAAAAGTATAAAGAAGCCGTTATGAAGAGACCTGGAAAAATATTTTTATTTTTGGAAGCTACGAATAATATGGGAAATAATTAATGTTTACGGAAAATCGTACATACATACATACATTCGCAGTAAATCTAATACACGTGTAGGATGAATATTAACATAAGCACATTGATCCTTACAGTTTTAGTGGATTTGTTTCTAGAAAACCAAAAGTGTATTACTATTATAATTAGTTATTAGTTTAAATTATTAATATGGCTTCTTTAGCCAGGATGATCATCAGAGCTTTCTGAAACTCTCCGGAGACCTAGAATACAATTAATTATCTAATATACATATGTACATATTGTTTGAAATTCAATAATTTGCAGTGTAAAATTCCCGAAATCTTTTCTTTTTTAACTTAAAATTTAAAAATGGTATCTGTTGATGTTTATCATATTTAAATTTAAAAAATCTGAGAGGCTTCCAAATTGGGGTTTATTGAAATAATAAAATGTAAATACCCTTCACCTTCATGAGAAGCATGTACATACATATACATATATAAGTTTGTCATTCCGTTTGTAATTTCCACAATATAATTTTCCAACCCTATAAAGTATATATATTCTGGATCCTTATAGATAGCGGAGTCTATTAAGCCATGTCCATCTGTCTGTGTGTTGAAATCAATTTTCTGAAGTCCCCAGTCTTCAATAATTCTCTCAGACATGCTTCCGAGAAGTTTGCTATTTAAAATCAGCAAAATCCGTCCATAAATAACGGAGATATGAGAAAAAATCCGAGACAACCTCTGAAAATTTCATCAAAAAAACTAAGTGTATTAATATTGTTAAGAATAATTTCATCAACTGATGACGTTGATCACACAAAGTGTATTAATATTGTTACGAACAAACTCATCAACAGATGGCGTTGATCACAAAAAATGTATTAATATTGTTACGATCAAATTCATCAACAGATGTTTATCGACATAATTATGCATAATATAATTATGCATCCACAACAAAGATGAAGGGTATATAAAATTCGGCATAGCCGAATATAGCACTCTTACTTGTTTTCAATATATTTTGTCAGAATTCTCTTAAAGGTTAATGGCATACAAAATATATCAGCCGGATCTTTACCCGCATTTAATTTCTCACACATTTAAAATGCGCAATTGTTTTTATTATGTACATATTTTGTACAAACATATAAATAAATACAATGCACATTTTATGATTTTCAAATGTAACGTCCAAATGAAAAATCCACGCACAAATACATAGGACCTGGAGTTACACATGCGTATAGAAATATTGTTGCAAATCAGGAATGCAAAATTGTGTCATTTAAAAATTAGTGGTTTCCTTTTTAGCTTATCATTAGTATTTAAAAAGATAAATAATTTCAAAGAAATGAGACATGCAAATTTAATGATCAATAAAGTCATAATTTAACGTTTACATAAATATGTGAAACTATTTTTATCATTATTCAAAATCTCTTTTTGAATTGTTTTAATTAAACACTATGACCAATATCACACATAATATTGTAAAATATTTGAAGATATGTATTTAATATTATTTAGATTCTCCAAACCTATTTAATTTTTAACATCAATCGGGAAGGATTTCCCAACATTTGGATCTGTTCCAAATAAACACACACATTGCTGTTTCATTTCAAATACATACTTATGTACATATTTATTTATTTACCCGCAATTCTTACTTCATTCATACTCACTAGGATTTAACCAAACATACATTCATATGTACATACATTGTGTCTTAAATTAGAAAATGTCGTACACACTGCGAATAAATCACAACCTCAAAGGGAGGTTTCTTCTTTCTTTACTTTACTATTTAATTGTATCAATATCTTAAGATATGAGGTATTCGTCGTCTGTCTTAGGTATAGTTGTTTTTTATTTTCGTATGCGTTTTTTGAAAAGACAATTGGTTTTACTTTTTGAACAGCTAGCTATAATTTCTCTATGATTTGTATAGCTGCAATGGTGGTACCAATGTGTATTTTTCTTTAGAAAATTTATTTACCTTTTTGCACACCTTGACGTTTATATCTTTTTTTGTACCGTAGGTATAATGTCGAGCATAACTTTGTTTTTATAATAAAACTTATATTCTATTGTACGTTCAATACAAAATTATCATATTATCATGTATCAATGAAATTGGAGTAAAAATATATTCACTCCGTGACACACATGTATCTGGCCAGATATTTTACGAATTTAACTGTGATTTAAATATATTTCTAATTTAGCTAGGGGTTTGAGTCTCCAGGTACCCTCTACAAATATTGTTAGGTATCGTTTTATGAAAAAAAAAAATAAAAAAAAACAACAAACAACATTTATGTGGATATTTTCATCTATACATCGTATACGTAGCGCATGTATCTGGCCAGATACACACATTTCATATGAAGAGTACTGTACTTTATTGGTATATTTTATTCCAACAAAAGTTGTATACCTAACGAAATGAGAAAGGATCGTTCTCGTCCTGTTTTGTCATCGTTATTTGGATTCCATGAAAATTTGGTATCAATTTGCAGGTACGTGCCAAAAAAAAATAAATGTGTGAACCTTCTTTCGACCGTTCATTATACGAAACATTGTGAAGGGGAAGCAATGAAACCCGAAGCAATTTTATTTTACAATGAAAATAAAGCTGGCGTAGATTGTATGGACCAAATGGTTACACATTTTACTACAAAGCGGTCAACAAGACGATGGACTTTAGCGTTTTTCTGCAACATGTTGGACACCATGGCACTGGCTGCATTTTGTATTTGCAAGGAAGTTGATAGTCTCAAACAAAATAATGCTAGAAGAAAATTTCTCACTACGTTAGCTGATTCATTGGTTCTTCTATGAAACAGTTCAACACTCGTTCGGCCATGGAATCGTATTTTGGAAGACCACTAAATGTAAGTTTGATTGATATAACATTTGCCCTTCATTACATCTCATTTTCCTCGTTGTTCTTTTTCATTTCAGTTTTCAGCATCCCATTATTTTTTCTCAGCAAAATTTGTCATTGGATAGAAACAACATTTTCAAGTTTACGTTCGGAATGGTTTAGTGGTAGTTATTATTCCGGTCGATTTTGTTTTAGCTTTTTCAGATTTAGGTTGCGTTTGTCAAGTTTTTCATAAAAAATTTAGAAGAACAATAACTTTCAAACAAATACCAATTCTTTTGAACTCTAAAAGTGGTTTCAATCCAAACTTCGTTTTACTTTTTTTACTGAAGAAGTAAAATACGATATATGTATACGATATATGTACATATTCATACATATATTCGATCTTTGTAAAAGTTTATGTATTTGACAAATTACTGACCGATTTTTTACCTAATTCGAAAATTAATATTATTCTGTCGAACTCTAAAAATAATTAATTACTAACATTTCAAGTTTTAAAAAATAAATAAAATTGGTTAAATGTAAATTTACACAACAAGTGTGTTCAAAATATCGTATGACTTTATTGTTTTATATTTATATTTTAAGTTCCCATTTTATTAAATAATGTAAAATAATGCTTAATATCCATCTTATCTTGTTTTAAGTGTTTTTAAACTTCAGTTGGAACAATTTGCATATTTTCAATACCAAACATTTCTGATCAACAGAAAATTTTATTTCTCTATGACCATCATGCCTTCAACAGACAGACGAATGGACACAGCTAAATCGTTTAAGATTTTTTGTATATTATCAATATTTCGATATTTTACACACAACGAAAAATCAAAAATTTAAACAATTTATAGAACGACAAATTGTTTTTAATTAAATAAAATGTATGGAAACGTAGAAAAAAGTTAAGTTTTAAAATATATTTCAATACAATTTTTTTAAAAACTAACAAATTGACATACGTGGATGTAAGTAAAGTGATCGGCTATGTCAAAACTTTTGTTATCATTTACCCTAGTAAAAATCAATTTTTGTGTGAAAAAAAGTTATTGGAAAGAAATTATTTTTGTTAAAAACAATTGTTATTTTTTAGAAGACGCAATTTAATTGTAAAAACAAGTAAACAAGTATACAAGTATAGTCGGTCAAGCCCGACCATATAATTCCCTACACCCCGTATATGTATAAAACAATTTTCAGAAATCGGCGCTCTATGGGAGATATGACCTATTATGGACCGATCATTCAAAAATTTAGTGGCATGACTTCTGTGAATATAAATATTATGTGTGTTAAATTTTATTTCGATATAAATACTTTTAAAAGATTTATGGAGGTTAAAGTGTATTACGGAGAGGATCTGATATGGGAGTTTCGACTGATTATGGACCGACCATTATAAAATTAGGTGTCATCATTTCTGTATATATGAAACTTATTTGTGTTGAATTTTATTTAGATACAAACATTTTTAAGAAATTTATGCTCTTTAAAGTGATTTTTGAAAGTGGGCCTTATATGGGAGCTATGACTACTTATGGACCGATCATCATAAAATTGTACCATATTATTTTCTGGGCGTCAAACATCAGCACAAATGGTGTAGGGTATAAAAATTAAGTCCGCTGGATCCGTGAGGCTTTTGAAAACAACATCAAATTTACTATCATCTTCTATAAAGATTGCGTGACAAATTAAAATCGTAGAAAATACAAAGGGAACCTAAATTTACTCTACCCCTTACTTACAACTAGTAAAGTAGTAAAGAAACAAACAAAAGCAACTTATAAAGAACGTTTAGAATATTATTGTACATATTTATTAAAATCAGACTCAATATGGACCGATATTCTCAAAATCTAGCAGTTTGATTTTGGCTGTATCTAAATGATGCGTGTATAATTTTGGACCGGTACCATTATTTACAAGAGATTTATCAGTATGAAGTGATTTTCGGAAGAGGGCTTTATATGAGGAATACGGTCAAATATGTGGACCAAAATTCACAAAATTTTGTGGAATGATTTTTGTGTATATGTAAATGATCTGTACAAAGTTTTGAGTTGGTACCAAAATTTATAAGATACAAATAAAGATAAATGGCTTTTTTTAATTTGATATATGGGAGCTATGACCAATTATGGACCCACCTACATAAAATTTAGTACAACCACTTATTTACCTATAATGATTATTTATGTCAAGTTTTAACCTTTTATCATTATTTATACCATTTAATTGAATTTTGGTCAAACATGGACCGAACTAAAAAAAAATCGTTTTGCGATTTCTTTTTGCATGAAACTTATTTTTGCTGAATTTAGTTAATATGTATTACAATTTTATAGGCATTTTATTTATCAAAAAGCCATATTTCGGGAAGATATATTGTATGGAGCTATGAGAAATCATGGACCGATTTTTACTATTTTCCCCACACTTTTTTCTTTTATCATAAAAATAACGTATACAAATTTCATGGTATTTCTGCAATAAATTTCAAAATATGTATTGCAATAAAATGAACAAAAAATATAAAATTTTTATGGAGGTTGTCTCACATTTTGGTCCAAAACTCTTGTTCTACTATACCGATTTTGCTGATTTTCATTACCAAACTGCTTAGAGTGTTGAGTGTTTTACACATACAGACGGACATGGCTCAATCGCCTTAGAACTTCGTAAGGACCAAGAATGTATGTACATATGTATATATGTATGTACTTTGTTGGGTCTCAGATGAATATTTTTTCTCAGTGTTACAAAGAACGTTTGGAATTGACTTAGACTCCAGTTTGTCAGAAACTTTTGACAACATTGCAACAGAAGGCAGCGTGGCCGAGCGGTCTAAGGCGCTGGTTTTAGGCACCAGTCCGAAAGGGCGTGGGTTCGAATCCCACCGCTGTCACGACTTTTTTAATTTTTTTTTCATTTTCTAACAGTAAAAAAATAAATAAAAAAAATAGTGTATTTCAAAATCGAACATTTTCAAGCACCGACTCGAATGGCAGCATAACTTAAGGATGCCATCAAATATTTGAGTTAACCTGTAGCCAAAAAATCAAACAAGGTGATCCAAGTAATATTATGCTTGTTACCAGTGTTGTCAATTCCGAATAGCAAATATGAGTTTTTTTACTATTAAGCCTAGTTCAAAATTTCAAGTGGAATGCTGTTAAAAAAAATCACATGAAATTTTCATGAAAAGATGTTGCAGAAGTAGTTCATTTTGTGAAAAACATATGAAATGTATCTGGCAATATTATTTTTTCACAGCGAAATAATTAAAGTGGCAATTGTTTCACGTGGTTTTTCAATAACAGTTGACTGTCATCCAAAAGCTCTTTTGTCGCAACAATATCTATTACTTGTTGTGCTGCTGCACAAGCGGCCAGTAATATTTGTTTATTCATTTTTATTTAACGATTTCGATTCAACACAGATTTTTAATTTTAACTTTTATTTATTTTCGATATAAATTCACAAAAAAGCAAAACATGTATTTTGTTTACAAAAAGTACATTAGCTACACGTCAAAATTTCCGTATGAAATAATTAATGTTGCTCAACATTTTTCCCAAATTTGAACAGAGTACTTTTTTAAAAAGTTAACGCATGCGAGTGCTGTGTACGTATTATATACGAAAACTTATTCGAAAAACTCGAATAGCTCTGCAAGTGAAAAAATGTGAGTGTATTAGTAAAAAATGTGAATGTATTGAGTTTTTCGAACTGTTACTTGCATGTGTAAACCCCGGGTAAAAAAGAAATTAATTACATCTGGTATAAAAAAAAATTGTTTAGTTTATTTTTGTTAATATTTTTTATAAAACCACTGAATGAACTATTGAAGACTGTTATTAATATTATATTTTTATGTGAAATTTTTCAATAAACTTTTATTAAATAAAAAAGAAAATCTAAATTTGGTGCGATTTTTTTCAAATGGCGCGTTTTTTTTCTCCATGTTGGTGCGTTTTAAAATTTCAAAGTTAACAACGCTGCTATTTAGATGTTTTTTATCGATTCAGTTCAAGGCATATGGATTATAAGGTAGTGTTAAGATTACAACAAACACAATAAATAAACAAATTTTGACAATTAGAAACTTGTAAACATAAACGACGTTTGACATAAGAAAACTACCAAAAAAAAAAATCAGCTATGTCTTCAACACTACCTTATAATCCATATGCCTTGATTCAGTTTGTTTTGTTGTGTTTTTTTATATTTCTATACGTGGTAAATAAATACCAAATGGTAAAAGCGCCTGGCTGATAAAAATAACAAATGAAACAAACTAGTTTGCAAAAACAATTATAAAAAGTTAATGGGAATGGCAAATATTTATTTAAATAGTTTACACAATTTATAAAACGCATAAAAAAAAGGTAAATTGTAAAAAAAAACTTAAAGGCACATATAAAAAAAATTAGTTTTCCTATCAGAATAATTTAGCAGAGCTCTGTTAAAGCTCTGATAAATAGTGTTGCCATTTTAATACTAGATTTAGCATTTTGTTTCTCGAAAATGCATTGCACTTTTTAAAAATATTTATTGCTTTTTAGCATAATTTGCTTGATAAAAAACAAATTTTTTCTCAAACAAATCTTTGCTTTTTTACTTCAAAAAATACTTTTGGAGAAATAAAAAATAACTTTTCTTAATATTTCAACTAAATTTCTTTTGGTGTGGTAAGTAAATGAACACGGAAATTTTTTAATTATATATGAAATGTTATCTATTAAAACAAGTCAACAATTATGAACAAAATTAGAAAAAACTATAATTTATATTTGTTTTGAAATATTTGAAATAAAAATTGTATTGTTACATTGAAAAAATTTAGCACTTATATTTTCTTCTGTAGAACATTTTAGCTCATAGTTTTTCAAGTTTTAGCATATTTTGAAATTCATTTTCTGGCAACACTGCTGATAACAATTTTATACTAAGAAAAAAAAGATAAACAAACCAAAATAAAGTTATTTTATAATTGATATAATAAGGCAATTATAGTGAAAGAAAAAAACTATTAGTAAGATAAAATATAAGAAACAAAATGCTTGATAAGAAAAATATTATTAGAGTTAAATGTTTGAGCAATATCATGTTAATATGTACATATGTATGTATATGTAAATAGGTACATATGTATAGGTATAAAAGACGTTTTTAATGGATTCTGTCAGCCTATTTAAAAAGCACCCCTCTATAGAAAAATAAACGGATTTTCCCGAATTTATTTAATTTTTATTGCAGTTGTTACTTTCAAGTAAAAAATATTTGTTTTGAAATAAATACTTTTTATTTTTAAAGCTTTTACCATGAATTGCTTGAAAAAAAATATTGATCCAGATATTGTATAAATATGGTGGTGTATAGATAACAGTGATGGAAAAATGAAAAATTGAAATGGAACATTTTGGTACTTTTTAGGAAACATATTTTTATTAAAAAATAAAATTAATTCAGTTTAATAAAAAACTATTATAACAACAAACCAAATATTAATTAATTTTTATGTAAAAATATATGTTTCAAAAATTTTTATTTGTTGTGGGTTAAGATAATAAACATGTGAGCATGCCTGCATTTTGTTAGTGTTAATGCCATATCATTAATAGATCTTTCACCAATATGTTTGAAGTTTTCAAACTCATATGATACACAAATAATCTCAAACAAGAAATGAGAATTACAAAAATGTACGAAACATAAGAAATTTAAAAAATTTTTTTAAAATAGTACCACAAACAACTTTAATTCTTTATGCATCTGTTTACTTTTGTAGATTAGCTGATCCCACATGAAATAAATAACATGAATAACGAATTTGGGCCTTCCTTATGTTCTTGTTTTAAAGCCAATGTTGTCAATGATTATAAAAATAGTAACGCTGGATTTCTAAACGGAATAAAGCAAAACAAACAAAGAGTACTAAATGTGATGTGGGGGTACTGTGGTATTTTTGTTGTGAAAAAGTACTGAAAATAGTACAATAGTATTGAATTTTCCATCACTGATAGATAATATATCACACTACTAAATTATATTAAGACGGCCCCACAGCTTTACTGTCGTAATTTCTTAAAAATATTGCTATTTTTATAATATTTTGCACAAACTATATTAATAATCCAGATTAATAATATTTTTCTACTGGGAAACTTACGATTATAATAATAATCGTATGATTGTTTTTGGAATGCAGACTTCCATAAACAGAATTTTATATACAGTGGCTCCATCGCATAATCGGACAAGTGTTTGTATGATATTTACGTTCTCTGAACTAAAACAAATCGTAATAACTTTTATTTATTTTTTGTTTTTATTTGCACTCTACACTCTAATCTTTCCAAATATGTATAAAAAAAAAATATCAATATTCTCGATGATAACTGTAAATTTACATAGAAAAACAAAATTAACTCAATTTTTTGCGCTCAACGCATAATCGGACAAAGTAAAACATCAATAATAAAAATGACAAAAGAGAACAATTAATACTTTGTGGCATATCCTTTGTTCTCAAGAACGGCATGTAAACGTTTTGGAATGGATTTTACCAAATTGGAGCATACCTCAGGTTCTATGGAGTTCCACGCTTCCATTAACGCCGCCTTAAGCTGACTCAAAGTGTTAAATTGTTGTTGGTATACGCTTCTAGCTAATTTTTCCCAAAGATGTTGAGATCTGGGCTCTGTGCAGGAGTTTCTATAAGTTTGGGGCAGTTATGGATCAACCAAAGCTTTGCCACACCCGAAGTGTGCTTGGGATCATTGTCCTGGTAAAAAGCAAAATCATTCGCAATGCCTATTTTTTCTCGGCACTTTGCTTTACATTTTCCTTCAAAATGTTGAGGTAGCCAAATTTGTCCATTTTACTATCAATAAAATGCAAATTGCCCACCCCAGCACTCGACATGCAGCCCCAAACCATAACAGAGCCTCCTCCATGCTTAACAGTAGCTTTTGTATTTTGAGCATTAAATTCAGCATTTGGTTTACGCCACACAAACATCTTGCCATCTGAACCATGCAAATTGAATTTGCTCTCGTCAGTGAACAGAACCTTGTAACGAATAAAAACTATCAGCAAAAATGTATTTTAAGATATCTTTACACCAAATTACCTTATTCCAAAAATCTTCTGTTTTAAGTAAATACTCTTTAGCAAATTTTATTCTCTTGTTTTTATTCTTAGGGCTAATAAATGGCTTTTTCTGGCAACTCTACCATGGTAGTTATATTTGTGCAATGTATTACGAATAGTATTTAAGCAAACATCTTTTCCACTACTGTTTTTTAAAGATATTTTTAGTTCTTTTGCAGTTGTAAACGGATCTTGTTTGATTTCCTTCAACAAAGAACGCTCTTCACGATCAGTTAATATTTTGCCCTGACCTTCTCTACTTTTATTAGCTATCCTAAACTCATCACGGAATCTCTTAATAACGTCGTGGACAGTAGACTTGCTTCTTCCAACTAATTCAGCAATTTCTCTCACTGTTTTACCTTCAAGATTCAATTTCACTATTGTCTTATTTCGACAGTAGATTGCTTTCCCTTAGGGGCCATTTCTAATAGATTTTTACCTATTGTTAGAACTAGAAATGTCTGCCAATAAATGCAAGTTATGACTAAATGTGACAAAAAAAGTTTTGAAGTGCATATTTGTAAAGTAACGGTATTTTTATTATTGATGTTTTATTTTGTCCGATTATGCGTTGAGCGCAAAAAATTTAGTTAATTTTGTTTTTCTATGTAAATTTACAGTTATCATCGAGAATATTGATATTTTTTTTTTTGGAAAGATTAGAGTGTAGAGTGCAAATAAAAACAAAAAATAAATAAAAATTATTACGATTTGTTTTAGTTCAGAGAACGTAAATATTATACAAACACTTGTCCGATTATGCGATGGAGCCACTGTATGTACCTACTTAAATACTATAGGTATCGAGAATTGCCTGTTAATTAAGAAACAGTATTCGTAATTATTTATTCAGGGACATCAAGATTTTATACTAAAAACTTCTTTATTCTTTACATAGCCTGATTAAAAATAAACAATCAATAAATAAATATAAAGCTACGGTCACACTTGGCAAATATTTACTCAAAAAGCGTAACCACTTATTTTAGCACAAATTTGTTTGACGTTGTTTACTCTTACAAGAGTTTTGCAAGATCAAACAGCATTAAATAAAATAAAACTAAATACATAATTGTTGTGTCATGTCCGAAATAAACGAAGTTTTTTAAATAAATAAAATATATATATATATGTATGTAATTCAAATATATTTTATTTAGAGGTTACGTCTTTTTCGGCAAATATTTACTAAGTGTGACCGTACCTTAAATCTATCTCCCCTAAACAGACCTAGCCAATTGCATTAATTTTTAAGTGAATATAGTAAAACAAAAATAACACAAAAAAAAGAAACAAAAAAGAAAAAACTTCATTGTGGTGTATGTAGGTTTTACACAAGTTGGTATAACTAGACCTGTTTATATTTGAATTGTTTACTTGCTTCTGCTACTCGCTTACAAAGAGGCCCAAAAGCAAAACAAGCAATTTGTATACGAATCAGTTTGTGTCCGCTTCTCAAAGCGAACGGTTGTTATACCCTGTGCGGTCTGAAACATCTCCAAATTTTCAAATAGAGTACTAAATTTTAATAATTAATATACAAAACTATTCTTACTTAATTTTCAATTGATTAGAAATGACTGATTACGCTGAATTGCACAAACGTTTGACGCAAGTTGGCCAGGAGCATTTGCTCAAATTCTGGGATGATCTAGCGACCACAGAACGTGCACAGCTGGAGCGTGATATAGCTGAACTAAATTTAAATGAATTAAAGTTGTATTTTGATCGTGCCACAACATCGTTAACGCAAAATGGTTTAAAATTAGATGATCGTTTGCAACCCATACCCGAATCTAAGGTTATAAGTATTGCCCGATCTTCGGAAGAAACATTGAGTGGTTATCGTGAAGAAGGTTTAAAACAAATTTCTTTGGGACAAGTAGCCGTTTTACTTATGGCAGGTGGACAAGGTAAGTACATTTCTTTAAATTACATTAAATGTTTTCCTTCTTAAATTGTAAGTTCATTAAACTTTACAGCTATAAAATATGTACATATGTACTTGTATGTATATACATATGTAATGAGTTTTTTTTTTTTCATTATGTAGGTGTGTAATGACTTAAATATCAAAATTTTTTTCCAAACCATATTCTGAGTGGTTTTTATTACTTTCAAATCATGTATTCAAATGATTTTGTTAGATTAGTTTTACTTTCAAGTCACGCCTCAATTGAGTAGCCATTCCTTGGTTAACGGTAGCTAATTATTTAAAAAATCTTTGTCTTGTTTGCAACATAGACAATTCTTATCTTCTCTTAGTCCCATTCTAATAGCCTTGAACCTATTGGTGCATTATATTATAATAGTGTTAAGCAATTACAAATTGTATGTATAAAGTAAATTGATTACTATATTATTACATTTTCTGTCTATGTGGCTGTATATTCCTTTGTTTACTTTTTTTTCATTTCTTTTAGTTTTCATAATTATCTTGCTCACAAGAATGCCAACAGCTTATGACAACCATTATTAAAAAACTCAGTCAAGAGTTTTCATACATTATTAAATTGTTTTAACTTCATATTTATTTAGCTCGTGCGAATATACTGAACGAATATGGTAATATTGGCCAAACTGAATTAGATCTGACTTTAAAAACTTTATAAAGACAAATAATAACAATGTATAAAGAAATTATCAGAAACAAAATAATTAATTTACCAATTTTTCCATTAAAAGATAGATATAATGATAATGATAGGTATTTTTGTTACTTCTTCTGTTAAAACAAGTTTTAAAGGTCAAATGAAACTGAGACTATACATACAATTTATTATTTAAAAACCTGACTGATATTTAAAACTTACCAAACTATTAACTTGCTGGTTTGGAAACGTGTTCTCTCATACATACATACATAAAGTAAATTTTTAGCTATTTACGTCAATATATACATACATAATTATAGATTTATAATCATCAATTTACATATATATTTTTAGGAACCAGATTGGGATTTGCTAATCCCAAAGGCATGTATGACGTTGGTTTACAATCCCATAAAACTCTGTTTCGCCTACAAGCTGAACGTATATTGAAATTGGAAGAATTGGCCTTTGACGCAACTGGCAAACGGGGTGTTATAACATGGTACATTATGACGTCAGAACACACTATACAACCAACTTATGACTATTTTGTGGCCAATAACTACTTTGGATTGAATAAGGAAAATGTTGTACTATTTAAACAAGGTTCATTGCCCTGTTTCGAATACGATGGTAAAATTATATTGGATCAAAAGCATCGCATTGCTAGAGCGCCAGATGGCAATGGAGGAATTTACCGGGCCATGAAACAACAAGGCGTATTGGACGACTTGACCAAAAGAGGAGTCTTATATTTACACACACATAGTGTAGACAATATACTGATTAAAGTAGCCGATCCAATATTCATTGGTTATTGTGTTAAAGAAAATGCTGACTGTGCCGCCAAAGTGGTGGAAAAATCTTCGCCAATCGAAGCTGTAGGTGTGGTAGCAATTGTGGATGGTAAATATCAAGTTGTAGAGTACAGTGAGATATCTGCCAAAACTGCAGAAATGCGCAATTCCGATGGTCGTCTCACTTTTAATGCTGGCAATATATGCAACCACTTTTTCTCGACCGCGTTTTTACAAAAAATCGCCAGTACTTATGAGCAGGAACTAAAATTGCATGTTGCCAAAAAAAAGATACCATTTGTAGACAATTCCGGCAAGCGTATTACTCCAGATAAGCCAAATGGCATTAAAATCGAAAAATTCGTATTCGACGTCTTTGAATTTACACAAAAGTTTGTAGCCATGGAAGTGGCCAGAGATGAGGAGTTTAGTGCCTTGAAAAATGCTGACTCGGCGGGCAAAGATTGTCCTTTAACGGCCAAGGCTGATCTTTATCGTTTGCATAAAAAATACATTGAGACAGCTGGTGGTCTTGTTCATGGCGAGGAATGTGAAATATCTCCATTTGTTAGTTATGCCGGTGAAAATTTGACTCCTTTGGTAGAAGGCAAATCGTTTACTACCCCTTTATATTTACGTAGTAATCGTGACAATGAAAATGGTCATTTGTAAAATACACACAGAAATTTATAAAACATTTACATGCCGTGTGTTTTTTAAAAGAAGCAATTTTTTATCATAAGTTACTTAAAATTCCATAAACTTAAAAGAAAATGTATTGTTTTGTTATTTCGTTATACAAACAAGCAAAAAAAAAAATATGTTTAAAAAACTAAACTTAACGAATTGTGCAATTTTTGATTATTTTATTTGTTTGCGTTTATTAAAACCAACGTAATTGTTACTATGTATGTAATTAGATTTTATTCGAAAAATATAAATAAATGCATGTATTTGTAACAGATATTGTTTTGAAAACAACAACTAACATTTTCTTATTTTAATGAAAATTCTAGTTTTGAATATATACATATATGTATATGTATTTAGTAGAAAAGTAACATTGGCATATTCGAATAATTATTTTAAAATGATACTTCTGATGTGAGCTTTATTTATCTGCATTCGATTTCGCACTCGCTAAAATTAATAATTATTATTCTTTTGTTTTCTAATTATGAAACACTATACGTAGATGTGATGTATTTTTTATCACCTTTTTCCCCTTATTTCTTTTAAACGATTTATATTTTAGCTGACCTATGCTTTGAAAGGAAATGGTTAATTAAACATATTAAAAATGTTTTACTTATTCAATCAGTTTTCATTACAGCAGATATTTTTGGTTTTTGTAAATGTGGAATAGGCCATTTAATACCATGAAAAAAAATATTATTTTTTCGCTGTCTTTTAAAAAGATTATGTTCCTACGCTATGAAGATTTGATTTTGTATTTTTTTTTTTTTATTTTAATAAAAAAATTTATAATTTTATTTTGTTTTAGTTTAGCCGATAAAATTGAATTAAGGTTGAATAAGGTTTTATAAATAGAAAAATGTTGATAACAACTTAATTGAATTTATTGACATACCTAATATGTACCAAAGTAAATGTTTTATTTCCATTTTTTGAAGTGAAGATTATTTTGTTAAATTATGTAATTAAATTAAACAACGTTGTTTATATGCATCTGTGTCAATGGGCGACTTCATTGTATTTTTTGATTTTGCAATTGAAAATCTTTTTACATACATATCGATGGTATCATGTAGAAAGGCCCTAACTCGCATATTTGAAACTTTACAGGAGAAGGTAAAATTATAATAGAAACTGTAATATTCAACATGTAACTTTTTTTGTACAACTGCTTATAAAAGCGTTATTTTTTACACTATTGCAACAAATTTTTGTGAGGAGGTGTATTTGCATTAAATGCATTGGAATCGTAAAAAAAGCAAATTTCGAAAAAATAGCGAGTTAGGGCCTTTCTACATGAGACCAACGATATGTATGTATGGATGTTTGTGAAAAAGAATTACATATTTGACGAAATTTTTGTAAAAATATTTCTTATGGAATGCTTGATTTGTAGGAAGAAAATTTAGGTTAAACGATATATTAATTTGATCCATATTACGGCTTCATTAGGTTTATATCGATGCTTTAAAAGCCTATTTGCAGTAGTGCATGAATATACTCTTTCGTATTTATGAGAAACCCAAAAAAATAGTTATGCCTTTTTATCTTTGAAAGTACATATATCATTAGTTAAGAAAGAATTTGTGCAGTTCGTAGTGAGTAAGCAATTGTAAATACACCGAACAAAAGTTCTAATAAAGGCAAACGCCAGATGTAAACCAAATGTTTTCCAGAGGTTCAGTTTGTTATGTTGAACATAATGGTTACCTATTGATTGAGCTTGTTTCTTTGGTTAGATTTATTTCAAACTTGTAGCGTCGAAATAAACTTCTTTTTGTGTTTTTTTTATTTGCAATCTATTTAAAATTAAAATAATAAGCAAATTTAATAGATACATTAACAACAAGTAAGAAAGTATAGTCGGTCAAGCCCGACCATATAATAACCTACACCCAGTATATGTATAAAACAGTTTTTCAGAAATGAGCGCTATATGGGAGATATGACCTATATGGACCGATCATTCAAAAATTTACTGTCATGATTTCTATGAATATAAATATTGTGTATGTTAAACTTTATCTCGATATAAATACTTTTAAAAGATTTATGGAGGTTAAAGTTGATTACGGGGCGGGTCTTATATGGGAGTTTCGACTAATTACGGACCGACCATTAGGTGTCATCATTTCTGTATATTATTTGTGTCGAATTTTATTTGATTACCAACATTCTTAAGAAATTTATGATCGTTAAAGTGATTTTCGGAAGTGGGCCTTATATGGGAGCTACGACTAATTATGGACCGATCACAATAAAATTGTACCGTATTATTTGTATACATATGAGATATATTTGTATTAAATATTATTTGGATATCAAAATTTTTGAGTGAGTTATGCTCTTTAAAGTGATTTACGGAATTGGGCCTTATATGGGAGCTACGACTAATTATGGACCGATCTTCACGAAATTTGTAGATATGATTTAGCATCATTTCATTACTTATTTTTGGTGAAATTTGTTTGCATACTTGCATAATTCAAAGATGTATGACCGGTAAACCCCAATTTCGGGAGGACATTTGTATGGGGGCTAGGTGAAATAATGGACCGATTTTCACCAGTTTCAATCCCATCCATCCGAAAAAATATCACGTACCAAATTTTATCGAAATATCTTCAAAATTGCGACCTGTACTCTGCGCACAAACTTTACATGGACAGCCAGCCAGCCAGACGGACGGACGGACATCGTTAAATCGACTCAGAAAGTGATTCTGAGTCGATCGGTATACTTTAAGGTGGGTGTTGGACCAATATTTCTGGGCGTTACAAACATATGCACAAATCCAATATACCCTCCCCACTATGGTGGTGTAGGGTATAAAAAAAATAGCAGTAGCGTTAAATTCCATTAAATTTAACAATAAAAAATTTTAAAGAAATTTCAATTTTATTTGATTACCAACATTCTTAAGAAATTTATGATCGTTAAAGTGATTTTCGGAAGTGGGCCTTATATGGGAGCTACGACTAATTATGGACCGATCACAATAAAATTGTACCGTATTATTTGTATACATATGAGATATATTTGTATTAAATATTATTTGGATATCAAAATTTTTGAGTGAGTTATGCTCTTTAAAGTGATTTACGGAATTGGGCCTTATATGGGAGCTACGACTAATTATGGATCGATCTTCACGAAATTTGTAGATATGATTTAGCATCATTTCATTACTTATTTTTGGTGAAATTTGTTTGCATACTTGCATAATTCAAAGATGTATGACCGGTAAACCCCAATTTCGGGAGGACATTTGTATGGGGGCTAGGTGAAATAATGGACCGATTTTCACCAGTTTCAATCCCATCCATCCGAAAAAATATCACGTACCAAATTTTATCGAAATATCTTCAAAATTGCGACCTGTACTCTGCGCACAAACTTTACATGGACAGCCAGCCAGCCAGACGGACGGACGGACATCGTTAAATCGACTCAGAAAGTGATTCTGAGTCGATCGGTATACTTTAAGGTGGGTGTTGGACCAATATTTCTGGGCGTTACAAACATATGCACAAATCCAATATACCCTCCCCACTATGGTGGTGTAGGGTATAAAAAAATAGCAGTAGCGTTAAATTCCATTAAATTTAACAATAAAAAATTTTAAAGAAATTTCATATTTGTATATAACATACATATGTATGTTACTTAAAATTTAAATGGTAGATCAAGTATGTGCAGTCTTTTTAATCGTCTTACTTCGTCACTATCATCCAAGACCGATACTGCTAAAATATTTTGATGGTCGCTAAGTCTCAGCAAATAATTTGTATGTTAGGTTAGGTTAGAAGGCCGGTGTGAGGTTGTCCCCACACCATCACCCAGAGACCAATTGTGATGCCTTTCGGAAAAGATTTGAGACACTTAGTACGTTCCAAGAGCGAAAAGCCTATACCCTCACAAAGCACCTCCCCCTGTTGCGCAGCTAGGCCATATTCATTCCGAATCCTTTGAGATCCCCGAGCCTACAACCCGAGGCATCTCCTAATTCGCTTATGAATCTACTGCCTAGCCACCTCAACCTGCTAACTTGTAACCTGAGACAATGGCACAGAATGTGCTCGATCGTCTCCAGCTCCTCTGGGTCCTCGCATTACCCGCACATGTCTGACAAGTCAGATCCCATTATCCTTGCCATTCTACCTATCATACAATGGCCCATGATAACGCCTATCATGGTTCTCACGCAGACCATTTTATCACAAAATGTCTGTAATTACAAAACACATAAATTAATTTATATTCATTAACTGTAAAATATCTTTATTATTAGCAATGAATTAAAAATAAACTATTATGATGAATATGTATGTAATTGTATATATTTGCCATTTGACAGTATTGTAACATGAAATTTATTGAATATTTAACCTTGCTTTTATACTTAGGTTTATTGTATTACTATGTAATATTATTTTGGCCTAATTGGCTTTTTATTACTGAATAAATAAATAAATAAATATAAATAATCAGGATTAATTAATTAATTAAATAAAATATAAATAAAATAAATAATTAAATTATTAAATTGCAGTAGAAATTGCATTACTTACCATAACGGTATATTAAATGTAACCAATCACAAATGACTAAACAACTAAAAAAGAAGAAGATACATATGGATTTGGCAGAACTGAAAAATAGTCACGTGAACAAAAACGTGTAATATGTATGAGAAACAAAGATAGATAGACATTGTTTGACAGTTGTCACTTTAAGACATTAATAAAAACGGCATAACTATAGCCCAAGTTAACATTGAATTGGCAGCACTTTGACACGAAGCACAAGTGCAGTTGAATTTCTTGTACGAATTTTGTTCATTCAATTTTTAACGTCGGTACATTTCGTTTGCGTGTTCGAAGTGTTTTCCAGCCCAATTAAACAGTTGGAGGAATAAATTCACTTTCTATACGGACGTTTCAGTGGAAAGAATAATTAGAAAACATATTTTAAATAGAAACATTTAACGTTTAAAGCACAGCAAATAAAAATGGGAAGTAAGTAAACAACATCAACGAAATGAAAAATATTTTTCTAAAATAAATAAAACAAAAGTGATTTAAAAACTGCAAACTATTAAGATTGGATAAAGGAGATGGATGAACTAAACTGAAGAGAAGTCCGACCAAAATTACAAACGAATTTCTTTGCTTACGTATACACAGTTTCGAAATTTTATGCCGGTATTTTTCCTGGTTAAATGATACAGATTTGTGTTTATTGAATATAAATTTGATGCTTAATATAAATATGTGAATAATGGTGACGTGTTAAATTAATACACTTCTTTCTTGCTCTTCCAGTTAAATTCCTTGAAGTCATAAAACCATTCTGCAGTATACTGCCAGAAATTGCCAAACCTGAACGCAAGGTAAGTTTAACTAAATATTCCATTACATTAAACTTTAAAAAATAATAAGAGTTTTATTAATGAATTCAACTGGAATTAGATTAATAATTGACAACTTAGTATTAAATGAAGCCGCCTAATTTTATTTATGTAGTATTAGGAAGGTTGCCATTCACAACTTTCTAATTATCGTATAAGAAAATAAACCTAAAGAAACGACAATAAATGTAAAAGTGCTTGAAGGGAAAGCCACGCAGGCATTTCACAACTTGTTATCTGTTATTATTAGTTTAGATTTTGAATGTTTATAAAATGCATAGTTTAATATATTATAATTTATAAAGCAACTCTTAAAAACATTGTTTTTACTGTTAGAAAAAAGTAGATTGTATTCTGTTTATGAATGGTATACATGTTTTTTTTTCTCTATAGTTTGACATTTATTTGTATTCGTATTAATTTGACAGTTGTACAAGCATTTACGACGTGTACAAAATAACGAATACTAGTCGTTTTATTTCGCATTAAAATTTGGTCGTGTTCTGCTTTGATACATTTTCAAAACAATCATAGCATTCACTGTTGATTGTTGTTTATGTTATTTTTGCTTACGTAGCTACACGATGACTACTGTCATTTATTATTAAAATGATGGTTTCAAATATTAATATTTTAGCACAACTCGTTTATTCAGTTGTTAAATTCTTTAAATTAAAAATTATGTAGGTCAATAAACCACTTCTAGCTTATTATTTAGATCTAATTATAGTACATAGGTATGTATTTAATTAATATCTACTTCTTTAAATTAATAACATTAAATATTTTCGTATTTATTTTTAATAATTTATAATCATAATAAATTATGAATACAAACAATTTTTACATAGGTACTAACAACTAAGGATTTTGACCTAATATTTGTTAAATAAGATTGTATATATTACAGTATTTTAATAGTACCATTACAGTCTTTATGTTTTCTATATTTACAGTTTTTAGGAGTCCTACTAGGCAAATTTTACCGAAAAGATTTATTTGATCTTGCTTTATAAAATTACATAAGAAAATTAAATGTTTTGTGTTTAGAGTTGTTGTTGTATTAAAAAGTTGGCAATGGTTTTGGTTAGTGTTATTAAACAAATGTTGTACAGTTAATCTTAATCTAATATATTTTTGAAGATCACTTCCTTTTGCTTCATTAGGATATATTGGTGGAGTTTTATCTGGGTTGAATGTTTTGTATATGTGTTGGTAGTTGGCCCATTCTTCAATTTCAGCTTTTTTAATTGATGTTGAAATTGCTCTTTTGATATCGCACTTATTTGATGAGACATATGAAAAAATTGGTGCAGAAGAAGCAAATTTTGCTGCTTCGTCCGCTAATGTGTTTCCTTTAATATCAGAGTGGCCCGGAATCCACATTATTTTAAATTTGGTGGGATATTTTATTAAGATATCTCTTATTTTTGAGATAGGTAGCGGTTGATTCTGCAGTAAAAATTGAACATTCACTATTTAAGCTAGCAAGGAATTCTATTTTTAATGTTCTATCTATTACTGCAAATGTTGTAGGATAGTTTGTTTTTAAGCCATCTGTATATCTATAAGAAGTTCCAATTTTTGTATGTTAAAATAATTTATTTAAAGAGAGAAATGTATATATGATTGGATGTAGATTATTTAGGTAGGTTAATAAGATCCGAAATGAAACCATCTTTTTCAATTTCCATGGTGGTTCAGTGGGTGTATAAGCTTTTTGCTGTTTTAAGTTCAAATCCATATCGGAGGCGAATTTAAGTGAGTTTTAGATCGTTGAAGGAATGCGCATTGGGGCTTGTGATAGCAGGTTTGATAATCGACAAATTAGATGTTGGTCTGATGGGAAATAAATAAAAGTTTTTAGTTTATTTGATTGGTTGTTATATGTATTATTTATTAAATATTCCAATATGTATGCACTATAATAAAATTATTTTAAATATTATACAAATCTTTTACAGATTCAATTCAGAGAGAAGGTGCTATGGACCGCCATAACGCTTTTCATCTTCTTGGTTTGCTGTCAGATTCCTTTGTTCGGTATCATGAGTTCCGACTCAGCTGATCCCTTTTACTGGATTCGTGTAATTTTGGCCTCTAACCGTGGTACCCTTATGGAATTGGGTATCTCACCCATTGTGACATCCGGTTTAATTATGCAATTGTTAGCTGGTGCCAAAATTATCGAAGTCGGTGATACACCCAAGGATCGTGCCTTGTTCAATGGTGCACAAAAATTGTTCGGCATGGTGATAACTATTGGTCAGGCCATCGTGTACGTTATGACTGGCATGTATGGTGATCCATCAGAAATTGGCGCTGGCGTTTGTCTGTTGATCATTATTCAATTGTTTGCAGCAGGTTTGATTGTTTTGCTTTTGGATGAATTGTTGCAGAAAGGATATGGTTTGGGTTCTGGTATCTCGCTTTTTATTGCCACCAATATTTGTGAAACCATTGTATGGAAAGCATTCTCTCCCACTACCGTCACTACCGGACGTGGTACTGAATTCGAAGGTGCTGTCATTGCCTTATTCCACTTGATGGCCACTCGCAGCGATAAGGTCCGTGCTTTGCGAGAGGCTTTCTATCGCCAAAACTTGCCCAATTTGATGAACTTGTTAGCCACCGTACTCGTTTTCGCAGTTGTCATATACTTCCAAGGTTTCCGTGTTGATTTGCCCATCAAATCTGCCCGTTATCGTGGCCAATACAGCAGCTATCCCATTAAGCTATTCTATACATCGAACATACCTATTATCTTGCAATCAGCTTTAGTTTCAAATCTGTACGTTATTTCTCAAATGTTGGCTGTTAAATTCCAAGGAAACTTCTTCATTAATCTCCTCGGTGTTTGGGCTGATGTTGGTGGTGGCGGCCCAGCTCGTTCCTACCCTATTGGCGGTCTTTGTTATTATTTGTCACCACCCGAAAGTGTTGGCCACATATTAACGGATCCCATCCACGCCCTTCTTTACATTGTCTTTATGTTGGGTTCTTGTGCGTTCTTCTCCAAAACATGGATTGATGTGTCTGGAAGCTCTGCCAAGGATGTAAGTATCAAAAAACAGTTATAATCTATACAAATATGTAATTAATATTTAATTTTTGTAATGTTTCTAGGTTGCTAAACAATTGAAAGAACAACACATGGTTATGCGTGGCCATCGTGAAAATTCTATGATCCATGAATTGAACCGTTATATTCCCACAGCTGCTGCCTTTGGTGGTTTGTGCATTGGTGCTTTATCCGTGTTGGCCGATTTCTTGGGTGCCATCGGTTCAGGTACCGGTATTCTACTGGCTGTCACCATCATCTATCAATACTTTGAAATATTTGTTAAAGAACAATCTGAAATGGGCGGTATGGGCACACTTCTGTTCTAAGCTAAGCGCATTCAATCACTTAGTTAAGAGCGTGGCAAGTGTGTGTAAATGTTTATATGTTTAGGTACATAAGTGAAACTCGAAACATTTTTCGTTTTGGGTTTTTTTATATGAGTTCTTTGTAATTATTTTTTTATTTTAAATATTATATAGAGCAGGTTGTAAGGTGGGGAAAATGTATGTTTCGTAAACTTTTTCTAAATTTTATTAGAAGAAGCTGAAATTTTGATTTTTTTTATAAAAACAAACATTTTCTTAATCCCATCTATATTTCTTTAGTGATTTCTATTCACCTCATAATTCAAGCCGCCTGCAAGGAGAACATGGAAAATTCCACCTTTTAAATTAAAATGATGATGTGTACATCATCCTTCCATTTATTTTAAACATTGTTTCGAACTGTTTCTTAAGCCCATTCGAGGTTTACTATAATTGTTTTCATACTTTTTTTTTAACAAAAAAAAAAAAAAGAAAAAAACTAGTTTTATGTTAAAATATTTTTTTACGAAAATTCTATAAAGAGAAAAAAACATCTTACACAAAAATGAGACTTTTTGACTTTAAATTTTTAATATTATTTCTGAAAGTGAAGAGTATTTACTTTATTTCTTAGACTGGCTAAAATATCATTTGAATTGTTTTTATAAATACACATTTTGTTTAAGCTTTAAGTTAATAATTTTTTGAAATAATATTAAAAATTTCAAAGTTGTAGTTTATTTATATAAAGAACGAATGATTGTGAAATTATTAAAGTTATAGAATTAAAGAGAAAAGCAAAATAATTCAAAATGAAACTTAATTCTAAATAATAAAAAAAAACTTGTAATAATAAAAATAAACAAAACAACAAAAAAAATGTAAAATTAAAAAATGTATTTTAATTGATTATAAATTGTATATTGCAGCTTGGGAGCAATTATTAATACATATCTATTTATTGCCGAGCCGGAACATTGAAACGGCTTGAAATGTTTCTAAGCAAACGATAAATCCACAGTTGAAGTAACGTATGTAGTACATGTAGTACTTCCGTTCGGAAATGGAGTTAATTCCGTATTTTGCTTCTATAGAAAAAGTAAAACCCACAATTTTTCCGGAATGAAACCTAGAAATGTGTTACGACTTGTTTGGTGGGTTTATGTTAATTGTTGATTAATTAATATTTACTTATAAATATTAATTTTCTAACTCGTATGAATATAAGTATACATAGGTATATGTATATGAAATAGTCGGTTATTAAGTTAATGCATTTCGGAAGATACTTTTTAAAGCTAGTAATACTTAGCATAGTGTTTTCTATTCAATTTACTACTGATATACATATGTATGATTAGTGCATAATTAATTATATTGGAACCTAGTCCCAATTTACACGAAGCAATTTTTGTTGAAAATAATCACCCCTATCGTGAATAAAAATTCCACATGAAATTTGTTCCCTTTTATTTTTTTAACATTGAATTTAAATAGGGAAAATGTGAAAAGTGAACAAATTTCACGTGGAATTTTTATTCACGAAGGGGTGATTGATACAATTTTTTCCTTGAAATTTCTTCGGTGTTTACACAGCGTTATATAATTGCTTAACCCTTAACTACCCACAAGTGTCTCGCGGACACATTTTTGAATTTCATTACTCATAAAAGCTAAATTTATTTTTGAGAAACCCCGTTTTACCTATTCTACCCCGATGGTCTTGAGAATAGAAATGCGCAATAAAAACATTTGTAGCATAAATAGTTTATTATTATTATCAATAACCAAAAATAGTAGCGCATCTACCCACAAGTGTCAAGTAGACACATAAATATATTGTTTGAATCGAGTCGCCCAAGTTTTATATAACTGACCGCCATTCTGAAACTGTCTAGCCGCCGTTGAAATCATTGCTTCTTCTTGATTCTCTGAACAGGTTTTTTGTTGACTTTTATAATACATTCATATGTAAATCATTCTCGTATTTGAGAGTATGCACACAATTGTATACACATATGTAATTCAAATAAGAGAGTAACACGAGTTGCTTGTACAATCAAGTGTGTACATACTCGTCTTATATTCACCTCACTGCGATGTCTAAAATGAATTCAGCTAAGCCTAAAGAATTGCTTCGTGTAAATTGAGACCTATAAAACCCAAAGCGATTAAAAGCCTCAAAAATAAAGCAAATTAAATGATCAACACTGAAACAATAGAATTCATTTAATCTGGCATCACAGATGGAAAGGGTAAATAAATTATTTTGACATTTATTTATTGACAGCAGTAGCCACAAAAAGTGTTGACACCTCCAACTGGTGGATAAGCGAAGGAATTTCTGGTTTAAATCCAGATTGTTTACTGTATTAGCAAGTGTTTTTTGTTTGCCAAATCATTCGTAGTAGCACAAATAACGATTTATATGATAAACAAATAATATAAAGGTTTAAAAAACAAACATTATTATAAGCAGCAACGACAATGTCGGCCACAACACATATTTTAAACAGGAATATGCCCTATTTGAAACAGCAATTTTCGGCACTACTGCGTAATACATCACCAGTTATTACCCTTATATGTTTGGTAACCACTGTGGGATATTTGCTGTCATTTAGCGAAACTGCAGTACTTTTCTTAACTGTAACACCCGGCTACATCTTGCCTAATGCGGAATTCTGGATATGGACTGCTTTTACATTCTGCTTTATAGAGCTGCATTGGTGGGAGGTTTTAGTAGATGTTGTTACTGTTGGTTTGTGTGGTAAAATGATAGAACCTTTGTGGGGTCAAATGGAAATGTTTAAATTTTTTGCCCTGAGCAATTTTGGTGTGTCGATATTGACCACCATATATTATTTGTTTTATTACATGATAACTAAAAATCCGCAAATTTTATTTGATGTTCACATACATGGTTTGGCTGGTTATGTGGCTGGAATTTGTGTGGCAGTACGGCAAATAATGCCGGATCATTTAATATTTAAGACACGCTGGGGTCGATTGACTAATCGAAATGTTCCTTTGACCGTTCTGATTTGGTCCATAATACTGTGGGCAGTAAATTTGTTAGATGGAACGTATCCGGCCATGTTCGCTTCCGGTCTCTTAGTTTCTTGGGTTTATTTACGTTTCTATCAACACCATCCGAACGGTCGCGGTGACAGTTCAGAAAGTTTTACTTTTGCCAGTTTTTTTCCAACTGTAATGCAGCCGATTATTGGTGTCCTGGTCAATCCAATTTACCTATGTTGTTTGAAGTTAGGAGTAGTTAAGCCACCAGCACCACCACGTGTGGCATCAGCTGCCAGTTTATCTTCCGTATCAATTTCGATGCCAGGTGTTGATCCACACGATGTCGAAAGAAGACGGTAATGAAAAATAAATTTTATTATGAATTACAATTATTTTAATTGTTTTCTTCTTAACAGGCAAATAGCTTTAAAGGCTTTAAGTGAACGGCTAAAATCTACTGAATCATCTCGCCACTCCCAATTACCCAAATCGTTTCCCACTGTTGCTGGTCATAACCACGGTCACTCCCATAATCATGGTCAACACCAGCATAAACATCACGGAGGTCATGGCCATCACCATGGGGGTCATGCCCATACTAGTAACTCTGGGCATGGTCATTCCCATGGGCAGACTTTGGGAGGACATGGTGAATTGCAAACACCTTCATTCTTAGCGCAATCAATTACCAATTCTGCCTCTCCATCTTTACCCATTACTACGGCTCGGTCTGAGCCCCGCATGATTAGCACCATGAGCCCAATAGCAATACCAATGCCAGCGCCGCCTCCCAAAATGGAAAATTCCGCCATAGCCACTAGTGATTTTAAAGACGACAATAGGGACAAGGCGTTACTCATTGATATGGATAACGACAACACACAGTAATTGTAATTTAGTAGCAAAAAATATTAAATAAAAAGAAAAACGAGCAAAGTTATCTGCTAAGAAAAATTAATTTAATGATGACAATGCTGCTGCAAAGCTAAGCAGTGATCTTAATTTTTTTGTTTTTATTATTTAAACATGTATAATAACATAAAAATTACATTATAAAAGAAAAATATAGTACGTAAATTTTCTTATTTTTAAATCTAAATTGGCGTTATTTATTTTAAAATGTTTGCATATTTTTTTATTAATTTAAGTTTGTTCAAACGAAATAAAAAAGTGCTTTTAGAAATATTTTATTGAAATTTAAAATGTATGATACAAATCAAGTAAACATGATTATGGAGAATGTGCAATGGTTGTTTGCACGAAGAATATAGGTAGTAAATGAATAATGAAAATAATTATGATTGAGACTTTTTTTGAAATTGGTGAAAAGTTCAGTTTATTAAGAACAAATATTAATATCTGAATGCTGTGTGTGGGGAAATGTTTTATAATTCAAACTCCAAATTCGGGCTTTTATTGTTTAATTAAAATTTTTTATGACCTTGTGTTAATACGTTGTTTTTAGATTCCTTTATACAAAGAAATTTTGTTTGTAGATAAAAATATTTTAAAAGTAAAAGCCAACTCTTATATAAAGATTATCTTGTAACCGAGTTAAAAAAACATTTCCATAAATTTTCCGCAATTTTCACCTGTAATATTGTTGTTGCTGTTGCCAAGAACTTTGTCCTGTCGCCTGATTAGATGTGGCACCTTCATAAGGAGTATTATTTCCCGAAGAAGGACCACCTCCTGCGCTACCAAACGAATTTAAAACGCTGCTATAATAAGAAGCATCCGCAACTGATTCTGATGGCTGATGGTGGCCCTGACTAAGTGGTGTCTTTTTGAGCGATTGGTGCAAAGCCACCTTACCCTGATGACAATCTTGAGCATTAGCATTATTGATGCGTGCCAAATTGGCTTGTGTTAAAGAGGAATGAGTAAGAGTTGTTTGTATTGATGAGGAACCAGGGGGAGCAATCGAGCCAATGTTACTAGTAGACCGTAAAGGGGCACGTTGAGTTAATAAAGAAGAGGGAGCTTGTATGGGAGTTATAGTAACAGATGATTCGGATAATTTGCGTTGCATGCCCGAATCGGGCTTGAGATCTCCCGATGTTGGTATAGGTGCCGGTGGAGGAGGTGGTGGTGGTTGAGTAACATGGCGATGATTAATATGTGCCTGCAGGTCTCTTTGTGACAGATATGTCCTTCTGCAACCAGTATTTCCATATCTACTACCGCTGTGTGTGCACATAAATACAGTTCCGAGACCTGATTGTTCAACACGTACTACCTTATCATTGCAACGGGGACATACTTTGACTGGCTCGGTACGAGCACATTTTAAACAAAATACATGTTTGCATGGAATCATACGACCGTAATGTAAAATGGGTTTATCACATTGATCACAAATATGAATCATGGGATTTAAAACCTTTTCACCAATCAAATTGACTTTGTGATTCCATTTAAGACGGAGCATAGGTTCCGGAGGACCTCTACAAATGGTTGTAAATGTCGGCGCCTCCAGCTGAGATATATCAGCTTCCATATCAACTAAAATATTAAATACAAATAAAGATTAAATATAGGTATATTGTTTAATACGTGCTCACTTGTCTGTGGTACAATATTGCCAGTTTGTTGCACAGAAATGGCCACTGGTTGTTCCGTTTGTGATGTAATGGCGACAATTGTGGTCTCCATTGTTGTATTTCCCACACTGGTTATACTAGCGGGAACTTCTACCATTTCATTTTCTTTAGTCAAGTCGTTCATGACCGCATCTTCATTTGTTTCTAGCAATACATTGGTTGCACTTCCCGTTAAAACATCACCGTCTTCCACTACAACACCCGAACTACCTTCAAATGGCTGATCCAATGAAACTTCCTCATCACTAGATACAACCACTGCGGCTTTTTTGCCTCTACCACGACCGCGTCCACGACCTCGGCCACGAGCTCTAGTACCCCTTCCACGACCACGACCTCTTTTGATGACACCATCTTCACCTTCCATTATAGCTCTTGATATCTCTGATGAATTAAAGTGTTTTTTGTTAATATAATCTTATTTTATTTATTTCCTTTATATCTACAAAAAATCATTCGCCTACAACAAGCTTCGTCCACAAAAAACTCTGCTTCTTTAAAAATAGTGGTTTTCTTATACATCACAAAATTATTTGTATGCAGGGCTGCCAGAGCAATTTCGGTGAAAAATTGTCAAAATCCCGATAAAAAAGAAGAAAGAAGTCAACAAGGTAAATTTATACTAGGTGACAGCATAGCGCCAGCTGATTATTTTTTGCTCTATTCATGGTGAAATTGAAAATGTCAAAAAGTTTTTTACAAATAGTCACAGTTTATATAAAAACGTTACAAAAATATTTTGTATACCTATGAAAAATTTAATTTTTGTCGCCGTTTTATCTGCGTTAAATAGTTTAAAATTCTATTATATTAAATAGTGTGTTTGTTTTTGAGTTGTTTTGCTAAAAATGTAAGTTTTTTTGTAAGATAAATATTAAGATTCCACTTTAAAAGTGAACATTTTTTTTCTATAATTTCCTCATTAATCAAAACGCCCTGAAAAAAATCATAACGAGTTTCGAAATTTTTAAAGAAAATAAAATTTTTCTGTTTTTGTGTTTGTTTTCTTTATTTTATGCCAGATGTTTTTGACAGTAACGAAAGTTTTTACACAAACAAAAATGCCTGTTGTTCTTGCCTTGTTGTAATTGTTGTAGCAATGCTGTCACCTAGTATTTAATTTCACCATGGAAGTCACTAGTGCTGGAAAATTCTACTACTTTCCATTACTCAATAATACTCAATACTTTTCATTTGGGTACTCAATACTACTCGATTCTTTTAACGGATTTTTTTAAATTGTAACCCATAGTTTTTATCTGCAAATTGAAGTAGTTTCTTTAAAAAATAAAAGTAGATCTTCGAATATTATTGGTTTTGTATGTATTTTATTATTAAATCTAAAATAAATGTAAAGCTAACTTTTAATTCAACGTTAACAACAACTTAAGAAATAATTAAAATAAATTCTTGGGAAAATTATTGAATTTTGTAGCTTTCACATTGTTGTCTTTTTATACAGTGATGTATTCTTATGCACTATTTTACCCACTCAACTTGCTTAAAAATAGAACTCAGAAAGTATCGAGTAACTACTTTTGAGTATTGAGTATCCAAAAAAAAAGGCAAATACTCGATACTCGGTACCCATTACTGAATACTGCCAGCACTAGAAGTCACTATTTCTAAAAGTATCTACCTTGGTGAAATCACTTTACAAGGTGGTGTTGAAAAGCCAGCTGTTTTTTTAGTCATGTTCGTTATGTCGCTTTTTGTTTGTTTGTATATATATAGTGGCGAGCATGGCAGTAGCACAGCTGACTGACTTTGTTTACAATTTACTTATGTCAAAAGTAAGACTTTTTCAAGTGTTTTTGACAGTAATACATCATTTTACACAAATGTTGTATTTGTTGCCGATTTGCACTCACCTTGTATAGTTACACCATGGTGGCGAGCACACATGGAAGATGTTTTATAACAGTCGACTACGAATGTAGGTTTGCTGGAGATGTTGTCGTTGCAAACACAATAATTTTGTGTGTATCTGTTTCATATAATTTGGATTATTTATGGAAATCGTTATGAAAAGGTTGTAAGTTGACAAAATTCATTAAATAGGGATAAATAATTGTTTCTATGTCGTTAGTCTGCAGTGAATGAAAATTCGTTATAATGAGGCTATTGACAAGTGTATTCGTAAAAGAGAGGTTTATTTTGTATAAATCTTATAGAGCGTTGTAGGGGATTTAAAAAAAATTCATTAAATCGAGGAATTCGTTATAGTGAGGGTCGTTATATCGATGTTTGAATTTACATACCTATAATAATTTAAATATACATAGAATACTTACATTGGCACAGCATTCGGCAATAACAAAACTTTTCGTCCAGTTGTTACAATGTGTGATGAAGCAAAGTGGAGGATACACACAACGTGATAGCGGAAATCCATGATGCAAATTTTACTCCACTTAAGCCTGCGGTCGTCATTAGATACTCAAAAGAAACTACCACTTCTATTTTTTTTGCAAATTTTTTTTACAAATTTTGCAATATTTAATTTTATATTTCTTTTTTAAAAATAACAATTGAACAAGTGTTGTTAATTAAACAAAGATCACAGTAAAAACAAATAACAATTTGTGAACACAAATTTGTAAACATAAACAACTTTTGACATTACAAAAGGGACAAAAAAATCAGCTGGGTCTTCAAGACCACCTTATTAATGTATTCGCCTTGCTTTGTATGTTTTTTGATTCGGCTTAAAAAGCTTTTTTTAAGTTTTAAAGTTTATTTTTTTTGCTAGTTAGTTAATTCAGCAACCACTCCGTAAAACTGTGCAAAAGCACATTGCCTACTTTTAGGGTGAACATTTTCAATTACCTTAAAAATTTTCGAATAACGGTATTTTGTGGTGAATTTCTAAAACTCATCACGATCTTTTATACTCACCACGATTTTTTCACCACTTTTTAATTCACCACACGTGAAAAATTTCTGGAGATGCGAGAGAATTTTTCCGCTCCCCCTTTTTTTCGTCCGTCGTCGTCGTTTTCTCGCCTCGGGCTCCTTTTTGCTCTTGCGCCCGCCTTCCCCACCCTCTCTTTTTTTCCATCTCCTTCTGTATGCCACTTGTGTAGTTGGTTTGTGTGTCTCTTGTGTGTGCTGCTGCTGTATGTAGTAGTTAAAATTCTGAATTTCTAAGTCCCGGATCACACACTGCCACTTTTGCTGCGCAACTTTGAGTTTGAGGATGAGAGGGGAAAAAAAGAGAGAGGGGACCACTCTTCTGTGTGATCCGGGACTAAGAGGGTTCGTTGTTTATGTGAACTTAAAAAAAGAATATGAGAATTTTTGTAATTTTCGTTTGTCGTTTTAAACAGGTGCTGTCATCTATGATGTATTTTTTATATTTTGCGGTGTGTAAAAAGTAGTATTTTTATGTAATAGAATAGAAAATAGTGTAAAATATTGCAACACTGATTATTGCTTCAATTTTACTCCACTTTTAAACTACCATGGTATACCTGGCTTGGGTTGTGGTGAATTGTGGCAACAACTTTCTAACAATATTGTTGTCAAGAAGAAAAGAGAGAGGGGACCACTCAAGGTGAATTTAAATACTAGGTGACAGCGTAGCGCCAGCTGATTATTCATGGTGAATTTGAAAATGTCAAAAAGTTATATAAAAAAAAAACTTTTTGACAGTGACGAAAGTTTTTCATATAGAAAAATGCCTGTTGTTCTTGCCTTGTTGTAATTGTTGTAGCAATGCTGTCACCTGGTATTTAATTTCACCATGGGACCACTCTTCTGTGCAGTAATGCCAACTTTTGAGACTCAAAACGCGTAAATATTTTTGAAAAAGGGCTAAATTAAAAAAAATCCGTTTAAAGCCACATCCTGTCAAAATTTTCGATAAAGTGCGAAAAGGGGCTAAATTATAAAATGTTTCTTTTAAAAATCAAAACAATAAACACATTTTTATAAAATAATTTATTAGAAAAAAATTACTACCATGAGATATACATATTTCAATTACATTTCATGTTACATTTTAATAAATAAGGTACATACGTAGATTAAATATGTATATAGTACATATTAAATAGTATAAATTTAAAATTGGTCGTTACTGAACAAAATTTCGTTTTTTTGTTCATCATCATTTTCAGTAAATAAGACACTAATCAATAAAATATTTAGATTTTTTATATGTTTCATTCGAATTAATTTTTGAGCACACTTCGTCAGGTATTTTGTAGTTTGAACAACATACATTATCTCTTTTTAGGCTATATTTAATGTGTATTAAACTGTTACACGTATTCAATGACATTTTGTTTCTATTTTTATTTTTGAATAAATTCATGACACTAAAACTCCTCTCAACTTCTGCGTTTGAGTACGGATATGTCAATATGTGTATGCCAAAACTGGACAGTTTAAGGAATCGGTTATTATTATTAGATTAAAGGAAGAAAAAGTACGAAAAAACTAAAATGTAGCCATATCGAGCAAAAAGTAACAACGGGCTAAAAAGGCTAAAAGATAATTGTAAAACGTGCTAGATTTACGCGTTTTTTTAGTTTAGGGCCAATTTTCTTTTTTCGCGTTTTGAGTGACTAAAATCGGGCTAAATCTAGCCCGAAAAGGGCTAAGTTGGCATCGCTGCTTCTGTGTGATTCGGGACTAAGAAGGTTCGTTGTTTATGTGAACTTAAAAAAAAAGAATATGGGAATTTTTTGTAATTTTCGTTTGTCATTTTAAACAGGTACTGCCATCTATGATGTATTTCTTATATTTTGCAGCGTGTAAAAAGCAGTAAATTTATGTAATAGAATAGAAAATAGTGTATAATATTGCAACACTGACTATTGCTTCAATTTTACTCCACTTTTTAACCTCCATGGTAGTCTACCTGGCTGGGGTTGTGGTGAATTGTGGCAACATCTTTCTTTTAATCATAACGCCATAGCAGGCTGTAGTATTTTTAAAGTTGTCCTAGAAAAATCATTAAACATCCAAAATGGTAGGTGAAATTAATTAAAAATATTATGGAAATCTTAGGAAAAATCGAACGAATTTTCAAGTGGCATAAATATTTTGAAAGTGCACCAAGAGGTCTTTGGAAAAATATAAAATTATGAAATTAAAAATTGCGACGCTGTTTGTGTGATTGCATTTTTAAGTTCCGAAGTTAGTAACGATGGCTTCGTATAGTATTGGAATGCAAAATGACGTGTGCATTTTTTTGAGACTGCCTATTAAATTTTTATGGCTTTGGAATATTTGTTGATTTTTTTTCACTTTTCTAATGTATCATTGCGGAATTATATTTGTCATATTAATATATAACATGTTTAAATATGTGGTTCATAGGTCAACTTTACCGTCGACGAAATCCGTGCCTTGATGGACAAGAAGAAGAACATCCGTAACATGTCCGTCATTGCTCATGTTGATCATGGCAAATCTACTTTGACCGATTCCTTGGTGAGTATTTTATTATTAGTATATGTGGTGGTAGCCCCACCCAAGTGACAAAACTAATTTGTTGTTGCAAACGTGTTTTCTATTTGGGTTTTTAGGTTTCCAAAGCCGGTATTATTGCTGGTGCCAAGGCTGGTGAGACCCGTTTCACTGACACCCGCAAGGATGAACAGGAACGTTGTATTACCATCAAGTCAACGTAAGTATATAAAAAATATTGATTGTTTTGTCTTTTAAATATCTATATGGTGATGTTTGTAAATCATAACAACTTATTGTTTTTGTTTCTTTTATTTGTAGTGCCATCTCTATGTACTTCGAAGTCGAAGATAAAGATTTGGTATTCATCACCAATCCCGATTTATGTGAAAAGAACAGCAAGGGTTTCTTGATCAATTTGATCGATTCACCCGGTCACGTTGATTTCTCCTCTGAAGTAACTGCTGCTCTCCGTGTTACTGATGGTGCTTTGGTTGTCGTTGATTGCGTTTCTGGTGTGTGTGTACAAACCGAAACTGTATTGCGTCAAGCTATTGCAGAACGTATCAAGCCTATTTTGTTCATGAACAAGATGGACCGTGCTTTGTTGGAATTGCAATTAGAAGCCGAAGAATTGTACCAAACTTTTCAACGTATTGTTGAAAACGTCAACGTCATCATTGCCACTTACAATGACGATGGCGGCCCAATGGGTGAAGTACGTGTTGATCCCTCAAAGGGTTCCGTAGGTTTCGGTTCCGGTTTGCACGGTTGGGCTTTTACCCTTAAACAGTTCTCTGAAATGTACGCCGAGAAATTCAAGATCGATGTTGTTAAGCTAATGAACCGGTAAGTGGTTTCTTACAAATTATATTTACGTCTTACAACAAAAAATTGTAATTCAAATTCTTGTATAAGTCTTTGCATATCTTTTAGCACAATTCGTGTTGTTCATAAAGCGTGGAATTCTTAGATTTTTAATCTAGTTTTCTGGGCTTGGAGACTGAACAACAAGTGCACATAAAAGTAGAAAAAAACGAATAGAAGACCTCTTTATTTATTAATTTTGTAGTAAAAGAGGAGGACTTTAATTCAGGTTATTGAGTTTTAACGCTGAGTAGTGACCTCTTTCTTAATGTCAAATCTGCTTATGCTGAATATTCGATAAAATATTGAAATTATTTTTTTTTAATAATGTAGGGCCCGATTATCATTCAGAACACTAAAATGTTGTTTTGTCTCAACTACAACACAACATACATTTTTTATACGATTAATGGCTAAATTCAGTCTTTAGTTAGCTAATGGCAAGGGCTTAACTAATGATTCTTTATTCGCAATGCTTAAGCTAGGTTTACACGATTGAAATTTTCTTCAAAATTGCTCTTGAAAATGCTTCAAACTCCTCGTGTAAACAGCAAAAATTCTTCAAAATTTACTTATTTAAGGTGGCTGTACTACGTGTTTTTTCATTGTATATGTAAAAACATGTAGTTGGTTACCTCATAAACTTTGCTTGTGTAAAATACATGTGGAAATACATATGTAATTTTTTCGATTGGAACACGCTCTATTTTCTTATGTTCAAACACATGTTTTCAAATGTGTATATGCCATGCGAAAAGATTTGTCGACGGTTAAATATCTGCGCTATCATTAGCCGGCCGTATGAAGAATTTGCATGTGATAAATTAAATATTTTTTTTATCTCATTTTGTTAATTTAGTAACAATTATATAAATTATTTAAAAATTTTTGATACAAGCTCCACATATTGTATATTAAAAGACGAAAAACCTTAAATCAATATTTTTGACACTGGCATTTTAGTGACGCCACCAACAATTTTTGCAGCGGCTTTAACGCATTTTTCAAAGAAACGACATGGAAATTTATGTGTAAATAATCATGGCGATGTCACGTGTAATTGTACATACAAGATGGTGACCAAAAATTAAAACCCTTATGTAAAATAACCAATTTTGACACATAAAGAAAAACATGTGGGGTGTAAACCAGAGATCGGCAATGAATCGTTTTTTTACGATTCACAACTACTCATAACATTTTAAGTATAAGTGGTTTTAAATCATTGAAATTTAACTACTCTGAGTTACTCAAACTCACAACAACGTTGACTTATAAATGCGGGTGGATATAAGTATGACTACAACGCCGACATCGAGCTCATACAATTCCCAATATGTTTGATTCATAAACAACGGTATTTAGATTTACATCTTAAGAAAAATACTCACATACTCATAAAGTATTCAACTCAGTTAAGTCATTGAAAAAAAATTTCAGCATATTCCGTTAGATATTTATACTAAATAAGTAAAAAAGAAATATAAAAACATACAAGTAAGTTTATAGGAAAACATATTGGTAAAAATATAACATTTATTATTTTATATAATTTTTATAAGCGGACTGTAAAAATGAACGACTCTCGCATGAGTGTATGCGAGTCATACTTATTTTTTTATCGTCTACGTACATTGAGTTAAGAAGAGTCAAAATAAACAACATCATACATGAGATTAAGTCTGAATATAATGCGTACTTCAAACTTTAAAGATGAATATTGGTTTGATGATATTGAGAGAAGTATGAGTACGTATAAGTATAACAAATTATAAGTCATGATTCAAGTATACTCACTTTTTCAGTACTCATAACTGATCTCTGGTTTAAACTTAAAAATACATAAGCAAAAACACGTAGTGTATATCCACCTTTAGTAGTTATTAATAGTTATTACCAATTGTTAACTAATGACCGAAAATTCGGCTATAAGTCGATAAGTGTTGTTAATCGTAATCGCAGTTTATAACATACATCATTTAATTGTTCATGATTTTAATTTGAATATTTCAGTCTCTGGGGCGAGAACTTCTTCAACGCCAAGACCAAGAAATGGCAAAAGCAAAAGGAAGCTGATAACAAACGTTCCTTCTGCATGTACATCTTGGACCCCATCTACAAGGTGTTCGATGCCATCATGAACTACAAGAAGGAAGAAATTCCCACTTTGTTGGAAAAGATCGGTGTTACCTTGAAACACGAAGATAAGGACAAGGACGGCAAACCTCTTTTAAAGGTTGTTATGCGTACCTGGTTGCCAGCTGGTGAAGCTTTGCTTCAGATGATTGCCATCCACTTACCTTCTCCCGTTGTTGCCCAAAAATACCGCATGGAAATGTTATACGAGGGCCCTCATGATGATGAAGCCGCCATTGCTGTCAAGAACTGCGACCCTGATGGTCCATTGATGATGTACATCTCCAAGATGGTACCCACCACCGATAAGGGTCGTTTCTACGCCTTCGGTCGTGTTTTCTCCGGCAAAGTAGCCACTGGCCAAAAGGCTCGTATCATGGGCCCCAACTACGTTCCCGGCAAGAAGGAAGATTTGTACGAAAAGGCTATCCAACGTACCATATTGATGATGGGTCGTTATGTTGAAGCCATCGAAGATGTTCCCTCTGGTAACATTTGCGGTTTGGTCGGTGTCGATCAATTCTTGGTTAAGACCGGTACTATTACCACTTTCAAGGATGCTCACAACATGAAGGTAAGAAAGAATTCCAACACAAAATTCATTTTATAAAATCATCTGATGATATTAAACACAGACCTGTTCTGAATTCACACCCATCTTTGAATGATCAAACGTTATCTGATTTTACATATTCGTGAAGATAGTCTTGAACTTTTATGTACAACATTTGCTTTAATGTGTTTACTTTTTGTTCTCCCCTCTTGTATAGGTCATGAAATTCTCCGTTTCACCCGTCGTGCGTGTTGCCGTTGAACCCAAGAACCCTGCTGATTTGCCCAAATTGGTAGAAGGTCTTAAACGTTTGGCCAAGTCCGATCCTATGGTACAATGTATCATTGAAGAATCCGGTGAACACATCATTGCTGGTGCCGGTGAATTGCATTTAGAAATTTGCTTGAAGGATTTGGAAGAAGATCATGCTTGCATTCCTTTGAAGAAATCCGATCCCGTTGTATCGTACCGTGAAACCGTTTTCGAAGAATCCAACCAAATGTGCCTCTCCAAGTCTCCCAACAAGCACAACCGTTTGCAAATGAAGGCTTGCCCCATGCCAGATGGTTTGGCCGAGGATATTGATAACGGTGACGTCAGCTCCAAGGACGATTTCAAGGTCCGTGCCCGTTACTTGGCCGAAAAATACGACTACGATGTTACTGAAGCCCGTAAAATCTGGTGTTTCGGTCCTGACGGTACCGGTCCCAACTTCATTTTGGATTGCACCAAATCTGTACAATACTTGAACGAAATCAAGGATTCCGTTGTTGCTGGTTTCCAATGGGCTACCAAGGAAGGTATCTTGGCTGATGAAAACATGCGCGGTGTACGTTTCAACATCTATGATGTGACTTTGCACGCTGATGCCATCCATCGCGGTGGTGGTCAAATCATTCCAACCACTCGTCGTTGCTTGTACGCTGCTGCCATCACTGCTTCTCCTCGTTTGATGGAACCCGTGTACTTGTGCGAAATACAATGTCCCGAAGTTGCCGTCGGTGGCATCTATGGTGTATTGAACAGACGTCGTGGTCATGTCTTCGAAGAATCCCAAGTTGTTGGTACCCCCATGTTCGTCGTCAAGGCTTACTTGCCTGTCAACGAATCATTCGGCTTCACTGCTGATTTGCGTTCCAATACCGGTGGTCAAGCTTTCCCTCAATGCGTGTTCGATCATTGGCAAGTGTTGCCCGGTGACCCAGCCGAAACCTCCAGCAAACCCTACCAAATTGTACAAGACACCCGTAAACGTAAGGGTCTTAAAGAAGGTCTCCCCGATCTTACCCAATACCTCGACAAATTGTAAACACTTTTACTTTGCTGTTGTTGCTACGAATAGAGATCTCATGGATCATTATTCCAGCTATTTTCTTATACTTTCATCTCGAGCAGCAGTTACAAACAACAACAATAAAATAGCACATGCAAAAATAAAGTTTAAGAAAAATGAAATTATAGAGGAAAACAAATATTAATAAAAATACATGATAATTACCATATTAAAAAATATAAATTGTTGGTGTTTATTTTATTTTGAATGGGAAAACAACTTGCATGATAATGAGAGTTGGAATCAATGTTTGAATCTTCATTAAAATATAATTGTCGTATGCTAATTGGGGTCTACATTTGAAAAAAATTAATCGTTTTCTACAAAATATTGTTTTTATTAATTTAGTAAATATGTAAACCTTGGTATTGTTTACACTTATTTAATGGTGAAGCGTATTTGGTAAAATGAATTAGACATATAAAGGTGAAACAATTTTTTATTTGAGTAAGGTTACTCTGAACCTGTTAATACCATAAATAATGATGTTCCATATAAGGTGTAGGTATGGCTGTTTTCATAAACGCAGTATGCAATGCAACATTTCATTGCATAGAGTTCATAATAGCATTTAGAATATAATTTAAAAACCTTTATCATATAAAATATAAAGATATTGGACTATTAAAGAGAATCTTAAAACAAAAATTTTTAAATTATATTTCTAAATGCTATTATGAACTCTATGAAATGAAATGTTGCATTGCATACTGCGTTTATGAAAACAGCCTATTTAATATTAATTTGCTCTATATTTAAAAATTTCCTGCCAGAAAGTAAGCTCTGCATTGCTATATGGAAATGTATTTATAATATTAAAACAAATTTAGCTCCTGCTTCAAAATTCTATGTTAAAAAATATTGAAAAGTAAACCATAAAATGCTAAGCTCTGCAATAAAATTTTCTTCTCTAGTCGAATCAAGTGATATTTTAATCCATAATCAAAATTCTGTGGAAATGTCAATGAAAAGCGTGAAAAACCAAGATTCAATTATCATGCCACCCAAAACGCTTTCAAGCATGTACAGGGCCAAAGTAATAGACGCCTATAGAAACCGTCGTATTTTTACTGTTTTTGGGAATTATAATACAATTAGGCGGTCATTGCTAAAACGGGGATGGTTGGAGAAGCTCGCGCCAGGCCGTCATAACAAGTTGCAGGGTCTTTCAGAAGAAGTGCTTCTGCAGCATGCTAGGAGAGGAAATGACTACGAATCAGTAGTCATTAGTAAAATAATCAACCATTTTCCAGCATATTTTGTGTGGCAGCCAAAAGGACAACGTGACTTGTACATTGATGTGCATCCATATCGAAACCGCATAAGGCGGACTCACACAATGGACTTTTCCACAAAAGTCGGACTAATTGGTTGTGCTGAGCAACAGCACTGGTTTCATCAAGATGGTGTAGCTGGAATGCTTTATCCTCGTTTTTTTCGATTGGGTGTTAATCAGGAAGAACAGATGGCTTTCATAGATGATTTTCGCATTACACAATGTTCTAGCTTATTAAGATATTTAATACGGCATCTAAATAAACACGAAGACATAATCGATTATGAAAATGGCATTATTTGTCCGGCAATTGTTAATTTTGCCTTGGGCCGAGCTAAGCGACTATTGGATGATTGGGACAACATTAGTTTGTTGGATATTGAGCAGTCTCAAGTTCACGAAGAGGAGTGGTCCGATTTTTTGGAAAATTCCAGTAAAGTTATCGACCATCATCAAAAAATAAAATGCACGTATCGAGAGTTGACGGAATTTATTAAAACATCAAAAAATCTATTAACAAAAATGGAAGAAAAGCACCCGGACTTGAAATGGGACGGATATAAAAATTTGTGGATTCTTAAACCAGGATATGAAAGTCGAGGACAAGGTATTGTTATACGTAATAATTTAGATGAAATAGTAAACTGGTGCAAGACCCATTCCAATCGTCGATACATAGTGCAGAAGTATATAGGTAATTCGATTTTAGTACCTTTCTTAATAAACAGTAAATTTATTCAAATATGTTTTTTTAGAACAACCACTTCTTATTTATCGCACCAAGTTCGATATACGTCAATATATGCTGGTATTCATACGAGAATCCACAGTGCAGATTTGGCTGTATACAGATTGTTACATGCGCTTTAGTTCACAGGAGTACAGCATCGATGATTTGAGAGAGTCTATACATTTGACCAATAATTCTGTACAGAAAAAGTATAAGAACAAAACAAATAGAGATAATAGATTGCCAAAACAGAATATGTGGTCATTGGATCAGTTCAAAGCGTATTTAAAAAATCAAAATATATCAGAAGAGACTTGGAACATGCGTGTGTTTTCGGGTTTTCGTGAAAATTTTATTGCTGTAGTATTAGCCAGCTTGGATGAGACAAATTTAAACGAAAATTCATTTGAATTATATGGTTGTGATTTTATGCTGGACGAACAATATAATCCCATTTTGATCGAGATCAATTCCACCCCTGATTTATCACCTTCAACTGAAGTGACAGCCCGTATTTGTCCCATGGTCATGCAGGACTGCATTAAAGTAATAGTGGACTTGCCACGCAATAGTCGAGCTTCGACGGGACTGTTTGAAATGGTCTATGAGGTGAACTACAAATTTAAACAAAATTTCAATATTATGGAAGGTTTAAATGTGAATGGGAAATCTCTGAAATTGTCGAAACGTCCTCGAATACCAGAGCGACCGAAATTCATTAAAAAGACTAAAATTGAAAAGGAACATGAAATTAAAAAGATGCCTGAACCAAAGGTTTATTCCTACATTTATTAAGAAATTATTCATCTTTTTTAAATTATTTTAAAATAAATCACACAGGTGATGTCGCCCAGAAAGTCCAAGCCCGCTATGTCGAATATGGTGTCAAAAAGCCTAAAATCTGCTGCAAAAGAAGCTTTAGCTCTGCGCTATACATTGCCAAAATGAAATGAGAGGAGAAACAACATCTTGTACCTACATACATACATACATATATACTTATGTAATTAAATTTTATATTATTTGTAACAATTTTTAAGCAAACTTCAACAATTTTATTATAAACGGCCACTACTAATCTAAATAAATATTTGTCTTTGGACTGATTTGTCTTTTATTAATATTCCAGTTGGATATACTTTTACCAATGGCATGTATTGTATTGGCATTATTTTCGCCTTTAACTGATTTGGGCTTAAATCCTAAACTTAGATGCGATTTTGATTTGTTGGAATTTTTTTTGGCAGGCATCATGGGACTTAGGCTTTTTGTACATTGTAATGCTTTCTTAAGAGGACTACATAATTCCTTTATATTATCTGCCGATTTACTTATAGTTAACACTGGCGTGTCTAATAGATTAACCTTCTTAACACGTTCCACAGTTCTAGATGAATGCAAGGCTTTTTGTTGGTTATATGAGGCCACAAAAAATTTTGATTTTTGAGTATCTTTACAGTCCACCACGCAATTCGTCGAAAACCTGGGGCCACAACTTCGATGACGTTTAAGAGTAGAACACATAGACGAACACAGAGAGGATTTTGCACTGGAGATCTTGGCCTGACAACGTCCCACAGCGGATACTGTGAGATTGGTAAACGATTTTCTGCGTTTGTCTGTGTGTATAATGTGTGTCATAAAATGAGGGTTGTTTTCACTGATATTCGTTAGGGAGGAAACACTTTTAGTGCTCGGACTGTTTGTGGCCACCTCTACCATACGTTTTTCTATATAGTCTGTGGCGTTAAAGGCGGGCATTGGTTTATGTACCTGCGAAACATTTGTCAGAGCTAGCGAGGTTCGGTGCTTATACAACTGACTAGTCTGTAGGGATCTTTCTTTGCGTTGGAAACCTTGATATGAATGGTGGAAGTTGGAACGATTTGAAGGAATTTGTTTACCTTTAACTATTAAGTTAAGCCCCATATAGGCTGGTGTGGGCGGAATATTTTGACGATAAATTAATTCGAAATTCCCCAGATCGGCCTTGCTTTCATTACGACGATCGATCATTACTGGAAAATAGTAAATACAATTTTCAAACGTTATAAATTTGAAGTAGTTAAACTCATCATTAATATGTATTTATCCAGTTCACTTGCCTTTTATGACATCCTCCAGACACTGGGGACACATACGTGCTGTTACACTTGTGGAGGCAGCCAGGTCTGGATTTGAATTTATTTCTATTAGCCATGGATAAAAATTTTCGCATATCATAAAATCGGCACCAAATAATTCAAATGTATTAGGTGTCCTTTCCATGTGATCCTGAGAAACTAAAACAGCTGCCACTATAGCTTTCCGCATACCAGGATATATACGTTCAAACCAAAAATCTTGTTTACCAATTTGCCTTAAATAAGCCTGAAATGAATACGAGTCCCACATATTCTCATTTGGTAAACGCTTGTCTCGTTTTCCATTATTAGTGTATTTCTTTTGTATAGCATGATTTGTTAAATGCACCGACTCGTGATGATTAGTCAGCGTGTACTCCTGTGAGCTAAAACGTAAGTAACACTCTTTGTACATCCAAACCATGAGAGGGTTTATGCTCGAGATTAAAAACCACTGGCGTATATCGAATTTTGTGTGATGTATTATTAAAGGGCGTTCTGGAATAAATGAAAAATTATTATAAAAGTCTATACGTAATTATAGTTTATTTTAATTAATAAAAATTCAAAAAAAAAATGTATTTTTAAAGATTTTATTTTTGCTACTCTGTTTGGAGATCTTCTTATTTGTCTCATATGACATATATGACATTTAAATATAACGATAGCAAAGTTTATAATTACATGCATATATATTGAGTACATATATAATTAACATTACAAGAGCAAATTGTTGAGATGACGCGTGTGTTTTCTGTTTTAATATACATACATATGTACATAGGTTTGCCACTTGTTGCTGATGAATTGTCAATAAAGAAGAGTGGTTACGTGTTTTTATGTTGTCAGGATATTGTATTGAGTGCATAATAGTATGTATGTATGCATGTAGTATGTATGTATGTAGGTATGTCTGTATGTATTTTTGTAAAACAATTACATACTTGCTTTCAAGTTCTTTTTGCTTCTGACAGTATGAAAATTAGGTCTATCGTTCAATGTATGTATTATTTTTGCACGACTTCTTATGTATAATGTTTAAGTTAACAAAAACAAAAAAAAAACAACATGTCATATGTTAATAAGTATGATAATTTTGTTTTTTATAAAAATAAGTGTGGGACTTCTATCTACATACATATATATATACATATGTATATAAATAAATTAATATTTTTATGCAAAATAATAATTATTAGAGAATGCATTTTCTACCCTGCCAAGGGCGTCATCAGCAATGTTTATTGTCCAAGATCTACTTGTAAACATCACATATTTAACTCACCATTTATTGAGAAATAGAATTCGGGAATTATACATATTTCTTATTACATGTTATGAGTTAGAACGAAATTTACTTATGTTTTTACAATGTGTATGCATTCTTCTTTATTATTATTATTATTACAAATTTTTGTATTACTACAAGTTTGTTGTTACTTTTGCTGCGTCTACCGTTGGTTGACAATATCAGCAAATATGTATGTTGTTGTTGTCATTTCTCCTTTATGTAGATTCTTTGTTTTTCTGTAACTATGAAACAGATGATGTTTACGAGTAGATCTTGGACAATAAACATTGCTGATGACGCCCTTGGCATGGTAGAAAATGCATTCCAGTGTGCCATTTGTCTAGAAAAATATAACTTTACAATGGTATTTTTCGAGTTATTAATTAAAAAATTAACTCAAGCCAAAATAATGAAACATTTTCTGTAATAATAAAATAAAAAGTTCAACCATAGCATTCTCTAAAAACTAGCAAAATAATAATTTAATAATTCTGTAAAATAAAGTGTTATTGATATATGTATGTATTTAATTCGTTCGTCCACACTATATGTATCCTGATCGTAGTAATAGAAATTTACTTAATGGCAAGATGAATATCAATACAATACAAATATCAAATCATATTAATTAGTGTAATTTTAGTGTCTTCAATAATTTTGTCCAACTTACCCATATATTTTTGTACCACAAATCGACTTTTGGTCGCTATAGATGGATTAACGATATTCACAATTTTCTTAAGATTATTACTCAAGTGTATACCACGTCCACGACATTTGTTGGCCGGTTTTATAATCCAAAGATTTTGGTAGCCGTCGATGGAGTACTGAGACCAGTAGTATTGCATATTGTCCAACATGTGTGAACACCTCGTTATAACAGTTTCCACTAACTTTTGCGGATCTGCAAGAATTTTGAAACTCTCATGTGTCATTTGATAATGCTGATGGAGAAAAGCATCCCAGTCGTGTTCCCAAATTCGTGCTGGATCTTCAATATCAATATCATTATGTTGGCAATTGTCAATGTACTCAAGACAACGTTGAAATGCAAAATCAATGGAATTGTAAGGTATTTTGCCGGAAGCCGAAAAAACCGCATCAAAACCACCGTCGCGATATTTGTCTACCAGCCAACGAACGAAGGATATACAGGCGGTAAGTTTAAAATGATCTATAAACTCATTAAGTTCTTCGGGAGACCATACATTAAAACATCGAGGAAATTTAATATCGGCTACACCATCTTCATAGAAGGCGGGCATATCGCGCAGAAAAGCATTTAAGTTTTCCTTATTGGTAAAGGGAGCTCGGTTGAATTTATTAATCAGCATACTGGGATTCTTAGACTGCTCCACATAGTCGGCCTTTTCCTTATGTGGTGTCCAGAGAAAATCGCACAACACATTTTCTATATATCGAGACATTATGTTTCTCTCCACTTTGGCTATAAACTGTCGTTGAGTTTCGCCCATCTTCCGTTTGGGCAAGACTTGTGATAAGTCACAAATGTTGATCTGACTAGAAAGTAGCGGTCCTGACTTGCGATGCATTTCCAGTTTTTCCACCCAACCCCGAGATTTAAGAGCGTGACGTACGGAATTGTAGTTACCACGTATGGTAAAAATTTTATTTTGTTTTACGGCCTCTTGGGCATGTTTGCGCAAGGTATTTATTTGATCGTTGTTTAATATAGTGTAGACACATTTGACCTTTTTAAACGGTCCCGCCACCGATAATTGTTTATCAATAATAACACTGCCATGAGAAGCAAGCGAACAAGTGTTTACTTCGTTTGGATTGGAAACAAATTGTACTGGTTTCTCTTTAGTGCTCACAACAGTTTTTTTGATAAGTTTTTTCAAAGCATCGGTTACTAAAATTTCAGAACTTTTTTGATTTACTACAAAGGGCTTACGATTTACAACTTTTAAGGATTTTTCCACAGTTGACTCTGTGGTGCTTTTGAGGTTTGTATTTATTCTGCCAGAGTAAAGATTATTCTTGTTTGTTTCATTATGATTTGTAAGAGTTTTTAATTTATTTATTTCAGATGTCTCTACTATTAAATTTGATTTTGTTGCCGGTTGATCCTGTGCCGTTATTAATTCACTCTTAGTAGGTTCTGTATGAGCTTGTGGTACTACCTCAAGAATACTTGTTGTTGTTGCTAGTTTTTCTAATTCTGTAGGCGTTTCATTGATTTTCTTTAATTTCTTTAACATATTTAAATACTAAGTCGAGAGTTAGTTTCTTTTGTTTGTTTTTATACTTTAATATTTCCGCTTAACGTTATAGAACACGTGACATGTAACGAACTGGCAAACGTTTTACTGATAACTAATTCAATAAAGTTCAGTAAATATTTCGTGTTACTTTCCATTTTGTTTTTATTTTATTTTAGACTTTAACATACATACGTATACATATGTACTTAGTTATGTATGCATGTATTTACGTGCAAAACTTCTTAATCCTTGAAGGAAGTTTTGCTATTACAGAAACTATAATGATCTACATATAAACAGTTTTAAGTAAAACCATGTTCAAAAAACAGACAAATCTAGAAAATTTATCAGAAGGATATATTTATATTTAAGAAAAGTGTAAATCTTATGAAATTGCAAAAAGTTTTCGGTCAAATTAATGACTATTATAATAGTTTACCTATCATATTTTATGGGTTAATTTACAGTAAATTGTTGAAAGCATAAAATCAACCTAAAAGAAAACTATCAAGGTTTGTGTATGAAAAACTATTGGAATACCTCATTTAAATGTATTTGTTGATGTATAAGTATGTAGATATTATATTAGAGTGTCACGTGTAAACCGGGTAAAGGAAATGAAGGCTAATACATAAAAATATTTATTTATATGAGTACAAATTTGATTTAATGTACAAAATATATCCAAACAACTTTTTTTTTGAAAAAGGGATAAGTTTTTGAAATTTAACATAAAACATTTTGAATTTTAAATATTTTTAAAACAGATCTTCATTTGATTATGTTTTGGGGATATCCTAATATATATTTATGATGGTTACATGTTAAGCATTTAAGACTGTATAGTCTGATTATCATCTGCAGGTAATAAATGAATAAAATAAACTCATTTTGTTTTTATTTGTGCAAAAATAATATAACATGCGAAATCTACTTTCACCGAGGTTGTTGCATAAACTTTTAAATAGTAGTGTTTCGTGCCAAAGAAAAAAATAAGTATTTTTGTAACTTTTTACTAAAAAATACGAAACGAATTTAAAATGTCGACGGTAACGAATTTTATATACCCTTTACCAAAATATACATTAAGATGAAGATTAAAAACATTTTTTTGGAAATGAAAATATGGCTGTTTTCATAAACGCAGTATGCAAAGCAACATTTCATTGCATAGAGTTCATAATAGCACTATTAAAGAGAATCTTAAAACAAAAATTTTTAAATTATATTTCTAAATGCTATTATGAACTCTATGCAATGAAATGTTGCATTGCATACTGCGTTTATGAAAACAGCCTATGTATGGGTAAAAATCTAGACAGCCATGATTTTAAGCTTATATATCTGCTATTTGTGGGCCTATTGTAAGTTATTAAAGGGATACGAACAATGTAGCAATTACAAACGAATTAACAAACTTGTATACATACCCTTACTCCTCATGGTAAAGGTGTAATAATATAATAGTAACTAGTTGCAAATTTGTATAGACAATTGTGACTGTAAAATGACATGTCAGATATATATACATACATATATATTATATATGTTAAGATTTTGACATTTGATAAAATTAATGTATGTTCGTATTTCAGATATTATGTGAAAAAATGACTGTAATCATTTATATTTTAAATTTGCATATGAAAATTAAGAAAAATATAATTATAATATATACATATATATGCAATTATATATAAAAATATAATATTTATAATTTTAAAGTTGGTAAATAGTTGTCTAAATGGAAAACGGATCATATTTTAATACAACAATTAAGTAATATAGTATGTATGTAAGTGGTTATAAATAGTGGTCCAAAATGAAAAAAGGATGATAGTCTATGATAGTCTGTAATCAACCAAAAACCGTTTCTTTTATGAAAATTTAGTAAATCATAAAAGTGTTTATAAATCGGTAAATAGTGATCCATTTGGAAAAAGGATGAAAATCAGTGATCACATATGTATGTTGTTCACTAAAATAATTTTTCATATGAAAAATAAGTAAAGCTCAAAACTGGTTACATTTCGGTAAATGTCCAAATGAAAAAAGTAGTCCAAAAGAATTGTGTTATTACTTCTATTTTCAACCAAAATTAAGGAAATCATAGAAGAAGCGACAAATCGGTAAATAAAATATAAAAAACATGCATATACATATGTATGTATATACATACATACATATATCTTAATTTGTAGAAAATCATTTAAAGAAAATGTACAAAAGTATAAACATAAATTCTCGTTTTTATATAAATAAATTTATTAAAAAGTTGTTAAATTTGACATTTACTACATGATCCAGTTTCCTGTAGCATTTCAAAAAGTGTAAATTTTTGTTTCACAAATTTACTACAACTTTTAATGAATTCATTTTAAAGTTTTTGACTTGAAAATAAACTAAACAAATAAACCTTGAAAATACTTATAAAAACATTTTCTACAAGTAAAGGAATTGTTAATACATTTATAGACTACTGAACGTATGAGTTATGTAGCAAACACAGTTAAGTTACATACAAACTCTCAAATAAAAATAACTCATACGCAACATATGACAGCATACATACATGTTATGTGAATTTTACATTTTTATCTACAACAATACCTATATATTTACAAATACAAATATGAAAATGAGAGAGATAGATAGAGACATAAAGAGAGAGAGATAGAGAGACTCATAATAAAAAATTTTCCATGTTCAAGTACTTATTCTCTTCTAATGTTAGAGACAAATTGAGAACTCATTATAAGTCGCTCAAATGATTAGTTTTCATTCATTTATTACCAGGGATGATAAATGAGAAAACCAATATCGTACCAACGAACTTTTAAAATCGTACTTTTTCGAGCCCAATAGTACTAAATAATTTTTTTATAATTTTTTTTTAAATATTATTTTAATAACTAAAATTTAATAGAACACAAACAAAAGGTACTTTAAATTCATTGGTACATGTAAAGTAAAGATAACAAAAAATAATACGTAAATACATGTTCATTAATTATACATATGTAGATAATTATGGTCATATAAAATATTAGTAAGGTATCTATCTATACATTTTTTGATCATATATTTAATATAGCAAAAGTTGTAACAACAAGAGTTTTATATTAGTACCATCTGCAAAAATCTAAGACGACGCTTTCATACTGCAAAAAACCGTATTGAATTTTTTTCTAGTCGTTTAAAAAAATTAAGCGAGTGCCATGTATTTTAACAAGATGATTGCCACTCTACAACAAAGCATTTCGTTCCCTTTTTTTCCAAACTGCATAAACTTTACAATTGCTCTCTTTATGTTATATGTGTATATCGTTGGTCTCATGTAGAAAGGCCCTAACTCGCTATTTTTTCGAAATTTGTTTTTTTGCGATTCCAATGCATTTAACGCAAATACACCTCCTCACAAAAATTGCAATAGTGTAAAAATAACGCTTTTATAAGCAGTTGTACAAAAAAAGTTACATGTTGAATATTACAGTTTCTATTATAATTTTACCTTCTCCTGTAAAGTTTCAAATATGCGAGTTAGGGCCTTTCTACATGAGACCATCGATATGAAGTTTAACAACAATAAGAAAACATCAGTTAAATACTAAAAACCACCTGCTATTTATTCCCAATGAACAAGTGCAAAAATCTATTCACAATATACATTCAGTAAATAAGCGTTGTCATTTTATATCAATTAAAAATATGTTTGGGTTTAAAAAATTTGGAAATATGTAGTACCAAATGAGCTACAGCGGTACCATCGTCCTTTTTAGTTTTAAATTGTACCAAAAAAAGTACAATTGCACCAACTTTATCAACCGTGTTTATTACATTTACTATTATACATAAATAAGTACATATTTACCTATGTATGTATATGATTGTGATTAAAATGCAACTAATACCTTAACAATTATAATAGCATATATATAAATAAAATACCTAATATTGTTTTCACAATTTTAATTATCCAAAACAAAACCTAAACTATGTTTAGGTACATATTAATAAAAAGAAAATATTGTTTACAACAGAGAGCAAAACACCGGCACAAGAAAATTACTCTCTTCTAGTGAGATTATAATCATTTTTAGTATACCAATAGCATAGAAAATTCGCCTTAAGGTTATTTGCTTTTCATGGAATTGAGTATATAAAATGACTTCGCTGGGAAAATTTGAAAACATTTCATACGCTTATCTCCTTAAGTTAACATTTGCGGCAAATAATTTTAAAGAAAATAAATTTAAACGCAAAAGATTTTAGTATGATTTACGCTTTATTAATTTAATTGAAATAAATGAAATAAAACCAGAAAACTATAAATATTGAAAAAAACTAACGAACCAAAAAAAAAACTCTTTAAACTGCATTTAAGAAAAAATCGTATTACAAAAAAGCTTTTAAAAAAGGTGCTATAAAAAACTGCAAAAGAAACAACACAATATTTGTTTAAAAAACGTTTTGTATTAAAAAAACATATTCAATAAAAATTTAATTGAGCAAAAGAATAATAAAATATTTTAACATACTGCATCTGTTTGTACTGGAGTAATGAAAGCACAAAACTTGTACTATTAACTTTTTGTTGTTGCTATCATTAAAACTGAAATATATTGGAACAATTATTATCAGCACACAATAATTTAACAAAATGGGAACTATTGGTAAGTAAAATAACTTAACTTTTTTGGCAACCGCAATAAAATTATGGAAAAATTGATATTTTTCATTTCAATTCAAATACATTCTTTTTAAAGTGTTAATTTTAAATCAAGCAGCATAATATTGTTCTTATAAAAAGGAAACAAATTATAATCTAAAAGTTTAAGATTTTGAAAAACTTTTAAAACTTTTGTTATATATGGAAAACTTAATTTCATTTCGATAATTATACATTGACCAAAGGTTATGTTGGCATCAGATTTTTTATATATTCAGTGCAAGTCATTTTGTTGCTTTCATTTTATTTCCTTAAAAAAAAAACTGGCGATTTTATTCACGATATTGTTTTTTTGGAAGAATTGTTTTTAAAGTAAAATTTTACTGAAAAGACAATACTTCTTCAAACTTTTGTTTTAATTGGTATAATTCTGAGATAATTTTTTCAAATCTCTATATGATTTATAAAATTTTAATAAAGTAATAATTAAAACAAATTAAATAGTATTGTTTAACTAGCATACTATAAATAAAATATAAAAAATATGTCTATTTAAATAATGTTTGATTGAGAGATCAATATTTCAATAACTAACATATTAAATTCCACAAAATGTCTAATCAAGATTTAAATTATTTAAATGTAGTACAATATTTAGTTATTAAGAGCATTCACATGATGTAGAAGCCTTTCACAATTTTAAATTATGCCATTAATCATTTGGGTAGTTTATGTAGGAATATAATATACAAATATATGTATTTAGGTATACCCAAATATTTCTTTACAACAAGAATTTTTTATATGACAAATCTTTACTTAACACAGCACAACAATTTTCTAAAAAAAAAAACGGAAATGTCTAAAGTTCATTTTATTGCTGTTGTTTTGTTAGCATTTTAATATTGCTTTTATAATGCTATGACGTCGTTGTCATGGGTCGTCTACCTTTTCAACTCACACAGTTAAAAGTTTTTATTGGTGTTATTCACTAAAGAGTAAGAGTATAGGGAAGCGTATGTAGAAAATCCTGTAACTGTGACGTCAATGTATTTCTATACTGTGTTATATTGTTTTCTCGCCAGCCAAAAAGGAGCATTGTTCTTTTTGTTTTCTTGTTTCTGTTGCTTTTTTTATGTCATGTATGAGAGGCACAAATACTATGGCAATTTATTTATAACAGTTTCATCAATATGTCAATTGTCTTTGTCATTATTTAGTTGTTTGTTGTAATTATTATATTCATTAGAATTTATTTAGCATACTAATAAAGGTTTGAGGTTCTAAAAAAACATTATAGAAAGTTGTTCATTTTCTAATGACATATATTATATTGGGGATTTAATGATTTTTTTCATTTAGGGAGTGCGTGCATGTGTCGTGTGTTTGAACAAGAATAGATTTGATTACTATTTTTCTATAATACTTAAGAAGGTAATGATGACTGCCTAACAATAGAATTAGAAAATAAGAAAATAAATAATGATTGGGTGGTTTTATCATATAATGTTGAGCTTTAATTTATTTATTTTATGTAAAAGGACTATTTAAATGTATTATACATTGCTTTTTTATTTTTTACAAAATAATTATAATAACAACCGTTTCATATAAAAAATCTTTGAAACGCACATCAAAAGTCATTAAATGTATTTTTTGGCTTTAGCAAATCAAACCAATTAATTGTAGATAGTAATGTAATAATGTGAAGAACAAATATTTAATACTAATGGCAAGTTTTTAACTTGATATTTAAATACGAAATTAGTTAATTTTTCCTTACACTTAAGTTGTATTTAAATACAGTTTCATTTTTCCAGTCTCAAATTAAGTTTGGTATTTAATTATGATAAAAGTATGTTAGCACTATTAAATGTCAAAAAATATATAAACAACTTCTTCATTTAACAGCTGATTTACAAATTGTTGTAAACTAAATGGACAAAAGCTGCATCATTCATATCTTCTTCATCTAAATTCATTGTTTTAGTTGATATTAGTTGATATTGATAATAATAAGTACAATGTTTTTATTTGCGGCGAGTTTATTTATTGAATATTTTTATCAAATAATAAAAAAACTTCAATGAACAATTTTCATAATTTGCAGAACTGTCAAAATCATATGGTAGTATGAAAAACTTAAGTTGTATTTAAATGGACGTAGGCAGTGATTTAAGTTATATTTAAATATGATCTATAAAAATGAATTTGGTATTTAAACAGAACTTAAGTTTAAATACACTTTAATTTTTAACTTAAAAACTGGCGATAAGTAATGTAAAAGGTAATAAGTTTGTAAACAATTGAAAATTAGACGTGTACTTAATATTAATATATTCATGAACATGTGTATAAAGTATACATATAACCAATATTTATTACAAAATATAATTAATATTAATCATATAATAAGATATAAATAATTGAGGTAAAACAAGTAAGAGTGCTATATTCGGCTATGCCGAATCTTATATACCCTTCACCTTTGTTGTGAATGTATGCATAATTATGTCGATAAACATCTGTTGATGAATTTGTTGGTAACAATATTAATATACTTTTGGCCTATTTCACGATGTCGAAAGATAACGTTCGCTTAGATAAGACTTAAGACACAAACTTTTTATCGTATCTATTTTTTACTCAATCAAGTTTGTTTATTCCACAATCAAGTTTGTGTCTTAAGTCTTATCTAAGCGAACGTTATCTTTCGACATCGTGAAATAGGCCATTTGTGTGATCAATAATACACTTAGTTTTTTTGATGAAATTTTCAGAGGTTGTCTCGGATTTTTGCTCATATCTCCGTTATTTATAGACGGATTTTGCTGGTTTTAAATAGCAAACTTTTCGGAAGCATGTCTGACAGAATTATTGAAGATTTGGATCCCGAAGATATCTGGGGACTTCAGAAAATTGATTTCAACATCCAGACAAACAGACAGACATACAGACGGACATGGCTTAATAGTCTCCGCTATCTATATGGATCCAGAATATATATACTTTATAGGGTCGGAAAATTATATTGTGGAAATTATAAACGGAATGACAAACTTATATACACCCTTCTTATGAAGGTGAAGGGTATAAATAGAGAGAAGTTACATAGTAGCTACTTTAAAATTATCGCATATTCGGGATCCTAAAGCATTTAAAAATACATTTTTAGTCCATAAAATACTGCAAAAAAAAAAAAAAAAAAAAAACTTTATGACTTGTTTCAAATTTAATTTTACGTTTAAAACAGTTGAATAATTTCTAATGCCAACAACAGAAACAATGTTTGTTATATGTTTTGATTGTTATTACAAAATAATACAAATTCGCATTAAAAGAAACAAAATGGAACGATGCAAAAAGCAAATATTTAAATTTTATGGATATATGTATGTATTGTTAACAAACTTAATTTGTTTCATTATATGCATGCACATGTAGGTATGTAAGCAGACGTAAGAAAACTCAAATTCATCAATATAGTTTTTGTTTTCATACAAATTGCGCTTTTAATAGCTTGCTGTTTTTTTTGTGCTAAATTCAAATAATTTTTTTATTTTTGTACAATTTTCCAAATAAATATCATACTATGTATGAAAATCATTATTTGAAATGATTTGCCAAAATATTGAAAAAAAACGAAAAAAGTATATCAACAGAATGATTGAATTTTAGTTTGTTTATTACACATTAATATTTTGATTTTTGAAACAGCGAAACATTTAGCAACAAGATGACTACACTCAGAGAAATTAAAAATTTTACTAGGACAGTAAAAAGTATACAGAAATTAGAAACTGAATAATGGTTTTGCCTGTTAACTGTTGCAATAATGCTCTGCCTATTTTTAAATTCAGCACTTTACTATTAAAACTTTAATGTTTTTGTAAGTGTATGTACATTAATTTGTTTATTGTTTGTTTAAACTAATTACTGTCGTATTTCGATATTTATTTTTTCTGTGGGATATTTCTAGCCCAAAAAGAAAAAAAAAAAAAAAAAAACTACTCAAAATATTTAGATTTATTTTAGTGTGGAATATATACATTATTTAACGGGCAAAACAGAATTTTGTAATGAAAGAAAAAAATAATAAAATTATTATTAGTAAACAAAAATTATGAAAAAATTATGGGTCAACAAGGCCTCGTTGAATTAAATAACTATAGAATCTTGTTAATGTCAACGTTTGTGGCCGATTTTCTTATTATTGCTGGTGATATTGTCTGGTCTGACGTACAACTTGCCATTGACACACAATAAAAAAGAAAATTATAATATAAAAACCAAAAAACAAAAAGACGGACATACATAAAAACAAAGTGTGTAAAATGAAAATACGAGAACAAATTATCACACATACATAACGATAAACATTAATAAGCAAAAATTATACCAACAACAATTACTCCACCATTAAGGGGACAATAAAATGTAAAATAATGATCGTTGAGAGTCTACACAACAATAACACAACCAAAAATATGAAAATTATAATTGAAAAAAAAGGGAAATGAATTACTGAGATAATTTGTTTAAATATTTTGAGTATAACTTAAAATGCTCGATTTTTTTTTTAATTTTCGATTCTGTTTTCAAACATTAGATAGTATAATATAAATTTATTCAAAGTATTGGCCATTGTTAGCTATGACCTTTTACCATATTTCTGGCAACATATGAATTCCGCGCCGAAAGAACTGGGACAAGGTCTAAATATTTTTAAACAGTTATTGCAACATGTGACTGAGAGTTGTCATCATGGAATTTTACATTTTCATGTTTTTCGACAATGCTCATTTCAAAAAAATCAGTAGCATTTGGTACAGGTTCCCTGTGGTGGTGGGACATTTAAAATCGTCTTCCCGCATATGACGATTTGTTGGCACAAAAGTCGACATTTTCGAAGCAAAAAAATTTTGTTGTTTCAATAACTAAATGGGAATAAATTACAGATACATATGTATATGCCCTTCAAAATGGCATATAAGTTACTAAAGACAAAAATCGCGTTCAAAAGATATTTTGGTTATAAACCCAATAAAAAAAACATATCGACAGCTTCAACGGAACACAAAGCAACCATTTATTAATAATTGAAACTAGCAGAAATAAATGTCATGGTACTGTTTATTAATTGTATGTCTTTAAATATAAGATTTATATAAAATTATGATAAGTCCGCCTGATGCAGATTTTTGTTACATTTTTCGCATAGAGTATGAAACTGAAATGTTTTAATAAAACTGTACCTGTACAGGAGTGTCTGACATTTTGTTTTGTTATGTTTATTTACAAATTAATTTAAAAACAAGTAAGAAGGTCTACTCGGTCAAGCCCGACCATATAATACCCTACACCGATTGTGCGAGTAAAATAGTTTTTCAGAAATGGGAGCGCCATAGCTGCTTGATTTCTTTGCATTTACAAATTATTTGCATTAAATTTTACCTCGATATCAGAAATATCGACCGATTGTTATAAAATTAGATGTCATTATTTCTATATACATATGCATGTATATGAAACTTATTTGTTTTAAACTTTATTTGAATGCCAACATTTGTGCTTTTCGGAAGTGGTAGCTATGACTAATTATGAACCGATCATCATAAAATTGGACCGAATGGCTTGTTTATATATAAAATATATTTGTGTTGAATATTATTTGGATAGCAACATTTTTAGGCGAGTGATGTTGTTTCGGTAGTGGGACTTATATGGCAGCCCCTTGTTTGGATACATGCAGAAATCAAACATTTATGACCGACAAACCATATATCGGGGGCTAGGTGAAATAATGTACCGATTACAACTAAATTCAATCCCAACCGTCCTTGAGCCAAAAAAAATATATAATAGTACTAAATTTGATCGAAACATCTTCAAAATTGCGACCTGTACTTTGAGCACAATGTTTACATTAATCGACTCAGAAAGTGACTCTCAGTCGATCGGCATACTTTAAGCTGAGTGTTAGACTAATATTTTTGAGCGTTACAAACATCAGCACAAATCTAATATACCCTATACCACCATACTGGAGAAAGTATATTGGATTTAATAATCACAAATACTACGTTGTCTTTGCTACACATAAACAAATTTGATTTTTTTTTTAAATAAATTTTTATTAAATACGTGGGCAGTATGTATAAAAAATAACAACAGCAACAAAAAAGGAGACACAAAAACACTTCTTTTTATAAATCTTGAAATTTATTACTTATTTTATTTAAATTTATTTTTTTATATACCTACACTTACGTACATTATAGTATGATTATATACGTATGTGTGTATAACTTTCAGTTGTTTTTTGTCTTGATGATTTTGCGAAATCACATGAATTGTGAAAGAATATGATTGTTATTGCTTTTCTCTTTTCAACTGGCAGCTTGTTGTGTTTATTATTTTTACCTTTCATTTTCATATATTTTCCTAAAAAGACTAAAAAAATAATAACAAAATAATGAAAAAAGCTGAGCTAAATAGTAATGTTTACACCTACAAATGTTTTGTAGATAGTCAACATTTCTGCGTTTTAATTGACAGCCAAAAAGTTTACATTTTTTTAATTATAGGGTGACATTGTTAGAAAATAACTCAAAAATGATATTCTTGAGCAAAATTGTATTTTGCCGCCAAAATTAAATTTATAAGCCTCAATTAAAATTGTTTGGTTTTTGCTGCTAATTGTACTAAAGGTAGTTTGTTTGCTCAAATATCTTCGATACTATGATGAGAAATTATCTTTAAACAGTTTATATTTAACAGATATTTAATAAATTCTTTAAAATCACATTTCGTTGTGTCATTTTTAAAGTAAAACTTACAATTAATCCTTAAACTACAGTTTGTTTTGAGTATTATAAGTAATTTTATGGATTTTGTACCTTAATTAATATTTATTTTTGTTTCTGTTTTTATTTATGTACTTATTAAATACGCAGTATTTTCACGATTAAAAAAAACAAGAAAACGAAAAGTAGAAAAAAATCATATGAAGACAATTTTATTTTTAGAAAAATGTAAATACTGCGTATACAAAAATTCAAAAGAAAAAAGGCCCTAGATCCCTGCCATGACAATCAGGCAGAAAGAAAACAAACAATTCCTGGTAAATTAAATATATGTATAATAAGGTAAAAATAAAGACACAAATGAAAGTACAGAGTAAAAGGAAAATAATTGCTCTTATTTGTCTGCAACAAACCGTAAATTTTCATTAAATATAATAGAATGTAGTTGGAAGTTTTATCTTGATATATTTATGTGCTTTGTTATGACAAAATTGTCAGAACTTCAGATCAGCTGAGTTTGCCTTGATAACTAACGTCATTACATGTTGTAATAAATATTTGTGAAGTATAGACATAGCTGATGACACTGAAGTATAGACTATGATCTACAATGTATTTAAATCAGCTCGTATGTAAATTGTATGTATGTACGTCGAATTGTCAAGGCCAGTGACAACTATTCATTTATAACACTAATGGCCGAATTCTCGGTCTTTAGTTAACCATTGGTAAACTAAAATACTAACTAGTGTTTCACTATTACTTGGTATTCTTATGGCAAACTAAGCATTGCGAATAAAGAATCATTAGTTAAGCCTTTGCCATTAGCTAACTAAAGACTGTGAATTTTGCCATAATAAATGTAGTTCGTCTGCATTGGACATTTTTCATTATACATAAATATACATTTATCAAATCTAGACTTCCTATAAAGGACTTTAGAATGGAAACTAAAATAATTGTTCATCACCATTTATTGATTCATTCATTTTAAGACCATAACTTACATACATACATATTTATATAAAAAAACTGTTCATTGATTTAATGTAAATATTTATAAATTTATTTGCATCTTACGTATTTCCTTTCCATTCAGCGATAATAAAAACAAACAAGTTGTTATTGTTATCTTGTGTTTATTATCTATTACGATTGGGAAAGCGATCTAAAATGAATCATCACCCTTATGGGTTTCTCGGAAGCAAACGTTTTGTTTTCTGCAGGTTAAAAACAATAAATGTTTTGTTTTCAATACTAAAATGTTAATGTTAATTTTAATTTAAATTTAATATAATTTTATTTTGCTTTAATACAGCCATCTTAGCAGCGATGAGTGGAGGTGTGATTTACGTTAATATAAATAAAAGAATTTTTAAAATTGAAAATTCGAAATAAAAACAAAATCAAAATCAAAAATCAATTTCACACGATAATCAATTAAATAAATATGTTAATATTCCAAAATAAAAGTTTCTTCTTTTACATTTTTGTTTATTTTTTACTTAAACAAACATTTTCATGGGGGCTGGCAAATAATTTGAAAAAGTAAAAAATTATGTTGAAAGTATTGTTCTCAAACAATTGCTACAGTTTCAAATTGATATTTTGTTGTTTAATTTTAAATTCAATATTCTATTTTGAATTTTTCTTGCTTTTCTCTAAGTGTTTATGGTAATTATTATACCAATGTATGTATATGTATAAATGTGTGCATAAGTATAAAGTTTACTCGCATGAACATTTTCAGTTATTATTCTTCTCTTATTGATTTTTTTCAGGTGTTTTGTTTATTCTCTATTCTTTTATCCATTTAAATAAATATTATATTTTTTGATAATATTATTACATTTGAAATATGAAGTGTTAACATATTGCAAATATTGTTTTGTTTTTGGCTTTATTATACTATATTTTTTTAGTACATCCAATAGTTTTATTACCAAGTATTTAATTAGAGATTAGAGAAAAGAGAAATATTTAAGGATGTTATGATAATGAAAATATCTAAGCACATCTTATTATCAAAATTAATTGAATTTACACAAACACATTTATAGATTTCTCTCTACATTACGTTTATTTAAAAAACTACGCAGACATATGCCCTTGTATTGAACAATGTTTAAATTATTAAGCTAAAACATGACAAACTTAATATTGTAATAGCAAAAATGCTTAAAAAGAAATAAATTAAATGAGTTTCTTGCACTTGAGTTGACAGGAAGAGGTATCTATACCCTTGCAATGTATATGATAATTTTTAGATAAATATACTTAAATGTCCTTAATGAAAAGGACTGGAAACTAGTAACAGAAAGCCATTTCTTAAATCTTACATGAGTCCACCCACAACAGACATTAAATTAAAATTTAAATTAAAAAGAAATGCACATTATACTCGTGTTGCAAATGAGTTCATTTATTTTAAAATGCAATCTGATGTACACATGTAGAAAACCATGATTGTTTACACCCGACTACTTACATTCCAGGATTTTCATTAATTTCCAATTGTTAAATAAACACCAACTGCACGTGCAGCGTTTCCTACACACAGATACTGTTACTCTAATACACTTAAACACATTTATACACATTAATTTATTGACGACCTTGATTTTATCATAATCTGAAAAGTGTTGACAGTTTATGTATCTACTCGTAGTAGTCTGCCTTCTGGAAATTTCCCATAACTCAACCCTGACCAAAAACAAATAAAACTGTAGCAAATAAATAGTATTTCTTTTAAAATACATTTACAACAATTAATTAATCGGAACAACAAGTTCAACAATAATCCCACTCGGAAGCTGAATGTGTGTTTTGCGTGAGTATTCGTAGGTACGTCCCTGCAAATAATATTGGACACGTGATCCATTTTATAGGAAATGGACTACTTACAACATGGTCCAATGCAATGCAGTCATGGACCATGTCATAGTTAAACAAGAGTTTGTAGTTAAACGACATGGTTTCGTGTTAACACGATTGCATATTGAGTTGTTGTTGCTTTTGATATTTTATTCTACGTGCTAAGCATAAACTCTTGAGTACTCCATGGAGTAGTTTTGGGACTACTCCGATGGGTTATATGGTCCAATCCTAGGACATCGCAATGTTAAGTCGACCATATTTTTTTCATATATTTGGAGTAGTTTTGGAGTAATCCTACTGCTCTTTGGTCTAGTGTTTACATGCATGTATGGACTAGTCGCGTTATTTGCAGGGGTACTATGTAAATCAATAAAATTACTTATTTAACAATAAAAATACATGTTTAATTAATTAAACTAAATTGAAACACTAATCACCATTTTGTATAATCAAAGCAAGTCTAATGGTTTTGATTATTTTAATGAATTAAATAATACTATAATTTTTGGATAGACAGTGAATGGTTCATCAGTTCATCAGTGGAGTAGAAATACAGTCGAAATACATTCCGTTCAGTTTTCAATACACACACATCTCAACTGCTTGCCAAATTGAATGATTGGGTTTTACTGCTCCTTGCATCTCTTTCACAATATTTCAGCGAACTATTTTGGCTGCAACAGAAAAAAATTATCCTACCAAGTGACTGTCAGCAGATATCACTGTGATGTCTTGCTCACCCTTAGAGAGTAGAACAACTCCCGCTCCTATGCTAGTAGACAGTAAACGATTAGTTTATTTCTACGGCACTGCTACCATCCTTAACCATGGCAAGTAAATTCCTTCATAGATAGATACTTTACAGATACGAGAAATGAAAAAGCACAGAAAACACTTAAGCTCTTGCACGGTTTTGTTAATTGTTGTTAAACTGTGCAAAGGCCATAACAGTTTTTATCTTATTATAATTCGAATTCTCTAATAATGAAGAAATTTTAAGTTTTATCACGCTACCTTTAGATCTGAAATAAACAGCTTCAAGTTTAAAAACCATTCCATTTATCAGATTCGAATACACTCAAAAAATTGAGAAAACTTGTCAAATCATTGGATGAGCAAACATACCGATTTCGCGTTAAAGATATTTTTCATCATTTCGGTAACGAGTTTTTAGTAGTAACGGTATTTGTTCAATATGAAAAACAAAAATGGGAATTTTCATAATTTAGAATTATTTAACGGTATTTAATCTTAACTTTTTTTTTATTTAAATTAGCCTTTTTGCAGATTTTCTGAACTATAGTAAACCTTACGCTTTTTTACAATTTGTAGGAATTGATGTTTGTATTTTTGTATGCGTGCCAGTATGAGTGTCTGTTTTCTCCTTATGCGTGTGTCTAGTCATTAGTTTGGTGATGCTAAAGTGTGAAAAAGAAAAATCCATTAGAAATAATACAGAGACAGACAGGGGGCAGTTTTTTGATCAGTGTGTTTTCTTTGCTTGATTTTACTTTTCTGTTCTGCTGTTCTGCATGAATCCAATTGACGTCAGCAATGCCCCCAAAGTTGCTTAAATGAATATATGTATATATAAATGTATATTTATATGAAAAAGAAAAAAGTAAAACAAAACAACGTGGCGGGTATATTTACAAAAGGATTGTTGCACTGTAATATCAAGATGAGAAGACTTACATGGACAATGGTGTTGGTTAAATGATGGAAAATATTTTATCTGAAGGTGCGTTCGTACAAAACGTTGTCAAATTAAGCAACTATAATTACAATAACACAGAATTGGATGGGGGCAGTAGAGGGAGACAGTTTAGGCTAATTATTTTAGAAAATCATTAATTATAAGAAGTTGTTTTTATTTTTAGATAATTAGAAAAAGTCTACATATGTAGATTTTGCAATGCGTGGTAAGGCCAGTTCTTTATTTATAAACAATTTGTATTCTAAACAATGTGATTGGTTCCAAAAATAAATAGCAAATATTGGCCAGAGCCCCCATAGTATTACTAACTAAATTTAACTTTTCTTTCTCTCGCACATACTCTCTCTCTCTCTCTCCCTTGAACGTCTCCCTGTCTACCTTAGAAAAAAGAAGAAAGTCAGTTTTTTATTACTAAAACATGCAATATCTCTTAGATTTTATAATTTTGTTAAATTAATCAAAGTATGTAGATAGAAAAAAAAAAGATTTAATTTAAAATTGAATTTATTTCCCAGAAAATTAAACTAAATATAATAAATTAAATGTGTATCAAACAGAAAGTCAAGTAGAATTGACTTGACTGACATCATGTTTAAACATAAAATTGCCAACCGAAGAAAGAAAACTGCTGCAAACACTAAAACAATAACTAATAATAAAACATTTGTCAAAATAAACAATAGCTAGATAGATATACTCGCACATACATATGTGTATAGATATTATTTGTTAATGTTTAAGATTTCCCAGAAGTCGGACTGAACGAGTAAAATTTTTTGTATAAAATTTATATGAACGCTTGACCACCAGTTTAACTGGCAGTAGGAGATTTTCTTGAATGAGTGGGTGTTGTTTTCAACGCAATTGACGCATTGGTTAGACACTACGGCGTCTTTTATTATTATTTTATATTATTTATTTTTCTTTAATTTTTTTTCACAACTTTTTATAGGTTTTTCTGTTATGTTGTATTCAACTCTGTATTACCTTTAAGTGGCTCATTACTTTATTTGTTTTTCTATTTGTTTGTATTGCCAAAGTGTTCATTTTAGTTTTTACATATATGTGTGCCATAAATCATAAAATGTGATAGACAAAAGTAATAAATGCGTTTTTTAATTTTTTTAAAATTTAATTTTCCTTTTTTTTATTATTTAATTTCAAAAACAAAAAGTTTTGTTTTTTGAAAAATCATCAACATCTATATATATAAAAATAAGTGTACATTTTGATTGTCACTCCATAACTCGAGAACGGCTCGACCGATTGCCATAAAATTTTTAGGGAAGGTACAGGGAGGAGTGATGATGGTTAGTTGATTTTGAAATTCAAAATCGGTCTAGCCATTCTCCAGTTATGATTTTTTTCCTGAAAAAATTCAACATTTGAAAAAAAAGTCCCCTAAAGTATGCTGTACAAATTTGCAAATAAATAAGAGCAGGCAGGTTGTGAATACATCTTATTCTATGAAATACAAATCAATAGTAAATACCGAGCGAAGCCGGGGCGGTCAGCTAGTTAAATACAAAATTAAAGAACATTCAGGTCGTAGATCGTTATGTTTTAATAAATCAAAATCAAACAAACAAAATTATGATCAGTTTTGATTCTTAAAAAGTTGGTTTGAAAAATCATTTACGAGTATACTCGTATATATGTACATTTTGTTACGTCTACCCAAGGTCTACATGGATCTACGTCGTATGTAGCATTCGTTCATTTATGTATATTCACAACGACATTAACAATTAATCTTGTTGTATCGAGTAATTATTTATCTATATGTATAATTAACAAAAAAGTGCTAAAAGAAAACTAATGACACTGGGGCACAGTGGAGGCTTACGATAATATTTTAGATATAGATCAAACAGTTTTTTTTTATAAATTGTTAAGATTGATTGGAAATAAGTCTCTGTGTAAGCTAGAAAAATATACTTTTAAGGAGTACATTGGCAGCATTTAATGGTTAGTTAAGACCTTAACTTAAATTGTTAATATTATAGGAACTTTTTTAACTTAAAGTTATATAAAGTTATATATATAAAAGCAAAGGGGGAACGAAACATAGTGATATCTAAAACTGTTGTCTATGTGCACTTTCAGGAAGACAATTTTGAATTTGTAGTCTCTGTTTTCGTGAGATTAAAATAAAGCCTCACAAGGAGAAAAAGCTTTTCTAAAACCTAACGAAAGGAAAATATCCGGACTGTTGTTAATCAAAATGAAAAAATAAATGATTCTTCAGTTAAATGGAAAACATAATACAAGGATCATAAAACACACACTTTAGTACTTATTGGAATGGAATATTTTTAAAAATAATATTAAAAGTTCTTTAGCAATACTTTTAGTTTTCATGTTGGAAATCGTTCTAGAAAAATTAGTTTATGACACGTATTTTTTAAATATGTTCGTTTTAGTAGAAAAATATGAGTTATGGCTATAGTTTTTATTTTCTGTTTAGGAGAAAATTCTCAAATAAAACAACCCATTTATAAAACACTTTCAAAGGAAAAATATTTTATTGGAAAATGACACATCAACATCAAAGTTGCGAACATAAATATACACGGGTATAAATCACCTTTTAATATTAAGCAATCCCCTTACACTTAATGTTTTTGAAATAGAAAGGTGAACACTCGCAAACACACTCATACATAATTATAAATATAAAATTAATTTCACTTCTTTTTTTTCGCGCCTGTAGACGATTTTATAAAAATGATGATGATCGCACTCGATTTCTTTTGTGTTCTGCGGTTAAGAAAGAAAAACTAGATAAATTGATTTTAAAGACTTGGCAACTAAAAAATTAAAGAATTATTAATACTGAAACAAATCATGTCATTTATTAAACACTCTAAAAAATAAATATAAATTGAGTTTTTACGTTCTTTTGTTTTTTTTTTTTTTTTAGAAAAACGTACATTTTCATTCCGTTTGAGAAGATCGCGTGCCGGTGATGGTGGCAGCACAAACTCGCGCAACAGCAACAATAATAGCAGCACCTGTACCAACAACAACCGTTGCAATTCACCCCTGACACCAACCAATGTCAGTATGAAACTTGAAGTGCCAAATGCTTCAGTGAGTCGGCGCAGTAGCATTTATAGAAAGCCCGACAAGGATGACAGTGGTCTCATACATATCATTCGTGAAATAGACTTGCCTTTAATGTCCTTTACGGATCAATACAACATAACTAAGATTTTGGCCGAAGGTTGCTTTGCCAAGGTGATGTTGGCCACTCATAGACCCACTCAGACTGAGGTTGTGTTGAAGGCCGTACATGCCGAGTTGACCACAATGCAGGAATTTCAAAAGGAATTTCACTTTAATTACGAATTGTCTCATCATCGTAATATTTTGAGTGCTTACAATGTCGCTTTCCAGACCAAGGACTACTATGTGTTTGCTATGGAACATGCGGAGTATGGTGACTTGGCCTCCAACTTGGGTCCGAATGGTCTGCACGAAAATGCCTGTAAAATGATCACAGAACAATTGAGTTCGGCCTTGGGTTTTATGCATTCGAAGAATTTGGTTCATAGGGATTTGAAATTGGAAAATGTTTTGGTTTTTAAGCCCGATTTCAGTCGAGTTAAACTATGCGATTTCGGAGCCACTACCAAGAAGGGAGTTTTAGTGCACAAAGTCAAACACACTTGGACCAACTTTGTACCGCCCGAGGTTTTGGAAATAGTTCAGAATGAACGTATTACCTGTTTGCCCTCTAGTGATTCCTGGCAGTTTGGCATTTTAATGTTCCACATTTTAACAGGCAGTGCTCCTTGGAATGCAGCCGACTGGGTTAAAGATGTCAAGTACTGCAATTTTATGAAGTATGAACAACGTAAAACTACAAAAATTCCTGATAGTTTTAGAAGATTCTCGGCCAGACTTATGAGATGCTTCCGCAAATATTTATCACACGATCCAGAAGATAGATGCAAAGTGACAGAGGTTTCCAAGTACATGAAAGATAGATGGGTGGAATGTCGCATTTCCACTTCCAAATCAGCTACTCTCATCTCTCCCAGCCCGGATCAGGATTCCTGCATTTATTTGAATCAAAGAGAGGCACGCAATTCAGCTGATGAGAATAAAATCCGCCTTAAACGTATGATGTCTAATTATGGTTTGGAAAATCCCCTCGACCAAAATGCCGTGCGCCAAAGGGTGCTGGATTGGCTGGCTACCTGCGATAATAATTTTGATAGAGAAATAGAGAGCCTAGTAGTGGTAGATGTAGCGAATTAGTTCATTTTCAACATCCTCATTCTGTTTATAAATGAGTGGATCCTACACTGTTGAAACCAAATGTCAATTCCGACAATAATGTACACATGTTTTTAAAGCCTTTCTTTTTAAGACAAAGTATCTTTTGAACTTTTAATACTCGCCACATTACGAGTGATAGATAGAATACAAAAAACCTTTTACCAAATTGTAAAAGCTAAATTTACTTTTCTAAAAGAAGCTTTGAGGAAAATACTGTAATCGGAAATCCGACTACACACTAATACGAATTTGGGTGTTGATAAGCAGTGTTGCATAAAAAATTTATAATTTATAGTTGTTACAAATCATATGTAATACAAATGTAGGCATTTTAGACAGGCAAACGGGATTTGTCTGTTTTGCAATGATTTTGTTAACAATTAGGTGTTACACTGTTAATTAATTTGTATTTTTTTACGTTATTTTTTTTAATTATAAGACAGAGCTGGTATCTATTATTGCATATACAATTACAATTACAATTAGCTCTACAAATAAAATAATTAAAATCTACTTCCATTAATTACTTAGGTCCGTTTTAATAAATCATCTTATAAAACGATTTTATAATTGTTCGTTTAATCTACAATAGTATTAATTATTAAAAAAAATATTATATTGTATATTTAATTATTTATTTATTTGTAGGTAGTTGTATGTATGAGTTATTATTTACCTAAATATTGATAATACTAATTTATTTAATATAAACATTTCTATTTGCTAAATACAAATATTGCAAAATAAACATTAGAAACAAGAAATTGTACACAAAATTATTGAAATACACATGTTTTTTGATTTATTTGGAAAAAACTAAAATACAGTGGAACCTGGCTTTTAGTAGTGATACAATGTTGATATATACAGGCATGTGATGGAAATTGAAAACGAAAACGAATGAGTTTTAGAAGTCAATTTTTTCGTAATATTTCTTTAAAAAACTTTTATCACATAAAATATAAAGATATTGTGCTACTAAAGAGAATCTTAAAAGAAACATTTTAAAAATTAAATTAGAAATTCATTAAAATGTACTTCCAAAACTCATTCGTTTTCGATTTCTATCACATGCCTGATCGTTTCAACTCAATAATGCTAAATAACAAAGAAAATTTAATTTGAGTTCTATACAAAGGTATAGTTTGCAAAATTTAGGGGTTTTTGATAAAGTTCGAATGAAAACATAGTCTGGGTAAGAGCTGCTTATAGAGTTTGCAGAAAGTCTGACCTGTTTTTTTTTTTAGCAGTAAGTTGTATTGTTTACAAAGAGTTCGCTTTAACCAAGTTCACTTGTAATTAGTGAACGTTTGCAATTGCAATTTTGGTTTTTTTTTGTTATGCAGAAGGTGGGATTTATAAAATTGTCTGTAAAATAAACAAAAATAAATAAATAATAATTTAAAAATACCAACATATTAAAAACGTTTATCAATTAAAACAGAAATTGTAAATATTGCAAAAATTAGAAAGAAAAAACCGAAATTTCAATAAATAAATAATAAATGTATAAAATATTAATTGCATACATTTGTAGCAACATACGTAAAATAAATTTTAGCTTACCTCACTCACATTTATTAAAGATGCCAGATTATTAAAATCTAAATTTAATGAAAAAAATTAAAGAAACATTTTGTGAAAAAATGTAAATAAAAACGAACATACAATGGCTGCAATAAAAAATCCATCATAATATTTAATATGAAATTTAAACCAATAACAAAAAATAAAATATACGTTTAAAAAAATTGAGATTTTAGTACTTTTTTAATTTTTTTACAAAAAATGTTTATTATTTTTCATACATATGTTTTCGACTAAATGTATTTTAATTAAGCACATAGCGACTTTTATTGCTTAAAACAAATATTGAAAAAAACTAGAGCAATAAAAATAAGATAGATACTCGTGTGTATGTATGTATATTGCTGGTTCTCACTTTTGGAATAAAACTGTAACGCGTGGCAAACATAAAAAACCTGTGTCTTTTTTGAATAAATAGAAAGAAATCCAAACAAATTTCTTATAAAAATAAACAAAGCCATACAGATTCATTTGGATACAAATATATTGAAAACTTATAGTTTGTTAAGTTCTGTGTTAAGGAAACAATTTTATTGGCAGGCATATTTTAAAATACATTTGTTACTGGAACATATTGTTAATGTTTTGTTTTATTTGTGTGAAATATAAACTGTTGTTGAATTTTACATTCGGTGATTTTTTTTTTAAATATCTGAACAAGTTTTATAAATTTTTACGAAACTTGAAATATTAAAGTATTAAAAAAGAAATTAAGTTTTTAAAATATTGTTGACATTCCTGTCAAATTTATTTACAGGGTTGGCTATAATAATAAAAGATTTCAATTGAAAAGTGATAAAGAGAGTTAAATACATATAAATAAATGACTCTATTTTAAAACAGTAAATATCACGGCTAAGAAGCTTATTATGTAAGCCTTCTTTAGCACTTAGAAACATTTTATTAAGCTTCTTGGTTTGCAAAATATAAATAAATAACTAAATTAAGCTATAAATAATATTCATCATACGTCAGGTGTGATTAAAAAACTAAATACATAAATAACTTCAAAACTACCCAGCAAGCCATATGAGTCCGAAAAGAGTCTTTTCTGACACCTTTTTCGGATCGTTAACGCTCTTTATGAGCCCAAAAAACAATCATAATTGCTCCGAAAACCTTCAGAAAAGAGCGTCATTACGTTCGAAAATGGTCCGTCAGAAAGAGCTCTTATATAATGTCAGAAAAGAGTCTTTTATTACAGAGATGCAATTAAGTTGAGTCTTTTATGAGGTTTTTCTTGGGCTCTGTGTAATCTTGTTTTTATCATTTTTGTGTGGTACAGCTATGTTTTTTTTGTTCAAAGCACAAGTAACAAGACAACAACGCTTTGCTACACACATAATTAAGTGGAATTTCTTAGTCATACTGAGACTCAGGACAGTAACAAGCAAATTTTTCTTTCGCTCCGAAAATGCTCTTTAGTTGGACTCTTTTCTGACTCCTTTTTTCGGAGCGCTCCGAAAATGCTCTTTTGTTGGACTCTTTTCTGACTCCTTTTTCGGAGCGCTCCTAAAATGGTATGCTGGGTACTTCGGCGATCGTTACAAAACTTGGCTTACAATAAATGAGAAATTAAAGTTTCAGAATATGGATTACAGAGATGCAATTAAGTTGAACAAACCATTTTTAATAACTGAATTGAAACCCAACCAAACCAAAAATTCTATATTTAACAGTACATATGTATATATTGAGTTGGAAGCTTATTTTGATAGCTTTCATTAGCTTTCAATATTAATAAATTACAAAAATTTTCCCGAATTAATATTAATCGTACATATTATAGACGTCCTGCAAAAGAAAAATAATATTAATTTCCAAACTACAGCTAAGATCAATACAAAACTTAGTTCAATTAGATATGAGAATAAAGCTTTTATTTTATAATTTACAGTGATGTTATTATAATACAGAGATGGCAACTGGTACAAAAAAAAAAAAAAAAAAAAAAAAACGAATACGTGCAAATACAAACTGATTTCAGAAAATTTAAGACATACACATACAGTAAAGCATCATGATTGAGCTAGTTAGTTCTTCTAACGTGATTGCTGATTAGTCAAAATAATAATAAAAAGATACAATACCTTTTTTGTTGTTCATTAACTTTCGAACAATCGAATTTTTGAAAAAAAAAAAAAATTAATTCGAAATTATCTATTTTGTTGGAAAAAATCAATTATGATTCTAACATAACTAAAAAATCGAAATATTAATTGTAAAGGAGATAAAAAAATGAAAATATCGAAAGTTGTAATTGCTAATTTATGTATGTGTCCAAAAATTAACAAAACCGAATAAGCCTATATAAAGTTGTATGTAAATCGGATCAGACGTTTAAAATGGTCGATTTATTTCCAAAATATTTTAATTTTTTCTCATTGCGCATGATCCCAAATATTGCATGATCTAGAGCTAGTGTTGTTGAACATGGCTTTTAAATATCTTTGGTAAAAATTATGATTTTTCGGAAAATAAATTTTATACCAAGTGTCAGTCAATCAATGATTGCATTTAATTAAATGAATTCTTAATTTTTCACTTTCACTTTCATTCTAATTTTAAAATAATAATTTCTTTCTTTGGCTATAATTCAATATTATTGAAGGTACTTACTAGGAAAATACTTGGTATTTCTCTATAACTTCTTAAACCACCAACGAATGACCAAATCGAATTTAATTCAGAATATGCAAGTTAATTAATTAATTCCCCCAACACTAAAAATATGTGATTAAAATACTTCAGTGAATAATTTAAGTATAAATTTAGTTCGGACAATATAAATATATTTTTAATAAACATGAATTTAACTTAAATCTAATTTAAATAAATAAAAAGAAGTTTAAAAAAAAATACAGTCCCAATAATGCGTTATTAAGCCATATCCAAAGGTATATTGTTTTGTATAACCTGAAAATAATATAAATTTGGAAATAAAACAAAAATTACTATTATTTAATTTATTTAATTAACATTACCTCAGCACACATATTTTTATAAATTTCATCGGTATCCCAGGGACCACGTTCTGGCAATGCTATGCCACGGCGACGTAACTCTTGAACACAATCTGTTAAATCGAATATGGGCAAAGGATCTATTCTCGCCTTGGCTACCTTGGCCGTTAAGTATTCCACGTAGTGAGTACTTAAGAGAAGAAAATAAGAAATATTAATAAATATATATAGGCACATATATTTAGTTAATTACTTTAACAAATTTAAACTTTATTTAATATTCAAATATTTTATGTTTTGTACTAAAATTTATTTATCACTATTTTCGGTTGTCGACTTGTATATCTTGATATCTGATGACGTGTCGTTCTTATCAAAAACCCAAGCCAATGAAGTTAGCTGCAGTTCATAAGCTAACTTCGAGTAGTTGGTATGCGTGTACACAACAACAGGGCGCCACACCATTCCCCCCGTCTAGGGGAGGTTCACCTGAACCTTACAGGAAGTTTAATTTGCCTGCCTTTCGAAGTGCATGTCGATTGTAGTACTTCAGGTGGAAGATTGACAGCCGGGCTGGGATCACGAACTGTGTTGTGGTTTACCTCTTCTCGATTGGAATCTCGATGACTGCTAGCGCTGTCAGGCAAATTTGAGGATGTGTCTTTTGTGTTGTGTTCTGAAGAAATATCAGGTCGTTCTGGTATTGTAGGGTAAAGATGGAGATCATTGCTTGATATATAGGCGGGTTTAAGCCGGTCGACACTGATGTTAGATCGACGTCCTCGTATCGAAACTGTAAAAAATTTTTCATAACGTTTTAATACTGAAAATGGGCCATCATACGGGTGTGTCATTGAAGGTCGGACGGAGTCGTTGCGTACAAAAACGTGTGTCGCGTTTTGGAGCTTTTTTGAAATGAAGATTTGGGGCGTCGAATGATGAAATGTGTCGGTTGGCTTTAGTTTCTGCATTGTTGATCGAAATTCGGAGATAAAATCGCTCGTGGGATCAGAAATTTCAGTTGCTTGAAGGAATTCTCCGGGAATTGTCAAAGTTGAGCCGTAAACCAGTTCCGCTGGGGACGCTTTGAGGTCTGGTTTGAAAGCAACTCGAAGTCCAAGCAAAATTATTGGCAGATGTTGTACCCATTTTGCTGGATTGTGGCATAAAATTGCCGCTTTAAACGTTCGGTGCCACCTTTCAATAATCCCGTTCGATTGAGGATGGTACGGTGTTGTACGAAGATGCGTTGTTCCAATTGTTTTTAGCAGTTCTGCAAAAATTGAAGAATCAAATTGACGGCCACGATCGGATGTAATTCGCATAGGAACGCCGAATCTTGAGATCCACTGAGCTACCAGAGCTTTTACGATTGTGTCGGCTGACATGTCAGGTATTGGAACCGCTTCCGGCCAGCGTGTAAAACGGTCAATTATCGTAAGGCAGTAGCGCTGTCCTTCGCATAGTGGGAAAGGACCAACGATGTCAATATTGATATGTGCAAAACGCTCTTTAGGTGGTTCGTATTTAGCAGAAGGCGATCGGGTATGTCGCTGTACTTTTGCTCGTTGACATTGCAAACAGTTTTGCACAAAGGCAGCAGAGTCCTTACGCATTCCAGGCCAGCAAAATCTGCTTGTGACCAACTTAGTCGTTGCTCGGACGCCTGGATGTGACAAGTTGTGAGTGGACGCCAAAACTTGGGCACGGAATTGTTCCGGAATGTAAGGACGTACACGGCATGTTTTTGTGTCGCAGATTAGTTGTTCGTTGCAACCTGGAATTGGGAAATACTTTAGTTTGAGTGAATTTACCGGGGTATCCGGGTTCCGGATCATTTCCTGTAGTTCTTCGTCAGCCTTTTGGGCGATGGCGATTCGGGAATAGTCCACACTTTGGTTAATAAGGTCAATGCGAGATAAAGCATCAGCTGTTGCGTTTTCCAACCCGGGCGTATAACGAATGTCCGTGGTGAACTGGCTGATGAAGTCGAGCTGACGGATTCTGCGTGGTGAAGCCTTTTCGAGTTTTTGTTGGTATGCAAAAATCAGCGGGCGATGATCAGTAACGATATAACACCTGCGGCCTTCAATCATATAACGAAAATGGCAAATGGCTTGGTAAATTGCTGATAGCTCTCGATCGTACGTGGAATACCTTTGTTGCGTTTTTGTAAATTTTTTAGAATAAAATCCCAATGGCTGTAGGTTTCCGTCGATTTTTTGATGTAGCGCTGCTCCTACTGCCGTGTCGGAGGCATCCACGTAGACTACTAATTCAGCGTCGGCGGCCGGGTGAGCTAAAAGAGTGGCGGAGGCTAGTTCGTCTTTGCAGCGTTCGAAAGCCTCATCTGCGGCTGAGGTCCATCTTACCGGGGTGCGGTCGTTTTTTTTGTTACCGAGGATCAATTCCTGGAGTTGTGTTTGATATGATATAGCGTGTGGCAAGAATTTTCTATAGAAGTTTAGCATGGCGATAAACCTCTTTAACTCTTGAGCCACTTTGGGTTTCGGAAACTCTTTAATGCATGCGACTTTTTCCGGTAGTGGGCGGATGCCCTTGGCGTTGACTAGATGCCCCAGGAATTTAATTTCGCTCTTTCCGAATTCACACTTTTTTAGATTTATTGTTAGGTTGTTGTTACTGAGGCGACGAAAAACTTCGAGAAGGTCGGCACAATGTTGTTCGAGAGATGGTGATGCTATACAAATATCGTCTATGTATGGGAACGCGAATTCGCAACCTCTTAAAACCTCGTTTATAAGGCGCTGGAAGGTTTGAGCCGCATTGCAAAGCCCAAACGTCATAAATTTAAATTCGAACAATCCGAAAGGTGTACTAATTGCGGTCTTCGGTATATCATCGGTATGAATTCGCACTTGGTGGAAGGCTTTCTGTAAATCTATTTTTGAAAATATTTTCTTACCTCGTAAATTTGTAGTAAAGTCAGTCAGAAAAGGAAGCGGGTAACGATCAGGTACCGTTTGAGCGTTTAGTGCGCGGTAGTCGCCGCAAGGACGCCAAGTGCCGTCATTTTTTTTGACCATATGCAGGGGGCTGGACCAGTTGCTGCGGGATGGTTGGCATATGCCCGCTTTAATCAAGAACTCGAACTCTTTTTTGGCAGCTGCAAGTTTTTCTGGAGGTAGGCGACGTGGACGACAGAAGACTGGTTGTCCTGTCGTTTCGATTCTGTGTACTATTGACGACTTCGTTGTAGAGCCGCAAGGCGATGATTGGGTCAGTTGAGGAAATTGTTTTAAAATTCTGGTGAAAGGATCGTTTGTGAAAAATGTTTTGATTGCGGCTGGTTCATTTAAAGTTGCTGATGAGAGCTTTGATACATTACCCGTGTTGCTGTCGATAAGTCGATTACGCCGTAGGTCTATAAGTAAATCGTAGTGTCTTATAAAGTCAGAGCCAATGATAGGCGACGTGACGTCGGCAATAATAAAAGACCACTCCAAATCACGAGATAGACCTAGATCTAATTTGATTTGTTTTTTACCGACTACCTTTATGGGCGAGCCGTTGGCTGCGTATAACGTAACAGCCGTCGGGCGCACGTCTGCCGCTTTAGAAGTCAACGGCAAAACGGAAACATCCGCTCCACTATCTACTAGGAATGTTTTTTGCGAATATTTGTCTTTGATTTGAAGACGAAAGATTTGGCGCTTGGAAAAGGTGCTATCGCCGGGCTCCCCTTCCGGCCTAAAGAGTCAGTCAGAAGATGACGATGAATTTCTGACTTGCGGGGCTCTTGCTAATGCGCTTGCTTGTTTCTTATGTCTGCAAGGGCTACGGCATTTGTTTGCACTTCGGCCGAATTTTTTGTGGTACCAGCATTCCTCAGCTTGTGTGTCGTTGTCGTAGTATTGGCGAACTTGCGAGCGATTGCGCCTTGTTGATGGCATACGGGAGCGAGAACGTGAGCGGGTTGACATTTTTTCAAATTTTTTTACCAGTTGAGCGACAACCTCGCGTAATTCACTCATTTCGCTTGTTGATTGTTGTTGAATTCGGTTAACTTGGCTTGATGCCATTGCGTCTATTATCGAATCGGCAATCTTGGTGAACTCTAATGGTGTACCAGTCGAAGCAGCTACGACGGGTTGTGCGAATTCGGGTAAGCGTTTTATCCATAATCCTTTCAGGGCCGCATCTCCAAGGGTATTGCCAGCCACGCGCTTCATCTCGAAGTACAGGTCTGATGGCTTTTTGTCGCCGAGGGGAAGTTCCGAAAGAAGTCGATTTAGACGACGCTGCTCGCTGTCAGCAAAATGTTCGATTAATTTTGCTCTTGTGTACTCGTATCGGTCGGTAGGTGGCATGGAAGCGATGACGTCGGCCAGTTGTGAGATGATATTAGGATCTAAAGCCGCCAAAACCGTTGCAGTTTTTTGTTTATCTGCCGTGATGCCTGATGCAGTAAACCAGAAATCCATCGTGGTGAACCATGCCTCGATATTGGAGTTAGTCATCTGAGGCACTGGCAGTCTAGCATAGACGGTCGAAATATTCTGAGCAAGAGATGGGTTTTGTGGAGAACCAGGAGCTGCATCAGTTGCCGTACTAGTACCACTGTCATCATTGTTCCTCATTGTAAAATGGCGGACGGTATTCACTTTTTTTGGTTAAGGCCGAACAAAAATCAAAATGATCTTGCAATAAAAGACAGCGCAATGATCACGTCGGGGTCACCAATTTAGTTAATTACTTTAACAAATTTAAACTTTATTTAATATTCAAATATTTTATGTTTTGTACTAAAATTTATTTATCACTATTTTCGGTTGTCGACTTGTATATCTTGATATCTGATGACGTGTCGTTCTTATCAAAAACCCAAGCCAATGAAGTTAGCTGCAGTTCATAAGCTAACTTCGAGTAGTTGGTATGCGTGTACACAACAACAGGGCGCCACATATATACATACATACTATCCCCCTTATTCAAAAACGATGATTAAATTTAACAAACGTTTATTAAGACAGATTTGCATATAAAAATTTGCTTAATAAACGTTTGTTAAATTTAATAATCGTTTATGAATAAGGGGGTATGTATCTTATAAAACTAGAAAATTAAAATTTTTAAAAGAAAAAGTATGGCGTACCGACACATTCCCGCATGTTTCTCTGGCACTTCTCCGTTACATATGGTATCGACCAAACCAGTAGGTGTTTCTTTTTGTATGGGTATTGGACAAAGTAATTCTTTCTTTTTCGATGTACTTGGTTCATTGTCATCAGTGTTTTCTGCCGTTTCTATGGGATCCACTTCAAATGGCACAGCATTATTTTTGAGTAGAATCTGTAATTGTATCGGCAGTTTGTCGCGCAAATAAAATAAGCAATTGCGGGGATGATGGGCATGGAGTCCTAATTTAGCACAATATGGTGAAATGGTACATTTAGCACCCATCATAAATGGTTTGGCACAGCCATAACAAAATTCATATTTGCACTGAGTGCAAGTAAAATGCATACAGCCGCCTCTGAAAGAAATTAGAAATTGATTGATGCTGCTGAATGCGGTGGATAATTCATATTTATTTACCTGGCTAAAGAATATCTAAATTTACATTTTGGACAGTCGATGCCATTTTGTTCTAAATGCTGTTGAACTCCCTTAGCTTGTACCTCTGGATCATTGGCAGATTCCCATTCCAAATATTGATCACAGGAAATTCCTTCGTGTTGTTTTTGCCACTGCATTAATTGAACCACCACATTAACATTAGTAAACTCACACAAAGCAAGATATGAAAAATATTCCTTACCGTTTTTCGACATTGAGCACATGTTATAGAACCACAGTCGGGACATATGAGACGCTTTTGTTTTGGCCTAGCAAAGAATCCCGAAGAACATTGTACACACCATTTAAAATTAGGATCTCTGAGCAATGTACGATCTCTAAGTTTACGCTGGAATAACTCATGTACTTCGGGTTCAAGTATGCTTTTCAAAAATATGTCCAAGTTGGAGAAATATTCTAGACTTTCATCTTCGTATTCGGTTTGATTATGCAATTCTGGTAATTTGCAGAAAGGACAACTACAATCGTTAATACTGCGTTCGGTTATCTAAAAAATATAAATAGTAATTTATTTAGTTCTACAAGGAAATCGGAAATGTGTTTCCTACCTGTACAGTGAAATATGTTTTGGCACATTGCTTGCAACACTTGTGGGTGCATTTGAGCATGGATACGATTTGGTTGAGAGCATAAGTGCCACTGCAAAGTTCACACTCCTGTTTTAGTAAAGCAACAGCATGATCGAGATCGCTACACTCTTTAGCGGCCCATAATGAAACATCTTGTTGGAACTTCATACCTACCAAAGCGGCAGCTATTTGAGCTTCAGCAAAAGTGTTCGTCAATTCCTCCTTCATAAACTTTTGCACAAGTTCCTGGAAAATATGTATAATATTTATAATAAGTATGTAATTTATAACTTTATAAATTTCACTGAAGTGATTTACCTCTGTATTAACCTCCTCTGGCTCTTGCACACTGGGATAGGCTCTAAAAACGGGTACGCTAAGTTTACGTTGTCTTACTTCCAGCGGTTCCATTTCTTCTTCAGAAGATGAAGATTCGTAATCATCATCCGAGAAACAGGTTTCGTGGTACTTCTTTTTAGGTATGCGTGGCTGAGTTCTCGATTTGAATAGAGAACTTACGGCAGGTTTTTCTGCGCTTGTGGAGGGTTTAGTAAGTTTATTTATGGCTTCAACAATAGATGATTTTCTTGCAACGGTTGGATGTTGTTTTGGTGTTGCTGGCTTTGTTGTATTTAAAGTTGGACTTATGAACTTTTGGCTTATGGTTTTTACAGATGAAATACCAATCGGTGTTGGTGGTCCGGAAAATGACTTTGATCGTGTATATAATTTCTTCTTAAATTCATTTTGTGGTTTTGAAGTTGGTGTATCTTTTAGTTTTGGTTCTTTTGGAGTTTCTTTTGGTTTTGGTATTTTACTAGCTGTCGGTGTTTTTTTGACAGTCGCCTTTACTTCATCTTTTGATTTTTTATTGGACTCAGAAGATTTAACGCCTTTGCTAGTGGAGGGTACATCATCGTCATTTTTTTCTGAAACTTTGCGTTGAGTTTGTAGTTCTTCTAGAGGAGTTGAAGAAATTTTATTAACATTGCTTGTAGATGGTAAATCATCTTGGGTTGTTGTGGAATCTGTTTTTGAATCGTTATTAGATTTAGTTTCTACACTTATAGATGCAAATTCAGCTTGAGCTTGTTGACTGTAAATTATTTGCTCTAGTGGATTGTGTTGCGTGGATTTGTTGTCATTTTTTAATGCTTTTACATCATTTAAAGTTTTAGAGTGCTCCCCAAGATTCGTTTCTTTCCTTGTTTGATTTGTATTTTCTTCCGTTATTAATATTTGCTCGTTTTCATTTTGAGTAACTGTTACTTGTCCACGTGGATCATTGGTTTCACTAACATTTCTTGAGTCTTTAGAATTTATTGTTGAGTTGGCTATAGCTACCTCCACGGGAATTTCTGGTAAACCATTTTCCGTCTCCAATTCATTCGCTATAGAAATAGAAGGTGAAAGTAAATCTTTTAAACCACTAACTAAAGCAGATTTGTCCTCAAAATCTTGTTGTGTATTAAAATTCTCTTGTGGGGTCAATACTGGATCATCTTGTGATAATGTATTAACATTTGACAAAACAGTTTCAACTGAAATTTCAGGATGACTATTTTCTGATTCTACAAATTGCATAGAAGATTGTGACCTTGCTAAATTGTTATCAATCACATTTTCTACAGGCATCTCTGGCAAATTATTTTCAGTCTCAACAAACGCAACAGCTTCTTCAATAGAAATAATTTGATTTTGTGTGTCATTAGTTTCTGTGATTATTGGCTCATCCTGTTCAAAATGATCAGATAGTAATGCTTGTGAATGATCGGATGATTCGGTTATATTGGACAAAACTGAACTATTGTTTATTTCTCTGTGATCTTGAGATTCTTGGATTGGTAGAGAAGATTGGGTTTTGCTAATGGAATCTTCATTAACACTAAGAACTTCATTTTCCTCAGTTATATCTTCATACGTCTCATCATCTTCATTTTCATCCTCGTCCTCGTTCTCGTCCTCCTCACCTTCTTCCCAGTCTTCATATTCTTGTCCTTCTTCTTCATCATCATACTCATCGGAGTAATCGTCTGTGTAGTCATCGTCGTCTGTAGACGATTCAAAATCATCAATACTTATTTCATCTTTCATTTGTTTGATCAGTCTTTGAGTGTCTTCTACTAATTCGCTAAGATTCTGTTTCGATGGATCACCGGATGGTATGAACTCAGTGGGAGATTTTAAACCATACGATTGACTTATTGTGGAGTGTAGAGTAGAACTACTTGTGGACGGAGCAATAGTACTATTGTTTTCTGTTCCTTCCTGTTGTATTACTAATAACATTTCGCTAGTGGTACCTGCTGATTGAAACTGGTCTGCTGTAGAAGAAACTTCAGTAGCAGATGTGTCACTTTCAATACTATAAAGTTCTTCTTCCTCAGATTCATTATCGGTAAGAATATTATGAGACAGGTCCATGTCGGTGCGATTTTGTGGAATTTCACTTTGACTAGCCGTACCCGTAACAGGTATATTTAGTTCTTGCGATTTTATATCCTCATTCAAATTGATTTTTGTTAAGAATGTGGAGGAATTAATTAAACTTTTATTGCTGGCAGTTCTGCGTACGGGAATTTTTGATATTCTTTTATTTGAAGAAGTTGGTAAATTTTCATCCTTCGAAACTTTTGTTTTGATTATGAGAACGTTTTCATTTGTTGTTTTGATAGAGTGTGAAACTGGTTCATCTGAAGAAGTTGTATTAATTTTCGATAAGTTTATTTCCACATTATTAAATCTATTTTCAGTTTCTTCTTCAGATGGTTGTAAATGTTCACTGAAAGAATTACTTTCATTGCTTTCATTGATTATGGGAACGTTTTCATTTGTTGTTTTGATAGAGTGTGAGACTGGTTCATCTGAAGAAGTTGTATTAATTTTCGATAAGTTTCTTTCCACATTTTTAAATCTATTTTCAGTTTCTTCTTCAGATGGTTGTAAATGTTCACTGAAAGAATTACTTTCATTGCTAACAGTTTCTGGTTCATGCTCTGATGGAGTGCTTGGATTTTGAATGATTGCAACAACCTGAGATTGGCTAAAAACACCGCTTATTGTAGTTTCAGCTTGTTCTAATTCCTTTGAAAGATCTTTTCTGGCTGTCCGCTTGTATTGATTTACATTCTTAATTCCAATCTTAGATTGTTTGTTGGGTTTACCTCTTTGAATTGATGGGGATGCAGCTTCGTGTTTCTCCTTAGCCATCATAACTACGGGTGATTCTTTTGTAGTTTTTTCAGGTTCAGATATATGTGCTGTTACGGAAATTGTAGTATTGGCGTTATTTAATGATGATATAGATGTAGTAGTTGGGTCAATGTTTATAGGTGTTGCATCATAACTTTCTGATAATGACTTATTATCTGCCATAACTGATGTTTCAAAAGATTGTAGTGGAACATTGGCTTCAATGTTTTTAGATGAAATATGTGGTTCATGTTTTTCATTTGAAATTTCATGATTCACTGTTACTATATCATTATATCTTTCAGAAGAAGGTGGAGTTTGAACATTAGTTTCATTCAAATTAACATCATTGTATGTGCTTGGAATTTCGTCAGTTTTAACTAAGGTGTCTACTGTTTCAGCATTGTATCCTTCCAAACTAACTGTATTGGTTAAGTTTTGAGAATCATTACTGTTTCTTATCAACACTTTGGATTCAGTTTTAGATGCAGTAGGTGTTTGAATAACTGTTTCTTGAAAATTGTCTGTTTGAAGTGGACTTTGAATTTCATTATTTTGTTGTAATAAGTCGGATGGAGTTCCAGAAGAAGTAGTTTTTTGTACTTTAATCAAATCCGCAGTAACCACTCCATTAGTTGTCAATTTATTTAATTGAGAAGTTCCAGATGAAGTTGTAATTTTTACTTGAGTATTTTCCACATTATACACATCACTAGTTGTCAATACATTTGATTGAGTTTCAGAATTAACTTCGGATGGTTTTTCAATCAAATTAGTATTTTCAGATGGGCTTGGTATTTCGTTGTGAGTTTGAAATTCTTTAAATTGTTTTGTAGCCGTTTGATCTAGATTTAAACTCAGATTTTCATCTTTTGATGGGATTTCTGTTGGTTGAGATTCAGATTGAGCTGTAGAAGACATTGGTTCTAGAATTTGCATTTCTGTCACAATTACGTTGAGTGGATTTTGTATTTCTAATTGTTGTATTGACACTTCTGTCTGTTGTTGATTTTGAGCTTCTGGAGCTTTAAACATTTTGTATACTTGTCTTGATGCTTCTTCCAATATCTCAAACTCGAAGTCTTCTTCATGTTCTCTCTCCAATCCCTTGTCAAATGTCAATTGAAAAGTTGCAATTTCTGCAGTATAAACATATTGGGGAGGCAATTCTTCGCGAATAGAAGCATTTTTGATATTTGGTTTTATAACTTCTTCCATGAGAAATTCGTCTTGATCTATAGGTGGCGGTGGTGGTGGTGGAGCAAGTTGAATAGGTTTAGGAGTAATTGCTCTATTTTCTTCAACTTCTTCAACTTCTTTATTATTTTTAAGTTTATCTTCAATGTCTTCCATTAATTCCATTTCTACTTGTTGCACCAAATTAGGCACAATTTCCTGTATATGCTGCCAAACAAAGTTCTTAACATCTGCTTCATTTTCGGAGTTATTATCATTGGGAGTAGTTTTAAATTTAGGTGATGTTATAGGGCTTTTGGTAAGTATTCTCATGGATTCTGAATCATACTCGTTGTCGGTTTTGGGATTAACATTGGTAATCATATCGTGAATTGATCGTAATACTTGTTCGTTTTGTTTTTGCTGATTGTGTTCCATATTGCCAATCAGAGTCTCAAGATCTTTGAGGACATTTTTGTTGCTGAGTATCGATTCATCTAAGGGTAATGGGCTGTTGGCAAAGTCTTTACTGTCTGCACTATAACTGGATGTATTATCGAGCATATGAATATTGTTTTCGAATGGGGAGTGTAATGAGACTGGTCGATCGAATGATGATGGCGTCTGATTATTGGCAAGGAAAGCACCAGTAGTATATGGCGTTTGCATGCATTCTGAAGCATTGGCACTGAGGAAGTTATGAATGTCTACAATGAAAAAAAGGAGAAGAAGGAGAATCAAAAAATAAAAAGTAAAGAGTCTATGAAGTGATATGCCTCATAAGATGTCCCGTTAATTAATCTAATGCTAACCTTTATCCATGTTATAGTGTGTTGATTGTAATGAGTGTGGTGAATCTGGTAAAGGCTGAGAACCGCTCTCATTTTCTACACCCCCTGGAGAACCCCAGATTCTCATAAGAAATGGTTTCAGTTGTGTACGTCCCAAGTCGAGCAAGGCCAACTCTACATTGCCTTGGTGTGAGGTAAGAGCAGTTACAATATCTTCTCGGGAAAAGTTGCCTTTTGAAGAAATGTCGCGATATTTCCTTTGTCTTTGTTCTATACACTCCGATACTGCTTGCCATATATTTCCAGTATGCATGCGTAATGCTTCTCTAGCCTCCATCTGTGATATTGTTCCAATAATATTTTCAGATCTCTCTTGGCCATATTTAGTGGCCAAACTTTGAACTGTTTGTATAAGTTTGGGCCAGTTGTCACGTAACCAGACGAAGGGATGCATATCAGGTCCACAGTATTTTAGAGCAGCATTCAGCTCTTCTGTGGTGTGTTTATATAAATCAGATTCCTAAAGGTGAAAAATAATTGTTTAGAATTTATTACTTAGTCTTAAGCCATTAATTTAAAACTACTTTATGATTTTCCATATCATTGTGTCTTAGTGAAGATAGTTCGCGGTAGGGTAGATCATAGTTGCTACCACCCAAAGGGGAATGTATTTGTGAAGAAGTCTTGAAATGAAATGAAATAAACATATCAATGGAAAGGCAAAGATGTACATATAAACAAATTAAAAATATGAAAACAGTAGTTACTTTCTGCAACAGCATCAATTCACTTATGGATGGCTGTCGCCTTCCTAAACCATTATATGTTTCAAAATCCATAGACATTGCGTCATCCATACGTAAATCGTTGTTACTGCGATAACTCTGACGGTCGTTGTAGGAGTACATGGGATGATTTGCATGATGATGATTATGCTGATAGTGATGATGGGAAGGCATATGACTTATATTGTGAATTTTGTTTAAAACTTCGGCTTCGAAAGATTTCAAGTCTTGTATCTTGGGAGATGGAGGAAAATTTGTTTGCTGACAAAAGAAAATGAAATTAGGAAGGGGTAACAAAATGAATTTCCTTGATTTCAGTTGCCTACTTACTTGTATTATATCACTATACAAGGGTTGTGGTGTTGGCTTCGCAATGGCATCATCCCTAGTTTCTGTTTTATGGGCGGGTAAAGTATCATAAGTCTAGAGTGAAATTGATAAGTGAATTAATTCTATGAGTACTTTATCGTTTCAGAATTGAAAACCTACTTGAGTGGAAATACTTTGAGGGGGTGGTGAAGTACCTATTTCTCTGACTGGAGATTGTCTTAAATAGTTTTCTTGCCGTTCGACGCTTGCTGACTTGGAAGAAGTACCAGAAGTACCAGAAGCAGTAGCTACTTTGTTTGTTTTTTTGGATTCAGCCTTACGTGTAACCTCATGTACAGTAGCCTGAATATTTTCATCCAAAGTAGCCCAAATATCCTCCACAGTTTCTACAAAATAGTTTTTGTTTCATTAATAAAACAACACTGGTGTAGGGTTTAACAAGTTTAATATTAATTTGAGGGTGTATTTTGAAATTTGTTATTTAAAAATTTTATCTATGTACAATTGAGCATATAGTATAGTATAGTATGTATTAAATGTTATGAAGATCAATATTAATTATAATTACGGTTATCAGATTAAGTAAATGGATATATGGGTTTGGTGGGTCTGAGATTTGGATTGGTTTGACAGATTTGCCTTGGCGTTTTAAAATAGTTTAGTTCCTTCCAAAAATGAAATTTTCCTGGGCCTACCTTTCATTTTGTGCGTGTTTGTAGTGGATTCATTTCCATCATCTGTATTGTGAGCGGAGTGAGCTTTCGATGTCTGAATATTGTTTGTAATTTTTTCAATTTCAGTGTTATTAGTTATGTTGTGTTGGATGGCTGATGATTGTGATGATGTAATTGGGGTTTTCTTAATCGTACCACTTTTATCTTTGACAGGTTCATTCTCAACTAGCTTCTGTTTTTCTTTTTCTTTTGAATGTTCCTTTTCTTGTTTAACCGAAGGAGTTTTAATTTGTTTTGGTGGCGATATTGATTTTAAAGCTTTTTTTGGTTTGATACTGGGAGTTTTACAGCATATAGAGCAGATTTTAATATTAGCCTCATTCACAAATGTACAAAATTCGCATTCCCATTCATGATCTGGTGTTGAGGGAGGTGGTCCCAAATGGTCTTCTTCTATTTCATTCTCTTCTATTTGTTCGTTCTCCTGTTCTGGTGCAGGTGCAGGATCGGGTTGTGGTTCGTCACTTTGTGCACTTCCACTTCCACTTTCACTTTCTTCTTCTTCTGTTGCACTTTCTTGATTTTCCTCCACCTTTAACGATTCGTCGTATTTCTTGATTTGTTTCACTTCTTCCGATTCACTTTGCGATGTTTCTCTCACTGGTTTCATTGGTTCCTCAATAAAAGTTTTGGTATTTTCCTGTTTAATTGTTTGTTTTATAGCAGGTGTTTGTACTGCTGCAGTTGTCTTTTGGGGTGTTGGGGATTGGCTCTGCCTTTTGGGGTTCGACTGTTTTTGCTTAAGAGTTGCCTCTTTTAGCTTTTGTTCTATTTTAGCCTGAACCAATGCTCTGGTTCCAGAACCCTCTGAATCTAGATCGGAATATATACGTGATGGTTTAAGAGGACTATTAAAACCCGAATCGCCTGAACGATTGTTATTGCTTGATGATGCTCTTCTTCCTGGAGCCCAATCGCTATGAACGGATTTAGCAACAGAATCTCTACGTTGGTTTCGTGCTCGATTACGATGTAATTTGACTTGAGATGACTGAATGTCTTCTTCTAGTTGAATTTGGGAAGCACTAGAAATGCGTCTCTGTCGCGATCTGGAAATACCGGAACGGTTTGATGTTATGGAACGACGATCATCTTCATCGGAATCTTCATCATCAGTTGCTTCATCGTCAATATAACTAGAACGTTGCTTGCGCCTTAGTGTCACAGACTTGCGACTCATTGCTGGTGAAGCCATACGAGAACCTGCTCGTGAAGCTGCTCGAGAAGTGGATGGAGGCATACCAATTAAACCTGCAACATTAAATGTCCGTTTGAAAATCAAGTGGAATCTCTAGATACCTGATTGTATAGGTATTGATAAATACAAACCTGGATTCATAACTGGCATTCCTCCCATATATTGTTGTGAAAACATTTGTGGAATTAAACCCCTTTGGTTCATGAATGTTGGTGGAGGATACATGCCATTCATTTGGGGTTGCATCATGTAGCCAGCGGGAACATTTAAGGACATATTGGAACGATTTAAATGTTGATGTGATGACAATTGATTACTCCATGGATCTTGATGCATATGCATGTGATGCTGCTGGGGACCATTCCATTGCGATTGTTGCTGGGCACAGTTGGCACAATTAAGTTGAGCCATAGATTGAGCCTGGAATCAGAATATAGTTTTAATAAGTTATTCGAATTGTTTGATATGAATCGTTGTACCTGCTGCATGGGGTTATTCATCCATCCATTGTTTGTAACGGGCTGTTTACGATTTATCTGATTTAGATTAAATACAGAACTCGACATGCCTCGTTGACGTTGGGCGGCCATTTGATGATTCTGTAAAGCCATTTGACGCTGATGGAACAAATTGAAATTAGTATCATCCATTAGGTCTAGATGGGATGAGTTGATACCAGACGACATGCTGCCGGAAACAAAATGTGATGGCGATTGTGAAATGCTTGACCATTGATCGAATGCTGACATATTCTGTTTACAGTGAGACAATGACATCACAAAGATACAATACCAATATGGAAGGATTACACATGACACGCGCCATTTAGGCAGATATCAAATAATGCAATATGCGTGTGAGGGAAAATAGAGAGAGGAGGTAAACAATGGAGACATTGAGAACGAGACATTTTAAAATACATGAAAATAAATGAGAGCGAATGACAGAAATGAGAGAAGAGCGAAATGTTACTCTCATTCAAATGGAAAGATTTTTATTTCTAACTTTTTTTCGGAGAGTTCAAACAATTAACTCATTCTCTCAGATTACCGCACAATTCCATTTCTTGTTTACTGAAAATGTTACCTGATCTGTTACCGAGCCACTGCGATCTCTCTCCATTTGTTCTTTTTGTTGTCTATAGCGTTGCTGCAGCAACTGCATGCGATCCAAAGTAGCGTTTGCTTTGCTTTTGATTTTCTCCAGCGCCACCGAGGGTGGTCGTTGTATATTATCGAATACTGATTTAGGTGTCGTTGATCGTGACGATTCACTGGGCGTCTTGGGAGTTTCGGGCAACGGGCGATTTAATATGTTCAAACCTCTGGGTAAAGAACCAAAGCGTTCTTTCCAAGATGAATTCTTCATTGATGGAGTGGGTGATGGAGGTACAAGAAATGGTCCCGGCATAGCATTACCCTGAGATTAAGGTTATATATAATGATGATCATGATTTACGGACGCATTAAACATTTGTATATGTATGTATAAGTACATTCTTAATAAAACTTTTCAAATTCAGATTTTGTTTGGTTTGAGTATTTAACAATGTTATTTATTTTTGAATATACTTGATAAGAAAAATTTCATTTCTTTAAAATAGTAGTATAAATGATAATATAGGTATTACGAATAATATAAATAATAATAATAATAAATAGTAATATGTAGAATAGTAATAAATAATATTATTAAGCTTGAACAGTCAAAAATTAGCACAGCGTATAAAAGCAAGCGTAACTACAAACGAAATTTCATTACGAGAATTTACACAATTTTCGATTTCGAATTATAAAAGAAACTGTCTAGGGAGTTTTCTTTAGAAAATCGTGCAGAAGCGTACCTGATCCTTGCGTTGCATTATGGGTGTCATTAAGCCGCGTTTGTTGCGTCTGGGTGGAGCCACTGGCGGTGATGGACCTGGTTGGCCCGGCAAAACTTTCGGCGGTATTGGTGGCCGTGACTTTTCAATGGTCTATAATTAACACATAAATTTAACTGATTTATAATATGAATATCTTTTTTTATTTTATAACATTATACCTTTCTTTGGTGATCTTTACGTTTTGGATGCTTATGAAACATGTCGTCACAAGAAGCACAAAATATTTGTTGAGCACATTCTTCACAAGTAACCCAAGGATTGCCAGAGCCACATAACGTACATTTTAGTTTATTGTCTGTTAAAATATAAGAGTTACATTAATATAATTCATAAAAAATAAAATATGTTTTATTGGGGAAGTGAGATAGAGATAGAGTAAAAACAAACCTGGAGTCTTTGAGCCCGAACTGGCAGAATTTGGTCTTAGTGGAGCATTTGAGTACTGCTGATTGGAGAATTCAATAACCTCATAGTCTGGTTCCGGTTGCATCTTAGTTTTTGGCGGCAAAGTCGGTTGTTTAGGTGTAGCATGACCATTTTCAGGCGTTAGAGGTGGCGGTGGTGGTCTTGGACCAATACGATCACTTTGTTCTGTCTTTATTAGAGAAATGAAAAGTTAAATAATTTGTCTATGATATCTAATATTTATTTAAGGAGACTTGATTATTTTTTCCATATAATTAAGGAGATGTTGTGTGACTCATAAAACTAAAGCAAGATTTTATTTTGGTTATTAAAAGTTTCTAATGATTTTGTAATTAATAACTGAGTTTTAATTAACTGCATAGATTTGTTGCCATTATTTATTAATTTTTTTCAATTACTTACCACCCATTTTGGCATAGAACGTTCATTTCGAGTGATTAACATCCCTCCATTTCTATTATTTGCATGTGAGCTCATATTTTATCTTCTAAAATTGAAATGAAATTTTACAATATTTTCATCATCTAGATATCTTGTATGGTTTGCTCAGCAAATACTCGTACAACTATTATCGCCGAAACCCGAAAGCTACTGATGGCCAACAAGAAATTTCAAATATTATTTACATATTTTTAGTTTTGTACTCATCGTGGTGTTGCAATGGAAAAAATATTTAGTATAATTGTGGATTTCATTAAACGCGATGACAACTATTAATGAGCATGCAATACTGAAAATTTGAGAAGTTTGCACAGAAGGAGAATTAAATATAAAGAGATATCAAGCTGAGATATGAAACTAGGTGAAATGGCATTATTTTGGTACATTTTAATATATAAAAGTACCGTAATAGTAACAATACCACAATGTTTATAAAATAATGTTTTTGTTTAACAAATTTATTTTTTTTTATAAGGACAATAATTAATTTTAAAACGACATATTTATATATTTTCAAAATTTGTCTAAATATGTTGTACTTTTACTCGTACATACATATATCCACATAGGTACTCGTATACAGGGGTGCATACAAATGAGGGTCTTATGATTTTATTGTTAATTTGTTCTTGAAATATTTAAAGAAAATTTAGAAACACCAAGGGTAAATATGTATACATAAACAAAATGACTGTCTATTCAAATATTATTATAATATAAATAAAAATATTAGTATTTTTATTGAAATTGACAAAAGATTTGAGATGTATGTATGCATGCATGTATATTTATTTTCCCTATACTCTCTGAATTGTTGTTGAGAATTTTCTTTTTAATTGAGAATTGCAGAGCTGTAGATTATTTGTACATGATAGCTCGGTCTCTCTCTCCACTCAAGGTGATTAATGTCTTAATTTTAATTTTTGTTTATAAAATATACTACGTGTCTCTGAACCACATGTTGACTGCTCAAATGAAAGTTTGTTTATTTACTTATTTTGTTCATTTTCTTGCCATACGTTGTTGGCGTAAAAAGTGTGTTTTATTATTTTATATTTTGTGGTTGTATTTTTTGTTTGTTTTATTTATCACTGTTTCTGTTATGTGTTTTCATTTTCTCTTACTCATGGAAAATTAAATTGAGAGTGGTTTATTATTAGGAGAATAGGAAATGGTTTTCTTGTTTTTATGTTTGCAATCTGATTCTCGCATTTCACAGAGCAGAACTTCTCAATCAATAGACGAATCCAAAACATTTTTATCAAATCTTTATTTTAGGAAAACACAAGTAATCGTATGCATTTTAAAAGGCAAAAAATAACTACCAAATATTTTTAAAGTATTCACATTTATATACTTGCTACAAAGATATAATTTTATAATCATATATGATATATTTGATGATAATCATGTGATAATCCGAGTAAACTGAAAATTAACTCTTTTAGTTCACAAAAAAATAAATCGTGTGAGAACGTTGTTTTTAACATTGCTCTAGAATTTGCAATATGCAAAATATTTTTAGTTATAACTCCAATACCAAGATCTCTACATAGAATTAAGGTATTTCAAATTCATAGCCGCATGTAGAACTTTGACTTGATTTAAGGTCCATCAGTACTTCTATGTTTAAAATTCTGTGAAAATTTAAAAACATTTTAAATTTGACTCTAAGATCTTATTTAGTTTGATATTTTTTTATTGATCTATCTAGTCAACAGAACTTGACTTTATTAATTTCACCGTGTAACAGTAACTTACTAATTCGGCTTCACCGACTTTGGTATACCATTCAGCAGAGTATAGTTAACAAGTACCTATGCAAGTAAGATTAGCATACACAAATAATTTGCATTAAATTTCATCTCGATATCAACACTTGTAAAAGATTAATACATGTTAAAGTGACTTTCAGATGAGGACCTTATATGGGAGCAATGACTAATTATGGACCGATCATCATAAAATTAGAAGGAATAATTTGTGTACCTATGTACATATATAAAACTTATTGGTGGTGAATTTTATTTGGATACTATGCTCGTTAAAGTGATTTTCGGAAGTGGGCCATATATGAAAGCTATGCTCAATTATTACCCGAAGTATACAGAACTTGTGAGTCTGATTTGGTTTTATATGCAAATTATTTGTGGCATTATTATTACTTGGAAACGTGTATAAATCAAATATTTATGACTGATAAAACGCTATTTCGGTAGGACATTTATTTGTAAAATAATGAAGAGATTTCAATCAATTTCAATGCCAATCGACCACGAACCGAAAAAGTTGACACTTTATCAATATTAATATATATGTATCTGGTTAAAGATATAATAAATAAATGGTTAGAATTATGATTAAATTTTGTAGAAAAATTTGTTTAATAAATAGGTTTTATTCAAGACCCATTTAGAAACAAATCATTAACAATCATAAATGTCCTATCGCATTTTTTTAAGTTTGTCCCCGTCTGTCTAATGAAATCAACTTTTAAAGACCCAAATAAGTTACACAAATTTTTGCTATATTAATATATAAGGTATAGTGCTGCGTGACATATACGCAAAAACTCACGAATTTGTAAATGTTTTACCTATATCTAAGTCATGTACATATATAGCAAATGAAAATATATATATATAAACAAAAAGGGAGGTAAAAATTATTTATAGCAACACAGAATTTTAGGACGTGATAACAAAATATTTGTAGATTTCTGGAGTTTTCATTCACTATTCAAGACTATTCAAGGTGACTGACTATATTTTTTTGTATGGGTACTAAATTATAGATTTTATGAATGTAAGTAAGTTTTACGAGTATACAGATAGTACCAAACTGATAGAAAAATTTCATCAAATGTATACAATTGATAACCAAATATTTTTAATAAAAATTTCGTAAGTTGTAAAATTGTTCATGCTATTGTTCCAGATACTTTAAACACAATGTATAAAGTATATAATAAAATTCTATTATAAGCAACAAAAAATTGCAGCACATTTATACAGAAATGTCCCACAGATGTTAAGTTTGAGAATCTCTAATTTTAATGAAAATATTTTCGTATTTTTTCACTATTTACCACTAAAATTGCATTTTATGATATACATAAATAAAAATAGTTTTCTTAGCTCCAAATTTCATTTTGCATTTAATTCTTTTGAAATTTCTTTCATAGGGAAATATAAAACAATTATAATGCGAAAAAATGAAAGAAACATATTTGCTCTGTTCTATATTCAAAAATTAATATTTTTATTTAATAAGAGTTTTTGTGTATGCTGCAAACTTTTTGTATATGTATGTATTTGTATATGTTAATGTGGCGTGTATAGTATTTTGGCCAAAAATAACATTGTCAGCGTAAATAAAATAAAATAAAATAAAAAAAAAATTAGATTGACTTCGCCATTTTCATCGGGTGTTCATACATTTAAACGAAAAAGAAATAAATTGGAAAACTAAAGTGTTGATGTCGTACGAGTATGTTGCTGCTAGAGATAAATAAGTTGCTATTGCTAATGATGCTGTTGCTGATGCTTTGTGGGTTTACTGTTGTTGATAGTACTGATGAAGCTGATGCTGATGATGCTGCTGTGTAAGGAAGCCCAGGGAGACGCTATTGTGTTATTTTTGAAAATTTCAACAACTATTTTTAAATGCCGCAATACACTTTTTCATATTATTGTTAGTTTGTGTGTTTGTTTGCTTAGTTTTAAATATTGCTTATAAAGGCAAAATGTATTTGATATTTATTTTTAGAAATCTTTATTATTTAAATTGAGAATTTCCACATTTGCTTTTAATTAATTTTTGGTTTTTGTATTTATTTTTATAGATTTTATTAATAACTTTTTATAACCTTTTAGTAAATATAGGGTGTGTTAGTTTAATGATCTTCTGCTTTGTTTTAGCACTTCCTGTATTAAATTTTTTTCAAACACTTATGCTTAAAACCGTTACTTTTAGTCACAATTTTCTTTATATTTTCTTAATTTTGTTACAATTTGTCGTTTTATTGATTTTTTATGGTTTTCAGATTTAAAAATATCTCTTTTTTTAAGTATTTTTTAGATTTATTTTAATGTCGGCCTAAATACTGCTTACATAACTCGCGTGCCGTTAGTATTGTCGTCTGTTTCCGTATTCGCACAAATTTTCAAATTTTCGTATTTATCGTTCAACTGCTGCTCACAAACTAAAAACATTTAGTTGTCGCCGCATACAACTGTTGAAACATTTTGCTCAATATTTAAGTATTTGTCTTGTTTTTTGTGTTTTTCGTATCTATTGTCAAACACAATCAAATTGGGAAAAGTTATATATGAAAAATAATTGTCTCTGAAACTTTTTTGGTGATCCTTGTTCTCTGGCTAACAGACATAAGACAAGCAGACATTTAGTGTGTTTGAGAATTCTTCGCGCGAAACCGAAAAACATCAATGAATTGTATATTGATGTGCAAAAAAGAAATAAAATGATGAAATAAAAGGTAAATAAATGAATTTTAATATAGAAACCTATTTTTTCAAAACAAAGTAAGAAGAAAACATTGTTTGCTTTTTCGCTAATTTGCTTTAATACGGATTAAATAAATTTAATGAAATATTGAAAAGGCGTTGACGTACAACTGTTCGTAGACTTTGTTTTATTTCATAAATGTCTCTCTTTAAAATTAAAAGTACATACATATTGCGAAATATATAAGTTGATAAGTTCTTAAGTTAGTATTTTAAGAGATTTTAAATGTAACCATATAAACAATAAACTTAATTTGACAATGAACTTAATGAAATGTTCGTTATAAAACCCTAAAATATTTAATTTTGATATCTTTCCCCCTTAAATTATCAAATTCTATTATTTAAATATTTGCAAATTATTTTTATTTGAATTAATTCTTATAGAATTTTTTAAATAATCCCTTTTGCAGCACTCAGTTCAAATATAACGCATAAATAAACTTATTTAACATGTTGCTCACTGTTATTAACATAAAGCTATTGCTGTTGCTTTGTTAACACCGTAAAGTATGCTTTAGATAAAAAACATATGTTTATGTTAATGAAATGCAAAGCTCACCACAGCGTATGAGTATTATTTGCAACATTTCTCATTCATGCAAACAGAATGGATTTTTACAAGCAACTAACAACATCAAAAAAATGTCTAAAAAATAAACAAAACAAATAGCTAGAAAAATGAATTAAAACGTTTAATTAAGCAGAAAAACTTATTAATAAATTAAAATAAAAAAATTTAATTGTTTTGTTAAAAATTTAAAAAGTGCCTTGTGAACAAATGATGGACTAACTTCATATAATTATTGAAAAAGTTGTTAAAATTTAAGGGCCATCCAAAAAAAAAAAAAAAAAGAAAATAACAAAATTGTCTTTGTAAAATGCAAAGCCATTGAAGTTCAAGGAATTCAAAGTTTTTTCTTGTTGGCTACGAAATTTCATTGCACAAGATGGTGTAAAAATCAATAATCAACACAACTCAACATTCAGACACACAATTATTTGACAAAAAACAAAACAGGCTAGAAATAATAATAAAAAAAAAAATAATATTTCCTTCGATGGCCAGGAGACAGACGAAAGAGGTGTCGGCCAACAGCACATGTCTATACTAGTGAACATGTTCTTCTCACACATCATGATAAACATGAACTCGTAAACAATAGAGTGTAATATACTATAATCGGTTAAATTGCGGGTTTTTTTGTTGCTAGTATTGTGGCAGCAGCTTGCTCCTGCATATTGTTGGCTGCAGCCTGTCATTTAACAATTCTCTTGGCTTCGCTGCGGCTAATTTTGTGGCAGCATTAGCGTTGTTATAATGTGACCAGTCAAGTGTTATTATGTGTTTTCCAATACATACTTAGTAAAGTGTAACACATTGTGTTGTTGTTGTTGATGATGTTTTTGCTGTAACGTAAAATAAAAATGCAAAAATTAAAATTTAAAATAAAAGTTCAATAGTTTCATTGAACTTACACAGAGATGTCTTTGTCAACATCAACAGCAGCATGCAATTTCTAAAGCATAAATGAGGCAACATCTGTGTGAGGCAACAACAAACAAACAAAACTTCTTTTAAAGGGCTCTTAGGTTGAGTAAGGCCTCCAGACATTGATTACTGTTACTGCTGCCTCAACTACTACTACTACAAAAACAACAACAATATTTAATTCTAAAGGCAAATGTGTTTAATAGATTGCTACTGCTATTGTTTAATATAAAAGCAATAAAGGCACACACACAGGCATACATTTTCTCATAAACAGCCAGTCAAATGTGAAAATGTTTAATTCTACGCCCTCACAACCAGCCACACCGCCACCGGTGGGTGAAACATCACGTATTAAGAACTTTATGGGTCGTACCCCGGCCATTGGTATATTGAAATCGAAATTTCTAACAGTTTTGGGAAATAGTAATGAATTATTAAATGGTATTTCTTCAAAGGTATGTAAAAACACTACTAAATAAAACAACCCTTTTATTTACATTTATGTATTTAAATGTCTAAAATGTAACAGTATTTTTTCTTTAATAATAATAATAATAATAATAATTTGAATTCTCTTTGTTTTAATATTATTTGCTGTTGGTTTTGTTGTATTTTTGTTTTGCCTTTGACCTTGTAAATGTAGTAAGACAGAGTTGTATATTTTGCCGAAAGGCCTACAATGACAACTGAGCAGCAACAGCAACAGCAACAAACATTAGCACATAGTAGTGTAGTAATACTTAATAATAACAAAAATAACCGTGACAGCATATGTTTCAAGGTTTACTGCAGTTTGTAGTTGTATTACAGTATGTCAAATCATAAACAAGAATGCTAAAAAAGTGAAATAATGAAGGCAAAGAATAGAAACACTGACATGTTTCTGTTTATGTTTTGTTTAGTTGCGTTAGTTACAAGGATGATGGTGTGTAATTAATTGTAAAAGAAAATGTTATTTAAGGCCTTGAAGTATGATATCTATGAAAGTAGAGGAGAAAGTAAATGAGAGAGAGAGAGAGAGAGAGAGAGTCTTTAATACAAATTATTTGCGGCAGTAATACTTTTATAAAATACTTGCAACTGCAGCAGCGTTGCCATATATTTTTTTAAGAAAACTTTTTATTTCTAAAAAAAAACTTTTTTTTAGAAAAAAAAACTTTTCTAAGTAGTAAAATTTCAAAACCCAATTTTATTGAAAACAAAACAACTTTTAATTTTACATATTTACTTGAGTACTCCTAACTGTCCAACTCCATATACATACATATACATATGTATGTACTCGTATGTACAAAATAAAGAGTTTATTTGTGTTGTAAACTGTTAACATTTTATAAATATTTATATGACATTTACTGTACTTAAGACGTAGACTAAATTAAACATTGTTGCAGTAAAAATGGATTAAAAAATCCAATAAATTACTAACGCAGTGCAGCATAGTAGAAAAACATTGTTTTGTTAATTGTGAAAATAACTTGTTTTATAAACTAAATTAAACTTATAAATAAATTACAATTATTGTTTTTTTTAGTTGAACTGTTAATTTTTCAATTTTTGATAATTTTGAGTTAGGCTTAAATAACAATTTAATGAAAATTAAATTTAATGAACTCAAGCCTAACTAAAAATTATCAAAAATTATAAATTTTCAAAAAACTTTTTTTTTTAGAATAAAACTTAAAAACTTTTTTGCATCTCAAAAAACTTGCAAAAAAAGGTAAAACTTGACAAATGGCAACGCTGAACTGCAGGCTATTGTTGAAGAGGAAGACAACGCAACTTTAGCAAATAAATCACAAAAGCCCTTTAAAGATTCTAAGGAAGTGTTTTTTAATTGAAAAACTTATGAAAACATTAAATGTGAAGCATAAAGTTAGCTGATATTAATGTGGCATTTAAGCAGCTACTTCGTTAGAGGAATTGTTGATATCTTATTGGTATACATACATACATATGTATGTATGTATGTTATTCAATATAACTTTTAATATTAAAGTTTTCTTTTTTATACCTTTCACTATCACTATGAGTGGTAGGGGTAACTTTACGTTAGTTTTTCCGTGTGATATTTTTCATATTTTTCATTTGCAATATCAGAAAGTATATACTTACATATGTATCCTTGAATCCTTGTAGATAAATAAATAAACTTTCCTAAGTTCTCAAATAGTATTTTTCACGTATACAATGCAATTGTATCTTTAATATAATATAATAAGTTGCATTCATCGAATTTAAAGGAAAATTTAATTTTAAATTTTAATTTACTTGTCCAATATTTCTCTTAATACTTTGAACAACCTATCTCATTTGATAACAATATGTAAAATTATTCGCACTTTCTTGTGCTAAAAATCCGCTAAATTCGGACCGAGAATGAGCCAATTTCGGGAACATTTTTCAAAAATTATACATAGACAATACGCACATTAGATAAATGAACTTTCCAGCTTAAAAATTCGGATCCGCAATCGGCAGATTTCGAGAAAAAAATTAATAAAAATTTTTACCAAATATTTTGTGCTAAAAATTGTTGTTTAAACAAATTGTTGTTTTACTAATACTACGTCCTGTTTATCCTGTTTGTCTCTCAAATGGAGTAATAAGCGTATTATGTTTAAAAACTTTTATTGTATACATTTAGAAAAAGTCCAAAAGTTAGAGTTCCTTCTTTATAAAAAAAGTCAGGATAAAAAATTGAATTTAAAATTTATTTGCATTTAGTTTACCCTAAACATCAGCTCCAGCGATTCGGACTATTGTGATGATGATGAAGAAGAGATACCCAAATGTAAGACAATTACCATTTATTTGATAAAAATGTTAATGCTTATTTGCTTTTATCACAGTTGATGAATCTATAGACTATACGAAAATAGACTATGAGGCTCGTAGAGTCAAGGCACGACGAGCTCATGAAGAAATCATATCTGGTCGCTATAGACAACCGAATTTAGCACCAAGTAAATAAAATACATTTAAAACACTTATCATACAAAATTTAAGTAATTATGTTGAATTTATCTCCAGGACCACGCTTGGATGCCTTGCGCAATAAGAAACGTGAAAAATCCCGTTCATCTTCATCATCATCCTCCTCATCGTCATCGTCTACCTCAACCTCATCAAGATCGTTTCAAAACAATCTGCAGGATAGATCCCATGTTAGTAGCACTACGCGTTCTGATTCCATAGAATCCCGTAACTCGGGTGGTTATGAAAGAGCACGTGCCATACCTGGCGCCAGGCGTAGTGAACTTGATATGCAAAGGGACCTATTGCGAATGCGTGAAAATACGGCTAATCCATCAGCCGCAGCCTCAGTCTCAGCCTCGATGGCGGCTGTCAGTAATACCGCACCTCATATTGAGGTTCAACCGCCTTCTTATGAACGTGATCTTAGTAAATCATCTGTAGTTAATATAGCTGCCGCACATTCAAATAATTCCATACGAGTTCCTGCGGTTAGACGTAAAAATTCGAATAGTAGCACTTTAACCAGTTTACGTGATGATGTAGAGTACCAGGTCAGTCCTAGTGTAGAGTCGACCGACTGGCGTAATTTTATACGTTCAGAATCGCAAAACTCGGTGCCTTCATGGGCTTCTTCGATTAGTTTGGATTGTCGTGCCGGCGAAGAGCCTATAAAAGAATTTATGAAACGTTTCACCGACACCATATTCGCCAATGCGAATGCTATCGATTTGGAATTAAAATCTGAGTTTGGTGCCATGACGCGCTTAGAAATTGGACGGCAATGGTTTGTACGCTTCCTGGTCGATCAGAAGAACAAGGTGAAGGTGGTGAATGAATTGACATTCCATTCGCTGATACAACATTTTGCCCTGGTACTATTCGAATGCAATGAATGTGAACATTTTCCACCAGCTGCCATTATAATGAATCTGTGCTTCATTTTCTATCGCGAAAGTAAGTTGAGGCTGAGATTAGGTACAAACATTTTCAAAATTGTTATTTTTAGTTGATGTTCCCGGTTGTGATGCTTACCGCGAATATTTATTTACCTTTATGCGTGAACAGCCCATATGGTTATCGCTGCGCTTCTGGAACACATCATTTTTTGAATCTCTACAATCGGAGCGGGATCATCGTGTTTTGGCCAAGCAAAAGAAACAGGAGAGACGCCAGACCAAGCAGAAGACTATACCGGAAGTGGAGCCGGAACAAAAGGCTCAAATTACTGAAACTGATAATGATGTACAAGCTTTAAATAAAACTGAAATTTCCACCTCAAGTTCTTCCCATCACAGTCGCACTAATAAAATCAAAAGGGAACGAGCACCCAAAGTTCTGAACGAAGTAGCCGGTGACATGGATAAAGAAATGGAAAATATATCTTTTCGACAATTAACGTAAGTTTTGAGGATTTGTTTTTATTAATTGTATTCATTTTGTGGGAATCATTTAAGTATAATTTATGAAATGGTTCCGAATTTTCTAGATCATTTACTTGCAACATACATGCCTTGGGAGCTCCACAAGATTTATGTTTGGAATTTTTCAAAAAACAACAAGCCATTCTGGGTCTACCCAAAGAGAAATCAAAACTAATACGCGATAATATCTATCGTAACTACTATGAAACCGAAATGTGGGGCTCCAAACAATCTTAAAGTACATGAAACGCATTGAAACAACAAAAATATTTCAATTTTTAAAATCAAAAATACAATGATCAAAACAAGTTTTCATAGTTTTATATGGTAGTTAATGATAATATTTAATATACATACATACAATACAATACAATACAATATATAATATAATATATAAATTATTTACTTTAAAGGATTGAACAAATCTAAACAATTTTAATTAAAACTAAAGCAAAACAAAAATCGTAGTTATATTTGTTCGAAAGAATTTTTAATGTGTAAAACAAACAAAATCAAAAAAAAAAAAAAAATAAAGATAATAGTTGATATTAAAATTGTTTTTTAAATTATATAAAATAAAAACCTAATAGGAATAACAACAAATGTCATTAAATGTTTTAAAATGTGATAAATTACTTTGTGATTTAATAAAATTAAATTAAATTAAAAAAAAAAAAAAACTTAAGAATATAACAACAACAAATATTAAGCAATCTGAAAATTAGTAGTTTAAATGGTAATTATTTGGTTTTTTCAAGATTTCTTAACAAAAAACTCGACATTTTTCTGTCTAACTTAAGTAACTTAATATGTATTAACTATTCATATTTAGCAGGTTTATGTGTAATAATTATTAAATCAAGAATGAAGTAATTAATGAATGAATGAACAACTTAATATGTACTAAAACGAATGAACAAATTTCTTCTTTCGAAATGCCTCATAAGTATAACAATCCGTCAAACTTACAACAAAATCAAATACTTAAATAATAAACATAAAAACAACAATAAATTATCATTATTTTGTAACAATTTTGAAACTAAACTCAAACAAACAAAAAACAATTAACTATAGTTAACAACAAACTAAAAAGAAAACAAACCAAAACAAAATTAAATTAATTTAAATAAACTATAAATGTCATGAATGAAAATCTATAATAACTATCTAAATATATTTTAATATTTATTGTTTTAAATAAGAACTATATATGTATAGTATGTATGTACCTATGTATATATAGTTTGGGGGTCTCACAGCTATAATAAGTATTTAGCAGTCTCATATGACGGTTTGAAATAAAAACAAAATTACAAATTCAATTGAAAACTTATGAATTCGAATATTGAAAATGTCAAAAATAAAAATTATTGGAATTGGTTGCAAGCTGCATAAGTTTTTTTTGACTCAATTACAATTTTATTGCCATAATTTAATTCCATTTAATATAAAAGGCTGTCTGTCGCCTTTTTGCCCAAAAATGCATTTGTTGTTTACAAGTCCATTTGTGGCCTCAAATGCTCTGTTGTTCTTAAATAACAAGTTGGCAAGTTTTCAAAATATACATACATACATATGTACTCGTCTATACATTGTAGATTTATGGAGTTGGTGTTAAAAACTTATGAATTTATATTTTATTACCTTGAAATGACGTTATGTCTAAACACTTGTATATTTTTACAAACAAACACAAACAAGTTATAATTTATTTATTATTTTACACTAAAAACACTGTGCAACTTCTGAAAAATTCAGTACTGCGGAGAGACAGTATTACAGCTGTCGAAAGTGTAATTTTATTACACAGTTAAAAAGAGTTTTTAAACTTATTCTTGTGTGTAAAAGTTTTATCTAAGAACTATGATACAATATAGTATAGTGGTATAAACATATTAAAGTAACATACAATAGAAGTATTTAACTATTAAAATTAAAAATTTGTTTTATATTGTTTTAATACTCGTGTATGAATGTTGTAAGGTTTTTTTGTTTCAATATTTTTAATTTTTATTTGAAATTCTAACATACGAGTTATTGCTATTTAAAACTTAATCCGAATGCCAATGTACGAGTAATGATTAAATACTGCATTAGAAAGGAAACAGATTGGGCACAAATAGTTATTTCCTGCGCTTGTGCTCATGTAAATTTGAGTCGTTATAACAATGTCATTAATTATATAAATCTCTTATAGTATCGATATCAAGTTAAAATTTAACACTTTAACTCTAATCCAAAAATAATTGCAACTTAAGAGTGACATTGGTCTAGGAGTGAGTAAATTAGTCAAGCTGTGACTTGTATAATAAATTGGATTAAAATTCACTGATAATCTTTTTTATCAAATTTATTTAATTTAAATTTTATTGTTTATCTTTTAAGTTTTTGCAACAACTAGACACTTTTACAATATCAGATTTGAAATTCAATTTCTTTTAGATTTTTGGATTTTCTCACAAACAATTTTGCAGCTGCCTACTTCTATTTAATATTTTAGAGCTAAAATTAGTTATTAAATTTAAAAGTCCATGATATAAACAATGGCTTATAAACCAATAACACTTAAAAGTTTATATTTAGTAAAAACATTTTTTAAACCCCACCTATAGAAAACATAGATAAAGTAATGTTTTCTATATGTGTTTTTACATAATCATCATAATATGGTTGGACACAATTATATTATGGTTGTGCAAGTTTTATATTGTGATCTCACACATTATATATGATTGCAAGTTATTGTGATGCTACACATTAGTAATGGTAACCAATTTTATTATGGTATTATACGAACCATAATATAATTTGGCATTAACCTCAAAATCCAATTATGGTCACCACAACCATATTTATTTAAGAATTTCTCTTAACATTTAATTAATTGCAAATCATGGCCTTTGTAACACTATCCTCGTGGTCATTATCATAGGCTTTGGTGTGTCACTAGACACGTCAACAATTTGTCATCTTAACTCTGTCATGAAATACATTTTCAGGTTTCCGTTTAAGATACTTGCTAATTTGATATTAAAATAGTTAATAGATATGTAGTTGGATAAATATTGTTTCAGTAATCTAAAATTGGTTTATTGGCCATATTTCTGTACCTATTTTTACACATAAAATGATATTACATACTTACCTTATATTATAAACAAATCAAAAAATACTACTAAGAAACTATGTACTTAAAATAATTAAAAAAAACTTAAGAAAATTATTTATTCTAAATAACAAACTTTTCCATAAGAGAAATTCTACTCAAATTTTATCTAATTCAAATAAAAAAAATTAGTTTATTTTAAAAATCGTAACATATTACTATTAAAGGAATTGTAAAATATCTATAGTATTGTCCTAATTTTTTGTTGAATTAGAGTTCGTTTCAAACGAATTAATTATACATAAGTATGTATTAATAAGAAGCCATAATTTTGTTTCAAAAATCAACAAATTTAAATTAATTATTGTTTAATTCCTAAAGTAACTAAATAATTCTTTAAATTTATTATATATTTTACTAACTATTATTTTACAATTAATGTTTTGATATTAAATCATATTGGATTAGTAATTTTCTGACACGAGTTTTCAACATGTGACCAGGAATTTGTTTAAAACAGCGATCAGCATCACCTCTATTTTCTGCTGATCTAAAACTCGAGCAACAAGCCAAACATAATTGTTCAATTCAAAACTGATGCTGGAGTGTCTGAGGAGTTTTACCTTGTCTAAAAATGTTAGTAATTTTTATATAAATATTTTGTACAACACCTACGTCATTTTACATATGTTTTTCGAATGTTGTATGAATGTTTAAGTGTTGCAAAAAATTCAATATATATCTCAATCAAAAACTAATTGATTGAAAATAATCCAACGATAACACTCAAATCATAAATTGATTGACAGATTTAAAACAAGAAAATTAAATTTACAAGCAACAAATTTAAATAACGTAATGTTATTGTATTTAATTACTAAAAAAAACGATAATTAATTTTTAGTTACTTGACACAATCGTTAAAATGTCTGCATTTTATTTTTCACACAATGCGGAAATCATTTTGATTTTATCACTTGTATTATTAATATTTAATATTTTATTTTGACCTTTTGAAGGTTGACACCATAAATATACGACTTTGTTCAAAATTGTGTTCACAATCACATAGTTGTATCATGCAATGTACAACATACAACATCACTTATGAATTGAACAAATATTTTGTATTTTATTTGCTTGATCGAGACAAAAGGTACAGTCACACTTGGCAAATATTTGCCTAAAAACATACATATATTTGAGCTCATTTATTTTATTAAAAAAAACTTTTCTTATTTTATTTTTATTATTTTAATTTATTTGATGCTGTTTGATCTTGCAAAACTCTTGTAACAGTAAACAACGTCACTTTTTTGAGTAAATATTTGTAAAAAATTTATTTTATATATTTAAATTTATTTTATATTATTAATTATTTGTAAAAATTTGTAAATAATAATCATTGCTTTAAATGTTTAACTTGTTTTTGTATTTGAAAAAGCACGTTTAGTTGTCGACTGGCGCTATAATTCTGTTTCGTAATCGAATGACTGTTACAGCTCGTCAGACAAAAGAGTATTGTAATTATTAAAATTTTAACACATAATTTTATTATTAACATTAAGCTAATTAAGTTAATTGAGAAAACATGAATTTTTCTATTTACGCAACTGAATATAATAATAATAATAAATAACAACAATATTATTATAAATAATGATAATAATAATGATAAACAAATATTTAAAAAATAAACAAAATTTACCAAAAAATGTATGGTTTCTTTCCTGAAAGTATTAAAAAAAGCAAAACTACTTAATAATTGTTAATAAACAAGAATTGCACCATTTATTTTAAACTTCATCATCCTAGCCAACAATGAAACACAAAAACCAAACAATTTTAACCAAAACTACAACTATTTTATTAATAAATTATATTTAAACCAAATAATAAAACATGAATGAATGAAAATCAAATAAAATAAAATCACATTTGAAATTGTTTTCTTTAACAAATTTTTATTATTCATAATTTCTTAAAGGTTTTTATTAAATTTAATAAAAAGTTTTATTTAAATTAAAAGATTTCTTTTTTAAATTAAAATATAAATTTATTTTGTAAATATTGTATGAAATTGGTAACAGATATTGCCAGGTATGTAAGTATGTGTGTAATTGTAAAATAATTTGAATTTTGAATTTCGAATTTCGTATTTAACATTTTAATTTTATTCTTTTTGATGTAAGTATATGGAAAAACTAGGGAGGTTCTTTTGCGACCCTCAATACTGTAAAAATAGAATTGTTGATCTACAAATAATTGTAAAAGTTTCTGAAATTCTAAATTCAAAAGGGATGAAAAAATTAAACAATGTTTTTTTTTTCAAATTTTTTTTTTATAAAATTATCAGTTTTTTCTTAAAGTTTTTGGTAAATTACAATTATAATTACAAAAATAAACAATGATTTGAAATATTGAAAAGGCTGCACTTTACGGTAAAGTGCAGTTAATTCAACAAACCGTGTTCGTAAAAACTAATAGTAACAGTAAAAGAAGAAAAAATTTTAAATACCACAAGATATGATTAATAGATATTTAGATAGAATTTTGATAAGAGACTCATTCCAATATATACATATATAATTAATGAAATTTTTGCGATTCTTTCTCTATCTGTTTTTTTTTGTTTAATTCAAATACGGTTTTGTAAAGTTTGTTAGCTAGGAGTATATACATTTGTTTTTAGGTTTTATATACATATATGTCTGCTTAAGGTATCTCAATAACGTATCTTGTAGTATGAAATTATGTACATTCTACACTTAACACTTTACAATTTAATTAATTAATTAATATTAAATAACACATGATAAACATTCTCTCTTATGGCCAAAGAAATGAAATAATTAAGAAAAAAAAAAACTATTGTATAAATGTAACAAACAAAAGGCAAACAAAAAACAGGCAAAATCACATACGTGTGCAAAATTTTTATTAAAATTCATTGATTTTGTTCAGGTTTTTCTGTTTGATTTAATTTGATTTGCTTATTTTTCTTTTTTATCTATTAATTTGTGCGTTTGATTTTATTTCAATAATTGTTTGTTTCTATCTAATTAGTTGCAATTGTTTATGTTATTATTGTAATAGTAGAATTATCTTTGAAATGATAAACCACTAGAACCGACACGGTTCGATAAAATCTTTTAATCTTTAAATTCTTAATAAATTTTATTAAAAATTTTAAAACAGAAAAACAAAAACAATTTATATAAATAGAAATTTACTTAGGGAAACAGACAGACAGACAGACAGAGTGTATGGGTGCATATGTATGTATGTATGTATTTTGTGTGTGCGTGTGTATTTTTTACTAGAAAATGTTAATGGCATAATTGTTGCAGTTGTTGGGTTTTATTAAAAATTAATAAAAAAAAGGCCATCATGGCAAAAGGTTTAAAAACGCCTAATGCTGCTCAATATGATGATTGATTGACTGATAACAATATATTTTCTAATCGATAAGAATTTGGAAGGTAACAGAGCCCTTGCGATCGCGTACGCTGCCATTGTAAATGATGTTTTTCGCCCAAGCACGACATTCAATGTTGACCATTTTGCTAATGGTCAATTTTTCGAATTGAACAGCAATCAAGGGACTCAAGTAACCGGGCTGATTTAGGAAGGGATAATAGTAGGCGGGGAAACCTTGAGAGGGAAAGTATTTAACTTCACCCAAGTTTTCTCTGTCTTCGGCATTGGTGCCATCACAAGAAACCCAGATTTGTTGGCGCTGTAGAAAAAGAGAATAATGAAATTATAATTTAAATGTTAGTTACAAAAGTTATTATATTGAAATTCACTATTAGAAAGCCTTTAGAAATGCATTGAACTTTATTTGTTGTGAACAAAACTTTTTCGAAAATTATGTATTAAGATTTTTTTTAAATGAAATACTGTAAAATTTTAGTGAATGCCGTTTAATTTTCTCAAAAACATGTTGCACTTTTTCTGCCTTTTTAGAAATAGATTTAACATAATCCATTTTTTTATAAAAATTATTTATTGAGCTACTGCAGCTACTTTATTGCGATAGATCTTGAAAATACAATTACTTTAATTTTATATCGAAAAAAGTAATATTGTTTCCCAGAAACAAAATGACATACAAAGTAATGCATAGACAAATTCAAAACCAAGCTGTATTTCAACATTTATGATGGCTTCAACTAACAAATTGAACTCTTTATATTTTTTTTTTAAACTTACCTCCGTTTGATTGACATCCTGGATGTGTGTCTTCAGTTGAGTGGGCATATCTTCGGGCAAGTCGTTGGGATTATCGTAGTATTCAGGCAACCAATTGAATATCTTATTTAATTTCAAGAACACACATGGACGGGTATTATTGTAACCGTAGGCATTTTGTGGAGAACAATTACCAAATTGTTTAATATCCACAAGGCAGACATCGTTTACATCGTGAGTTTGATTGAAAGAGCAAATTTTGCCAACATGGGTTTCATTGTAGTCTAGAAATGGAAATGAATTTAATTATTAATTGCTCAACATTTGTTGAGTTTGTTTTTAATTGTATTTACCTTTCATATATTCGTCTAACAAATCAATCCAATACTTCTTCTCACCATTCTTTTTGGTATCGAACTCGATAAGGGAACCACGTTCAGTTTCTTCACTTAAAGGGCGGAATCCCATACCTGGATTTGTACCAATTAACGATTCATTCAGTTTCCATTTGGGTTCATTGTCATTCAATGTGGAAAATAGAGCTTCCATACAAATTGTAAATAAACCAGCTAATACAATATAGAAAATACCATAAAATAACATCAACTGACCTGCAAAATGAAAAAAATACACATTATTATTTAGCTAATTAAAAATTGTTGCAGTTAATTAAATTGATAGAGAGAATTAGATGAAAAACATGGGTGGGCAATTTGCTGATTAACACTACAAAGAACTTTTTTTTTAAATATGTCTCTTTATTGACACATTTCTTCAAGTGTAATATAATCAAGCTTAATGCAATAGTAATTAAATTATAAATTTTCTGAATTAAAGAAAAAGTAATAGTTTTTAACTATCAAGCAAAGCTGCATAATTTGTTGTTGTTAAAGAGATTCATGCATTTAATACATATACACAAATATTTACATTGCTTAAACTCAACGTTTAAATTAGGTTTAAATAACAGCGTCTTTCTAAACCACTTGTTTGCAACTGAACTTTTTTTGTTTAAAATTCTGTTTTTTTGTTCAATCAAGGTTTAGAGGAGAATGAAAAATACTGTCCATGTGAAAAAGACTTGATCAGTATTTACAAAAATTGTAAATCAAAACGTTTCATGCACAAGTATACTAAACAACTTGAACAATTTTATTGTATTGACAAATAAGGAAATTACAGCTTTTTATAGATTCCAGTAGTAACTGCGCGTAGAGGTATTAAAACATTATCATAATTGCAATACTAGCAGTCTGTGTCATGTGTTAACAAAAATAAAATATTAACAATAATAATAATAAAAATATTAAAAAGCAAAGTTCAATATAAATTTACTTAGATATACCCTACCTGTGGATTATTTAACGAAAACTGAAGCTATAATTGCTTTAAAATTCTAAGCGGATTATTTGAGTAATATTTAGGAACTAAAATATTGAAGCCAAAATAAAAGTTTTTAGTTTTTAATAACTACAATTCGAGCTCTCGGCTTTATTACGATAAAGTATAAAAAAGTTTACTTGTACGATGCAATTTTATACCTACTTGTACATTGTACATGTACATACATATGTATGTGTATATGAGAAAAAGCCTTATCAGAATTTAGTTTATCTTAACCAAAGTTTATTTAACTGTTAGTTTGGTTAATCTAGTTTATAACAGAGAAATGTCAATATTAAAGTTTTTATATCTCTTAACTAAGATTAAAAGTAACGCTTATTTAACTGAAAGCTTTGTTAACTCTGAGTACTTAATGATTTCCATTTACATTGTAGGGTACTTATAAATGCATCATCTATTCAGTTTTCGTTATGTGTTAACAATTCAAATAAATAACAACTCATATTTTGTGGTTGAATTTCTATATATAATCCAAATGCAAAACTTATAGAATTCCAATGCCAAGGTTGCCTTTGCAAGTATAAAAATAAATAAATTTTACAACTTTAAATAAATATAGAAAAACTATCTATACACACTCGTTCAGATGCTTTCTAAGGCGTTCATGTGTAAAAATGAAAAGTGATGGTTTATTAATGATTAAAAAAAAAGTAAGTTGTCAAATCAACATGTTACGGTCATCTGAAAAGTTATTAGGTTTAAAATAAAACTGCATAGCGAAAAGATATCCAGAGGACAGGACTGGGAAAAGTGATTTTTAAGAAGATAAGATAATAAGATGGGCAAAATGAAAACTTGTTACAAGGTAAAAATTTTAATTCACCATAAATTGGATTAGGATTTTATAAAGTTTCTTAAACATATTTTTTGTTTGCATTATTTAATACTCGTGGGTTCTTTTTGAACTTTAAGAATCCAATGGCACTTTCAAACGTTAGGGTACATTTTAAAAATATCTGTTTAAGTTTTAAAGACAAAAGTTTGCACTTTTCGTTTTTATACCCTTCTCCTTCATGAGAAGGGTAAATATAAGTTTATCATTTCGTTTGTAATTTCTACAATATAATTTTCCGACCCTATAAAGTATATATATTCTGGATCCTTATAGATAGCGGAGTCTATTAAGCCATGTCCGTCTGTCTGTCTGGATGTTGAAATCAATTTTCTGAAGTCCCCAGATATCTTCGAGATCCAAATCTTCAATAATTCTGTCAGACATGCTTTCGAGAAGTTTGCTATTTAAAATCAGCAAAATCCGTCCATAAATAACGGAGATATGAGCAAAAATCCGAGACAACCTCTGAAAATTTCATCAACAAAACTAAGTGTATTAATATTGTTACGAATAATTTCATCAACAGATGGCGTTGCTCACACAAAATGTATTAATATTGTTACGAACAAATTCATCACAACAAATGTGAAGGGTATATAAGATGCGGCATAGCCGAGTATAGCACTTGTTTAACTATAATTAACAAATTCATTTCATTAGGTTTGTATTAGTAATAAAGTCACTTGTTGAAAAGAAAATAAATTTTGTCGATTAACCAAATGCAATAAAAACTTTTTAATCTTCTTTTTAGTTTTAAGTGTTTCCCAGTGTTTCCAGTGTAAGTTTTTCTTTTGTTTTAATGTTGATATACAAAGATTGTATATTATATAAGTTTATGTACAGTCAGTGACAAAAGTATGGTAAGTTATACAAGCTTATTAACTAAAATGATAGAAATATTCTTAAACTTTCATTATATAAGTAGTAGCCATTCTTAAACCCTCATCTAGACTTTACACGCTTTTGTTGAGAAGAATTTACAACCTCCAAAAAATTTGTATATGTTTGATAAAAAACACAATATAAGAAAATTACGTATAAAGGAGCGGTTACTGGTTAATGGCCTCATTGGCGCCAAATAAATACATATAGACTTGTTGGCATTCAATTGTAAACAATACAGCAATACTATGAATAACTAACAACAAAATCGTCGAAAAAAAAAAATGCCATAACAACGACAAAAACAACAACGAATTATGTTAGACATTTACAGGTTTTTTATGTGTTTTTATTTTCTTTACACTACTTTTCTGCACCACGGGTGGGGTGAAGAGAGTGAGAAATAGAATGTTAATGTTTTAATATGTCTGATTGTTACAAATCAAAAAAAAAAATAATTGAAGAAATAATTTTATAACGGTCGGTTCATAATTAGTCGAAACTCCCCCTCCGTAATTCAGTTTAGCTTCCATAAATATTTTAAAATTGTTTATATCGAGATAAAGTTTAACACGCATAATAGAATACATTTTTGGATGATCGGGCAATAATAGGTTATATCTCACATAAGTATAGCGCTTATTTCTAAATACAGTTTTAATCATATACTGGGTGTAGGGTATTATATGATCGGGCTTGACCGACTATACTTTCTTACTTGGTTTTTATGACTTTTACGAGTAGTAAAAGTTACAATTCTCAAATGAAGGTCCATATATATTGTCATGAGTATTTTATTTTACAGTTTTCTAACATCTCTTCATTTACAACTTTATAGCCTTTATATGTATAATGGAGTTCTATATGAAAAGGTTTGTTATTGGCCCCTTTTTCTTGGATATATATGTACACACTCCTAATAAATAAAGAATAAGTTTCTAACTAAACATACAAACTGTACAATACAATACAAAAATAATAACAAAAAGAACAAAATTACCCTTAAAAACAAAAGTTTACCCATTTCCCTTATAAAATTGTTACGTTTTATATTAGGTCACGGAATGATACCATTAACTAAAACCACCCCCGAAATAAAAATCTTTTTCAAGCATCTGACTTTAAAGATAAGAAAAAAAACAAAATATTAAAAAACTTTTTACAATAAATATTTCAAATGTATTAAAGTAATCGTACAAGGCAACAACTTGAAAATTTTCAAAAAATCAAAATTTATTGTTTGTTACATACGGGTATGTACCTATACAAACTATTTATGTATAATTTTCTTTTTTCTGTGTATCCATATATTTTTACAATTTCAAAATCACACATTGATAGATAGACAGACTGACAGACAGACAGAAAAAGATAGACAAATGACGTCATTGGAAAAATCATGTCGATGTTAGCCAAAGAAAGAAAAATAATAGAAATTTATACAAAATTTAAACATTTGTTCTATATTCTTTTATATCTATCTATCTAAATATCTGTCTTTCTGTGTTTGCGTTCATTTATGTGTATACAATTTATATTTATGTCTATGTATATAATTTTAATGACTTTTTAGCACTGTCTGTATTATTTTTTTTTTAAATAAATTTAAAAAAAAATAGACAAAATCAAATAATATTTTATATAAATACAAATTTTCTTTTTAACACAGCTCAATACTTTTTAGAGCATAATAATCGAATTGTGCAAGAATTTGTGTAAATTCTTAATATAATTCAATTTATAAACATGTCCGGCAGTGGGTTTTATAGAAGATGCATTTAAGGTTCAAGGTTTTGAGAGGTTCTGTGTCATGTTCTATATAAATAAGTATTAAAACTATTTACATTAAATTAATCATCCATAAACGATTTTCTCCAGTACTTTCTTGCAAGTAATAGTATTGAATTAACATTTATATTACACAAATATTGGATGAATTTTAAAATGATCACTAAACAATTATTAATATTATAATTCTTATATTAGTAAATTTTGTTCACTCTTACAGAAGTCATGTAAGATCAAATAAATACATATATTCTAATAAATATTTTTTTCAAACATTTCAACTAGATTTCAACAACATTTACTTTGTTTATTTTCTCTCGTATTCAGTTAAGATTCCCTAAATCATTAATTATAATATGATTCTGTCATCTAAAATATGGTTGAAGTATTGCTCTAAGAATAATATAGTTCGTTCGCTGCAAAAAATAAATAAACATAATTTAGTTATATGATGGTTTTCTAAAACCAATACAGAAAGTCGAATTTTGTCAAATCGACTCACCTTTCTATTAGCATCTAAAGCAAACACAAACAATTATTGTAACACCAATATAAATCTAATTGACTTTTCATGTGCCAGACTTTTAATCTCATTAAAGCATATAAACTTTATTTCTGTATTGAATATTCATTATTTAACCTTTTTTTATTGAAACTTTTTAACCTACATTTAATAAATCTGTTACTTTATTCTTGTTGTTGTCGCTATTTTAATCTCTAAATTATGGAAATTTTTTGTTAAAAATGTAACCAGTTTTGTTGTGTTTGTTTTTTGTATTGGAAATTTTAGATTAATTCAAGAGAAATGGTCAGATATTAATTATTCAAGACTAATGCTGTTTAATTGTAATTGTTTAATACGAAAAAATAATACAAAACATTTAACATTTTTAAAGCACAAATAAAGTTCCCCTTAGGGTTTATAAAAACAAAAAAAAAAAAAAAAAAAAAAATAATTCAATCGTGTCATTTCATTTAGAGGCTAAAATTTTTTTATTACTTTTAAACTTTTCTTATAAAAAAAAAGAGTTTTTGTCGTTATTAATTTGTTTATCTATTCGCTGTTGTTGTTTTTTCAATTAATTTGTTAAAAGAAAAAAAAACAACGTACGATCGAAGGTAGTTTTTAGTAGCTTTAAACTCAACTCAAGTCAAGTCACTAGTATGACTGTCTGCTTATTTGCCTATCTGTCGTTTGGCTTTCTACTACATAATTTTATTAACAAAAAAAAAAAAAAAACAAAACACATCTGTATCTGTACTATTCTCACCTGTTCAAGTTTCATCCAGATTTGTCTACCTTAATGTAGTTGAATACTTGTTTTGCTTTTCATACAACAAACATTTAAAAAACTAACCTGATAATTGTTTGAGCTAAAATATCTGCATAAATATATTTGTGTATCTTTGGTTTTTTATTGATCGTTTAGCTAAATCAAGTAAATCGTTTGTTATTATTAATTCTCACCGTATTGTTAAAGTTAACAGCCTTTAGCAAACCTAAAAAAAAAACGTTTTATATTCTTTAATTCGTGTCTTCGTTTTGTTTTCTTGAGCTGTGTAAATACAAATTTTATTTACATACAATATTGCTGGGTATCTGCTGGCGGCATTACTGGGGAGTTACTTTTGTGGAAGGGTTTCAATTTCACGTTTCATCGGCTTGTGTCAGACTGTGTATTTTTGTTTTTGTATTATTTTAAAGCTAAATATGCTAATTTGTCTAGAGATTAACATGAATTGGCGAATTCTAAAAATTTAAGCACATTTATTAACAATTATTAGAAGACCTTTATTAGGAGATAATTGATTTTATTAATTCCGGCATATAGACCAGGCTTTAAGGTCAAACAAAAACTTATTTATCAAAAAATTTAGGAAATTTAATTGATCAAAGGTATGAATTCCATATATGAGTCATTCCATGTCGAACGGTACGGATTTTTTACATCACTAACTTGAATTGCTTCGGCAGTTTGTGTATGCATTCTTCCCTTAAAAATATTTTATACGTGTTTCAAGAAAAAAATATAATTTTTTTTTTCAAATGTTGCATTATTTCACCACTTCAAAACTCAGTCTCAGTCTCAGTCTGTAAAAAAGACCTATAAGAATATACCCTCAAAATTTAAAAAAAAAAGATGTAATCAGTTTGAAAATCGAAATAAAAGGATGAAAATGATACAAACTTAAAAAAATGGTATGGGGATATATCATACCGCTTTGGTATTTTAGAAGAAATTGAAATTACCTTCAAAACAAGGTATAACACAATAAAATCGGTATAGTATTTCAGGATTTACATGCGATTGAATGAACACACCTCTTTGAAAAAATCTCCATTTCACCAAAGTTCAATTGGTCATAACTTTTGAAAGACAATTTTCATATTTTTTTTTCTCATCGGGGATGAAGTAGAATTTGTAGAGGACTAAATCTGCAAATTTTCATAAAAATCGGAATCATTGCGTTAAATTTTATCCCAAATTCGTACCGTTTGACATGGAATGACTCATATGTATTTCAAGTACTAAGGAGTTAAGACTACTAATTAATGAATGTTTGAATTCTTTAATGGAATTTAATGGAAACTTTCAATGTACTCGTAGTTTCATTTAATATAATTTTAAATAAATGTGAATTTATTTTTATTGCACAATACACTTGTACACCTGATTTTACACTTAAAATTCTTAATAGGAAAATAATTTCTTTCATTTTTATATTAACAACTTTAGAGTTCTTGAAATACTTTTCTTTAATGTATAACATTAAGTGCTTTGCTCTTATCTGCTTCCAATATATGATACGAGTAATATAATTTTTTATATAAAACTCAAGCACAAAAATACAAGCGATAAGATGTCAAGCCAACAATTTGGAAATATTAAACAGTTTAGATTAGTTATCTTTGAACCTTAATATTATGTAGACAATAATTTCGAAATTTGACTATCAATCTAGTTCCATTGAAAATTGTTGAAAAGAAAAGAAATCTTTTTATCACACACTTCAACTAGTAGATTGACGGCATTTATGACGTTTTAAAATTAAAATGAAAACAAAAACAATCCAAATATTTTTGTGACGTTGGTTTCTTTTCATTAGAAAATTATCATTTTTTTTTGTTTGAAATGTGTGAGTAAGTAAGAAAGAGCATTTGTTGAAATAAGGTTAATTATATATTGAGAATTAATTTGTTTTTATTTTTTTTTTTTAATATTTGTTAATGAAGGTGAGCGCTTGTGTTGAGTATTTGAAGATGATATCATTTTGTTGTCTGGAGAAATGACCCTTCATAACTTGGTTAACAACATTGTTGATATTCCTGATTGCCTTAATGCGGTTGTTGTTGTTACTGTTTTTGACTGCTTTTATGTTTAACATGACATCACTGTTGTTTCACTTAATTGTTTGTCTTTTTTTCAGCGAGGCGACGAAAGAAAACTGTCAGTCAGCAGGAAGAGAATTTTTAGTTTTCCATTAATGTTGGTGTTTATTATTTTTTGTATTCCTTATGGTCTTAAGGCCATAACCTAAAGATAAAAACTAAACACAAAAACTACCAACTAGGTTATAATAACAACACCCATAATACCAACTCACTTACTCTGGTGAGTTATTAATATTTGTGAAATACGCGTATAGTCTATTTTAGTTTTATTTTTATTGTTTAAACATTAATGGCAGTAAAATGCGTATAGTAACTGTCTTCAGGGACTGCAGCTAACACCTGGACACTTTTGTGTGACTCCTGGTTGTAGTCATTACTATGACATCAACTAACGATGGGCCTTAATGAACCTTTTAAATTCCATATTTTATTTTCCTTTTCGTTGTCCTTTAAATTTAATAAAGTTTCGTGTGTATGTTTGTTTATTATTTTAGTATCAGGTATTAAATTACCTTTATTATCAGATTATTTGACGTCATATTTAGCTTGAGTTTTTTTAGAATTTGATTGAATTGAAAGTTGAAAGATTAGTGTGTTAAACAAATCCATAACAAATGCGTTCTTCAGTGTGGGGTGTTTTATAGGAAAATATTTTTTTTTGTTTAATTTACAATTCATGAAAAGTGTATGACTTTGTGATAACTTGTTTAAGTTACCTGCTATATAAAATACCACCTTGTCCATTCTCCCATAAATCTCTCATCAAGTAAATAGTAAAAAAAACAAAAATTACAGTAACAGTATTAATTTGTTTTACGTTTAAACGTGTTCAATGTTTTTTTATTGCTGCCAATTTTATCAAGATTTTATTAGCTTGATTTATTGTCTATTTCGTTGTTAATTCAAGCGTATCAGAGTCACAGTTTTTCTTTTTGTTTATCTGTAAAGTTTGTTAATTGTTGAATTCTCACATTTTATCTCAACGAAATCAATTGTTTAGTTAAACTGGGGGTGCTACAATTTGTTTAATCGTTTGTCACTATTTAAAAAAAAAATCAAAACATCAAATTAATCTGCGTCAGGCATGCTCACATATAGAATGAAAAACTAATTTATAACAATATTGTTGTAAGTTGTAAATGACACTAATATTTTGTTCACTGGGTAGCTGACATTTAATTACAGGTGTTGTCTCTTGATGGGCAGACAGACAGATAAACAACAAACTAATAATGCCTTTTAATTGAATTTTTATTTGAAAATACATAAATGAATTTTTTGTTAAATTACTACAACCCTGAGTATACATATACTTATATTACATATTGTTGAAATTAAAAAAAAAAAAAAAAAAAAAACAGAAATCAATAATAAGTTTGTTTAAGAATTCAATGGGGCTTAATGAGTTTTAGTTGTAGATTTAAGCCGCTAGCTCACTTTTCATGTCAATTGATATTCATATGTAGTAGATTATAAATTTAAAATTCTTTAATTACAAAATAAAATAGAATTTCTTTTTGAAAATTTAGTATGATTATGATCTAAAATAATATTCCTAGTAATGATGTATTGATGCTATTTGAAAGAAGCAAATTATTTGTTATGTATGTACACAGCTATGGACAGAGAAATAGTGCACTTTACTGTTTTGGTAATGGAACGGGGATTGGGTTTTCGGGGTTTTTCCAATCAGATTAATTTTTAATTTTCATCTGTGAAAGGCACTCTTTTCTAGAATTTGATATCCTTGTTCCGGTGTAGTTTTGCAAAAGACAATCTTGTCTTTATATTCTTACACGATCATAAAGCTGATTTTCATTGAGGTGTCTTTGTACAATTCTACTGGAAACATTTAACCTAAATTCCTCATTTATTTCAGTAACTATTGTTCTCGATGATTTGAAAGGATCTAGCTTACTTTTGTTTTTACTTCTATCAGAAGTTTCCAAATAACATTTTCCCATTTTAGTTGACAAAATTAATGATAAATTAATAATTAGCATCAACTATTTTTATTTTAAATCGAAATAACTATGCGCTATTTCATTGCCCATCCAAAAAACTTAATTTTAAACATAATATGACAAAATAAAGAACTTGCAAAAGTTAACAGGACATTTTCAATAAATTTTTGGAATAGCAGAGTGGAGCAAAAGAATAGCATGTTATTATCATTCCATTTTAATACGTTTGGCACTTCATAGAACATTGGTGCGTTATTTCTCTGTCCAGCTGTATATTGTCGATATATTATTGATATTACTCTTAACAAATTTCCGCCATTTATATTTCTATAATAAAGTAAGAAATTTTTTAAAGCTAAAATAATTGTCCATTTGTGTTGCTACCCTAATATGCGACATAAAAGAATAAAAATCAGTTTATTGTATACAACTTTGAGTTAAATACAATTCAATTAGTTAACAATTTTATAAAAATACTTTGTTTATTTGAGGTTTTGGTTTGAGGGATTTAATGTGAAAAATGTATAGTACTTCATTTAAATTAATATGTTATAAACGTTCGCATGCAGATGAAATTTAGTTACTGGACAAATGTTTCCAATAAAAAGCTGTGGCTAGCAAAATGTTCAAAGAATTTAAAAATAATTTATTAAAAAATGACTGGGCTTTTGAAATAGCATCGCTTCAAGAGAATAAATAGTCAGCTATATTTGGATATTCCTAAACTTTTATATTGTGTGATAGAACAGAGTATGACCTAAGTTGTACGATCCAAGTCTCGTTGTAGTATTTCCCAGAGCGTACTGACTATGAAGTAAAACCCATTCACAACGTAACAAAACGCTTCGCCAGTCGTGTTAAAGCTCTTTAAATAAATTTAAACTTTTCGAATTCAAATTCTAATTTCAGTTTTGTTACATAAAAAATTCAAAACATTTTTCTATAAGTGCTATATGCATTTATAAATACTTTAGTTAAATTCTATCCAACCAAACCCTATTTTTGAAACTTTATTATTTATTAAGAAATAATTTTGGTGTATTTAAAAAAAAAATATTCCTAAAACAAAAAGAAAAGTATTCATTATTCTAGACTTCAATTAGTTAAATGGCTATGGATTCTAGTATTTAATGTTATCTAGACTAATGAAATGAAAATGATCATCAATAATAGAACACACCTAACGTATAGCAGGAAGCCAAGGCAGCTGGTGAAAGGCAAGTTATTAGCTTTCGCTCAGCATAGGCAATGTATTGAAAATGTGTAGACATTCCATTAAAAAGGTAATCAAGCATTTGTAATATTTCATTTATGGAATGAAACAAATAATTAGCTAACTATTTAACTAACTACATAGTATGTATTGAGCTAAAACCGTAAAACTATAAACATGTATTTTGTTAGAAATAAAAATAGTGGAAGGTCTACAGGAATTCAATAGTTATAGCCAAACTTCAGTTAGAGAAACGCAATTTGTTATATTACAAATATTTAAATGGAAACAAAATTCAATGAATTTTTTAATTTGTATTATTAATTAATTCTCTTGAAACTAGTAAAAACCTGTTTGCGTATTTACTTGCTAAATTGCTAATATTTTTCAATTTTGTTTATTTTTTTTTAAATTCATAAAGACAATTCAATAAACGTTATGTTTTATATATTTTTTGTTTGTTTAACTAGAATGTTAATGAGTTAAAATAACTAACTAACTAACTTAATACATACATACATATATTTATATATTTATTTTGTAGGGGAAAATGGGTGGACTTAAACTAATAATCATTTATTATTTACTTGATTCCCTGAAATGCAAATAAATAATAAAATATTCTAATCAATAAATATGTTATAAATAATGAATTGCATGTATTTACATAGAATGTATTGAATTTTAAATGTTTAAGTACTACAACAATTATTATAAACTAATTAAAACAAGAAAGAAAAAAAAACAAAACAAAACAAACATCTACAGTTTATATATAAATATCTATGTATATATATTTTTATTAATACTTTTACATAAACCAAAATTTAAAAAAAAATACATACTACAAAATTCAAAAAAAAAAATTGTATACTTTTAAATGACATTGAATAATATGAAATATTTTTAGCATTTTGTGCTTGAGTTTGAGCAAAAATTAAAAAAAGGGAAGAACGAAATTGTTGAACATAAATTGTACAAATTGTTTATGAATTTAGCAGTTGTATTTAAAATAGAAAACGATAATTGCAAAAATTTCCAAGTAATTTTCTAATTAGATAATAAAACTATAATAAAACTATTCGTACATATGTATGATATGCAAAAGAGCCGATTTTTAATTGATTCAAAGATTTGTGGTGGCTTGCAATATTAAGTTTGAGAAGAATATGAGCTAAGAATTTAAGAATTACACCAACAGTTCAAAATCTATTTCCGTCTGATAGGTAAAATACAAATTGCGCTTTTAAAATGCAAAATTTCATTTAGAAAAGATTAAAATCTAAATTATATATATATATCACACTGTCATAATTTTTACTAAATTACAACTATAAGTACTTCAGGGTACGTTTACATTGTGAAAATATTTGGCAAAATAATCGCTCCATATTTTGTTTAAACTTACACGACATTTGTGACCCTCTACGGAAATTGTTCTTAAATTAAAGTTTGTTTAAGTACATAATTTAGTGCTCAAATGAAAGTAAATTGTTCAATTACGAACAATATGAAAACATTCCTCTTAAGATTTATTAATTTCTATAAAATTTAATATATCTCTGACTCAGTTCAGAAAAACCATGCAATCAAAATTACCAACCCTGCATTTCGAACAGTCTAGTAAGAGAACAACAGCAACAACAAAAAGTATAAAACAAAAACTGAAGTGAAATTGCTGATAAGAAGTGTGTTTTATTTTTATAAAATTATTACTCGTCGTTATTATTATTCATAAACACATGGTTAATAGAGTAGGGTTTGTTTGCGATTTTTTTTTTTCATATTAATTTTTTAGGGGAATTGATAATTTGTTTTATACTCGTAGGGTTGTATAATTTGAGGAGCAAGTGTGTGATTGATATTGTATTTAAATAGTTTTTCTAATTTTCCATTTGCATTAAATTTTACCAAGTAGTTGGTTAAAAAAAAAACATGATGCCGTACCTCAAGAGATGATTTGACAAATTCGTTTTGTGGGTGTAATAAAAGTATTAATTAAAGTGTACAAAAAATTTCTGCTAATAATAATTATTATATATATATATATGTATGTACATATATGTTTTGTACTTATCAAGTCAATGTGTTTATGAGTATGAATGGATGTACGTGTATGTATGAATTTTTTATGATTATTGGTGGAAACTTACCCCAACTTTTAGGTGTCCGTCCAAAATATGTGCCATCTTTGCTGTTGTGCATGAATTGGCCTAGCGATTGCTTTTCCTTGGGAGCATAGAATTGAAATTCTGTGGGTACGTAGGTTGTTTTACCTCCGTTTGATTTCGACATTTTGGCTAAGATTTGCTTGTGTTTTTGTGGGTGTGTGTGGTTTTTTGTTAATAAAAATAAATATTTCAAGCAGGCAGGTAAATTGTATTGAAGATTGATTGAAAGCGCAGTAAAATAGAGATTTTCGCCTGTTTTTGTTGGTTTTTTCTTTAGTTAGATTTTTCTAAACTTTTTGATTTCAAACAAAAAAGAATTGAAATGGACTAGATAAGAGCACGATCCTATAAAAATAGAATATATACAGAAACACATTAAAACAAAAACAAACAGAAAGAATAATAAAATAAGAATTTCACTGTTTTAATTTTATATACATAATTTTTCTTTAAATATCAAAAAAAAAAAAATAAAACATTTATGTAATATTTAGTATTTTCTTGAGTCCAAATTGTTTATTCTTTTTCAATACGAAATTATTGTATAAATCTTATGAGTTCGTATACACAAAACAATAATAAAAATATGTAGTATATTATTGAAATGCCTTGAAAATTTGTTTTCTGTTTTCTGTTTTTTTTTAAGAAACTCAATTAAAATTTCAACCTTAACACTTTGTATGCAAAGAAACTAAGTTATATTTCTCGTTTGAATAAAAGGAAAAATATAAAATTCTCGGTATTTAATATTTATTTTCGTTATTTTATTTTATTTTATTGTATTTTCTATTTTGTTCCTTGTCTGTGTTTTTTAAATAAATTATTTTCTTATACTTTTGAGGTTATTTACTTTATATTTTTACAAGAGCAGAGCGTGTTCTTTTTTCGTTTTAAATTGTTTAAAATTGAAACCACTATATATGTATGTATATTTGTTCAGAGTTCTTTTTTTATATTTTATTTTAAATAGTATTTACTTTTTTATATGGAATATGAATAAAAAAAAACTTAGTTCCGTTAGGCCCAGTACGCGTTGTTGCGTCCACGGCTAAAGATCACTGACTAAACTCTTCAAGAACTAGGCACTCGGGCTATTATTGGGGGAACTTTTGTAATGTATCGCTTGTTTTGTGTTAGTTTTTTAGTTTTTTTTGTGTCCGTCAGTTCGTCAGTGTTACGTGCTCTACTCTATATACTCTACTCTCCCTAATTGGGGACATTCACTTAACAAAGTGTCTACTCTAGCATAGGTTAGGCTACGCTCTTAAGGCTCCAACAACTTGAGGTTTGTTTTAAGTACGGTGATAACTGAAATGTGTTTGTTAAGAATATTAAAATGAACATAATAAACATGTTTTACTTGCACTCAAATTTATTTCATTTCTCTTACTTTGTAGAGACAAAGTGTGAGAGTAGAAAATGTGTTAAAATTAGCTCTTAGCTTTGTGGTTGTGTAGTTGCCAGTAATGTAGTGAGATGTGTTCAGTAACGTAGCATAAATTCAACACTTGAAATGGGCACATACAATTTTTCATAAAAATAAAAATATTTTATAAAACTAGACCAAAAAAAATAATAGTTTAAGTTGGGAGGTAATCAAAATATATATATTTATTTTAATAATCTTATAAATTGCTAAGGTCACACCTGATACAGAGCCCCTCTTACAATATGTTGGCAGTCACGAGTTGTTTACATAACATTAAACACGTGATGTTTGTGCTTGTGATAATAAAAACCAATATAAAATATATAAATTTACGAAACAATAATTTTATAAAAGGAAAGTGCACAATATATTATATAATTATTATTAACATTTTTAATTAAACACATGTAAGTTGGAATATTTTGTTATGCTAATCGAGAATGCTATGCAGTTTAATATTATATAAGTAATTGGATTCATTGGAAACGCAAATTCACAAACATTCATGAATTGTTTACAATAGCTTTGATCAAATAGACAAATGATAATATTTAAATAATGCAGAATCTAATGAGGATCATTTCATAACACTGTACTATAAATTTGCCGTTATCTTCCTTAGCTTCAGAGTTGGTTCAATTTTATTTTTATTGGCTCAAGAATTAGGTATATTTAAAAAGACAAAATTCAAACACGGTAAGCGTTTTTTAAATGTCAAAATTTCTCATGCTCATACATTTTGTATGAAGCATACCGCTTTGCTATTGGAAAATCCGATTTTGCGAAGACGATTCACAGTGAAGTTAGTTGCAAAAGAAAAAAAAAAAAAAAATAGGAGAAATAAAACAACAATGTCTAGCAGTTACAATAAACAGGGTCGTTTTATTTATTTGTTTGATAACACTGATTTTATTGTTTTGACATAACGTTGCCACTTTTGTTTAGGGATGGGGTGTCAGCGTTAATGTTCAGCGGTATTTAGGGATGGCTGTTAGGGTTTGAAGTAGTTTGAAGAAATCGTTGCAAACTATTAGTAAATAAAAACAGGAAAGTTGCTTGTTACTAACTTGTAATTTTAACGTATTCTATTGCTAAATAGGCAAAAAGAATAAGCGGTATCAAATTGTCACTTAAGATATTTATTGCAAATTACCAACTTGAAATTTCTAATTACTAATGTTACAAATCACACTACAAGTGTTACAACTTCTTACACAGACGTAGTGTTATATAAACCTAGACATTGAGCGTATATTGTTTTTAAATTGAAAACCTAAAACTCACAAATTTTCTCTTAAACATTTTCTCTTTTCTTTATCCACCGCTTTTGTTTAATATTTTCTTATTCTTATAACAACTAGACTCCAACCGAATGTCTTTCGGATTCACTCCAAACTGTTGCTTTTCGTCACACATTTGGAAAATAGGTAAAGACATGTGTGCGTTAGAAAAATGTATTTTGGGGTTGGTTGTTTGATGTGGTGGACAGGGCTGCCAGATGAATTTCGAAAAAAATCGTCAAAATCCCGATAAAAAAGAAAAAAATCGTCATTTCGAATTTTAAAAATCGTCAAAAAAATCGGAAAAATAAAAAGTCACTATTTCTAATAGTATTTTTATTTAAACGAAAACATAAAAATTCAATTTTATATAGTCTCTTGTACAATACATATCAAAATACATAAATTTTAACTTTTTACATAACAAATCACAAAACATATAATGTTAAACACAACTTGTGTAATATTTTTATAATATCTTAGTCCGTTTTCACTTCTGACTCGTCAAAGCAAGTATTTTTGGATGAGAAGGGAAATAAGAACAAAAGGTGTACAAAGTTGACGGTACTGTCAATTTTCTTTTTTCCTTTTGTTTTTTTTTCATGCATGTTGATTTACATTAAAAAGTACGAAAATTGATTTAACGTATGTCAGGACAATTTATTTTATTAAGTGTTAAATATCATTTTGCATATAGAATTCAATTCATCCATCATATACGAGAACAGGTACTCATTTTCAAAGAATTCCGTATTTTTGTTATTTAAATTTATTTGGCTGAATATGCTTTCGACGTTCTGTTAAAATAGGAGAAGTTTTTGTAGAAGAATTTCCTCGTGGAAATTCAGAGATTGTTTCCTCTTAAAATATTAGTTCGTGGAATTCAGTATTTAAAATTGATTTTTATGTTTACAGATAAATAAGTAATTTCGACTATCCTGTCTCAATATTATTTGGAATTATTTTACTTGAACTTAACAACAATAATTAAGAAAACACTACTATCACTTAGTTTTGTTTTTGAAATATGTCATGTTCTTCTTAATATTTATGAGATTAAATGAGAACAATAGTTGTTGTCTCAAAAAAAGAGAGTTTGGTAACAAAAACATTAATAAAACTAACAAATGATAGAAATTTTTAATAATTCAGAAAATCGTCACTTTCAATGAAAAAATCGTCAAATCGTCATTTTGCTATTTTTGAAACCAAAAATCGTCAAAATGACGATAAATCGTCAAATCTGGCAGCTATGGTGGTGGAGTAAGTGAATGTATGAGCAGAGAAGAGTGAAACCGAGCAGTGAGAGGGAGCAGCACACATTTTTTTCTTTGGACAGTTTGCAGTTGTTGGGGCGCTGTGAATAATGGTCCCAAAGAAAAAAAAAACGAAAAAAGGACTCCAATTTTGAGGTCACATTTCATTATGAAATTTAGTCCAAATTTTTTTTATGAAAAATCCACCGAAAAGCTATGAAAAAAACATGTAAATGAATTTTCACCTCAAATTTTGTAATATTTATAAAATATTTCTAAATAGTAATAATAAAAACCTCAAAAATTTGAGATATTTGGGACAATTTTTCATTTGTATACGAGTATTTTTAATATATTTTTTTGGCATAATTTTGCATTTTAAGAGTAATAAAAAAGTTCATTATAACCCTATTAGGGTTTAAATTAAAAAGGCCCAAAAATTTCGTGTTTTTGTAGTCAGTGTAAGTTTTTGGGGTTGTTTTTTTTTTTTTTTTTTTTTTTTTGGGGGGCCATTTTAGCTGGGGCCATTATTCGCAACGACGTTGTTGGGTTATTTTGTGTTTGTTGTTTAATATGAAGTGCTAAAAACATTAGCAGACGTATGCACAGAATACGTGTTACTTTTTTTTTTACTTTATTGTACAACGAGTTCGAGTATTTCAGTTTACATTTCTTTGTGCAGAGTACTTTGTAGAGCGTGTATTTGTTCTACTGAGTAAATTAGCGATAGTACGCTACACCACTCGTACTTGCACGCTTCATACAGATGAATGCCAAATTTTATGTTTAACTAAAAGGCCTTTGACGTTTCATTTATTTTCAATATGTACATTTATATTATGTATAATTTGTTTTCATTTTGGAAACAAAACAGACAATAATGTATAAAAACAGCCAGCAACGACAACAATAACAAGAAGCAACAATTGAAAATTTAAAATAAACAAAAATACGGGTGAAATATTTGTATGTATGTATGCATGTATGTACATCTAATTCTATTTTTACGCGATAGATACGTTCCTCGAAAACTCGCGTAAAAAAAGATAGAGTATCCATATTAAATGAGGGAATTGGTTCCACGTATGAAATATCAGGTAAAATGAGATAAATAATTCAAATTCATGCTGCTTTATATACAAACATATTTTATTTAAACAAAACCAATAGAAAAAAGAGTTCATTTAGAAAAGTAATCACAAAAAACCATAAAACTTGAAAATAAATATGTATTTTTCTTATATAAATATGATATATATTCATACGTATATTTTTTTATTCAGTATCACTTTCTGATAATCGCATTCGTTTACGAAAGACATTACTTTCATCGCTAGAAATATTTTCGAAATCATGATTTTGGTCACAAATTCCGTTATTAATCGTTGACTTCCAGTTTTTATAAGACTGTTATGTAATTCACGATAACTACCCATTAATAATTTCAGTTCACGTTAAAATTTCGCGGTTGTTTTTCGTACCAGATGATTTTTAGTGCTGCCAACTATGTGTTTAATTTAATTTTCTCCAAAACCAGTGCAAACAACGTTTTTCTGGTAAAAATACTTACATTTTTAGATCGCGTTATTTCACATCTAGTCGCATAAAAACAAAATGAAATATTTATTTGGAAACGCGTTAAATCAAATTCGTGTAAAAAAAAACTCGGGTAAAAACAGAATTAGGTGTATATGCATTTGAGCTTTTTTGAAGGTGTTCGTTTAATCAATCAAACACACATTATTAAACTTTTTAATGTAAATCATCATTTTTTGTTTGTGTTACTTAAATATATAATTCTCCTCCTATATGTAGTACACATACATATGTATGTGTGTAGGAAGAGCTATATATGTATAGTGGTCATATTTCGTTCAGTTCTTTTTTATTACTTTTTTGTGTTCATTTGCATTTTATATAAAACAACTTGAGAGGCATAAAATGCTACAATGGCAACAATAATAATACTAATAATAAGAAACAGGTTGCTATTAAAATCTTCCAAATAAAAGTGTCTGTAACCTCTGTAATTGAACACAAACGGCCTGCCATAAATACACGTGGCAGACAATGTTCATATGTCAGACAAAGCCAAACAAATTTAGAATAATAAGCTGACAGATCTATCAAGAATATCAAAATTATTACTGCTATCATTAAGTAATAAATAAACAACAACAAATCAAGCAAACTGTCTGGTAGTTTCATTGAATCGAGAGCAGTATGAAAAATTATCTTGAAAATAATACTTAGCTTTTTATTTATCACCATCAGACACGGTCACTTTTTTCAAATGTATGTGGTAATTGGTGAAACCGTTTCACCAGATTTTGTAATCTGGTTAATCTGTAACAGAAGCAAATTAGATCGACGGACTACTCTGGACACTGTAACTCCATGTTTAAACACTCCTGTAAAATTGACAGTTGTGTAATGTGCGAGGCATCAATATTGCAACTTTTTAATTATTTTAGATTTAAATCACATTTAATCTGTTATGGAACATTTTTAGCTTATACAAAATATATAAATTGGTGAATATTAGGAACCATTTCTCTATAGAATACCATAGAATTAATTTTAGTTCTTTTAGTATTTTTACATCAAACAGTCTGTCTATTTAGAAAGCATTCTCATATTGACCTCGTTTTGTGTCTGCCATTGTATAATATTTATACTATGAATGCATTTCAATTTATTTCCAGGTTTGTTTTGATTATATTTTCAAAATTTTAAAATGAAAATAATCAACTGCTTTGTTTTTTTGTAATCTGGTATAAACAAAAAATAATTTTTTATTGTAATTCAGTATAAATTCTAGTTAGTTAGTAACTAAGTATTTACTTTGTTCTCGAATACAACTTAAGTAAATAGTACGGGTATTAATGTAAAATTTGTTTGTGCTTTTGCAGTTTGCTCTAGTTGTTCTTAACTGTTAATTTGAACAAATTAATGCATCCGATTGCAAAAACGTCGAAACAACAACAAACCTTATTTGAAATGACAATATGCGACCGAGAAAATTTTATAATCTATGTATTTATCTATCCATTTACCCCTAAATAGACCCACCCATTCATATATCGTATACAGCCTTTCGCCTCTTTGCCGTTCCTTTGTTCCACCCATCCGTCCATCCGTCCATCTGTCTATTATGTCTATCCTTCATTGTCATTACAGATGAGCAAATGTCAATGATCATGGTTTTTTGTGTTGTTGTAAAATATGTGTTTGTCATGTTTTATACGATGCTTGTTTTTTTACTTACTAGCTTCAAATTTTTAGGGGAAATCACACTTATTCAAATAATTAGGGTGTACTTTATACAATGTTAATAATAATTTTTTAAAAATGAAATTTTGGAATTTTTATACAAAAAAAAAAACAGCTCTAATAGATATGTATTAGTATAAGCATTTTGTGAGCAGAGTCAAATCATCGTAATGATTATAAGTGAAAAATATAAAAGTCTGCTAAAATCAAAGGTTTTAAAAAACCACACCTAAATTTAAAAAAAAGGTACGATATTTAATTGCTAATCTGACGAGTTCAAAAGTTTCATATTTTTAAAGTCAAATGTTTATTAAAATTTATTAAAGATAAAATAATACTTAAAATTTTAAATTGCTTTTAAGACATGTTATGCATTGTATATAAAAATAGTGGAATATACACAAATTAATACCTATACTCATAAAAGTTTAAAAAGAAGTTTCAGTACCGGATAAAATATTCATTTCAATTTTCCATAAGGGGAAAATGTTATGCGATTTTTTGTTTCTTTATTAAATAATAACATAGGTACAGCATAAATGAGACAAATTTTGATATTGAATGTAGGTTCTTGAAATTGACGATTAAAATTTAAAATATTTTTTTTACGTGATTAATGTGACTGTTAAATAAAGCTACTCCACCTTATTATACTATTATAAAATGTTTATTACTATTAAATACATAACATAAACGAATAATTTAATGCATTATATTTTTAAGTCGAATCTCTTACATATTTTCACGCAAAGATTATAATCAAGCAAAATGTAATTAGTTCTTATATGATTAATGTATAGTATGCTTTAGTATCATAAAATGATCCAACTTAACTTTTTTTAATCATATTATGTTTCAATGGTTGTAATCTACTACAATCATATCATGTTAGTAATTCAATGATATTATGATTGTTTCCAAACATACTACATATTCTTTATTTCAACCATATTATAGTTGTAGAACAATCATATTATCATATAATTGAAATCAACCATTATACTAACCACGTCATGATTATAATATAACAAAATTTCAAAATCAATCATATTGCCAACTATACTCGTATAGCGACTGACATGTTATTATAAAAGTTGTTCACGACAAGCATTTATGACAGCGTACAACAGACTTACTCATCTTTTATTTAATTTCCAATATATTCCAAAATATCTACTAATTCCAAAATTATTGCGAGGATTGTGAGCACGTTTCTCGTATGGCCTTCGTATAAAAAATAAACTCCTTCTATTTATAACTGACTACGAAGGGGAACGATGACAATAGTAGATAAAATTAACTTTTAATTTTGGATTTTAACATTTTAACACTAAAATTTAAATTGAGTCTGAATAAAAATTATTTAATTTAATTTAATAAGAAAATATAACAATTTTTGAAATAACATTTAGCAAAGGGCAGAGTATTTTTATAAGCATTTATGTATGTACCTAAATATATATAAATATGTATTTAATTGCCATTATTTACAATCAGGATTAGCAACCATTGAGAGTATGACGTAGATCAAACTTAATTGACATGGTTTTGGTCTTCTATTTTCTTTTTGAAATGTTAGCGAAGCTATCTGCCTCATTTTGATTATAATAGATAATTTATTTTAAAAATAATTTACCGCAATCTATAATAACTAAATATGAACATTGGATTTTCCTAAGACGCGATCATACGTACGTATCTGTTACATATTATTAAGGTATTCCTTTTCAATATTTAAGCAAATGACTTCAGTACATGTTGAAAATGATTTGCTAAAGCAAATAGCCACTAGTCAAATGACTGCCAAAATAAATAATTAAATAATTGAATTAAGTAAAATTTTTAAAATTTCTTTAGACAATATTTTATGGATAACCCTAATCAAATACGAATCTCTTTGTTACAGCACATTGTCCAATGATCATAAATACCACATACATATCGATGGTCTCGTGTAGAAAGGCCCTAACTCGCATATTTGAAACTTTACAGGAGAAGGTAAAAACATAATAGAAACTGTAATATTCAATATGTAACTTTTTTTGTACAATTGCTTATAAAAGCGTTATTTTTTACACTATTGCAATAAATTTTTGTGAGGAGGTGTATTTGCGTTAAATGCATTGGAATCGCAAAAAAAACAAATTTCGAAAAAATAGCGAGTTAGGGCCTTTCTACATGAGACCAACGATATGTATGTATGGATATCGTACTCGACTATGATGAGTTGTATTATGTTACATTCACATTTTCATTGACATGTACATTGCAATTGCAGTTAAAGTTAATTAAATACTTCTGCATCATTTTGCTCACAATCATAATCTACACATTCATTCCTCTTTACATGGCGATGGGCATATGATCCGTGCTTTTTTTATTTTGTTTTTTACTTGCTGGTATAATGACGCTTATCGTGAGGTCTTTATTAAATTATAGTAAGACTTCTTTAACTTTATTATAAAAGTGTTCTTTAAGATTTAGCAGATTATTATAAAGAATAAAAATTATACTTCAATGTTCTACGTGTGTCTGTCTGAGTGCTGATTGCCTGTTTGCTGATGCAGTCTATAATTTGAAACATCACTAAGAAGACGATATATGTATGTAGATACATATGTACAGAGTATTAAAAGTTATATTAGTTATATTAAATAGGGAATAGGTAATTATTGATATTATGGATATACATATGTACATATGTAAATACAAACAAATATAAATATAGATATAAAATTTTTTGTTCACAACTATCTTCATCAAATTTAAGCCATCTTTATTTATTACTTTATCATCAAAGCTTGATAACCAAATTTGTTTCACTTACATAAATAATATAATTTTTTCCGTGTGTACAGATTACATTTATTTATATAAAAAATCCCCCTTTAGAAGTTCAGGGGAATAAACTTGCATCACGTTTAAACAGAATATAGAACTTTAAAATACATATTCCCGTTTAACCAGTTTTTCTTTGTGTTTCAATTTGCATAGCTTTTGTGCTTTTCTGTGTTGTTGTTATTTGAAATGACTATTTTGAAATATTGAAAGAAAAAATCAGTTTGTTGTTGGTGGCTTGAGGGCGTATCAATGTAAAGAAACGTTTTAAAATAAAGTCGTGATTTATAGGTGAAAACGAAATAAGACTCAAAGGAAATCTTGTTTTAAACAGTTTAAACTAGTTTTTGGACCGGCTGAGAAAAGAGAGCGGTAACAATCCTGCAGAGAAATCAAAACTCTTAAAAATTGTGTAAAATTTTATAATAAAAACGTCTGCTACAAAACCTCAAATGAGTATCTATCTATATGTATTAAAAAGAGATATGTATATTTTCCGCTTTGCTCAAAATCTTTCGTAGATATCTCCAAGAAAATTAAAGAAGAAAAAATAATAAAAGCATCTGTGAGATTTTATTACTTGTTTTGCATCATGTTGTTGTTTATACTTGTATTTCTGTTTGCATTAAATTGATTCGTATATATATGTAGGTATAAACTTCAAGCAAATTTTAACCAGACAAAGAAACGAAAAATATGTTGTAAACAATTTGATAAGAAATGTAAACATCAGTACAAGTCTGTGTGAATCTAAGGCAGCATATTTTTTGGTTTAAATTCAGCCGTATAGAAACACAAATTTGATTTTTAAACAACTGCGATACCTTGGAGTTTCTTTTTATAATTAACAAATTGCTAAATATGAATTATTATTAATGCTGATATACGAGTATTATTTGTTTGTTAAAATATTTTATATGTTAATTTCATTTGTATGCAATAAACAATGCTAATGGGGCACGCTTTCTTTATTAACTCCTAGTGTTTGGCAATAAAAATTTATTTAATTCATTATGAAATATGTAGTATGTATGTACGTTAATCTCGAATATCACATTTAAAATAAATGTTTGGATACAGACAGACACTTTTCTATTAAGCTTATTTACGACCGAATATTTGTCTGCTTTTTTATTATATTTTTTGAAATATTATTTTCAGTTTAATTTAAATTCTTACGTCAATCCATTACTTGATTACTTTTGCATTTTACGTATAAATAATATAATTGTGCTTTTCTTATTAATACCTATTATTTTTAGAATATTTTCGCACTTACCTTTTTGTGTATCCATATACGAGAACATGAATATATACACTCGTACGAGTACATATCATACATACATATGTACTACATACATATCTCTTAGATAAACTCGTGCTCGCTGCTCATAATCTACGAGTATACGGATGCAGATTTACTATGCACTACTTTCTGACAGTGTAACTAAATTCGCATTTTAGTTTGAAACTAATACGTATTACATAAAAATATACATTTGTTATTTAAATAGAATCTATATATATAAAAATGGTGTAAAAAATGTATAGTAATTCATAAAATGAGAACGGCTGGTCCGATTTCTGTAAAATTTGTTGTCAGTTGTTCGTATTTTCGAGGAGAAGGTTTTTACGGAAGAAAATTTTGGAAACTTCCTCCGGAAAAGCCCGAAAATTGGAAAAATCTAAAATCAAGTTTTTGTATGAAATTATTCCTTAATTGCTTTCCAAATCAAAAAATAAAAAGTTCTTAGTGTAAATCATGGGAAATTGCGGAAAATGCGAAATGCGGAAAATTGGAAAATATCTCCGCAAATGTCGGAAAATTGATTTTTTTGTACGAAATTTTGTGTGAAATTATTCCTGTTGTATTATATTACTAGCTAAACCCGGTGTGCTTCGCTACCCCCCCCCTCGTCATAAAATAAAATAAAACGTATTTATATATTAACAAACATTTATTTATTTAATTTTAATATATTTATTGCAATGCTATAGGCGAGGCCATGTCCCTTTGTCCACTTACATAGTCAAGAATTTATTATTTCGTAAGAATATCCTATTGTGAAAATTTAATGACGATCGGTCCAGTAGTTAAGACTATTACGATTTTTAATTTTCCTAAAAAGGGGCGTGGCCCCACCCACTTTTCTCCTAGTACGTATTCCTAATTATGCCAATACCATATGTACCACATATCATTGACTTAGGTCAAAAAATACCCAAAATATGGCGATTTAAATTTTTGGGTTATATGGGCGGTGCCACCCCCGTTTGTACAATCAAAACTTCATATAGCCTATTATTCCTTCCAGAGTCACAGTAACATGCTGTGAAAATTTCATCAAAATCGGCTCAGCCGTTTTGGAGTCTATACGTTGTATGTAACATACATACATACATACATTGAATTTTATATATATAGATTACTCTAAAGTTTGTCTGAAGGCTTAAAATTGGGGCGAGGCAAAGTTCGCCGGGTCCGCTTGTAAAATATAAAAGTATTGAACAAAATTTTGATAAATCATAACATTTTAGTTAGCATTTTGTTTCACTTACTATCATTTTTTAAATTGTTAATGCATCTTGAATACAGTATAGATTATGCATAAATCATTTAACGATAATCAGTACATATGTATAATAGAGAAACTATATATGTGTTCAGTCATTACTGCTCTATAAAGCAAGAGTTTATCTTAAAATAACCTGAAATTAAAAATTCAACCTTAAAAATGATGGCATTAACACTTTTACAAAATCTTTACCCCCTTATTCATAAAAGAGTTTTATAAGAGGTTTATAAAGAAAATTTTCCATACAAAATTTTTATGAATAAGGCGGTTAGTTTATATGTAGTTCCTTCTACCTGTTCTTGGCTTCTTTGCCAAGAACGATTTTGATCATCAGACAATGACAACATACGAAATGTTTTTCATTGTTCTTATGTGTTTTGCAAGACATTTTCCTTAAGGGTGTGAATTATTCCTATAAAATCGATTTTAACGATACTTGTCTTTAAAATGTATTTATTTTTTAAACAGTTTTAACATATTAACATGTTGCTGCAAGTAAGGTTGATGCCAATTTTGATTTATTATTTCCTTATGTCGTGAAAACTGTGTTTTTTCTATAAAAAATTTGAAATTATTTTACTTTTAAATGACAAATTTAACCAAACTAAATTTCTTCTCCAATGGTAAATATTTTATTATAGTTCTGTCGTATTTGTCAGGTAGACGGACACTTGGAATGCAAGATAATTATTTCACATATAATCGAATGGCCAAGCATTTGATGATGGATTGCACGTATGTTTTATTTAACAAAAGGTGTTAATATACTTTCGAGGGCAAGTAAATAAATAGTTATAAGAAATTTAAAATGTCTCAATTTTTATGTTTTTGTTTTTATACTATTATAATGGAAAATAATCTGTAAGTTATGTTATTAATGGCCGAATTCTCAATCATTAGTTAACCATTGGTAAACTAATATACTAACTGTTCTTTAACTAATACTTGTTATTCTTATGGCAAACTAAGCATTGCGAATAAAGAATCATTACTTAAGCCTTTGTCATTAGCTAACTAAAGACTGTGAATTCGGCCATAAGGCATTTAAATCACAACTTTCTACATAATAAGTTTATTAATTTAAGTTGTAAAACCCCTCTGTAAACAGCATAACAAATTGTAACAAATTTTGGCACTTAATCGATTGGCTACTGTCCTGCCAATCAATGAAATCAATGATTTTGCCAATTTGATTGAAACGCTTGCAATCCATGAAAACCGCAATTAATAGGGCATCTGTGTAGGTATTTATTAATATAATTTTGTACTTTCCGAGTCTTTTACTTTACTTACACTAAACGTCACCATGAATTAAGAAATTTTAAACGTATTTGTGCAGTACAGACTAAAAAGTATGAAATGATAAAAACATTTATTTACATTGATTTTTTGTTAAACATTTTAAACGTTTTTACATAAATGTTTAGTGTTAAATACTACTTCAGATGAACACATAGTCATTTCTAAAAATGAGAGTTTAATTGTATTGATCAAATTTAGCTATGAACAAAATTTCATCGATATCTGAGGGGTTCGGGTTCAAAATTTCAGTTTTATCTCGATTTTTAAATGAAATTCATCATATATGAAATCGCATTTTTTCAATTATTTTCACAAATTTCAGTAATTTATGAAATATGAAAATTGCCACTGAAAAGGCATAATGTTAACAATCAGCCATATGGCTTTTCAAAAATAATATTTTGTTGGAACCTTTTTTGTTAGAGCTTGCAAGCAAACATGTTATATTATTGTCTCAATATATAACAGCAATGTATAACAGCACGATAAATGTAAGATCAGTGTTTGACTTTAAGATTTGTTTAATAAACAATTATTATCTTAAAATTCATGCAGTGTGTTTACAGTTCGACCTTGCAGCATTTAAACACTCTTACGTGATTTGTTTTGTGCCCCCCATACTCGTGGTATGGGAATTTTAAATACAAATATTTTTTTATATATTTTGCAGCACATTTAAATTCACTGCGAATTCAAATGAATACTTAATATTTACAAAACATTATGAACAGTTTAAGATTTTTTTCTTGATTTCGAATAAATTTGTTTTCTTTCTTTCTATCTCTTTGGTTTTGTCTTATTTTGAGGGGTGGCAAAAAAGATGACATTTTTCAGAAGTAAGTGCTTGCAAAAAAAAAAAAAAAAATTAAAAATCTATTAAGTAGTATGTCATCTAGTGGCAAGTACACACAAGGCGTAAGTTACATATTAAATGATGACCTAGTGTTTTTTGTTTTTGGCTATTATTTGGTGTAATATACGTAACTATTACCATATGGAGGGCATAAATAAATATGTATATGATATGAATGAGTGTGAAATATACTAATTACAATTTTGTAGAGTACGTGTAATGAATTATAAAAAGGAATTTAAATCGCTCTATAAAAACACACTTCAAACACAATAATTTAAATCAAAATTGTTGATTGTTTCGATCGGTATGGCAATTTATCTTTAGTTCTTTAAATACTTACTCTTGTAAATTAGTTCTTTAACGTTATTAGATGATCAGTGTATTTCTTTTGATACTGCTGATGTCATTGATCGCAGGGCGAGAGACTGTCTCTTTATGTGCCCCATTACGACACATGCTTCCTTAAAAAGCTGATAAAAATAAACTGATTAATTAAAATTATTTATGATATTAAAAAATTTTGAAATGATTGAAAGAAAATTCAAAATAAATAAAACATTTAGTAACCAACCTTCGAAATTACGTTCGATTTCATGCTTATGTATGTACATACCCGTACGTTGTTTTCTGTAGATTTACGTAGATTTTTAAAGATTTTTATCTACAATAACTTGTATTTTAGTGTTTAGTTTTGTTTATTTTGATTTTATTCATTGTTCTACGAACGAAATTAGTTGTATAAGCTGAAAACAGATATTTTTCCAGTATCTTATCACTTTTTGAAACTTTTATGAATATTTTTTATGTGGTAGAAAAGAAGGCAGTTTTATAAAAAGTGTTACGCAAGTTTTTTTTTCTTTAGGTACGGATTAGTGTGGTCAATTTGGCGTAATTTTAATTTGAAAATTTTTTAAAATCTAGACTGATTATAACTCTGTAAAAAAATTGCCCATCTGTTATATGAAATCTACTTTTTGAAGGTTCCCATATAATGTGTCAATATATGTATAAAGCTAGATTTACACGATTGAAATTTTTTTCATAATTGTTCTTCAAAATACTTCAAACTCGTGTAAACAGCAAAATTGTAAAAGTTATTAAATATATAAATTTTGAAGAATTTTTGCTGTTTACACAAGTTCAAAGCATTTTGAATAGCAATTTTGAAGACAATTTCAATCGTGTAAATCTAGCTTAAGAAATTCTTTCGAAAAGTTTGGTATTGAAAATCATCCATTCTGTGCCTAAATGGCTGAGATATAAGCTAGAAACCAAGACTCGATTCTAACTCATGTACATATATAATATATTTACAACATCAAAGACCTTTTCAATGAAGACAGTTTAAAAATTCGGATCGACAATGAAGCAATATGTGAATAGATGATAAATGACTTTAATTGTTCAATTGATTGGTTCACAAAGGCACCAATCACAGAACCAGTAGTTTATCGGTTCCCTTCCCCCTAGAGTTCAAAATATATTTAATTTATTGAAATGATGTTAAATATTTCATTTCATTATCTGGACTATAAAAATACCACTAAGTCCCACAATGAGAAATGGGTTTTACAAAATGATTAGAGTATTGAGTTAAAGAATGTTTTAAGTTTTATTTTCGCACTTGAAATAATATCAAAACTTGATATTATTTTGACGTTTTTAAACAAGAGTCGTAATAAGAATCATAATCTTTTGTTTATAACATTTCTAAAACGTGTTTAAGTACTTGGTATTTTTTATTTTTATCAACATTTAGCTTGTTACTGATTTTAAGACAGATGTTACAATTTTAATGGGTCGACCAGTGATGCTAACATGACGGGTTTTAACAAATATTTTTGATACGCTGTTAAATACATGCGACATGATTGTGCTGGCAAGCAACTACGAAATATGCAGAGGTATCAACTTTAATGTTTAATAAGTAAGTTTATTATCACCCCTATAGTGAATAAAAATTCCACATGAAATTTGTTCCCTTTTCACAATTTTCCTATTAAAATTCAATGTTAAAAAAAATAAAAGGGAACAAATTTCATGTGGAATTTTTATTCACGAAAGGGGCGTATGTCTTAGGAATGTATGTCCGGATATTAATTTATGGTGTATTGGATCTTAATTTAAATAAATATGTAGCTTTATGTAAAACTCAGCTAAAAGACAAGGCAGTTCTGAAATTAAATAGAGCTAATACTCTATTTAATTCTAGTAAATGACTAATTTGATTAGTGTTAATTATTTAATTTCAACTCAAAATTCTAATAAAAATTGAAACAATTGCAGGTTTTTCTTTATTTTGTTAAATTTTTATTAATTAAACTTAAAAAAATTAAACCATATTTTGTATTATTTTAAAAACAAACAAACAAAACTAATTGAATTTGTTTGTTTGTCGTCATAATAACTAATATATGTATGTATTTATGTATGTAGGGGGCTATAAAATAAAGGAAGGGAAGGTGGGTGTGTTTTTCTTTTTCTGGGAAGATTCCATTTGGAGGTTGGGACTTTTGAGCGGTTTGAGATTAAACTAACTTGTACATTTCTAGAAGCTTTCATGACACTATCATTTAAATTTATATAATTTAACGTATTTCTTTTTACGTTGTTGTGTTTGTTTAAAAATTACGTTAAAGTTTAAACATTAAAAGCAAGAGAGAGAGATAAAGAAATAAAGTTTAATAATAGTAGGTAATAATAATAATTATTAAAAATTATATGACTTTTTTTATGGTCACTATTTTTTCTGGTTTTCATTTGCTTTAAATATACAATAACTTAATATGTATGTATGTAAAATTTTCATTTAATTTACTTTTTTATTTAGTAGGGTAAATCACACACACACACACTCAACTACATATTGGAAGATGTTTCTCTTCATTTGTTTTATTTATCTCTTTTATGCCCAGCTAGATAGATTCTTTTTTTTGTTTTATCTTTATTATTGGTTTTTTAGCTTTATCTTCATTTAGCAACAACAATGTATACACTCGAAATTAAATTAAAAAGAAAAAATATAATATTACTTTAGTGATAAATAATAATTTGTGTAATTGGATTGGTTTTGTTTAATATTTGGTGAATGGCAGTTTACTTTAAAATAAAGTAACAACAATTATTTAATTATTTGTGTTTTATTCTTTCTTAATTTCATTTGTAAATTATAAAACTGTGCTTGGTGTTTATGTATATTTGGATAAGATCTTTCGATTTCTAGCTATTGAAGTTTTGTGCTTAAGCGAAAAAGAAATTAATTCTATTGATGGTGGTTTCTTTTTCTTTTTTTTTTTTTTGAATTGTTCGTTGGTAAGATTTAAAATAATTTAAAATTTATAAATAAAAAGCTTTAATAGAGACTTTAATCTATTAAAAGTTCAAAATGTACTGAGCCTAATTTATCCTTGCGATCGTGTACGATATTTCGAGCCCATGCTTTGCATTCAACATTGATAATAATACCACCTAAAAAGAGAAAGATATAAATTAGTAAATTTGTTGAAATAGATACAATTAGAACCGGCTGGATCATTAAAAAATTAATAATCAATATTTAAATTCAAATAAAAAAATAATTTATTAGTAACAGTTTTAGAAACATATTTTTGTACTGCTTTGTGCTGTAGTGAGAGAGAGAGAGAGATAGAAATAAAACCAACTCATAGACTCAAGGTGCCATGTCGTAATGCATATGGACATTGTCACACATTTTAAAAGCATTGAAGGTTTCTATGAAAAGCTAGTCTGCAGCCGGATTGAATTGCTCCTAACTCTGGGGTTTTAAATTTGAAACTCTGGTGTATTGTGAATACCGGCTTCGAAAAGTTAAAATTTAACTGGATATTATGATTAAATGAAACCCTTGGCATTCTGACACTATGTTCGAGGACTTATGACACTTTTCGGTGTGTTGTAACGTTCATGGACATTATGACACTTACTACTTTAATCAATTTACTAAACACTGTCAATATTATTTCGGAGAGCTGGAAATGCGTAAATTTTATTTGATATAAGGAAATTAAGTCATCGTAATGTAAACAAAAACATAGATCAGACTCTCTTCATCTAGAAATTATAGTTTATATATAGCGATTTTAAGAGAAATCGTTTTTTGTGATCATTGTAAATGTTAGTCAGATCCTCACAATATTTTATAATGTGATTAAGTTTTTAATAAAACATTTAAAATATACATATTTATAGAAGCTATCGTTACTTTTGTGAAATATTTGCTAAATGTTTTTAGTTTGTTCTACGTAAAGTTTTATCTGCATTTGTAGGTTTAACTCCAATTTGACACTCTTTACTAAGAAATTTAAGTATTTCTAATAATCATTAAAAACATTGAGGTGGCAGATATTTTTTTAGAAACTACTAATTGCCGGAAAAACACAGAATACAACTAATTTAAAACTGATTTTTTGAATGTCTATTTATAAAATTGTTCTTTGAGACTTTAATTATTTCATTTAATTTTATATCAACAAATTTTAATAAGACTTCCATTAAAAAATCATTGACTAAAAAACCTATTACCAAATTTCGAGACTTACGTTTTGGTCTTTGGAAATGTACAGCTACTAAAGGACTTAAATAACCCTCAGAATTTTGATAGGGATAGAAGTAGCCGGGGAAACCACGTACGGGCAAGTAGTCTACAGGACCCACATTTTCCTGATCAGCGGGATTTTCACCCTCGCATGAAACCCAAATGGTGTTCATCTAAAAAGAAAGCCACAATTAATTAACAGATACTTATTTAATTATGTGGAATAACTTGCCTTGTGTGACTCATTCTTTTGGACATCAGCAATGTAGGTCTTCAGATTTTTGGGCATATTCTCTGGCAAGTCGGCAGAATCATTAAAAAACTCTGGTATCCAACCATAAATTTTATTCAATTTCAAGAAAACACACGGTGAACTCTTGTGGTAGCTGTAGTTATTTTCTTTGGTACAGGGAGACCAGGCCTTAATGTCCACATCGCACACTTGGCCCTTTGGTGGTGGTTGATTGTAGTCACAGTTGTAAATGTTCTGACCACGGCCGGGTGTTAAACCAGGTACTTTATAAACTATATTTTAGATTGATAAATAAAAGAATTAAATAAATAGTTACAAAATATTTTAAATCAAAAAAAAAAAAAAAAACAGCACTTGAAATCACATGGTCAAAATATTCAAGTATAGATAATAAAACCAATCTACTTTTATGGTAGGTGTTTTATTTTTAATATTGAGCATTAAGTGTTTGTATTAATTAATCAAAAATAATGTCACTGCAGTTATCATTTATATAAATTATTTATTAGTATTTCAAATTGTGTTAAGGTAAGCAAACATACCATCTAAAAATTCATCCAATGCATCTGTCCATTGTTTGTAGTTTTCATGATGAGTGCCCTTGTACCAAATCAAGGTGCTTTCAACATTATCTGTGGATGGTAGAGGTCTAAAACCAAGGCCTGGAAAATAATTGAATATAAAACTTTATTATTTTTTTTTAAATGTTAGAAAGTAAATTATATTTACACACCTGGATTTGTTCCAATTAATGAACCATCCAATGTCCATTTTGGTATACGGGGATCCAATGTTTGAGAGAATGCCCACATACAGATGGCTACCAACGCCGCTAAAACTCCATAAAATGCTGTATAGAAAATCCCAATTTTTGCTAAAAGAAAACAAATAGATAAGAAGGTTTGAAAATTTGTGAAATTACGCATACAAATGTGATTTTTTAAATTACTTTTTATTTAATTTAAATTTTAAATTGATTCAGTCACAAAAATATGTGACATTAGCGCAATTCACAATCTTGTGTAAATGGTATTGTATCATTGCATTTGCAAAAAGGTTTAGTATATTTTTGCTCTTGTGTGTATTTTGTTGGTGTAGAGAAAAAATATGCTAAATCTTTTTGCAAATACAATGATGCAATACCATTTGCACAAGATTGTGAATAGCGCTATTGCAAATATGTATAGCCATATAAAATGCTAAACTACTAAATACAATTATTGAATGCAGACTAACTTACATCCCTAATAAAATTAATAAAATATTAATTTTACATTTACATTACAGATTCGATTCCTAACGTGGTTGTTTCTTTCAATATTTTTAATAATTTTGTTGAATTTTTTTAACACTAGATTAAGCAAATTAATAAGAGGATATATTAAAATGTTCATTTCAGCATTAAAATATCTCTATATAGGTATAAACAAAAATACCTCAAACGATAAACGCTTTTAATTTTCTTGAGTAGAAGACAAAAATATCAAGTGTAAAAATCTACTACATATAGAGTATTGTCTAAATGTCTAAAACATGACATTTAAATTAATAAACATTTGTATAGCGTTATTGTAGATTTTATTAGATCAAATAATTGTTACGAGCATTATTTTTTTTTATTAAATTATCGTTTGTAGAAGTTATTGTTGAGTTTGCTTATACATGAATATGATCTTTAGCATTTCATCTAAAAGAGGGTATAATTTAATTGTCACTTTTGCGTCTGTGTGTCTAATGAATGGGGAACATGCTGTGTGTCTGACTTCTGGCTGCGGTTAATTTGTAGAGGTTAACGATAAAAAATTAATTAAAAATTGTGTATTGAAAAAGGCTGAGTGTACAGTAAAATATATAGTAGCATTTAAAAAAAGCGACATAAACAGGAAGTAATTGTTATTGTTTATAGGAAATGATGCCATGTTTACAATACTTGTTTACATATACTAGCTGAATGTTTATTATTTGATAATGTTGCCATACTGTAAGTTATTAAAACATATGGTAACTTCATTTAAGTATATAGTCGTCTCTTTCATTCACACAATTGTAAACAAACATTTTGAGTTAATAACTTTGGCTTAAAGGTAATAAGCAGGTGGGTAATTGAGTGAATTTGTGAACAATGAATAAATAATACAACTGCAAAGAAAACAAAATAAGAAAACAAATTGTGAACACAAGTATTTATTGTGAGGAATTTTAGAAGAGAGAGAGAGAGAGTTGGTAGGTAGTACTTGTAAGAGTAGCTGAGCATACATATATGTTTAATGTTCCCATTAAAAATAGAATGATTAATTGTTAATCTTTGTTTGCAATATAAACAGGGCTGTAATTTTCTTAACTGAAAACCTAGAAATATTAAATATATAACGAATTAAACATAAATATGCACTGTGACCTAAATAAAATTTCACCAAAATAAAAATTTAAATCTATGCAATAACAAATCCATAACTTTACTGAGTACAGTCATGAATTTATATGAAAACAGCAGCCCTGGCTATAAACAATTATATTGCTATAATAACAAATTTTCCAAGAATACATTCACCTGAATATTTACTCGTAAAAGAACTGAAATGAAGGCTACTGACATTAAAAAAATAATTAAAAATTAGCATTAATAAATTAGTTTGGTGGTTTTCCTATTTAAATTGTATTTGACATTTGCGTAATGACATTCAATAATAATAAAAATAATAAACGATGTTCCACCTTAAATTTTTATTTTCAAATTAATTTCACAAGATCAAAACATTTAAAAATTTCTAATGTTTGTTTTTGCTAGCTCGCATTTAGTATATAGATGACTCTTTAACATTTTCATTCATTATTTTGTTACGGTTTTCACGTTGGCTGTGATCTATCCGCAATGCTGACTCCTATGTATGTACACACTCGTACATACATATGCAACATGCAAATCTAAAATATGGCTGCTGCTGCTGGGTTGGTTATTTACAATAATTGTCACAATTATCATGAGCTGTGAGAAAATCGCCCGAGGAAAAAATATGTAAAATGCATGGTAGGGTGACGAACGATATTTGTGCCCAACTACTTATTCAAATGTCTATGTACGTCTCTACATACATACGTACCATTTTGTAGACCTCTAATGCACTAACTAACCGAAACAAACGAAATGTGCCCCAATTTGTGTCCAATTATTTGACATATTCATGTGCATATGAATTTGTGATGATCATAAACAACAGCAATAATAAACAAAACTGCAAGGCTAAGTTTTCTAAATATGTGCATTATAGATATAAACACTTATGCATTTATTCATAATGTATTTGTTGTTGTACATAAATAAAAATTCTCTTATTTAAAATATGTAATGTAATGTTTGCAAAAATAAATACATACTGCTACGTAAGAGACAACATTTTATTATTAGTGGACAACTGATGACATTTGTTATGCAAACTTAAAAAAAATATGCATTTGGCTTAACCCTCCCTGTTAAGTTATTATTTATTGTTTATCCTTTTAGTGACACAACAATTAGTAAATATTTACGTTTTGAGTAGCATTAGCATTAGGAAACATTGTATAACATTAGATAGTATTTACAGATATCTTTAAAATAAAGTGCTATCTTTCAATAAAGTTGCGGTTTAACCATATTTGTTATGTTTAAACTTAAAGTATTTTTAATAATCAAGATAATTTTAATAATTGTTTTGTTACTATCTTTTGAAACTTGTATTTAATGTTGCAAAGTAGATATATTAGCATTCGCTTCGAGTTCAACTTTCAATTCAAAAACTATTTTTCAAATTGCCAAGTGGATAGATTAACATACACATGTAGTCAAGTTAAACTTACAATCCAAATGATTGTTACTATCCACTAAGATAAGGAAACAGATCCATAAAGAAATTCAATTATTTTGGTTTAAAGGGGGTTTTTATCTTTAATTTTAGTATTTACATAGTTGGATACAAAATAAGTTGATAACCGCTAGCTAAAAACTGGAGTGATTGCGTCTGCAATTCAACTGATATCGCTATTTAAATGATGTAAAACTTTTCCCAACACTTGAGACTATCTACTTCATTAATATTTTTGACTAAAATATTGTATTTTCAGTTCAGAAAATTTTAAAGAAAAAAAAAAATACAATATTAATAAAGTAAAATGACTTGAAATGATGTAAAATGATTTTCAATTAAATTAGTGACAAGCTCAATATTTACATAATAATAGTATGGAACTCACAATGTGCCTTAAATTTTTAAAAATGTTTACTCTTAAATTTCATTATAAATTCCTACAAAAGCCTTTCAATCTGATATGGAACGGACTCTTTAAAACTCATATTATCTATTGACAAATAATTTTAATGTGATCTTCAGATCTTATTATTACTAAGCCTACTAAGATTTTTATTAAAAGTTTTGTAATATTTAAAAAAAATAATAATTTGAGATTACGTGCTTACATTTCCTGAACCAATACGAGTAATTTATGAGAATAGTATCTTTTTGTCATAGAACAAATATATAGATTTGAAACTCGAAAATAGAAACTTAGGGGGTTTTTGAGACTAATACTTAATGAATTTTATACTGAAATTATTCATCTATGTTTTTCGCGATCTTAAATATAATTAAAAGGATTTTGGGGAATAACTTGTTTATTATTCAAACACTATTTTTGAAAGTTATTACATAAATCTTGTTATTAATAAAATAGTCAATTTGCACTTAAAAATAAGTATTTACATATGTATGTATGTATGTATATTATCTACAGAAACTTACTCCAAGAGACTTTGTCTCGATTCATGACAGTGCCTTTTTCGGCATTGTACAAAAATGTGGCCAAATTAAAGGGCACAGCTCGTCGCACTGGGAACTCTTCAATACTTGCGTGATGCATTTGTCGTGCTTTTGACATTTTGACTGATTATAAATTAATGTTTTATATACATATATTCCAAAAGGACGGATTTATGCAAATGTCTGTTGTTTATTATAAATATTATAAAGTTTTATAGTTTCAATTTAATTTGAAGGAGAGCTATAAAATATAGAAAAAGCGAAACGGTTATGTAATCACTAAATTTTGAAATGATTTATTTTTAAAACATTTGCAATTTATAATAATTTAATTTGTGGTAATCTTTTTTAAAACTAAATTATGCAATCATTAATAATTTAATTTCTTTGTAATTTGAAATTTTTGCTGTAATTTTTTTTTTATTAAATGGAAATTTGTATGTTATGGGTTTTGTTTTACACATATTTATTTACACATATTTTTATTTTTTTTTTTTAATTATAACTTTTTGTATTTAATGCAATTTGACTTTATAAGAATTCATATCAAAATGCTGGCTGATCACACACGATCGCGCGCCTTATTGCGACTATTTTGACCATCATTTGCATTTAGAGTTTTAGGTTTTTTGATTGTATTGTGAATTGTTGTTGCGATTATTTTCGCTTATGGGACAAAAATATAAACCGAAAGTCAATGCACTAATACGAAATGTGCATTAAAAATAATCGAAATTTCGTTGATTACAAATAATACAACAACTCAGAAAATAATTGAATTAATATGTTGGCTAGCAAGCAAATCTTCTTGTTTTGTTTTATCGTAAAAGTTATTAATAAATGTCGCATAAACAATAAATAACTTTTTTGTTTTGTTATGTTCCTTGTGTATAATTTCTATTTGTATTTATATCAGTATTTTTGTTTTAATTGTTATTTCTTTTAAAAAATCGTTGGAAATTGTAGGAATTTTTATTTAGCAGTTGGCTAAAAGAGCCAGCCACACCTTATTCGTAGAGCTTGAAACTCTTAAGGTAAGACAGAGATGACTTTATGCGACATGTTCAAACTCGGCTTTAACAACAATGCTTTGTAAATTATTAACTAAATATTTGGTAATTTCTTTAATTTTCATGTAAATTTATATGTTACTTAAATAGAACACGTTTTGTATTAAACATTTTCCGATTTGTTTGTTAAATTGTATTACTTTTCTCTGGCTTTTAAAGCAACGCAAACAAAAAAAAAATAAAAATTTTACTGACACAAGCTGACAGAACCTTTTAACTGCTTCGTTAGCGCGTTTCAAAAATAATACTATACTGAAAACCAGTATCTAAACGATACATGGCTTGGAATACAAACAAATTCTCAATAAAAAATATAGACAGCCAAAAAAAACAAAAACAAAGAAATCCACTCAAAGAAGAGTTAAAGAGAAACTTAATTGACAATGTGTATAAATAGAGAGTTAAATGAGGAACCAAATTCAAGCCAAGATCACGTTTCTTTTTCTATAAAAATTATTTAAGAGAACACCAAACATTAAATATTATTTATGAATTGAATTCCTAATTAAACACTAAAATACTAGCTAAAAATACTATAAATTAAACAATTTTTTATTTAATAAATTTACTATAATTTACTAAAACAATACCCCACCCTTTTGTCTACTCAACGTGTGTATTGCAGCCGTTTGTTGAGTATGTTATTTGTTTATTTATCTACAAGATACATGCATATGTTTTGTATTAGTGCAACTGTAATATGCAACGTGGTTAGAAACAATTTCAAACATTAGAAACATTTCAATACTCATTCATTATTTGGTGTGCCAATTGTTAAAGAGCTCTTACAATTATAACACTTTAATTGAGTGATAGTTGTGCGGAAATCACTCGTAATGAAAATTCATTTACAATAGCTGTCTTTTTTGGCACTCAAGAGTAACAAACATTTTAACAAAACCAAACTCAACTCAGTCGTTAGTTATGTAGTTTTCACTGCAATGATGAGTATTTTAGTTATACATACATATAAGTAAGTACAATTTGTGTCATTAAGGGTTGTAAACCACATGCCATTTGCTTCAGTATTAATTCAGGTAGCTTAGGGAATATTTTTTTTTTTCAAATATATTTTCGAACAGGTACAGCACGCAGCATGTATGTCCTGTTTGTTTATTCGTGTACTTCATAAGTTTGTGATTTTGTGTTGAAGGATGTTATTTGACACCATTAATTGGAGAGTTACGAATATTAAAATAAACAGGACAGATGGAATTTGTAGAGTTTTATAATAATGAATAGATATTAATCATTATAACACACTTACGAGTATAAATTTAGTCCATTTCGAATCTTTTCTAACTGATTAGACCACAGAATAATTTGATGATTTTTAATTTGCTTTGTCTAAAGGAATAATATGGAATTTGCTATTATAAAACACATGTATATAAAAAAGGAAGTTAAGTTAATTAAAATGTGTATAATATATCATTTTTATAGAAACAAACATTATAAGTTTTTGAAGATTTCTGAAAGTCTTTTATTTTAAATTCATCTGTCAAAACTGGTAGTGGCCCTTATTTGAGAGCAATTATTCTAAAGGTCGAGCAAATTTTATGTTATGAACTAAATAGGCTTAAAGTACAATTTTTTTGAGAAATTCCGTTTTATTGGTGCCAATGTTAGGTAGAAATATGAGAATTAAAAATAAGATATAATGTTGGGCAAAGGAATTTTCACAAATAAATTTTATAGTTCTTGATATAAAATTCAAATTTAAAGTCTTTGATTAAACTTTTCCAACTTTGAACTGAATGTCAAAGGATTACTAAGATTCCATCATTTAAAATAAATAATTTATTTCAAAATTAATTTTATCAGTTTATATAAATGTTTAAAAATCAGTTTAATATCATCTGAGCATCCAAAAGTCATATAAATAATCAGATTCACGTTCATATCGGAGGCTTGATAAATAGATGACAGAATCTCTGTGTCTCTGTTCTTTTAAATATTTAGTACTTAAAAAAGCAATAAATCAAAAGGATGTTTTATTGCAAGAACGCCAAACAAAAATCATGTCTTATATAAGACTTGGTCTTAGACTCATGGGCTTTTTGTAGTTTTTTTTTTTTGGGTTTAAAATGTCTCATACTGTAAGTGCGCCTATATAATACATTTTTAATGTAATGAGTTGTGTGATCTTTCGGCTAGTCGATCGTACGCGTATTGAGTAAATTTATTTAGAACAAGTTTTCTAATTTCATCAGACCTCATACCATTATAGCAGCAATAGACAGACTATTTCAAAATGCGATACTATTTTCACCGATAACAACATTCGTTTTCTCTAAAATACACTTTGTGCCTGAGAATTATAATCCATTTGCGGTTTTTTTCAATATAGCTTTGAATAAAAAAAAGTTGCACATATTAAAGAGTGATTCATTTAGAGCTTAATTACGGCCTCAGAACCTGTCAACTTTACACCTAGATTGTGTGCTAAAACACTAAAGGATTTTTTCGTGTTGCTTTTTTTTCTTAGTCACATAATTCGCGAGATATAGTCAGCAATACTGGAAAGACTGATCAAAAGTTTTAATTACATAATGCATCTTAAATTAAATTATCTTTAAAAAGTAAATGTCAGAAAGTTCGGCTCATAATAAAGATTTCTCTCTAAGTGTTATATTTAAAATTAAAAGAATTCTCCGAATGAATCACCCTAACTAAACATAGTTGGAAAGAGTTTTCATTCCGGGAACTCTAGTGTCATTCGTGCATGATCATCAATAATCGATTTTGGTTTATATAGTTTATGATCCTGTTTAGTTTATACATATCTACGTACTAATGAACAATATTCGATAAGAATTTATGCCATATACGAGTACCTAGCATAATATCCCAGCTGATGATGCCTGAATCTAGTTCAGATATTGACGTACGCATCATGTAATTTTTTTTAGTTTAATATGATCTTTTTAAAGAAAATTAATTCCTATTCAATTGCATAATCATCAAGTATACAGTTTAAAATTCATTTGCACATACACATGCATAGACATCCATCCTTTCCCATACACATATACATATTTTACATACTCAGTACATACATACATACATTTGTATGCATGTGCAGTTTAGCAATCAAATCACAGAATTCAAAACAGAGGTCACAGTGTCACAAACGTAATGGAAAATCACACTTAAATCTCGACAGAGATACGATTATCTAATTGATATCATTTCAAATACATACTCATATTCAGGCACACATACATTTGCTGACTTAAAACGTTAGAGGGGCGGACAATATGGTTGACGGCAGCAAATTTTTGCTTTTTTTTTTGTTCATTTTCAACAGGCAAATAAAAATAAATAAAGATGTCACACAGATGTGAAGAGATGTGAATATAAATCTTAATAGATTATCAACGGAAACCAGTGAATTTCTATTCAATTTGAATAAATTTTGAAAATTCTTGCTTAAGTTAGAAAATTTAAATATAAATTTGAATTTAAATTTCAATTTGTTGGCTTTTTTTTTTTTTTGCATTTAATGCTTACCCCAGCTTTCAATGGTTCTGCCAAAATATTCACTTGTCTCGGGATCATAAAGCATTTGTTTGAATGACTTCTTCTTAGGTCTCTCTGGAGGACGGGCATAGTAGTTCTGGAAAGCATCAATAGACTCTTCGGCGACAGTGGGCATTTTGAAGGTAAAATATAGATCCTTAATACGTAAACGTTCCTGGTGAGTGCTGCGTTGAGGACGATAATCCGTCAAACGTAAACCCTTAATGGACTTTATCACTTCGAATTTCTTGCTATATTTTCCAAATGTCCAAAATAGTTTATTAAATTAAAGGATGCTCTGCATTCAATTGCTTTTATTTGTTTTTAATTGGTATTATTTCTGTATGTGCTATTACGCAAGTCCCTCTTTAAGTAGCTTTTTTTATTAAGTCTTCGTTTGTGTTTGTAATTTTAGTTTTTTTTTCTTCTTTTTTTAATAAATTACTAGAAACCGAGATTCGCGTGCTACTCAGGACTCCACCGTTAAACGAATGATCAACGCTTCCCGATTTCAATTGTATGAATGTTTTCTAGTTATAATTCTAAATCCAAACGTTGGTCACTTTTTCTCAGTCGCCTTTCAGTAAAAAATCAAAAAAGTCCAAGTTTTAGAGGAGCGAGCTCACACTGACTGACGCCACAGTAACAAAATTCAAACGCAGCTGCACTAACTGACTGACAGACGGACACGCTACTCGTACACAAAGTTTCTGTATTCGCACATAATAAAAAAATGTAATTTGTGACTTATTTTTATATCTATTGTTGTTGTTGTTGTTGCTGTTGTTACTCTTATTTGTTTATCTGATTGTACTGGCATATTTAGTACATTTAGTTAAAGTTAAATAAAATAAAATTATGATTGTCTAAAGTCACAATGACGACGGCTGAGCACAGCACAGTGCAGCAGAGCGGTTCAAAATACGTTCGGCTGAATGTGAGTGAGCCAGCACACACATGCTTTGTCCGTATGCGTCGTTCTTAATCAGTGATAATTCCTGTTTAAGCTACTGATTTTTTAGATGGCGTCAAAGTAACAAATATCATCAATTGTTGCTGTGATATACATACATTGTTTGTCAAGTCCGTGGGTGAATTAAAAAGTAGTTAATATAAATGTAGCATTAGTATTAAAAGTTATAAAACAGATTTCTCCAAAAATTCTAGTAAATTTTTACAGTACAGCCTGTTGAAACAGAGAAACATCTCCAGAAGAAATCATTTAGATTTTATGAAAAATAGCATCTCCACCATTAAATATCACATCAATTTCAATAACCATCTTCTATTCCTTTTGAAACGGAAATTTAATAAGTCAGTGTTATAAGTAAATTTTCCAAAATTTTTTACAACTTTTATTTCCGATTAGTCCATTTCCGATCAAAATTTCTGTGTTACTTCATACTTTATTGGAAAGGCCTTTGAAATACATCTCATTTGATTTACATATATATTGTCAATGTTCATAATTTAAAGCCACGTCCATTCGAAAGTAGTCGTCTCCAAATTTATTTTCTCAAATCTTGTCCAATATTTTGAATGATTCATTTAAAACAGACACTTTAAAGTATTTCTTACAGAGTGATTGTAAGTTCTTCTATTACATTTAAAATTAATTCTTGTGTATAAATTTTGAGTTAATTGAGCAAATTTCAAGTATAAACAAAACCAATATTTCAAAATTCTCAAAACTATTTCGGAGATATTGACAACACATGTGAGTTCGAAGGTTATATAGGAGATTTCGAATAACTATCTCCTTAAAAGCGATAATCGATTCAGTCAGTGATGCCAACTTTTGAGACTCAAAACGCGTAAACATTTTTGAAAAAAGGGCTAAATGGAAAAATATCCATATAAAGCCACATCCAATTTTCTTTTTTCTTTTCGCGTTTTGAGTGATTAAAATCGGGCTAAATCTAGCCCGAAAAGGGCTAAGTTGGCATCGCTGGTGTCAGTCTATTATTAACTAAACCGAAATGTCATCTAGATGATCTTATATCTATTGATCTTCATTAGCAAGACCATCTCCTGATGTTTAGGTGGATTAAGTAGCAAATTAAATCTCTTATTTAAGATTAGCGTTAAAAATTTTACATAATTTTCAATTAAACCACACAATAAGAAGTTCATTTATGTATGTGTATGTAGAACGTAATGTCATATGAGAAAATAATTACTGGTTGTACAAATAATAATAATAATAATAATAATATATATTAATATAATATGATATACACGTGTATCGTGTATATCTCTAATAGTCATTGGGGAGGAGGAGTGAAAATATCACATGAAATATTATTTCATTTGTTGCCATATGAAAAATTATTTGAATCTTCTTAACAAAATTTAAATTCAAAATTGAATGTTGAATAGTATGCGCGTTAAATGCAGCAAGCCTACGCACATGAATACAAATTAGAGTAAAAAATTTGAACGTAAATCAATTCAAGTTTAAGCTGGAAGCAACCAAACATTAATTTAAATCATTCAAATATGACCAACACCATCAAAACCACTACAATTAATGAAAACAATTCACATTACAGTGGTATTAATTAAAAGTTTTTTTTTTCTTTACAATATACTCGTAATGTTCAAAAACTGAACTAGACCTGCTCCTGCTATAATTCTCTTTAACATTCTTTTTAAGTATGTATGTGGCTATGTGTTTATTTTATAGTGCTGTTTTTTTTGTTGCTTTCTAAATCTCTAGTAATTGTTTGTAAGAAAGTGTACTTCCGTTGACACTGAATTTTTATTTAATATTTTCTAAAGCTTAAAACACAGAACGACTGCCCGTAAATTCATACTCATACATTTCTTAACCAATACAAATATAAATGTGTGTATGTATGCATTAGTGTGAGTTAGTAATATATATGACATTGTCACATTTATTTTCAAATAGATGTCACTGGCTAGCCAGTTAGTTAGAATCGACCCACCTTCCATCTATTCTCCATCCATCCAATCATTCATCTAAATAACCAGTCTACCGACCGACCAACCTTATTTTTATTTACTTAATCATACATTCGTTATTATTTATTTGTATTTAAGGTTGTAGAAATATTTTCTTTTATTTGCATTAAAGTCCCAAGTACTTAGATGCTTAGTAAGTAAGTTTTCTTTGTTAATGTTTATTGCTGGATTAAAAGCGTTTATTTTTTAGTTATTAAAATTAAATTTTACATTTACTTTTCTAATGTTAGATCTTGTGTTAGTTGATGGCAGATAAGTTCAAAATGTAGCAAATGACGTCATTTTGTGAATTGTAGATGCAATATAATAACATAGAGTACTAAGTAATAAACCAACATAATAATTACATGTTTACGAATCTTTATAGAAAATCTTTACTGAAAATCTTCAATTATTTTAAATTCTCTTTACTAATTACCAAGATGTCAGTTTTTTCCTAAATAGGCAATTGTATTATTATATTCTGTATATTAAAAAAAAAGAAAAACATTGAATATAAATAAATATTTTTTTTATTTATACATATATGTATGTAAGTGAACAAATGCTAAAAATAAATGTACTAAAATGGTCGGCTACTTTAAGTTTATGATAAACGTGAGATGATACTCTAAAAAATACGTTGTCAAAAAATTTCCTATTTTTTTACGGTCAACATATTTGTACCTACATACCATTTTCACGGCGCTATCGATTCGAAACTGTAAAAACAAAAAATCTTCGGAACTATTTGTATCAGTTTTAAAAATTTATATTTACTTTTATTCAAAATATTGTATTATTTTATAAAAAAAAAACATAAATAAAATATCACTGCTTATTTTTGTTGAGAAACAAATTGTATAATTTTAGTCTTCAGAAGCTTTAGATGGCAAACATTTAAAATTGTTCAGATCGAGTTCTCAATAACCTATAATTGCAATACACCAATTTACGGAAAGGTAATTTTTTTCAACATTACAGTTTTTAATTGCAAATTTTTTAAAAAAATTATGTTTTTTAGAAAAGCATATTTTCTTAATTTGTTAAATATAATTAAAGTTATATATAGTAGATTATATTATGTATATTTACAAATCGTTATTTTTATTTTTTTTATATATGAAATTGGAAAAATGCAACAACTCCGTGGTTGCAACGATCCTGATAATAATAATAAATTTAGATGGTTCTGTGATGTTAGCATTAAGTTTGATTTATTATTCAGTTTTTGTCTAGTATTTAATTTATTAATTATTTATTTATTTAATTCGGTGTCGTGTAGTCCAGTTTTTTAAATTAAATAATTGAAAAGTGCAATACAAATGTAAACCTTAATTCATTATTACGAAAAAAAATACACCTGATGAAGTTCGAAAAAAGCGAACGAAACGTTGGGTAATAAATATATAAAAAACCAGTAATGTTTTTTATTGACATTTGTTAAAGAAAAGGAGGAGAGAAATTGTTGATCAAAAATAGCCCGTGAGGAAAAACAAAAAACCTCAATAATAATATATAATAAATTCCACATTTTGAACAAATTTATTTTGTTATGCGTTTCATTTCTAACATTTTAAATATTGAAAAAGTAACGGATTTTTAGTGAAAAGTAAACCATAATTATGGCACCAAAAATTGTACGCTGGCAATACTAAATATATAAAAAATTTGTAACAACACCACCCGGTCTGAAATAACGCCATATAACGTTTTTAACAGCCTGCTTCAAAAATAATTTAAATGTTTGGTTTGTGTCTAAGGTTGCAGAGCATTTTTAGCTATCATTATTATTTTTCGGCAAAAATACATAAAAGGCAGCACTTGTTAAAATGACAAACGAATAACCAAAAAATTCCCATATTTTATTTTTAAAGTTCGCATAAATAGTTGTATTTCCGGTTCCCGGAAAATTAAAAGCTAACTTTTAATTAAACGTAAACAACAACTTAAGAAATAATAGACAGCTTTATTTCGGCGGTTGGTTTACTTTGTAGCTTACAGATTGTTGTCTTTTTATACAGTGATGTATTTTTATGAACTATTTGACCTACTCAACTTGCTTAAAAATACAACAAAAATACAAAAAAAGGCAAATACTCGATACTCGGTACCCACTACTCAATACTTTGCCTGCACTAATTTAAATAAAAGACGCTTGAATTTGAATGGTGTTACAACTTGTTTTATTTCTTTATTTTTTTTGTTTATTTGAATTTTTTATTTTATTTTTTCTGTTAAACATAAAATTTCCCAAAAATAATACAGTGTAAATAATTTCTTATGATTAAAGCAAACAAAATAAAGAGTTGTTTTAAAATAATTCTTAATCAATGATAATTATGAGCAATTTGTTATTCAAAATATAAACTTAAAGGAAACAATTTATAATTATTTTATAATACAAGTCTCAATTGTTTGTTCAATAACTAACAATTTGTGTAATTTGTTGTGTGTTTCTTATTTGTTTATTATTAAATTTAATTTAATTTTAACTAAAAATTAATAATAATAAAAATGTTTTTTTTTTATCTTATAAAACACTTAGGCATACTTATTTAATGTTTATGATTTAATTTTTTATATTTTCATAATGTTTTTTTTTTCAACTTTTTTGCTTTAATTTTATATTAAACTATAATTATTTTGATAAATTATATATTGTATATAAGTCTAAGTAATAGGTTTTTCTTCAGAGGAGGGAATTTATTTTTTTTTGGGGGTAAGGAGTTTAAAGTATAAGTGGAACTTTTAATATTTACAAAATAGTAGTATTGAGTAGTGTTAAGTTGAGTTTTAAAATCAATTGAGAAAAGGAAATACATAAATACATACAAAAAGCTTTTTATATAAATTAGTAATCGATGATTGATTGTGAAGAGATTTCAAAGAAAAGACGGTTTAAGATTTAGTTAAATTTTCAAACAGGTACGTATATTTAAACCAAAAAGCATTTTAAACTTAATTAATTAAATATTTCTTTTAAAGGATCTTGTATACGATTCGTTTGTTTTTATTTATTTTTGTTAGAGTAGTATTTATTTATATATATATATCGGTTTTTAGTTGCTGTATGGTTTTATTGATTTTAAGGATTATTTTTTGTTCAAGCAGGCTTTAAAGTTTAATATTTAATAGAATTTTTTTTTATAAAAAGAAGAAACGGTTTTTGTCAAGTCTTTATATTATTTATTTTATAGTATTTAGCTGCTTTTGGTGGCATGTATTTATGAATATTTATAAAGATTTTCTTCATCTCAATCTTGTTTGTTTATATGCATGAATTGTTTTCGTTTTTTTTTGGCATATTTATTTTTGTTCATATTGTATATTTATTTATATAATTTATATGTTTAATTTTCTCAACTTTATATTTTATTTCGCGTATTTTTATTTTACTTTATTTATACTTAATTATTTCGTTTTAATTGTTATTTATTTTGCATAAGTATAAACCAATTGTATTTACATAATTCTTCGTTTAACAGTGCTTATGGGCATATAGTATAACTACATTATTTTATATTTTATACGTATTTTCATTTTTATTTTATTTGTATTTTCATATATTAATTTTGTAATTTATTTGTTTGTTTATTTATGTATTGTATTTATGCATGTAAGTTGATTGGTATGTATGTATGTAAGGAAATAAATTTTCATTTAATTTTCTTTATGTTGGATGACTTAAATTTATAAATTAAATGCTTAAAAATTATACAAATAAAAAGCATAGTAATTTGTTTTTAATTTCGTAATAATGCTATCCAAAATAGAGTAGCGATAAACGGCATTAGTTTGAAATAGACAATTATTAATTTACAAATGAAACAAAGTTAAAGGAAATCTGCAAAAGTTATTTAAAAGAAACCCATTGGTCGTAATATGTACTAAATTATTATTCCAAGCTCAATAATAAGTTGGTAAATATTCAAGTAATTTTTATTTCTTGGACCAGCAATGCTGCAAAAACTTTACTTTCTTAAAAAAATCTTAAAATTTTAATTTGAATTATTGCAGTAATTATCAGTACAAGTCTGGAATTTGTATCAACTTCAATTAAGTTTAGGGCAAAATTGTTTTATATTTTGAACATAACCTTTTTTATGAAAATTTCGCGAAATACGAAATATTGATTTTATTGAGAAATCAAATTTACCCCCTGGCCTACGATGTCGAACGATAACGTTCGCTTAGATAAGACTTAAGACACAAACTTGATTGTGGAATAAACAAACTTGATTGAGTAAAAAATAGATACGATAAAAAGTTTGTGTCTTAAGTCTTATCTAAGCGAATGTTATTGTTCGACATCGTGGGCCAGGGGGTTAGTTTGTACTGAGAACTGTTATTTGCTGCCTCGCTTGCTGCTGTCAAGGTATTTTGGATTAAAGTATATCTTCGCTTTATACAAACATGTAATATAATTAGTTTACATATCTTTATATATATATATTTATTTGTTGTTATTTTGTAAAATGCCGATTTTTAAAATCTTTTTTTTTTGTTAAACTAAAGGGTTTCTCTCTTGTTTTAAGCCTTAAAATTTAAAAATTTTCATTAAAGAATTTGGGGATTTCTCCTGTTTTAATTAATTTATGTTTGCAGTTCTGCAAATTTTATAATTTTATGTTTAGTTTTCATTTGTTTTCATTTTTAAAAATAGTAATATCAAAAATTATAATTTAATTTAGTTTATAAACGTTTTTTATTTAACTATAATTGCTTCGTTTTCCATATCTTCTTTGTCAACTTCTCTTCTTCAATTTATTACACTAAAATATCTCGACAGCCATTTAATTAGACTGACTGACTGACTGTCTGACTGCCTCTATTTGTTTTTGCTTGCCTTTGTCGTTGTACTTTGTTTGGTTATGTAACAAATTCTGGTGCAAAGGTGTAGTATGATGCTGCTGGTTGCTGTTGTTGCAAGTAGCCCTCATGCTGGTTGCGTTGACGATAATTTATTTGTGTATGATAATGATTGTGATGATTATTAAATGTTTGCTAATTTGGAATGTTATTATATTTGCAGGATTTGCAACATTTCTCTTGATAACGATGTAAACGACATAAGCCCATGGAACGTACATTGCGGCAATAACGTGACGTATCTTTACAATGTTGTAAAGCTAAAGCAGAATTTGAAAAAGGAGAAGAGAGAAAATTACAAATTACATTAAATTTCGTTTTAGTTTTACATGATGGACGACATATTATACTAAAGAACGTCAAAAAATGGTAAAAATATAAACATATTTATAAGTACAATTCTAGTGGAAATATATGTATGAGTGGTTGGTTTTGCCAGTCACAAATTCGAAAATGCAGTTCAATTGTATAAAATAATCAATATTTGTAAGCAGGGGCGAAATTACCGCATTCGATATCGAGTAAAATTGATCGTAATTTTCTTATTTGAGATTATGGCATTCGATATCGAGCAAGAAATTTAGTACATTTTATCATAATTTCGATATCGAAATCATATTTCGATACGATAGCTCATTCGATCACGAATGCGGTAATTTGGTTCAAGGAATATCTAATCTATAAAGTTTCTTATAAAGAAATGTTCATTAAATATCCTTCATTTGCATTTTCTTATTAATTACATACGAATCTACATATATAACTACATACATACGAGTATGTAAAGGGTGTCCCAACTAGAACGCAATTTTTAAATTGTTAATAAAATACATTTATTTAAAAAAAAAAATCATGAAACTTTATTATATCGTAAAGTAGACAGAATGAGGTTATGTATGGAACAAGATATCGTGCAGATGGCCGTCGCGGCTTTGCTGGTACACAAGCGATCTTTTAATGAAATTTTCAATGACCTTTTTGCATAAATGCTGCGGTATTTCTTTAATGCAGCGTCCAATTTCCTTTTTAAGGCTTGAGTCATCGTCGGCTTATTCGCGTAAACCATCGACTTCAAAAAACCCCAAAGAAAAATATCTAAAGGTGTTAAATCGCACGATCTAGGCGGCCAATTCTGATCTCCAAAACGCGAAATGACTGATGCATTTTCTCTGGCTGTATGACATGTGGCGCCGTCTTATTGAAACTACATGCCCTCCACATTCATTTCTGGTTATCATTTCACGATACCGAACACCATTGACACCATTGCGTTCTAGTTGGGACACCCTTTATTTTCAAAACTCTTGGAAAAGACCGACCGTAGATGCTAACGTCGGTCTTCCTTTTCTTATTTATTATTAAACACACAAAAAAGAACATTAATTATAATTACCTTTTGCATAACATGGTGGACTTTTACAAACTTTCATAACGGCCGGCCTGGTTTGATGTTTGCAAGCATTTCCTGCTGGTCTTCTGGTGCCATACCAAACGCATTGCAGTACACGATACTTAATGCCCTGGCGACCGCAAGGTGCATTGCACTAAACAGTTTACACAAAAATAAACATAAAATAAAAACAATAATGAAATTCCATAACATTAAACTGCCTTCGTAGGAACACTTAAATTGAAAAACATCTAATTACACTTACCGCTGACCAAGGTTCTACTCTCCAAACACCCCTGCAGCGTTCGTTATAACATTCCTGACGGCTAATGGGCTTTTCGAATTCGTGACATGTTGTGGCCAGCGAATCATTGGCAAAACGACAAGAGACCTCACGTTTTTGTATGGCTGTGTTGCGGCCAAAGCAACGTGATTGATGACACAGAGACCACTCGGCTTTAAGCCAACGTGGGCACTCTTCAGTGCCACAAGTCTCGAAAGTATCCGGTATATCTAAACCATAATCCTCACATACAGCATTATCCAGTACTTCCTGATTGTCTTCAATGTCAGTCATTAGTTGGTCGTTTTGCTGTTCTGGTGTAACAATTTCTTCTCCTTGTGATTGCAGTTGATTATTTTTGAAATTTATTCGAACACACGTAATTGTACGTCTCTAATTTAGTGTAAACAAAGTGAAGCAAAAATACCAAAATAACAAAATAACAGAAATTGAAATACACATTCAATTTTCAACAATGTTACGATGTTGTGTGAGTGTTTATGTGTGCATGACTACTTACTCTTAAGCCTGACCCAGCAGTTCCACATTTTTGTGAACATTCGGACCAAGGACTCGTTAGCCATTTGTACGTGACTGTGGGGGTAGTTTCTGACAATTGTGCATTTATATCCGACCAATGATTCGGCCATCTGGCATGAGGTAAATGTAATGTTGATTGTCCTTCTCCGTCTACTTCACCATCTTCAGAGCTATCAACACCATCTGCATTTATAACAACATCCGTTTGTGCAGCCATATCATCAGGATTCCCCAGCTCTATATCTTCATCAGCAACATCAACATCAATATCATCTACATCATCATCATTGCTGTTGTTGCTGTTGTATTTTGTCGAGGATAATGTCAAGTCTTTGGTTATAATTTGTGGCTGTGATTTGCGTGCATCCTCCTCTGCCACATAGTGATGGCGCTGTTGCAGCTCTTGTTGTGGACGTTTTAAATCAATGCCATATTGGTATCTATTATCTGCCAACATATGATGACCACGAGAATTGCTAAATTTCTGGAATGATGGCCATAAATACTAAAAATTTGGCCGACAAAAAAGAAAATTTATTATTCAAAGTGAATGAAATCGTTTATAATGACAAATTTAAATGCACGATATGAATTCTAAAGCAAAAGGCACTGCACACACTACAACATACAGTTTTAAATAAAAGTCAAATGTAAATGAAAATAAATATTCATTTGAAATTCAAAATATGTATTGCTGAAATATCTACATACATACATGTACGAGTAACTAAATGGTAAAATGAGTAAAAAAAATAAAATAAAATATTAAAATAGTAGTAGTGATAATGACTTTTGTAATTATTGATTTTATTTTCTTTGGGACATGCAAAACTCCATAATTTATTAAATGAATAAATGAATAAACAATAAACCAACTTTATAAATAAATACAATTTATTTGTGTGTAAACATGTGTGTAAAACATACATACATACATACAATACATATACAAGTGGTGATTATTAACACATTAATCAGTTATGAATATGACATACATATTTATTTACTATTTATTAAACAATTTACATACATACACATATTCCTATTCATAAATGAGTGATTAACGCTGCTCTTGAATAGATACAAATGTAAGTAAATAGTTATGTACATACATACATATATAAACCCATTACCAATTACTATAGTTTAATGCTTGATTAATCATGATTTTTTATGTACATATGTATGTATTATTGAAATAAAGGTGTTTCTGGGCTTAATTGTTTGATGGAAATGTGTCAAATGTCAATAAAACACTTCAATTTTAATGTGAATTATAAAATATTCACAAAATTGTAATTTATTTACATATTTATTTATGACGGTATCGTTAGTTGCGTTTTCTTCAGAAAATTGTTATGTATAAATAACCATTAGCTTCATAAAGTTGGCTTTAATTTACTATGTTGTTATGGTACCTATCAGTTTTGCATTGACTATTAATGAAAATTGCTATCAAAATTTTCAATAATGTTGCTTTACTTGGCTGATTGTTTACTAATACATACCTGGCCATCTAGTTTAACAACATTTGTCATTTTATCTCTGCGTAATCTTGATTGTGCGTAAAATTCCTTTTTTTAGTTATATATTGGATAGTCAATTGTCTGTCACTTATGGCCGAATTCTCGGTCATTAGTAAACTAAAATACTAACTATTGTTTAACTATTACTTGGTATTCTTATGGCAAACAGTTAAATTTTAAAGCGATCGTATAGCAAGGGAAACAACAACTTTAGACAACCAAAAAAATAGTAAATGGATAAAAACGGAAACAATTTGAAAAGCAGCAACATTTCTTTCTTTCTCTGTAGCTTTATACATATTTTTTGTTGCTGTTGCATACAACACTCAACTCACAACAGCAACATCAGTACATTGATTTCCCAAGTGCCACTTAAACCCACAAGAACAAGCAACAACAAAATGAAACATGAATGCATATGTACATATGTAAATGTATGTACTCGTATGTGTGTTTTGTTTTTTGTTGTATAAATTTGTATATTTTTGTTGCACACTAACAGTATGTAACTATTGCTGTACATATTTGTATAATTTTTGGTTGAGTTTAAACAAATTTGTTTGTTCTTTCACATGTTTGGAACACAATGAAAAGTAAAGCTAGATTAACACGATTGAAGGTATTTTAAAGTCTTATCAAAATTTTGAAAATTTATTTTGATGTTCTATTTACACGTTTCAAAAATTTGAGCAAAATATTCTTTCAATATATTTCAAAATCTTTTGATAAAAATTTGATCAAAATTTGTTGAAGCTAATTTACACTATTGGTAAACTTTTTATATTGAAAATATTGACTTTGATCAGCTGTTTTGCTTCTTTTGTGAAATAATTTATTATTATAAAAAAACAAACAATTAATAAGTATGGACGACGACACAATCATCATAGCATCAACATTTTTACTATTGAAGGAAGAAGTAGCTGATAATAATGCAAAAAAAAAAAGAAGTGAAAAACAAAAGGAACATAGGGTTCGACCTTTTCTTTTGGAAGGCATGTCTATTTTAGGGAGCGATTGATAACGAATGCTCCTGACTTGTACAAAAACTTTGTGCGAATGTCACCAGACGATTTTGATTGTTTGCTTAATCTCTTCACCGCATCAATAGAAAAGGCTAATACTAATATGCGGGCATCTTTATGCCCCGGAAAACGCCTAGCAATTACTTTGAGATTTTTAGTGACTGGGGACAGTTACCCAAGTCTGATGTTCTTGTTTAAAATATCAAGATCATCGATATGCAATATTGTGCCTGAAGTCTGCGCTGCATTATATAAAGTATTAATCCCCTGGTCCACGATGTCGAAAGATAACGTTCGCTTAGATAAGACTTAAGACACAAACTTTTTATCGTATCTATTTTTTACTTAATCAAGTTTGTTTATTCCACAATCAAGTTTGTGTCTTAAGTCTTATCTAAGCAAACGTTATCGTTCGACATCGTGGGCCAGGGGTAATAGATGAATTTTTAAAGGTAAAAACTAATTTAGTAAATAAAAAAAAAAACATCAAAAATAATATCTATTGGTACAGATGCCAGCAACAGAAGAGGAATGGGAGAGTATTTCCCAAAGTATAAATAAAATGTGGAATTTTCCCAATTCAATCGGGGCATTAGATGGAAAACACATCAATATTATAGCACCAGCACATGTATATGTATTGATATGGTTTTGAATCAAAAGAATGAACATGCTGTCAAATTATTTATTGTTAGCAATATTGCCAGATACGATTTTGATGCTCATTTACACGGCATCAATAAAATCTTCAAAAGTTTTGTTCAATAAATCTTGATCAATAAATTTTGAAGAAATTTTTCTGTTTACACGAGTTTAAAGCATTTTGAAGAGAAATTTTGCAGAAAATTTCAATCGTGTAAATCTAGCTTAAGACCTTTTTTAAGTAGATGGTCCATTCGGAAGGTGCAATTTTCGATTAAACGTTCCATTCACATTTTGAATAAATCTATTGTTTATTTCACACATTTATTTCATTTAACACAAAATGTTCTTTTATAATCAAAAGTTATTTCTTTGTAATCTAAGTATGTCGGATTGACTTTCGAATATAATGTTCACCTTTCTCTGAGAATGCTGAAATACTTGACACATAATTAATGCTGTAAAAACTAGTGTCCCTAAAATCACAAGTTCGGTCTATATTTGTATATGACGGAGTGTTTTATATTTTTTATAATAAATGCTAAAAATACATCCTAAGCCAAGAAAAATCATCAATAAATTTTAATAATAATTTTCATGTAACAATTCCTACCTTCAGTAAAAAGAATTTAATGAAAATTAAATTTAATGAACACGAGCCGAAATAAAAGAAATATCAAAGATTTAAAATTAACAGTTCAAATAAAAATAATAATTGTTCCTAAATGCTAAAAATTTTATTATTTATTATTTAAATTGGAATTAGTGGTATGAGAAGAGAAGAATTCCTTTTTGTATAATTTCGAAATTTTTGGAAGTTTGCTCTCGAAATACAGCAATTTGTAATCAACACTGGGACTATGTGAAGTTATCAAGTCTTATACAAACAGAGACACATAATTGTCAATGGAATAGAGAGTACTTTCTGGCGTATGAGGCTTATTGTAGGAAAGTGCAATAAGTTCATCTAAATCGCTCAAGGATATTCAGCATAATTTAAATAAAGTACTGCAAAAATGTCTACAAATTGTCTTCTGAATCTTGTTTTTCTTCTAGATCTATACATACAAAATATTGCACAGTTGAGTTTTAGTTTTGTTTTTAAGGTATTGTAGCAATAAACAAAAATTTTCAAAACTCTTTATTATCGTCTTTTCTGTCTTGCGATGATTTAATTCAAATATTAATTTTTATGTCTACTTCTGTAAGGATGTTATTGTCTTCAATGTTAAGTGAGTAAAAACATAAACTATTTACATCATTATATTTTTTAAAACGGGGTCCCTTCGACTCTACTTAAGTGTTCGCACATAGTGAACTACCACGTACATCATTATATTTGTTAGTATTCACATAAAGAAATTACAAATACACTATATTGCATAATGTAATTGCAATTGATAAAACTAATAAGCCAAGCAAGAAATAATGAAATAAAATTAAATTATCAGGGGAGTAATTCCAAGAACTAACAAAATATGTGTTGCCAATAAATATTCCTATGTCTCGGGTATTTGGTAGCAGTCTTCTTTCCCCTCTCACCTACAATCCCAAAAGTTGAGCAGCAAAAGTGTGCAGTGTGTTACCCGGGACTATTCTATTTACAAATGGTCTATTATGAACAATAACGAATATATTACTTATATTTTAATATATAATTCAATTTCATACTACCATGGCCCGTGGTTGATTTTCATAGATTTGCCATCATTCGTTGTGAATATGAAATATGCAATTTTTAATAAATTTAAATAAATCATCAAAACCATGCAACATTTATTTTTTGGTAGAAGTTGTCAACAGAAATAATTCAGTCACAACGGTGAACTAATTAAAAACATACATTATTTTATTTTATTTTATTTAATTTTTTGTACTGAAATTATTGAAGCATAAAGTAAACACAATATTTGCATATCAAACCAAGTTAGTTGTGAACAAAAAAAGTCTAAAACAACCAAACAAATATACAAAGAAAGGCAGACAGATAAACGTACGGATGGATAAATTCACACACTCTCACAATCAAAGCTAGTCCTTGTATGTGGCTATAAAATGTATATGTCACGTATTTATGTATATTAGGGTGGCCCTTCTCTTACGTTTATTTTAAATTAATGGCGATTTTAAGGTCTTTGAAACATTTTTATAAGAAAATGGTAGAAATGTTTTTTAAAAAATAATTTGAAGAATTTTGTGATCAAAAACTAAATTTTTGCTCACCCATAATAGGTACGTACTCTTGTTAAATTTTTTTTGTTTTGAAAATAACAAATTTGGTCGTTGGTTTTTTTATTTTATATTTTTCAAATCTATGGTTTATTGATATACAAAAATTACTTTTAATTGGTATTTTGTTCAATCTGATTTTGCTAAAATAAGCTGCATTGAATTTTTAGACGACAGATAACAATTTTAGGCTTTCTGAGATCGGGAAAGTGTAAAAATAAGCACCAACTTAATGTACTTATTTGGTTTAGAACAAGTGTACATTTGATTGTAAATGTGTGGGTGTTAATTAATTGTTAAAATATATAAACATATGTCTTGCTGCAAATATGTACATTTAAGAATTGTTTAACAATTGCTAATTACCTATATATTCAAGTTGAAGAAGGTTTAATGTCCAATGCATGTATATGAATATCTGTTATTGACGACATATAGTTTCTGTATTATTCATCTATTTGTTGTTGTTGCTATAGTTATTGTTGCTATATTTTACAGTGACAATAAACGGAAACGGAAGAGCGCAACAACGGTGCTGACAAATACAATGCAGCAATGAATATCAGAAAACATATACACTCATGTTTATTACTCAGGCATTAGTTTATCTGGTTGGCTTATACCAGAGGTGGGCCTAAAAGCCATCAGCTGCTATTTACATGTACTTGACACGAATGTAAGCAAAACTTTAACAAAATTGAATGAAATTGGAAATTTTAAATCGAAAACACTTTAAGAAAATTCATTTTAAACATATTTTTCTAATGTAAAATGTGCGGCTTGTGCCGGCCACTGTATTTTTCATATGTTCAAAAACACATGAACGCACAAATTCACATTTTGTGATATTTTCACATTTTTGTATATGTATGTATGTATGTAGCGGTATATGTATAAGGACTTTTTGTGTGATGTTTCACATTCAATTTTTGTACTCCTGTAATGATAACTGCAGCTATCTACTCTACTAAATTTTCCAATAATTCGAATAATGAGATAAATGAATAGAACGAAAATTAGTACATGGGTCAGTGATTAATGATTCAATTAAAATGTGGTAATAAAATGTAAATACTAAATTTTAGAAAATTAAACAGAATAAAGCTTAAACAAGTTGAAAGACTCAAATAATATATATGTATGTATATAATTTACTGTTGACAAGTAAAATCTTCAAAAGTTTTGAAAATGTACTTTATATTTTGTTAAAACTTCCAAACGTAAACTTGTACTTGTCGCCCAGAATTCCGCTTGCTGACACAATTTCTACTAAATTGCGAATTTTGCAATATGAATGCAAATTTGTTATAAATTCGGCAACTTTTTCAAATTCTAAAAACTTTATTTTCAATTTTATTTAATCAATCAAATCAAATATATTATTATATAGATTATATTGCACGCAACATGTTCCATCAAAATAATAATAAAAACAAAATATTTATATTCACGAATACATTATTTGCTCAGCCTTAACTAAAATTGTAGGTGTATAAAAAACGAAATGAATTGAAACGTTGACTTAATTTCGAAACAAATCTGTATGTATGTATGCAAGTCTGGAAAGGAACTGGAAAGGATACCAGTAATTTTAACAATAAATGTATATTTTCATGATTTTCATATAAAGTTAAATTTGAACATTACCAGTACGAGTAAATGCTGGTATTCAAAGTATTTATGTATGTATACAGCGGCGAAAAGAAGTAGGAAGGCCTTATTTAGCAGACACAAGGCCTTATTGCCCCATTCCATACTCATACATTTTTTACACACGATGTCCTAGCCAGCCAAGGCCTTCTGCTTCACCTTCTTCAACAGGCCTGTTTAGAGGCCTTCTTCGACAGGCCTTTGTTTATCAATTTTCATTAAAATTTTTTCTTTTTCTAATTTTTTTAAACGTCTAAGTGATCTTTTAGGCATTTTAATTTTTTTTATAATAAAAACAATAACACTACCACATCAACAACTCACAGAACGCACAACCGCTTTGTTACAGAATTTAAGCAAAACTATTTTTAGTTTACTTCTTTTTTTCTTTTCACATTTTGCATTTTAGTTTTTGTGTTTGTTGTTTTGTCTTTGGAATGTGATGTTATAACGGGACATTAACGTATGTATACAATGTATACACATAATAAAAAACAACCTAGAAGGGAGTAGGTAGGCCTTCCATAAGACCTTCCTGAGAAGGCAAGCGAGCATGAGTACTGGATCTAAAAAAAGGTCTAGGAAGGTCTTATAGAAGGCCTTATGTTTATGTTAACATTGTTTATGAGTTATTTAGTATGTATGTATGTATGAATAAATTTTATGGAGCTGGAAAATTTCTATTTGCAATTTATTTTTCAAATATTTCTATTAATACATACTCGTAAGTTTTTTATCTATATGACGTTATTTCCAAACAAATTTAAAAGTTGGCATGACTGCTTTGAATATACCCGTTAGATACAGATGCACTAACTATTATTTATGCTCTTGTATTTGTTGTTTTACTACTATAACACTTGGAGAGTATTGTAATACTTTAATAAGTTTCAACTGCTTTTAGGCGTGTACTATTTTATACTGACACACGTAGCAGCAGCAAATATTAAATAAATTATATAGAAAACGTGTCAGATGTTTATTAACTCAAATGAAAAACAAATTAAAATTTCCGAAATTCAGAAAAACAGTATCTACCAAAAGCATTTAATTGCTGTGATATTTTCATTTGTGTTCAACGTTTTTAAAAAGGACTCACTGTAAATTACAGATATATAAAGTCTGTGCACATTTCTGCTAATAGAAAATATTCCTAAATACATACATAAGTACGTACATTAAGGTGTCCTAAACGATAAAGTTGTGAATGATCGCAATGAGTGCCCCGATAGACTAGGCGTTAGTGTGCCAGCCTATGAGTCAGAGGGTTGCGGGTTCGATTCCCGCCAAAGGCTCTGGGTGTTTTCTGCAGATAAGTCAAAAGCTTCGCAGTTTGTGTGCAATTAAACTAAAAGTTTAATTCATTCTAAGACTTCATTTCGCAAGACTTTTGTCCTGCGGCAAATATATGTAGAGCTGAATCAAGGGGAAAATATGTTCTTTTTTAAGCTTTTATGAGACATACAAATAAACCTTAAACTAGATTGAATTTCGTAAAACAGAAAAATGTAATTCGGCGAATTGGAACAAGACATTAGTTCACATTATTTACTCCTATATTACATTCAAACAAACCACCCTAATGCACATATGTATATTATTGAGCTGGCGTATTTCTACCATTTTATTTATACGGCCATGTGTTTTTTTGTTATTATCTTTTGTTGCAGTAACATTAATAAATTATGCAACTAATCTGTATGTCTGCTTAGTTCAGTTTTATTTTTATTTTTCTATTTTTTCCGAAAAAGAACAGCATACATTTGTGTATGTTTAAATGACAGAGTTTAAATAAAATGTAAAATGCAATAATATACATTAATGGTCTCATGTTTAAACACGATTAAAGTGGAATTTAATATTATTTACTTGTAAATTACATTTGTTATCTAGATCGTTGCCAATAACGGACAAATTGATAATGTGAAATATTTTTATAAACATATAAAATAACTCTTACGATCTAAATTTCTATAAAGGTTTATGGGATTAAACGAATCGAGGCTCTCTTGAGGCTAAAGCGTTCAAGTTTGAATATACGCTAAAAGTGTGTAATTTTGAAAATTTCGTATACAAAAAAGATAATTATTATTTTAGAAAGACCAAAAACAGAGGAAAATCTATTTGATTTTGAATTCTGAATTTCTATATTTTCTATATATATTTAGAAACTCGTTTTTGTGGCAGATGTTTTTGTTCCGAATTACATGAAATGTACAGAACTCAATATTGACAGCAAGTAGTGCTGGTGCAAAGTTTGGTAATTCCCTATTGTAACATACCTACGTATATATGTAAATGTTAATATAAAAATATGTTTATGTATGAGTTTATGACATGTACATACATACAATATTTTTATGTCATACATACATACATAGATTTCTGTTAAATTCCTGAATTTTTTACATAAATCAGTTTTTGCTATGAATGAAAAATTTGATTTTGATTTTTTCGAAGTTTTCATAATTTTGTATAAAATTTAACCCAGATTCAGAGAAATACATAAAAAAGTAAACATTTACATACATGTTCAAAGCTTAATTTATGATAGAGGGATGCATAGCTTAAATATTTTGTATATATGAATACGTACATGTGTGTATGGGTTTTAATGTCTCAATTACGGAAACAAAACTTTAAAATACCATTTATAGACAGGTAGCACAGAAATGATACAGAAATGTGTAAACAAATGTATGTAAAAGCGTTGATCTCAACACTTATTCAAAATATGAATTCTGGATATTTTTGCGGCATATGTTAAAATACATGACAATTAAATTCATGTGCTTGAAACTCGTGTAACAATTTAAGGAAAGAATGTGTGAAAGTGACACTTTTCAAAATATGTAATTATTTGCTGGTAATGTATAAATATGATATGAACATGCAATGTTTAAAACATTTCAATATATCTGTGTAACAGAGAGTGTTCTTTAAATATTGCTCATATTTTATTTTCAGCATTTTGTTGTTTTACTATTGTTGTTCTCATAACAGAAGCTGTTTGGCGTTTTACACTTGTATGTAACTAATTTATCATATAACATGAAATACTATTTTTTCTATGTGCTATTAATATTATAATTCTATGTGTCCAAGTTTATTCTTCACAAAAATTTGAATTCTAAGAGCTTATACGGAATCTCTTAATGATTTTTTATAAATTTAAAATTTTTCTGAATCCATACAATGTTTTTCAAATAGATTTTATAACACTTTATCTGCCTTTATTTTAAATTTACCACATGTATTATTTCCAAAAGTTCTGGTAAAGCTTCAGTCTCATTTTTAAGTTGCTATAAATTAATAACATGAAATAAGTCGCAACATTGCACATAGGGTTCGCTAGAACAAATATTTGGCCAAAATTATTATACAATGCATTGTAAAGTATGTAAAATATATTAAACAAAATTTTGCCATATGAAATTTAAAATGTTGAATTGCTTATTAAAGTTGCCCGTGGGCAGAAAAGGATTAATTTCCATAAATAATGCTTTCATGTTTGTCTAAAAATATATTCGGCTAAAATTTTACAACTTTATTTTCAGTTTTCTAATTCCTTTGAACTTAATCATCTATCTTGACATATATAATAATCATCAATTGTCTTAAAATATAAGACCTTGTAAGGATCAAATTATATTTTTGTGATATATGTAAATTGAGTGTGCATATTAGGGTGACCCTTATATTGATTTTCCTTTTTGAGTTTTGCTAATAACAAGGACTAATATTGTTTTCCATCATCTAAATATGAAATAAAGCAACAAATTTTATTGAAATTATAGAGGTTTGGTTCAAAGTTGCAATATTTTTAAAAAACAAAAATTATCCTTTTTTTGCTAAAATTTTTATAGACCACGAAGAATAATTTTGGACTTATGGAGCACCAAAAGTCGAAAAAGTCAAATTTATTTGCCTCCTATATTACATGACAAGGACAATGATAATAATAACTCTCTAAAGATAACAACAATCAAAAGAGAACAAAGAATGCAAGTATGTATGTATGTATGTATGTATGTATGTAATAGAATAAAGGATAAAACTACAAACATATTTCTTTGCAGCTTAGAAAAAAAAAAATGAAAATGAGGTTGCACTTAAGTGCCACTAGAGACTGGTTGTAGATAATAAGGAAACTTGTCAACATCATCACTGCTATAAACATATACGTATGTACATATATGCTTTTGCTTTCTTTTATTGTGTTTATTTTGTTGTTTATGACTTGTTTGTTTTGGTGTTTTTTACAATAAAAATATATTTCGAAATATTTATAAATATTAATATATACCTATGTATACATTAAGAAGGCGCCATTACAATGGAGTTGTAAATATTTAATTTAAGGTTGTTTCAGTTAGTCCGCTTTCACACGTTTCAATTCTGACTCTTCAAGGCAATTATTTTTGGGTGAGAAGGGAAATGAGAATAAAAGGAATACATACGTCACGGTGGTAGTCAATTTTCTTATTTCCTTTTCTTTTCTTCTTTTATTTTCTCCGCCTTAATCTACGCAAAGTTGTTTGCCTGTTAATTTACATGCAAAAGTAGAAACTTGGTGGTAAAGAGCACGAACATTTAAGATACGCATGTGAAAGAAATTTAAAACTGGTCAGCTAAAACTGAAACGTGTGAAACAGCACTTACATGTACATATTTTAATGAACTGGTTCTTTGATATGATTTTATTTCAAGTAGGAGAATCTATAACTTTATTCGTTGCTAAAAATATGGTAACTAAAGCATTCCCACTGTAAAAGGATTTAAGGAATAGTTGGAATTTGTGTGAGAAAGGACTGAAATCAATTAAAACAGTCAACTTATTTCAGCAGCTCAAAAAGTCCAATAATAATCAAATTTTGGTTTCAAAGTTTAATTGATCTTAGTCCTTAATTGTGGTACTCTATTTTATGTGTAAATATATATTTTATGGAAATAGTATAAATTTAGCTTTGTATGATTGTGCAAGTAAATAATTGTACAACAAAAAAATAAAGTTTATGTTTAAGAGTTTTACTAAATTAAAATAAATAAACTAAAGGGTGTCCCAACTAGAACGCAATGGTGTCAATGGTGTTCGGTATCGTGAAATGATAACCAGTTTTTTCTTGCCTAGAATTGAAGAAATGAATGTGGAGGGCATGTGGTTTCAATAAGACGGCGCCACATGTCATACAGCCAGAGAAAATGCATCAGTCATTTCCCGGTCGTGTTATTTCGCGTTTTGGAGATCAGAATTGGCCGCCTAGATCATGCGGCATTAATGAAATACCGCAGCATTTATGCAGAATTTTCTTTGAAAATTTCATTAATAGATCGCGTGTGTGCCAGCAAAGCCGCCGTGGCCATCTGCACGATATCTTGTTCAATACATAACCCCATTCTGTCTACTTTACGATATAATAAAGTTTCACGATTTTTTTTATTTAAAATTTAAAAATTTCGTTCTAGTTGGGACACCCTTTATATGTAAATATAGAAAAGATAAATATTTATGTAGAAAATGTGAGAAAAAAAATATGATAAAAGGGGAATTTTTATATGAATAGTAAAATATAGTAAGTGTTTTCTCTTTTGTGGCATGCAACTGGCCAATCGTTTGTGGTTAAAGCTCTAGCTTTTTGTTTTAAAAAATTTCCCATGAGTAGAGATTTAGTTGTAAATTTGTTTTTGTTAAATGTTTAAGTAATTTGGAATTTGAGATGAATTAGGATATAAGTGCATTCATTAACAAAATACAACGAATCAAAACTAAACAAATTTTATATTTCGAATTGATTCCAAATAAAATTCTGTTAAAGAATTTAAGTTTTAAATTGCTAGCTTTTTGTCTAGTTAAATACTAAAATGCTTTTTTTTTTTTGAATAAAGTATCAAATTAAAAGTAGTAAAATAAATTCAATTTAATAAATACCTAGTGAGAATTTGTTGAAATGATTATTTGTTTTATTTTTGTTTATGTAGAAAATATATTGAGAGAGTGGAGTTGAGTTGAGTTGAATAGTAGAGTTAAAGTTGTCATTATTATAAAAACGCGGTGTTTAACCAGTGGCGGTGAATGAACAAGAAGTATAAAATTGTTGTTGCAGGAAGGAAACGAAAAACAAGAGTAAAGAAATAAAAACAAATGCATAACATGTTCACCATAACCATTCTATTGATTGTTTTTATATGTTCTAGTATATTTTGGCATTAATACTTGGTTGGGAGTTGGTAATAGTTATGTGGTAAGAAGGAAATAACTTGGGAAGAGGGAATACAAAAAACTAAATATACAGTTGTACAACTTTTTTATATGTAAATAAATATAAAGTCATAAAAATACTAAAAATATGTAGGTACTATCACAGACAAATGTTTGCAAAAATAGACAAATAAATATATAAATATGTAGGGGAGAGAACACTGTTTGCTTTCAAGCCACATACAAATTTATATTTTTGAATTATTGACTTTTTACATAATTTAACTAATATATATGGAAATAAACTTTAGCTTAAGTCTACAAGTAACTTATTTTTAGTTCGATGTATATTTTTTTTTTATTTTTTTAATGGGTCAAGTCATTGTGTTCAAATGTGCCCCCCATACGGGGCAGCTTTGAACTAGGCTGGGGCAGTTTTGAACGGCCACTTTTTCTTGTAGCGCTTATGTCCAAAAATAACATAAACAGTTATATTTTTCATATATATAACAAATTCGATTTATTTATTAAGAAAAACATAAACATTAGCAATTAAAAATTAAAAAAAAATTCAGATCAAAAATAAGTTTTATATTATTAAGACGGAAAAGACCTTGCGTTTTCAGGTGACATTACATTTTCCTTTAAAACATCATGATCAGCATTGGATTCGTCATTTTTAGAAAATAAGAGGGACTCAACAATGTTTGGTACTTCGGTTGATAAATTAACATGTTCAAAGGTGCCCCATTTTTCTTTGTTCAAACCTGAACTGGCATGTCATTTCACGGAAATTTATAATAAATATTTTTTTTACATAAATATCAAATAACTTAACTTGATCACTGAATACTTCTTACACTCTTACAAAAAAATATAAAAAAAATTTACAATGGCACTGCGAAAACTTGTTCACCCAACTATATTCGGTCGACGACTGAAAAAACTAGCAAAAGTTGGTGACGTTGCTAGAAAACAAAGTTGCCATGTGAAAAACTCGGTTAAGGGTCGGAAAAAATGTTAAACATAGTTCAAAGGTGCCCCAGGCATAAACGTGGCCCCCTCTCCCCTATGTATTAAAGGCAGGGACCGTAACTCTTATGACCTTTATCAAAAAAATCAAGAAATAAGAGTTATTTTTGATTTTTATATTTTTAAATGAAAAATAAAAGTTATTTTTGATTTTTATATTTTTAAATGAAAAATAAAAGTTATTTTTGATTTTTATATTTTTAAATCAAGAAATTAGAGTTATTTTTGATTTTTATATTTTTATATCAAATAAAAATCAATTCAAAATTCGTGACATAGGTACGCGGTACGCCACCTATTGAAGAAAACTTATTTGTAATAGATGAAAGCTCCGTTGAATGAAGCAGCATATTATAATACATACGGCATCAACAAATAAATAAGAGGTTTGAATTGATTTTTATTTGATATAAAAATATAAAAATCAAAAATAACTTTTATTTTTCATTTAAAAATATAAAAATCAAAAATAACTCTTATTTTTGATTGTTAAAATAAAAATCAAAAATTTAAAAATCATGCAATATGTTGGATGCATTTCGCCTAAGAATCATGATGGTGTAATTAAAAGTTTTCTACGATGTTTATGATTTATTTCTTCAAAAATTGAAAAATAACTCTTATTTCCGGTCCCTGATTAAAGGATGACCCGGTTTGTATGGAGTGAAAAAATATAGTTGATGTTTTCAATTCAACTTGAAGTTTAAATGATTTTAATGATAATAAAGAATTCTGGATTTTAAAGATTTTTGCTCGGAGTGTCCAAAATATAAAATTAAAGAAAAATAATGTTTTGGTTTTAAATTAACAATTCATGGATCTATTTTCCGTCGTTATAAAAATAAATAAATTATTTGGGAAGCTTGATAAATTGATTCTACAGACAGGCGGATATTTCTAAATCCATTTTGCAACATACCCATTGTAGACAGTAAAAATTTAATGAGAAACTTATACAAGTCAATATTCATTGAGATTGGAAATATCAATAAGCTTTTGGGGGCCTTCCTGCTGCAATTGTAGCTTTATTTATGAATTTCTACAGCCTAAGTATATTTATCTATGTTTCCACTAAGTATATACAGTTTTTGCTCATTTTCGCTAGCAGTTCCTTGTTGAAAAAAATTAGTAATAATAATAATTCTATATATACGAACCAAAACAAAAAGTTGGAGCAAAATCGCAACCATATTTTTTCGTGGCATGTATGTTTGCGGTTTTTTCAAGTTAAATGAAAAAAATATAATACAAAATTATAAATTTACGAACCACGCTAATGTCAAACAACTATCAACGTATGTAAATTCACAATCATAAATAGCGAGTGATAAAAATCATTCATTTTTACAAATTATGAGTTCAATGCAAATTTATCATTAAAATGCAAATATATGAAATGAACGTGAATTAATTTTTCTGCAAAGTTTTTTAAGTTTTTTTTTTAATAAAATAAATAAATAAAAATCATATTGCAAAATATAAACAAAAAATTAATTACATGTATATAAGTTGGTAATACAAATGGAGACACGTTGACATTTTATTCCTGTAATATTTGTTTTTCAGCAATGTGAGTGAAAGTTCAATATTAAGGGCATTCCTTCAACTTGGTAAATTATTAGGAATATTTTAATTACATACATATGTTTGTATATTTATTTGTCTGTTTGCAATATTCAATTTGCAAATAGTAATAATTATTCTAAACACAAAATTCCGTATGTTTTTTTTATTATTTAAAAATTTGGTTTGTATTTGTATTTGTATATATTTAGTTTTGTTTTATATAAAACTATTTGTCACTATCAATTTTTAAATTAATTAATATACAGTGGGTGGCCAAATTATTAGTTACACATGCAAATTGTTCAGTTTGAAGCCGTATAACATTTTAAAATAGTGGAAATTTATCCTTTTATTTGTTTTTTTAGGTAAATTAAGTGTTTCGAATTCAATTAAAAATAATTTCTTTTGTTTTAAAAATATATATTTGAGAAAAAGAAATATTACAAAATTTTTTGAAAAAAATCTTAATATTTCGTAGAACCTTCTGTGGGATCAATTACAGCTTGCACCCTTTTTGGCATGCTCTGAATGCATTTTTGAACATTTTCTTTCAGACTTAGTTCAATTTAATCAAAATTGCATATTTCACACTTCAGAGCAAAATGACAGATTATGATCTACAGCTGCACTCTAATGTCACCAATCATTGTTGACACTGCACAAAATATTTAACAATATCACCAGAATTAAAATACGAAAACATCTGGTACAAGAAATAAATTTATATACGTATTAAAAGCGGTTGAATCTTAATTAATATAGTGTAACTAATAATTTGGCCATCCACTGTATTGCTTGGCTTAAAAACTAATTGTTTATATATGTATATATTAACAAATTTGTGTGTGTTTAGTGTAATTTTAATTTTATAAATGAAGCTATTTTGTGAAACGAAAAATTAATTTTAAAATTTCAATAAAAATTTATCTATTCCAACAAACAACAAAGAACTAGAACAAATAAATTAAATTACTTTACTACAAAAAAAAAATGTTTAATAAAATATATGAAATCAAATATTAGTGCTGAATGAGCTGAAAGGTTTTTTGTTTATCTGCTATTAGAAATTAATTATAAAAAATTAAAACTAAATAAAAAACTATAGATAAAAAGTATTTATTTTTTAGAAACTAATAATGAAAAGTGCACAAACAACTAATCAAAGTAAAAGTTTTGCATTCCATGTAAAAAAAGCTCACCTTATTAAAGGCGAAAACAAAGAACACAGTGATTAGATAAAATCTTTTTGTCAAATGGAATACAAAGTAGTGTGTTGTAGTAGTTATTAAAGTAAAGTACGAAAAAAATACAAATAATAACAGTGTTAATTAAAGTGCTTTAAATAAATTCCATATTAGAATGTTTCAAATTTAATTCATCTTCAATCTTAAATCGCCAGTGAAAAGCAAAAAAATGTTGAGTTAAAGATGAATGATAAAATGAACAAATCACTTTGACTGAAAAGCAAATGAAATTGAGTTTAAGCTATCAGCTAGTTTCCCGGAAACGAATGTAAAACATGACTCAGATAAAAAAATGATACCGAAATATAAACTTATAAAACAAGAGAGCAACATGTTTTAATAGAATGCATAAAAACTAACAATGATTCTTTGAAAGTGGTGAAAGTATAAAAACAATTGTAGTGATGGTGAAATTTCTATAGATAAAGGAGTTGGTGTAGTTGGTTCAACATAAAAAAAAAACACAAGAACAAAGTAACAAAGTAACACACAAGCAAATAATAAACAATGTAAAAGCAACAATAAAAAAAAATTATACATAAAAAAAACACAAAAGTCTGACGGCACTAAATGTATAAAAAAATATGAGTTTTTTCGTTTGTGCCAGAAATGGAACCAACACAACGACTTCTGAAATGAATAGTGCGGTAGTAATAATAACAACAATGCAAAAAGTGCAACAGAAATGAAAGGGCAAAAACGCAATAAACAAAAAGAACGTAGAACACCAAATAACAAAAAACAATGATTGAAAACTTACAAAAAAATAACTAAAACTGAAAAAAGTTTTACACTCTAACACAAAATCTAAAAAATTATTATTCTTTTCATATTTAATTTTTTTTTTGAAGATGAATGCTTTTATTTTTAAAACTAATAGCAAAACAAACAAATATTATCTGGGGGAAAAAGCTAAATTTCATAATTTAAGCTTAAAATGAAAAGTTTTAAAACAGTTTTGGAAAAAATTAATTAAAACAATTTATTTTGGGAAAAACGTTTTATTATTACGAAAATCTTTAAAAAAAGTTGACCAATTTAAATACGAAATTACTGTTTCCCCCAGCCAATAAGAAAATGAATAAAAATTATGCAATCAACAAAAAATTATACAAAAGCAACAACTGCAACAAGCCCCCACAAAAAAAGGCTGCTGCAAATTAAAAACAAGAGATTTGAATAAAGAAAGAAAAAAAAAAAACAATAAAGAAATGAATACAAATGTAAAAACGCCACTGACTCCACTCAGTTATAAACGTCAAAAACAAAAAGAGAAAAATAAATTAACATAAATAAGACTATTTAACACGCTTTTAATAGGAGAATACCTCACCTGCAGGTTACTTAGCAAAGCCTGAAAATATGGCATGGCCAACAAAGTGTTGGTGCGGCTGCTACCACTACTAGCGCTAGGCTGTGGCAAACCATCCTGGGCCTGCTGCACTAAATGTGAATGCTAAACGAGGAAGGAAATAGGAACAAAAACAAAACAAGAAGGAAACACAAAAAGTAGGGAGAGACAGAGAAATAAAAAATACAACAATGTTTACATTTTATATTTACTTATGTAAGCAGTACAATAAGAGAAATAAAAAAGTTTGGCTCAAACGACAAAAAAATAAAAATAAATAAATAAAAAATTAACAAGTTTTCGGTGTATGCTCAAATTTGGACTTATGACTTATTTTAAAACTGTAGAGAGGCAATTTTTATGCTCATTTCATTTGTACTTTTCGTAAGTTAATTAAATTTATGTATTTTTAATATTAAGTATTTTTTGCTAGCATACAGTAATGTTTTCCAACTACAGTAAAAACAATAGTACAAAACAACAATTAGAAGACCCCTTTCGAGAGAGTTTTGTTAAATGTTTATTCATAAACAAATTAATATAAGTATGTTCTAACATTGAAATGAAATTAAACGAATAATAGCAAAATAAAGGGATGAAAGATAAACCGCAAAGTTTTCCACTTAGACTTTAATTGAGAGTTTGTTTGTTAAACGTTTTAAAATAAAGTAATATAATAGAATTTTTAAATCAACAATTAAATTTATAAGTACACTTAGGTCTTTTTTTATGCGGTAGATGCCTTCCAAAGAAAACCGCATAAAGAAAATCCGCATAAAAAAGACTGATTTTCACACAAAATGGATGATTCGTTCCGAAAAGTTTAACAACCGCATAACTTCAAAATTAGGTGTAAAAATTAGACCAAAATCGCATAAAAAAGTCACAAGATAAAAAAATAATCACAAACAATTCATTTATTTATTATAAAAATCACATAAAAAGGGGGAAACAGTCAATTTTATTACATTTATCTGATTAAACCGGTTTATTAAAGTTAAAAAATAAATAAGTATGAACTAAAAACAAAAAAAAAAAAATCATTTATAGAATTTAAAATTTGATACTTAAAAGTAAGACATTACATATTATCGGAATCACTACTTGATAATGCATACAATCTTTATTTAGAATATTTTGATCTGTTTTTTTAAATTTTTGAGTTGTATTTTTTTTAACTGATTGTCTTGTTCGCGATATCCTGACATAAGGTTACAAATTTCTCTATTGAGTTTTAAGGCTTTTTCAGTATCTGGTTCGTTCAGAAGGATTTGATTTTGTAACTTATTAGCTGTCTGAAGAATTTTTGCAACCGTTTGAACATTGAGTGGTGCTATAATGTCTTCGTCACAATCAATTTCTGGATTTTCACCATTTTCTTTTAAATTTTGAAAATTACTATGCAGTAATTATAGTGATGCCAACGTTAAAAACGTTTAAAACGACAAAATAATTATCAAAACTCAATGAAAACAATAATACATACAAAAAAAAAGTCGATTTTAAAACCGCATAACTTCAAATCCGCATAAAAATAAACCGCATAAAAACAGACCTAAGTGTAAACAAAATAAAAGACCTCAAAGTACTTTTAAATTTTTCACAACAAATATTTTGTCAAATTCAAAGTACTTTGCAATAAAAATTAAGATTTAAATGTAAGGAAAATAAATTAAGTCTAAACGATAGTTTTAGTTTTCCTAATACAATTTGTTCTTAGTTTTTTTTTGTTAAGAACTATGTTTTTGTATGTTTAAAAACATATAATTTTGTTTGATATTTTATATGCGTATGAGTAATATTTGTTTAATATATTTATTTAATATTACGTATACGTATATGCTAGATATGTTCTAATGTGCTTGATTCCAAAAAATGGAAAATGTTTTGACACATTCAAGCTTTAATTCTTTACAAGTTATGGTTTCTTGTTTCTGTAATTTAAAGTAGTTTTGACGGCCACTGCTTTGTTTCATTGTCTCAATTTCTTAAACCTCAAAGTGTCATTTTAATGTCAAGCTAAAAGTTTTACAAAGATGTTGGCACACAGCTATGAATAATTTTTAGATAGAGTCTAGTAATTAAAAACTAAGAACAAAATAGCAAAGTTTTAACTGCCTACAGTTTTTAATGTAAATAATCAAGCTCTGTTATTAACTAAGAAGGAGTAGTCAATTGTAGATGAATTCTATGCAAGTTCTGTTAGTTAAAGTTTCACTAGAATTACAGTAAATAGAGTCATTGAATTCTTAAAATTAATGGTATGTGGTCAAATTAGTAAGGAAATCTTAAAAATATTTATATTTATACCTAAAAGTTAGAAACAATATTTGTTAAATTGAACAGAATCATTTTTGCATAAATTCCAGAGAAATTATAAAGACAAAGCACCAAATTGTGCTGTCTAAAAAATAGATATAACAATGTTAATTTTGTGGAAAATGACACTATAAATGAGTTTTTCTATGCACACAGACACTCTCATACTCAAACAATGATTCCGAAAATCGTATGTGTGTGTAAGTTTGTGTATAAGTATAACTTTTAGAGATACGAATCATTTCTGTTGTGTCCTTTCACAACTAAGGCAGTTATCATACACGTTTTACTATTTTTACTAGCTTCTCATATCTAAGTTTTGTTAAATAAAAAGAAAAACTAAATTTTTTTTCTTCATGATAAAGTCATATTTTGTGTGAAATACGTGCAACGCAAATGAGGAAAAAACTCAAAGGGTATTATAAACGGAAGTTTTGTGTTGGTTTATTTTTTTTACAAAATCTAATACATTGAAATGAAGAGGAGGATAGAAATAGAACAAAACAAGTATTTGATAGTAGTATGCTGCACAGAATTCTTAAATTTAACTCATTCTTCTGGTAAATATAACGATGACAATAAGTAAGTAGAAAATTGTTTGTAAAGCAAACAGAAGAAAATGATATACAACCTGAACAAAATAGTAAAAGAATCACAAAAAATTTAGCCACAAATTTATGTGTATTTCTACCATAGACTGTATTTATGCCTGTACTGATATTTTTGTTTATGTAAATTCAAAGACATCATCAAATAAAGATTTTATCCTTTGCTAAGTTACCGGATGTTGTACACATTCGTATATTTTTCAACATAACAATGTCTGTATAATGTGCAAACTAACTGACTTACCTCATCACCCATAATACTACTATCCGCATGCTGTTGCACACCATCTGACTTTGGACGACGACTGCGTTCTCTGGCATTTTGCTGCTGTTTGCGACGTATGTTTTGTATGTTTTGTGTGCTAAAATGGAAGAGGAAAAAAATAGAAATGAACTGAGATGTAAGCAAATAAATAACAATAACATTCATACATATACGATTTAATATAAACAACAAGACTACGAATAGAACGAATTATATGAAATGGCAAAAAAGAAGAGAAATAAAGCAATAAGATTTTAACAATTTTATTGGTTGCAGCAAAAACGCATAGTTTGCAATTACAATACTTGTGGTTTCAAAAAGTTAAATACAAAACCCTCAAAACCATTTTTTTATTAGAACAAAAACAAATTCGGCGGATAATCTATCACTTTGTACGAACTATTAAATCTTCAAGAAGTCACTTCTTTTAACTGGGAAGTCCATTCAAGAAGTAAGGATGAGGAGTACAATTTGTTGTTTTGATCTTAGCAAATTAAAGAAAATACACTCACATAAATATTTTTAGAACTTAATATGCTTCTCATTTTATAGCGCAACATAAAGAAAATAGCAGTGATCTACACGTACCTAAACATAGAGGTGGACACATTCTAATAATTTACCCCCTGTTTCACGATGTCGAAAGATAACGTTCGCTTAGATAAGACTTAAGACACAAACTTGATTGTGGAATAAACAAACTTGATTGAGTAAAAAATAGATACGATAAAAAGTTTGTGTCTTAAGTCTTATCTAAGCGAACGTTATCTTTCGACATCGTGAAATAGGCCATGAATCGATTAATCGATATTTTTATGTAAAATTGAAATTTTTAGAAAAAAAAAAAATTTCTGAATTTTAAACGGGAAAATTCTACAAAAACTTGTCCTATTTTAACAAAACGTCGAAAGAATATTCAGCTAAATAAATTTAAATAAAAGAATATGGAATATTTTGAAAATAAGTACCTGTACTCGCGTATGATGGATGAATTGGATTCTATACTTAAAATGTTATTTAAAACTCAATAAACTAAATTGTTTTGACATTGTAATTTAACCTAAACTAATAAAATATGCTAAATTCAGATATTTATTTACAAAATAATGTAAGTCTTGTTTCACACTCGTCAGTTTGAGCACACTAGTTTTTGTTCAATTCTCTCTTGAACTTGCCATTTCATTTACACATGTACGTCAAATCAATTTTCGTACTTTTTAATGCAAAACAATATGCATTAAAATATAAAAACAAAAGGAAATAAGAAAATTGACTAGTACCGTCAAGTTTGTACCCCTTTTGTTCTCTTTTTTCTTCCCATCTAAAAATACTTGCCTTGACGAGTCAGAATTGAAGAGTGTAAAAGCAGACTAAGATATTATAAAAATATTACACAAGTTGTGTTGGACATTATATTTTTTGAAATTTTTTATTTAAAAAGTTAAAATTTATGTATTTTGATATGTATTGGACAAGAGACTATATAAACTAGAATTTGTTTGTTTTCATTTAAATAAAAATTTCAATATACTTTTACAAATAGTGACTTTATTTTTCTGATTATTTGACGATTTTTAAAATTAGAAATTAAAATTTCTTTTTTATTGGGATTTTGACGACTTTTTCCGAAATTCATCTGGCAGCCCTGGTCACAAATTGTGACTCACAATTGTGAATGCACTATTGTTTGTTTTAATTAGTAGACTTTGTTATATTTAATAATTTAAGATACACGACTGTTAAGCACACAAAAAATGCTCAACTATGCGTTTATTCCTCTTCTCTTTTTCTATTTCTTTTCGTTCCTGGATGTCTATCGATTATTTTTTGGAATAATCGATTAGTAACTCAATTAATCGAAAGAGAAGTCACGTTACAATTAAATCGGTAATTGAAGAAAAATAATCGATTATTACTAGTTTTTCGATTAATCGTGCCATCACTACTTGTATCTAATCAATTTTGTCATTCATTTATAACGGCTTGTTGTAAATGAATACGAAGGTAAAATTAAAACAACTGTTTTAGCTGTGAAACCACTGTAATATTATGTCCACCCTAATGCAAGTATACTAGTGTGTTTGATGGAATACTGAACAAATTGTTTACCTAAAATTGTTTTCTAATATAAGAAACTAAAATGTATTTACTGTTAATACACTGGGATATGAATAAAGTACTGTAAAGGATTTAAAATTTTTTAATATTTTTAATCCGAACAGAACATAAAAATATAAAAATAATAAATATAAAAATAATAAAAATACAAATAAATAAAAACATAAATGTTAAATTAAATACTAACAATTTTCCATTTAATAATATAAATTTGTATTGGTAAATAATTGTATACATATTGCAGAAACAAAATTAAATAATGTGTAAATGCAAAATAAAGAAACTAAATTGTAAACTTAGAACCAAAAATAGTCTGTGTTCATAAGACATTGTACCTATACTAAGTTTAAAGTTTAAATAAATTTGTATTCAAACATTAGTATAATCTACTATATTATATAACTAGATTTAAATTTCTCTTCCAGATATATAATAACTTTGTAAATATGCATGTTTGGCATTTTACTCATCTTTCTATAGTTATTTTTGTATGCTACTGGTAAAGATTGTTTCTCATTTTATGCAATGATTTTGGTTAACAATTTTTTTTCGTATTTCTTGTATGATATTATAAGATTCTTGAAATTGAATGCAAGTTAAACTAATTTCTCTGTGTAAATAAAGGAATATGTACATAACTTCTGCAACCAACATGTATTGTTATTGTGTGTGTGCAGCTTGAGTTTAAATAGAAAATGAAATATGAGTTTTCTTTTGGATTTTTTTGGATTAATTTTTTACCAAAACATAAGTGGTTCAATTATTGTTAATTTGAAAGGTAAAACTGAATTAAAGTCAATTAGTTGAATTAAGACAAGATATTTTAAGAAAGATAACTTATTCTAAGAATTATTTATTTAAAAATGCTGTCATAAACAATATATGCCTTAAATGTATTTAAAGAAATTGAGTTAGAAATCTACTGTAATAATAATAAATTATTGACTTTCAGAAAATCAAACTTACCTATTATCCGTTGCAGTCATATCAGCTGCTGTTAAAGGCTCCGTGCCACTTCTTTCTCTCACCAAACGTTCTGCAATTAGTTATGAAAACCAAGTAACACATTAGCTTCAATTGCACAATTTAAATGATCTTGAAGTTGCTTTATAAATTGCTTTATTATTTTGTTTACTCACCAGATTCATGTCTTTCCAAATCTTCCTGCTTCTGTCCAGGTTTAGCTTTGACATCTATCGTTATTTCGGCACTACTCAAGCCAGCATGACATGAATAAACACCACCATCGCGGAAAGTTATATCCAAAATACGTAAAGCTCCCTTCTTTGACACCTTAAACTTTCGGGATTTGACTAAGGGTTTATGATCTTTGCTCCACTTTATTTTAGTACGATTATAACGCTTGACAGGACACTTAATTTTGACTTGAGTACCAAAGAACACTACACCGGCACCGCCTACTTTTAACGTGATCTTCGACTTTTTAGGATCATGTTGTATGTGCGTGGAATTACTAATTTGTATGACTGGCTTGGGATCTTCTGGTGGACACGGCTTGACATTGCAGGGCTTCTTATCTGGCGGCTTGGCACTGGGACACATGGATTCTGGCCGTTCGATTTTGTGTTCTTGGGCCATTATCTGTTTGCATTCCACTTTACGTTCTTTAAAACCATAACCGCAAGTATGCGAGCACTTGGACCACTCTCCCACTTCCCAGCGCACCGGACAATCCAAAACATTACAATATTGACGGTCTGCCGGAGGTGGTTGGGGACACATGCTATTTGGCACCACCATAGTATTTTCACCACCCCTGGTCACCTCATGAATGCACTGGACTTCTCTGGTCTTAATGCCAATACCGCAAGACTTGGAGCAGGGAGTATAATCGGAATAATTCCAACGTGGTGGACATGGTCTGTCATTACAAGTACGTACACGAGCTTCCGGTTTCGTTTCAGGTGCACACAGAAATGGTGAAACCACACGACCATTATCCTCACGTACACAATTAACGATGAGCTCTTCTACACCACCCAAACAACTGGCACTACATGAAGTGTAGCCTTGTTCACGCCACACATATGTTTTGCCTGGTTCGGATACTCCCACCTTAATGGAATCACGTGGATATTGGTCTTCATAACCATGAGAGGGCAACATGCAGGGTTCCTCAACGCAGCGTTCAACCTCATCGTGTGGCTTAATGCCCTCGCACAACGAATCATTAACGGTAGCCAAAGTGCGTGAGTATTCCAGAAATATTTTACATTTGTGAGTACGTCGTCGTATGCCCTCACCGCAAGTCACGCTGCAGGGTGACCAATCAGGGTCTTTAATGTAACTGTAGTAAAGAGCAGGAAAGGAAATCATGAATAAATAAATACTTTCAAAAAAATAACGAGAAAAAATTAAGTTTTATACATATATACTCGTATTGTAGATTTGTTAAGGTCTCTGTTTAATTTAATATGCATAAAAATCAATATTTATATTTGTAAATATTATCATATATATTATTTTCCCATTATCCTACTTATTGTTATTGTTTTCATGCAGATTTGATTTGAAATTATTATTACTTTTAAGAGCTTTCCTCCACAGCATGTTATTGTGGTATTGTGACCAAAGGAAACGTAAATAGAAAACACGCTTAAATGAATTGAAAAGAAACTAAAAATAAAAAAAACTATTTTGTTGTACAATAAAGCGACCTTATCTTATAGATGCCACACTGCCTCGTCTCAATGGCGACATTTCAACATCCGTTTTGGCAACAGACTATCAAATATTCTTTTAGCCAAATACATTTCATTTTGTTTATTTTCCTTTGTTTGCGTAATAAAAAATAAAGACTTAAAGATCAAAATAAAGTTGGCCTACCAACAAATATGTTTAAATACATTGAAGTTTTGTATTTTGAACAGTGCAAAGTGGTTAAACTTGTAACATGTGGGCTTAACTTTAACTTCTCCACAAGTAATATTCTGAAGTAAATATTCTACATCAAGAAGATTACCTCAATAGTTATAATATTTTATATTTATTTTTATTCCATACCACTGTGCTGTTCTATCGAAATATTACTACAAAATTTGAGTAAAAAAAAATAATTAATCGGAATTTCCAAGTTAATTAATATAAAAACATACCTGGAAATAATTAATGACCAGTTTATACAAATTATATACTTAAACTTTTCATTCTCTATTGTAGGGTGTTAATAATAAAGCCTATAAATCAAAATTCTTTTGTTTGTTTGCGACAGCAATATAAAACTGAATAGGTTTCAATAATAAATCAGTAACAAAAACATATTAAACTAAACTTAACAATTCCAATGTTGCCAGAACCAAGAAGTTAATAGAGATGGAGAAAAATACAAAAAAAAAAAAAAAAAAATCACAAGTTTTTAAATTTGTTTCTGACTGACTTTCAGTCTGCCAAACAATTCGCATACACTTAATCAAACTTTCTGTAACAATTAATAGTCAACCAGGGCAGGCCGCACATTCTGTTTTGCCATGACCGTGACAAATAATAAATTACTACTGACGCTAATAGCCAAAACTGCTATATCTATATATTTAAAACAATAGAAAAAATAACAAAAGTACTCAAACCCAAACAAAATAATTAAGGTTCACTACATTATTTCTCCCCCATACTTTGAACAATTTTTGAATTGAAATTAGTGGGGTCAACGAAAGGTTGGTGTTTCAGGGGGCTGAAATAAACATTCTATAAATTATAAAATTCTCCCCTGAGAATATTTGGCGGTATAATTAAAATTACCACACAACTACTGTTGAGGTTTCCAACAAAATGTAAAAACACACATTAATTTATGTTTGCTGCTAAAGTGAGTATAAATTAAGTATAAGCATTTAGATACAAACATATCGTCACTCAAACTATAAAAAAGACAAACAACTATTTAAATAATTTTACTGGATCAGTATAAAACATGGGACAATTAAAAATAAGTATATTATTAAATATTATGACTTAGAGATTACATATATCACTAAGTAAAAACAAAGAGATGTGAAACTGGACTCAACCATATTATATAGTACAGGGTTTTCCAATAAGGACTTGACAACTTTTTTTTTAAATAAAACGCAAACCGTTTGAGATATTTCCAAAACTTTATTACCGACTTGAAATACATTCAAAACATTTATGAATGGAACTCGACTTCGTTCATATGGGCACCGCGGCCACGTCGGCAGTGGTCGATTCGTTGGACCCAATTTTGGATGACTCGGTCACACATTTCGGCCGGAACGGCCGCTATTTCGCGTTCAATGTTGGCTCTAAGTTCTTCCAACGTTGTCGGCTTGTTGGCATAGACCAATGATTTGACGTAGCCCCAAAGAAAAAAATCTAGAGGCGTTAAATCGCAAGAACGAGGCGGCCAATTGACTGGTCCATTTCTTGAGATAACACGCTCGTCAAACTTACTCTTCAGTAAATCGATTGTAACGTGTGCTGTGTGGCTTGTGGCACCGTCTTGTTGAAACCACATGTCATCCAAGTCCATGTGTTCCAATTCGGGCCAAAAATAATCGCTAATCATTGCGCGATAACGATCGCCATTCACAGTAACGTGACGATCGTTATTGTCGACGAAAAAATATGGCCCAATGACGCCGCCGGCATGCAAAGCGCACCAAACAGTAATTTTTTGTGGATGAAGTGGTGATTCGTGAAGCACATGTGGATTTTCAGCAGACCAATAACGCATATTTTGCTTATTGACGAACCCATTGAGCCAAAAATGAGCTTCGTCACTGAAGATGATTTTGCGATGAAATTCATCATCTTGGTGCATCTTCTCCAGAGCCCAATCGGAGAACGTACGTCGACTCAAATGGTCCATCGGCTTCAATTCTTGAGTCAGCTTAATCTTGTATGGGTGTAAACCCAGATCCTTACGCAAAATTCGCCATAAAGTGGTCTTGGGGATGCCCAGTTCTTGAGAACGCCGCGGAATCGACTGATTTGAATCGTTTGCTACGGACGCCTGAACGGCAGCGACCAGGCCGTTGTCTCACTGGCACGACAGCATCACACAATGAATATGTAGACTCAAATTTTTGCACTAAACTTGTTATTGCTTGTCTACTAGGGCGAGAATTACGACCGAAAATTGGAGTTAACGCTCTTAAAGTTGCGGTCACTGACTCCGAATTTCGGTAGTACATTTTTATAATTTCCAAACGTTGTTCCTTCGTGTACTTTACCATAACGAAAATGTTAAGTTTACTGAAAAAAAAGAAAGCAACAATTAGATGATCAGTGAAATAGTGCGTTCACAATTTAAATTCAGAGTTGTCAAGTAGCTATTGGAAAACCCGTTATAATTTGACAGTAACCACAAAGTCTTTGATATTTCTTTTTATTTCGGCTCGAGTTCATTAAATTTAATTTTTCATTAAATTATTTTTACTGAAGGTAGGAATTGTTACATGAAAATTATTATTAACATTTTTATTGATAATTTTTCTTGGCTTAGAATTCGAACCTGGGTTGTTGGTTGAATTTACATATGTTTCGAGAAACACCACTTTCTCTCATCAGAATTCTTTACGTTTTCACCCTCTGCACCACTGCGGCGCCCGCTAGCCTACAGTCAAACATCAATCCTTTAACCAGTATTACCGGTGGTTCAAAATTTGCTGTAATTATCATTTTTTCATAAAGTTTAAATAAAGTTTATTGACACTACTGATTATGATCATAATAAAGTAAGAACTATTTGACTGTGTATTTTACTATTTTTATTACAACAGTTCATTTTATTTTTCTGTACAAATAATTCGTTTATCTAGGAGAGCTTATTGAATTTTGGCTGACGATATAGCCAGTCACCCATGGCCTTATACTCAATCATATAAAGGGACAAGTATAATTATTTGTTTTAGTTGTACATTTGTCCAAAAATATTTGAATGCCTGTGCGTTTGTATGCCAGCATTTTCAATTTAGCAATTAACTGTATTTGATTTTTTGTTGCTCAATTTTTTTTTTGTATGTTTGTTCTTTTCCTACTTTTCTATTCTATTTTTGTTGTAATTCTAATTTCGGTCTTTTATTAGCCTTAAATTGACTAATAGAATTGTTAAATAAAAAAAAAAATAGTTGCTACAAAAAGCACAAGGAAATCTTAGCACGACATTAAGTAAAAAAAATGGAACAAATGAATTGAAATAATGAAAGAAAACAAGGAAAATTGTATATAAAATTATTTCCTTTACTAATTGAAGGTTATTCAAAAACAAGACAAAACAGAAAAAGCAAATAAATTCATATTAATATACGAACCTGTTAAAACACAGTCAGTGACGCTTGATGGAAAGTAGGTTCATAATAAAGCTTAACCAGCCTACTCATGGTGATTGTTATAGTCCTCATCATTATCAAAAGCTTCAAACAACTAGCAAAGCAATAATGACATCAAAAGTGCCACTTAAATTACAAGCACTTAAACCATTAATGACACTTTTTGGCCTCTCATAATTAATATCACTACATACTTTATTTAATAGTAAAACAAGATATAAGAACGAGGTGCCTAAGAAAAGACCCTTTGAAATTTGAGATATCAACAATTGATGAAAATAGTATTAATAAAGACTCGTAGTCTGTCATAGTATTTATATTTCAGGAGTAATTAAGGTGTTTACCATTTGCTTTAATTATGTCAACAGATTACTATTTCATATTTACCAAAGTTTGAGTTTAATTTCATTATTGGCATTGCCTTGTAAGTACGTACAATATGACATTTAAGTAATTTTTTCTTGCTTCTTTTCATTTTTCTATAGGTACATATGCTGAATTCCTTTTATTTTATGTAAATTTCGGCCTTAAAGATACGGTCACATTTGTCAAATATTTGCCGAAATTATTTGAAACAGCTTTTCTTATTTATGATAAAGCACAACAAATATTTAGTTTTAATTTATTTGATTCTGTTTGATCTTGCAAAACTCTTGCAAGAGTAAATAACGTCAAAAAAAATTGTGCTAAAACAAGTGGTTACGCTTTTTTGAGCAAATATTTGCTAAAAGTGACCGTTTCTTTAGTAATATGAATTCATATTTTTTTTTTTATCAATTTGAAGTTGTTCCAAAAATTTAAAGCTAACATGACACAAATTTAACTGACTTGGTCCCCGTTAACACAGGGAAACATTTGGAAGGGAAACATTTGGAATTCTCTTTTATATTTTCCTTCGTGGTCATACAGGGAAACATTGTTTTCGGAAACATTCCAGTTTATATTTGTTTTTTTTTTCGACATTTGTCTAATTGCAGTGTTGTTTTGTTTTTAATTTCTATTGTATTTGATTTGCTAATGTAAGTATATTTGATTTGTGAAATAAATAAATACATTATTTATTTTTTATTTTTATTCAAACAAAGTCCAATATAAAACATAGAGAACAAAGCACACCGAAAAGAAATAAAGCAAATATCAAAAGGTATAGCAAATTTAAACAATAAGAATGAAAGTACAAAGCGTGTCTCCGAGAACTAGAAACAAATTTCATATTCTCTTTCCCACCCGTCCTTCTCTTCCAAACAAAATGTTTCCCTTCAAAATATTTTCCTGTGTAAACGGGGGCTTGTTTGTTTTTATTTCTTATGTTTCGCTATGAATTTGTGTAAAGTTATTTCTTTCTAAGCTAAGTTTCCATGTTCCATGAAAATTGTCTACGATATTAAAAAAAAATTTCTTTAACATAAAAAATTTGAGTTAAATCGGTCATAGTGTTTTCTATAGTCCTAATGGAGACCTATAAATTAAGAGTATTAAGTTTCGAAGAACCACAAAAATTCACTAGCTTCAAGTCTAGCCTTCTTGTCTTAGATGTTCCATTTTGGGACCTCACAGTGCCGTTCCTCTACTTGACGTTACCGTTACGACTTTACGAAATTTGATAAATATTTTTTTTTATCGAGTAATTCGAAATTTACGAAACTGTTTACAAATTATTGCCTTACCTTGGTTCCGATGGCTCATGATCCCTTGAAGAATAGCCACCTGATGTTAAACGCATTGTTCTGGGACCATCTAATTCTTCTTGATGTAAACGACTCATTGTGTGATGGGAATACATTGATGGCTGATCATTATATGAAGCATCATCTGATGATATGTTTTCATCATCCATATCATCCGAATCTTCATCATCATCCTCTTCTTCATCGTCCATGTCATCATCGTCTTCCATGGTATTCTTCAAAAGGAAAAAAGCAAGACAATAATGAAATTCATATTAAGTATACTTTAATAGTTTTGATTAATTTTATGAGTTTATATACGAGTATGACTTGTTTTTTTATTTTTAAAAGCAGACACAAAAGTAACACCATTATTAATATGATTTTGTATAAACAGTGCATCGTTAGTTTAGTGTGAAAATGCTGCAAGTGAATTTTAACAAAGTTTGTGGGAGAGATAACAAACGTTGTAAAATTGTTTGTTTTTAATTATAAAATATAGCCTTTGTTCTTTAGACATTTATTGATTTAATAACCTTCAATTAAATGCATCATTATTGACGTCAGTAGTGCCTTTGGGAACGTTTTAATACATTTAAAAGAGTATTAGGGGAAGAATGATTTGTTATGATTTTGATTTAAATAAAATTATATACGAGTTATATGTGTTCGTATTATTTAATGCCATACATTATCGTTTTATATATTTTTACTTATTTCATAGTCTGTATTTTCTATAAATTTCTAAAAATCGCACTTAGCACTATTTTACACTAAACTAAGAATATAAATTTCATAAGGATGTTTATCAATTTTGCAACTTAACAAATGACATTTTGCTAAATTTTTCTTGTAAACATTCTCTCAACTTATTAATGTTTGTTACTTTGTTTAAACTTACCCGAGGACCACTGCTACCCACAATTATGGTGCCGCCACTCATGGAGCCACCATCACATGAAATGCCTGTGGTACATTGTTGTACACTGGAGGGTTTTGTTAGAGGATCACATTTGGCACTCAGTCTGCCATCAGGTGATTTACATTCAACGCCACGCATCTGTATACCTTGGCCACAGGATACGGAGCACTTTTGTTTTTGTTCAAGCGAGGCATCAGAAAGAATGAAAGGAAAAAATGTTTAAAAATGATGTAAAACAAAAAATGTGAGGATTCTTCAAATAAATGTGTGCTCAAGTTTCATAGGTTTTGTATTCATACGTATGGAGTAAAAAAACTAAAAGTAAATTTTAGTTCATCTGAAAGACAGATATACGAATGTAAAAATACTGTGGGTGTTTGCAGAAGTATTCTATATAAAAAGTATAAAAAATCTACCAGACAGTGTGAAGTGTGTCAGTAAGTAAGTTAGGTATTAAGGGTTTTTTGACTTTTAAATTTTTCTCTTTTTTTTTATCAAAATTTTATATTCTTTCTAGCAGACTTTGTATGTGAACTCATAGACATACAAGTTAGTAAAGATACTATGTATGTTGTGTGTTTATTTGTAATCTGAATATATTTTATATGTAAAACAATGTTACGTGAGTGTGTCTGTTTATACGTGAATAAGTAATTTTCACGAAATTATATATTAATGCAACGTGCTAGCTTGAATATATGTACATTCATTCATACACATACAGTTACGTGTTGATGTACGCCAGGGATGGAAAATTCATGACTACGGTACTTTTTTCTGCACTTTTGACGTTTGAAAAATCCCAAAGACATATTAAGTATTTTTTCTGTATTAAATCGTTCAAATAATAAATATTTTTTTTAAAAAATTTCGAATAAAAGAACCTATAATTATATTTTATTAAATCGGACTAAACAACTTATAGTCAAATGGAAATAAAATAAGATGCTTCAAACTTCAGCACAAAGTCAAAACTGAATTTGATCATAATTTGGAACTGAAAACAAAAATCTGAAACTTTTCATCTTTATTATATCTTGTAGGCAAAGCAAACATACAAATAATTTTGTAATTTGAATCTTAAAAAAAAAGTCCTCTATTGGTTAGAGTTTGTTCTTTTGGAGAAAAAGTAAATTTGTATATTTAAAGAATATTAAAAGACCAATCTGATCATCTATTTTGCTAAACAGCTAAATGCTTTTACAGAACATGTCACAAATATTCAGAAATGGTTTCTTTTATATTGATCCAAATAGACACATTGTTTTTAAGAGAAGTAAAGGTGGTGAAAGAAGAAAGCTTTTTATATCACAACTCTGCAATTGCGCATTATGTTTGTTGTTAGTGCTATTGCAGCGCCTCTGGTGGTGAGTAGGCGCATTATTGTTAAAGCTTGATTTTTAATTATTTTATTTCGGTGGCGGTTTTAAATGCTATACCACCGAAGGAGGGCGCTGTAATAAATATTAGTTATGATGGACAGAAAGAAAACTAATAATTATCAGTAATTATCAATAATTATGCGATAACCGTACAATTTGTATGCTTATCGCATCGCATTTGCTTTCGCATCGCAATAGAGAGTAACCCCCCAGAACTTGATGTTGTTTGAGTGGCAGCGGCTGGGAATCGAACCCGGGCTATAAATACCAACAAGTCACCCTCACATTTAAAATTTGTCTCCTTTGTTTAAAATATTTTTGGAATCTGTCAATCTGGTTTTATTATTATAAATAAATACAGTTTAGTTGGAGTAATTTGGCGACTTATAAGTCCTTTTTTGGCACTTGACACATTTTCTATTAATTATTTTGTATTTTGGACTTGGCGCTCATTTGATATATTTATATCGTGTTAACTCTGTTATTTGATTTAAAATCTCTATTGCCACTAAAATTGCTTTCAAAAGGCATTGGTGCAACTATAGCAGGACTGGGATTGTAATAATAATCCAATATTAAACGAATAAACAATAAGTAAGGAATAATAACAAAGTTATACTCAATTCTAGTTGCTAGATATAATGATTTTGTAAGTTTGAAAAAATAAAAGGATAAAAGATGTATTTTCAACTTTTGCATAATATATTTGAAATACAAATTTTAAAGTTTTGAGTTATGAGATTTTTCGGCTTGACATGAAATTTTCACAAAATAACATATTATATTCAATACATTACTTATCTACGTTATGCAATGTAATTTTTTTGAGGTTCGTGAGTAGCTATATTTGTCTCCAAAATATGTTAAAAGTCTATTAAAAAAAATTTTAAATACATATTCTGATACTTAACAAACAAATATTTTTTCCCGTAACCAACTTTTGATATTCTTATTAACGTTAATCTTAATGCAAATTTCGTTTCTTTCTTCTTGTTTATTTATGTAAGAAAAACGGAAAAAAATAATCATAATATGTAATGGCTTTTGTTCATTTAGTTGTGGAATATGTTAAGAATTTAAATAACAATGTTACTTTAGGAAAAACAACAAAAAGCAGCTGCAATTTAAGATGAAAATTTATGAAATCATTAAGAAATAAAACCAAAAAGTTACAACCAAGCAGAAAAAACACAAACTAAATTAGCTGGGTTCATAAGAACACTTTGTTGACTTTGCTGGGCTATCTAAAACAAAGCAAGTTAAATTTGTTAGAAAATAACCCAAGACAGTTGACCTCTATCAAAAAACATGTTATCTACAAATACCAAACTTAAGTTGCATGTAAAACGCAAATGAACATGTTCGACATGCTTGTGGACAACCCAGACATTTTGCTAAAAACTGCAAAAAATTAAAAAAGTTACAAAAAGAAAAAAACCAAAAAGTTAAACTTAAATATACTCGTAGAAGCATGAAACCAAAATGTTACCACTTACTTTTTAACACAAATTTCCAAAAATAAATATACTAAAAGAAATGCACTAAAAATGTTTAAGCATTGAAAAAGTCTACGTTGAGTTTTGCTCTAAAAAACATTTCAGTATGAACTTTAAGAAACACAGCAGTAGGAGTAAAAAAAGGAAATATAACATGAGCTTAAATACCCCTATGAAGATGTTTGATGTGCACTGCAAAGAAAATATAAAAAAGATAAATATTTTACTTACGCTCGTCCACTCTTCAGCCTCCCACTTTGGACACTCTTCCATAATGCACTGTTCTTGTGTGGGTGGTTTTGGTAAAGGGCACATTATGTCCGCAACCTACAATAAGTACAAGTACAACCAACAATATAAGTAGGCGTTTGTAAGAAAAGAAAAACAAGCAAAAAATGTTACTTTTAGCTCTGAAATTAGTAAAAGTTGTTGTGTACTCGTATGTTACAAGTAGTTGTTAACACCAGCAATTACATGACGTTTTTGTTATTTAAAGAAGCAGCCAATGATTCTCCTCAAACGGCCTACCAGTGGCCAACATATTAGAATGTTTTACAACAATTGTATGGTTCCCTGCTGCGGTTGCTTTTGCCGAGCCGTTACACATTTTATATGGAGAGTTTAATATTAAATAAATTTATACCAAATGTACTAGAATTTAAACTTTGAATAGTCTAACATTATGTTATAAAAATATAAATTGGAGAAATTTTTAAATTCCATAATTACTTTATATTTAAAAAACATCTAATTATGTGATAGGACACGATCTGTTGTTGCACTTATGCTAAGAAAAAATGCGGTTGTAAAGACCATAACGAAACAGCGTTAGATTATGACTGGAGTTCATGGTTGCTGTCAAGTTATTCAAATTATCATAATATAATACCATTTAATCATAATCCAATACTTTGTTATACCATAATATGATTATTTTAAAACATGACAGCTGATATGAACATGATATGGTTGAAATGACTAAAATGATCTTACATCTCCTACTACGTACTTTGAATATATTTCAGAATTTGAACCGAACGAATTCACTATTTGCACAAAATACTTGACTGTAATTATGAGTTCAATTTAATGCGAAACTCCCCATATATAAGATAATCATTTAATCAGGCCGCCTACATAAAAAACGTGCACTGAATGGAGTCTACTTATGTTCAGACAAGCTTGCTTATTTACGTCCAAAAAGGTATAACTCGTAAAACATAGTTTTAGATAAACTGATTTGAATGAATGTTTTATAGCATTTACTTATTTCTTTATCAACCACCCTGAGAGAGTTCAGTCAGAAGCATATTTGAGTTATGACCATCTGTACGCAAATCGGTGAAAAGCTAAAGAAGTGCTTCTGTAGTAAATTAGTAAAATAAGTTAGTGTCAAATAACCTTAAACAACTTTCTATGATACTAAGAAGACTACTGCACTCGTATTGCTAAAAACCAAAGTCATTTGTAAATTCTTTCAAAACCCTATTCCTGTCCTCACTTTATAAACCAGAGAAGAAAAAGGCGGGAGCACAAAGAATTAGTAGTAGATGCACATACTCGTGCATATTTAACCATGTCCAGTTTTAACTCTTTATTTGCTTTTACTTTTCTTCTTGTAAAAAATTGAAAAAAATTCAAAGTGTTTAATATAAAACTAAAAGTGGGGAGACAAAATTAAACTAAAAACTTACTCTAGTTTTTATGCCATTATTTTCCTCGGCACACACCACCATACGTTCCCGTACCCCTGGACCACACAAACGACTGCAGGGACTCCATTCATCAGCTATCCATCTACAAGAGGACAAAAGAGCAGACATACATTTTGAAGTTAGTGACAATTGAAAATAAGCAACGTTAACAAAATTATCGACTAGGTACGAGCATAATTTTAAAAGATAGTATCAGTGAGTTTGCCTGTTAATTTTTTTTTGGAAATTTTCAATATAAAAAATTAACTTTAAACTCTTCCTAATCAACTAGAATTGAAAAAAATAAAGAAATAATTAAATTTTAATAAAACCTCTGTTTATTAAAAGTTGGTTTTGCATGTTATTTGCTAAACTGCAATTACTGTTAAACCTCCTTTCAAACATTAAATTACATTTTGTGGTTTCGTAACCAGGAACCTGAAAAAATAATAGCAACAACAATAAACAAGGAAACGAATTACAACATAAAAGTGTCTAAAACATACTCTCACTCATTCCATTTTAAATATTCAGTAAACCACACACAACTTGTTAACACTTTCACATACAGGTAAACATAAACACTTTTCATTTAATTTCTCTGCTACTTGTCTACTAAATGCAACTCTCTCCTGCTTGCAAGAATTTGAGGCATTTGTGCCAACAAGAGTTTGAAAGTTTGGAATATTTTTAAGCAACTAACCTGGGTGGGCAGGTATGAGTATTGCACAGCTCTACAGATGGTTCCGGACGATTAGCTACATTACAGAGAGCATCTTCTACTTCAGCGCCAGTTACACGACTGCGGCACCCAACACGAGACATCTTGTAGCCTTAAAAGCAAAAGATAAAGTTGTTAGTAAAATATAACAAGAACATTTAACTATTGCAATATAGAAAGAGAAATTAAAAAGCAAAGCACTAATATAAAATCGATATCTTGAAATAAAACAAAAATAAATTTATCACGAATTATATTTCTTCTCTTGTCTTCTCTTATTTTCAGATTTTAAAAAAATACAGGAAGTAAAACAAGAATAAAAAACGAGAGTGGAAGAAAGATTCATACAAAATGTTTATGGCATTTTTAAGCTCAACGCAGGTGTCATGCAGTTGAAATAAAATGTAAAAATAGAAGAAGTAGATAAGAGTTTTCTTCTTTCTTCTAATTACTAATTACTTAAATTAATTAAAGGAGGATTCACCCATTCGTTCTTAACAAAAAATTTGTTCGAACAATTTTTTTTATATAAAGTTTGACGTCTCTCATTTTGAGAGAGAGAAAATATTTTTTACGAACTTGAATTGGTTTAATTTTATATTTTTTCTGGACAAATATGAATTGAGTTGCCAATAGGTTGCATTTTTTCATCCATTACCATAAAATTGATTTTTCTACTAATTTAAACTTTGATAACCCATAAGTAGACCCTACACAGCGTAGCACCCGCTCGTTTCATAGGCGGAACAGTTATCTATCCTATGCTGTTTAAACTGTTCAATTATCTTATTCGGTTCAAAAGATATGATTTTTGCAACGAAAAAATGCAAATGGCGCCAATGTGCGCCATACAATTTCTGCAACCATGTCTTTTTAAACGTTTTTACCTCTAGAAGGGAAACGGGCACGTACGGGCAGATAAAACCTTTTGAATTATGTAAAGAAATCATCAAAGAACAGGTCTTGCAAATTTGGAAAATATACAAAAATATAACTTTTTTTTATTTTCCGTCAAATATGAAAAATAGTGAAAAACGAATAGTTTTTAAATAGTGATTTACCAGGAAAAATACGAAGCAAACAGGTAATTTTTTTATATCATTATACATCTAATAAATACATCAGTCCATACAAAGAAAATATATGGCGATTCGTTATCTATTTTTCGTGATATTACACCTGAAATCGCAACAAATTGACTAAAAATTGTGCGTTTTTTTTTTAAACCGAAAGTCGGTCAACTTTGAACGGTTATATCTTCTAAACTAAAAATGTGATATTATTAAGAGTGGCATATTTGAAATCGTTGAAAAGTTTCCTAGAACATGGGTTTATTGAAAACTTCGTCGGCGCTCATGAAAATTTTGATTTTTGCAACCTCTTTTGCTCTACGGGCGCCAGTGTGCAGCGTCATAATCAGAATCGTAATATTTATTTTAATTTGTGTTGATTATTTATCAGATATCATGTTATTTAATTTTGTGCATCACTGTTTTGTTTCTGATTTCCAAACGCTGATTATATTTCGTCTTAATCTATTGTCTAAATAAATACTCAATATGATGTCGTCTTAGAAACATTAAAGCGATTGGCAGACATTATGAGCATATGCTTCAGTTGTTGATAGTCCTTTGTAATCCGTAGATGTATTTTTTAACATAAATCTACATTAAACTAGTTCAATTTACCTACATGTATGTAAATAAATATTTCGAAATGAGACAGGCACATGTTACGAATAAGAGACAAGAATACATTTGTATTTAGTTGAATATAATACATTTGAAAACAGCAAGTAATACCTAGCAAACAAAAAGGTTTCTACTTAAATTAAGAATGATTTATAACGAAAGAGTTGCTCAAACATAAACTTTAAAGAATGCTTGCTACTATTTGGAAATTATGGATTTCTCAAAAATTAGCCTTGTTTTTTCTCAAATCTTTGTGAAGATTAAATGAGAAATTGAATATGATAAAACTCAAATTTTTTTAATGTTTAAGTTTGGTTTGCTGGGTAATGCTTTTTGTGTTGCTATTCTAACCATTAATGTTAACGTTCTTGCATTATTAATGCAGCCTTTGGCAAATCGATGTTTATATACGAAATAACACTTTAAGGCAAGTGATATATAATATATGTATTTTATATATATTTATTTATATATACAAGGATCCATACATTTCAACACATACTCTTTCTAACCTCTATGTCAAACACAAAGTTTGTAGGTGTATATTTGTGTGTATAGACTTCATACAAAATGATATGCATCAGAATTGCTTTGTTTGTACGTGTATTTAAACATGTCTTTTATACTTTTAAATATAAGTTTTACTTAACAGTCGCCTGTAGAAAGGATTTATTTGTTACTGCTAGCAACCAGTATCTGTGAGTTTACCACTCGATTTCTTTATATTCAGTTATTATTATATTTGCAAGTGTGTACAGATGTACAGATGTTTACGATATATTTTAAGTTAGCACAAGTTTACGGAGTGTGTATAAGTATTTGTAGTGCTTTGTAATTTATCGAGTTCATTGAATTCTTTATTTGAAAGAAAATACATGAATTTACAAAATTTAGTTTAGTAGACGTAAACTTGAAGTACGATTACTTGTTTAGAGTGGAAAAGCATTTTAAAATAGATATTTTTTTTAATTACGTTTATTTTATATCTTAATTATCTAATCTCTGTTTATTTGTTTATGCAATTAAAAGTGGCTCTAATGTTAAAAGTTTTATCTGTAGTGGGTTTTTTATAGATCTCAATGTTTCCGTAATATTGAAAAGTATAATAAGTTGAGGTTATTTTGTCTAGAGCAAACCAAAATGATTGAAAAATATCACCGTCGTTCTCTACAATTGAATATTTCGGAGACATCATTGAGACGAATTTTGCATAAAGTCCTTGGTATAACGCCATACAAATTCAGCAGTTGAAGCCAACTGTCTATCCAATGCGTTTTCGCTTCGCTAACTGGGCCTGCGATCGACTTCCAGAAAATGCCGATTTTGCAAAAAAAAAAAAATCATCTTTTCAGATAAAGCTCATTTTGATCTTGGCGGGTATGTAAACAAGCAAATTTGTCGCATTTGGGATACAGAAAACCCGCACGCATACATTGAAACGCCGATGCACCCAAAACGAGTCACTGTTAGGTGCGGATTCTGGTCCAGAGGCATAATTTGGCCATTTTTCTTCGAAAATGAGCAAGGAGTGGCCGTTACAGTCAATGGCGATGGTTATCGGGTCATGTTGAACGAATTTTTGTTCACAAAAATTGAAGAGGAGGATATTGGCAACATTTGGTTTCAACAGGACGGCGCTATGTGCCACATAGCCGAAGATACACTCGATGTTTTGCGCCCTGTTTTTGAAGATCGCATTATCGGCCGCAGAGCTGATTTGGTTTGGCCACGTCGGAGTTGCGATTTGACACCGTTCGACTATTATTTGTGGGGTGCCATCAAAGACAAGTGTTACGCCGACAAGTCAGAGACAATTGACGCTTTAAAGGACAATATTCGTGACGCCATTGGTGAAATACAGCTGCACACAATCGATAATGTGCTTAAAAATTGAACCGATCGTGTAGGCTACTGCATGGCCAGCCTAGACAGCCATTGGAATGAAATTATTTTCCATTATTAAGCGGAAGGATTGTACTTTCAAATAAAAAAAGAAATTTGAGAAAATATTTAGTAGTTTTTTTTATAGCATTTCAAAAAAAAAAAAGATATTTGGTGGACCCTTTATTTTAAAAACGATGTCCTACAAATATTTAAACTTTAAGTTTAGCTGGGAACAATCTCAAATTTTATGACCTCCAACTATATACAAATTTTAGCTTCTACAAAGTTGCTACCTCGATACAGAGGCAGTTAGAGATAGAAAATGTTGAGAACTGCTTAAAAAGTTTAAAAATGTTTAAAGACACTTGTAAATAGTATGTGCAAGTATGCGATAGAAATATTTGCGTATCCAAGTATAAAAGTTGATGAGGCTTATTGTCACGCTAAACAATTTATTATTAATAACACTACACGACATTTTTATTTGTTTATTGATAGAAATGGCAGGCTACACTCTACTCTTCCTTAAACATACGAATTCAAATGTATCTATGTGTTTAGTTTGTTGTCAGACATTGATGTAACAGTATAAATTGTTGAAATTTATTACATTCCACTTTCAATTTTTAGTTTGTTTTCTAACGTTAAACTATGTTGCGTGTCAAGTTACGCATTTTTTTTTGCAAGCTCTCTCTCTCACTCTCTGTCTAATATTTAGTATAAATTGTTAATATTTTCATTAAGCTACCTTTGAATATTAAGTATGTGTGTATGTAGGAAAGAAATTTTTATTTAAAAATAGTTTATTCGATAAATTGTGTATTAACAGAAGTAGTTTTTGTATCGTTATTGATGACATTTATATAAACTATTGATTTTCTGAAGTTTTTGTTTGTATATTGAAATTGTTTTATTAATGAGTTATTCTTTATATCAGTCAGTATGGGCAGTACAATTTTTAAGCCCTGTTATTGGATTCATAACCATTTATTGGTTATATAGAATAATGTTAAACATTTCAAGATCTTTTAAATACGTTTGCTTATATGGCGTTTAGTTAGTAATATGTAGTATCTAGGTAGTGTAATGTAAAACATACTACATCCATGTTGAGTTTTTGGTACATTTCATAAAGCTTCCATTGTAATGCATCGGAGTTCCAACTTTAACATTTTGTTGAAAAGTATTAAATGAACTCAGGTTAAGATCAATTTGTATTTCATATATCTGTATTTAACATATGTTCTGCTAAATGAATGAGAAAATAATTTTCACACGTTTACCTTTAACTAGATAAACAAATACAAGGTGTCGGGTTGTGTTCGTCTGTATCTCTGTCCTTAAAAATAGTTATACAAGTCCTTATGGGTATATTTGTTTAACCAATCATCCAAGCAGCAATCCAACCATACAACCGAATCAATAATTTATTCAACTATTTAACAGTCTGTCCGTTTCAGAAAAGTATTTGATGACTACTTCTGTTCAACTGCTAAACAAACATTGTGTTTTTTTTACAAACATTGAGAGTTGGAGACATATTTATAAAACCCTCTTATATGTAGCAGATATTTCAATACGTTAAGAAAGATAAAACGAAATGCAAACATTAAATCATGATTTTACAGTTTCCTTTATTTCCAGACTTGTACAGAAATCTTTACGTAGGAAATCGTTAAAGAAGGAAATCGTTCTTCCTGCTCTTTTTCGGAATTTAAAATGTATAAAGCACAGAGTAGACAGTGTAGCAATATGTATATCAAAGTGCCATGCCCTCACTAAATATGTTACAAAATAAAATGTATGCCAGACTAAAACGAAACGTATATAAAATAGGGAGGCACTAATATTAGACCTTTTTCAAGAACTTACATTGTTTTCCATCACTTAAAAGCCAGATACTAAAAATGTATGCAAATTTTGATAACGTTTAGAGGTTGTACATTTTATTTGATGTTTCGAGTTATAGGTAAAAAATGTGAAATGTGCAACCTCTAAACGGTCTCTGATTTTATCCAAATTTGGTTTATAGTGAACCATAATTTTAGTTTTTGGGAATCATCGAAAAGTTGAATATAAGGACCACCCTATTGTTTAAGTTCTGATGTTATCATTTCTATTGAGTATGGTATCATAATTGTAATGTATCTATAACAGAATATGTTCAAAGGGAAACTGTTTGCTGTGTGCTCATGATTGTCAATGATATCATAATAAATAAACATACAGATTTATACATATATATATGTATATAATAATGCCAGAGAACCAATAAATAAAATAAAAAATCAAAAAGTACTTGTAAGCTACTTACCACCACCACATGACACCGAACATAGCGACATTGGTGCTATCTCCCATTGATAATGGGTTTGTGAACAGGAGCTGCTATCGCCACCGCAAACACCACAACTGTCGACCTTTTTTGCTGAGCCAATTTTCAAATCGCAACCAACGCGCTAAAAGGAAAAACAAATAAAAAGTATTGTATTTGTAAGTCAAATAAACATAAGTTTTGTAAATAAAAATATAAAACTTTAGCCCCCACCACATAAAAGAATTATGCTAGAAAGTCTACTTCAAACAAAAAAAAAAAAAAAATAAATATAACCAAAACACAAACATTATAAATATGTAAATAAGTTTCAAGTATCTAAATACAGGTACCTATGTATTTATGTATGTCTTCTTATAGTCATAAAATTGTGGTTCCAAAAAAAAAAAAAAGAAATGAAATGAAAAACGAAGGACTAACAGTTTGTTAAGGATTTTATTTTTGTTTTGCTAAAATGACAGTTTGTTTCATGGTTGTTGTTTTATGAAAGCAAACAAATAAAAATTCAACAGAAAAAAAACGTTTTTAGCATTTCATAGCAAACGGCGACATATTATGTGTAATAAATCAGAAAATATAATCACAGCATTAACGACACGATAAAGCTGCCTAAAAGTATACTACACTGATAAAAATTATCAAACAATAACATACAGTAAAACCTGATTATAACAAACTATAATAAGCGGTTGAAAATACAATGTAAATGGTTGCAAAGCATTAGAAAGTTAACAATAATCAACAATTTATTATAACCGAGTTCGTTATGACCAATTCTTACTGTAGTATTTTAGATTTGATGATAACTATTGCAAAAAAATTATTTCATTTTCCCAAATGTCTCTAGGAATAATTCCCATTCCCAGGGGCTGTTTTGTTTAATGTTTAAAGTTTAATTTTGAGACTTTATCTATTTGCTCTTAAATAAATGCTTGAAAGTAACTATGTTTGCTTGAATTGCAATTGTCAAGCATATTCAGCTTGGAAAATATTCTAGTAAGAGTTCATATTCATTATTTTTTCCAGTGTCTTTATATTTTTTTTAGCCTAATTTGTGAACTGATTTATTATTGTAATTTATTTAAACCTCGAGAGGTTTTTCTTTTTTATGCAGGGCTGTAATTGATGTTGTTTCTATATCCAAAACATTGGCTAACGTAACTTTTTGACTACTAAGCCGGTTAAATAGTCATAATCGCACTGTCATGCTAACATCCACCTTAGTTTCGTCCTAATGATATACAATACATACACACACTGAAAAATATAAATAGCAGGGCAATAACAACTTGAAATAAAATCCTTACAAATGTAACTGCAAACGACAGCAAAACCACAAACAAATATTTAAACATACAATACAAAACAAACAAAAAAAAAAAAAAAAAACTTTTTTACAATCGCAAAACGACATATTGGCATTTATTACAATAAACAAATACAAATCACAAACAAATTTTATAAAACGGGAGGGTACGAATGTTTATGAACAAATATTGTATGACAACATGTTTAGGTACAAGAAGGAGGTTGATCAAGTTTCTATTGGTTTAATGGCGAATTATGACAATAACGTTAAGATATACACGTTTATGTTTTTGTTTTTGTTACATTTCTTGTAATATTTTTAAGCGACGGCTCAGTTGTATCATCTGCAGAGTTTACATATTTCAAATAATACAAAGCTGAGACAAAAGACAAAATTTTGAACTAAAATACAATAAAAATTCATAATAATAAGAGAAAACATTTCTTATAAAATGCTGACAAAAATAAATACAAAGCTAAAAACGTTTTATTCACAAACCCACAAGAAGAAAAATTGTTTAAAAAAACGTTCTTTATGTTTGTAAATTTTACAAAAATAATAAATATACTCGTTTTTTTGTTTGCAAAGATTATTTTTAGCAAAATCTAAACAAATTGAAATGTTTTGCCAAAAATATAAGCTTTTATAAGTTTAAGATAAAAAATGAAACATAAAACTTACTTGACATTTTCCTTGTATACACATGTCCAAACTGCCGGAACGACAGCGTGTACCATCCAAAACTCTGGGACTTAATTGCACCACAACACTTAATTCGTCATAGTGCTCGGAATCATCGCCGGTGGTTTCAGGAGAAATGTCGTCGGTTAGGTGGGCGGGTCGGCCTCTAAAATTTCATAATTATTACAAAAAAAAAAGTATTTTAGTTTTCAGTTTTTTTTTTTTTTATTATTTTTGAAGCGCATACTTAGTTTGATTTTATTACAATTAAATAATACTCATACGACATGTGTTGCATACAGTTTGCATTTAAGCATTAAAAGACATTCACCACAGCAGGCTACAGTGATGGCAAAATGAAAAATTAAAATGGTTCTAACCGTCAACAAAAAGAGTACTTTTTTCAACATTTTGGTACTTTTTAGGAAACATATAGTTTTATTCAAAACTAAAACTAAAAATCCATTTAAAAATAATTCAAAAATAAAATTAATTTAGTTTAGTAAAAAAGCTATTAGAACAACAAACTAAAAATTAATTAATTTTTATGTAAAAATATATGTTTCAAAATTTTTCATTTGTTGTGGGTTAAGATAAAAAACATATGAGCATGCCTGCATTTTGTTAGTGTTAATGCCATATCAATATGTTTGAAGTTTTTAAACTCATATGTTACACAAAAAATCTCAAATCAGAAATGAGAATTACAAAAATGTACGAAATACAAGAAATTTAAAAAATTTATCAAAATAGTACCACAAACAACTTTAATTCTTTATGCATTTGTTTACTTTTGTAGATTAGCTGATCCCAGATCAAATAAATAACATGAATAACGAATTTGTGCATTCCTAAGATTCTTTTTTTTTAAAGCCAATGTTGTCAATGTTTATAAAAATAGTAACGCTCGATTTCTTAACAGGGAATAAAGCAAAACAAACAAAGAGTACTAAATATGATGTAGGGGTACTGTGGTACTTTTGTTGTGAAAAAGTACTGAAAATAGTACAATAGTATTGAATTTTCCATCACTGGCAGGCTACCAATATTTCAAAAATAAAATAATAAAAATAATGTGGCTTTACATATATTATTCTTTATACGCCTTGTCTCTATGACAATTGTTTTCTAATCAACACATACATTTATATACTACATATCTCATATATAAATCTCATATATTTATAAATGACAGTTTTAACTTTAACCACAATGAAATGTAATCCATTTTTTCATGGTCACTTTGACGCAAACCAAATGAAATTAATCAGATTAGTTTTATATATTTCAAGTTTTAGAATTCAATTCACTAGAATATTGTTACTTAAAGCCAATTCACAATTTGCACAAAATTAAATAATAATAAAGGAGTAAACAATAAACAAAGAAGAAGTTCTTTATGGGAATACACACTACAAAAATTATATCTTTTGTAGGGAGGAGCATAAGTGCGAAAACAAAGCTTTTGTAATGAGAGCAGCTATTATTAAACCAAAACATGCCTCATATAAAACACATGATTTGTAAAATAATTGGTGCAAATATACAAATTGTAATTTGGAAAAGGCGTAAAATTTATTTTCGGTATCGAGTTAAAATAGGTTAAGGATGTCAGAAAATGTTTTTATTTTATGTTTGAGTCCTTAGATGGTGAAGAACCACTTGGATAAAATCTAATGTTATGTAAAACTCTCACTTTTATACATTTATATGCATTATTATAAATATACAGATATAAATCTTAACCTTTTAACTGTTTTCTAAAAACTATTGCATAAATACATGAAAAATAAATTAAAAATAATTCAATTGTTAAATAACTATTTTAATTAAATAACAAATTATTTTATTTCGATTTATTTAACTTCATTTGTATGAAGATAATATGAAATAATTTGCCACAAATAACATGAGCTAACATACATCTCGTCGTCTTACTTGCAAAAAGTCTTTTATGAAATTTTTAAAAAAAATATTTAATTGCCAATATATGCAAATATATCTCATTGAATTTGAAATTAATATGTATGTAAATTTTTATGGTCATCATATATAAAATAAATTAGTTTACGGTTCTGACGAGACATTTTTAAAATTCACTGATGCCATTTTGCAGACAAGCCGCCTATACTATATGTTTACTTATTTAAATATTAATCGTACATAGAGGCAGGATAGAGATGACAGTCAAAATAAATAGCACAGAAAATATGCGCTAAAATATTAAACATTAAAACGCAACATAATTTATGTTTATTTTGTATTTCAGCAAAAATGGCCACTACATTCCAAGCAGACAAGAAACAACAAACAGTCATTTAACAACAAGCAGAAACAGAAAATTAAAAAAGGTACAAGATAAAATACTGTAGAGGTAAATTTTTTGTTAATAAATTTCCCAACATTCTCTAGCCCTATTTTTAGTTTCAACATGACATATGAGTTGTGTTTGTCAGCATCAAAAAAATTAAGGCAAGTTCGCCGTAAAACTTATATGAAATTTATTTATTTAGGCTGCTTTTTTCATTACTACTAACCTGCAAGTGAGTGCACAGGGCTCAACGTAATCATAGTGTGGTGTCCATTTATATAAAGTACCATCGTATGGCACATCATTGTTGGCGGAACACTGTTGGGCACGAAAATCCAATTTCTCCGGACATGGTTGCATATTACAAATACGATAACGCACACTGTCACCTTTACAGCCATTGGCATTTTGACAGCGACGTATTTGTTGCATAACACCTCCATCACAGGTGCGCGAACACGTTGACCACTCTGACCAGGCGGTCCAACCGCCAGAGCCAGAATTGCTGTTGCTAGTACTACTGCTGCTGGAGGCGGAGGAGGCTATACTTTTAGCTGAACGCTTTTGCTGTGATGAAATACACTAAATTAAATTAATCAATAAATTCATGAATAATCAAATACAAGTTTTTATTAAGAGAAAGACCGACTTACCTCTAGTTCATTTTCCAAATCGGTGGCTGTACTCCAGGTGTTATCAAAGGCTTGACTGGCGTTTAATTTTTTAGCCACAGAGGCATTATCAATGAATATTATTAACTAAAAGCAAGTGAAAAAGATAAAATAATTAAGTTAATTTCTTAAATTATGTGTTAAAATTATTTGCAATAATATTTGCTGGTTGCATATCATTTTTTTTTAATTTCCTTTTCATTTAATTTCACGTACTCAGCAGTGATTTGTACATTTTTACTTTCTCTGTTTTTAGCCAGCTTTACCTATGTTATAAAAAAACAATCAAATATCTATTGACTGACTAACTGTCATTATTAAAGAGAGCAACATGCGGCTACTTCCGTTTCCGGTTTCCTTACAAGTATATATGTACAACTAACACAAACATGTGCCTTCTAACAACAAAATTATTTGTATAAAATATCTTTAGGTAATAAAGAACTTAATACCGAGTCTTATAATATTTCTGCACTTGATCAAAATAAAAACTTATAGACATTATTACGAGCATACTCTTCATTGTTGTGTTGGTGAGTAACAAATGTATGTATGAATGTACCGACGTATACATATGTGTAGTGTTTGAACAGTTTTTTCCTATTGTTCTTGTTGTTGCTGTTGTTATTGTCGTTGTTATATTTCATTACATTATGTCTGCTACATGTCTTGTTGCAATGCCACACACGTTGCCTGGAAAATTGTTATATGCCCCAATGGACGCTTGCTAGCGTCATGTCAGTATTACTTACACTATACAATGCCGTATGCCATATATGTTTAAGAGCCTAAGGAAGACTTGGGGAAAGCATTCCTGCATGCCTGAATATACAAATAAACAAACACAGACATAGTGTAGGCGAACAGACTGTCAAGGCAGAAACAACAAAGTAAATATTTGTGTTGTAACACAACACGATTAAAAACTTAGTGAAAGAACACCGAGCAGTAACGATTTTGCAAGTGGAAGTTAGCACCAATATATAAAACAGCATAAAAATGGTTAAAAGTTGACTTTATTTGAACCAAATTGTTAAGAAATCGAAAACATACTTACTCTAAATTAAAACATGAAATTATCATAAAAACTGACTTTAATGTGACCTGACCAGGCTGGATATATTTCATATACTCGTATTCAGAAAATATTAAAAATGTTGAATAGCTAAAGTCTATAGAAATATAAAATATATATATAAAACAGGCACAAAACGTGAAACATCAACCGGACCTACGATTGCAATAGATAAATAAGACATACATATTTTAAACATCACTAGAGTGCTGCTTTTTTGAAGAGTATTTTGCAATATTTAACCTACATACAAATTCAGTCAGAAAAAGCAAACACACAAGTGAATGTAAATAGGGGTGTCTAGACAGTAGGAAAACGATTCAATTGCTTTGAGAAAGCATACGAGTACATACAAATACATATGTTTTAGTTGAAGCAAATGTCATTTTCAACAAATGATATGTTTATGAAGGATTTTTCATGGTCCTACATTTTCTACCAAGATATTAACAGTTTTAATACTACTAAATTTGCTATTTAACTTCATATTAAACATAGAAAAAAGAAATTCATAATTGGAATAATTTTTCCAACTACTTTCATTCAGATTAGTTTAAATTAGATCAGAATAAAGTACACCAAATAAATCGCTTAACTAATATAATAAAGGCTAATAAACGTAAAAACTATTTACCTGTCTTGTAATTTTGGACGTGGAAAAGGCATTTGACACTGTTTGGCATAATGGATTGCTTTATAAATTGCTCCAAGCCGATATTCCTAAATATTTGTGCAGACTTGTTGCAGATTTTCTTAGTGACAGATCGTTTGTTGTTGCAGTTGGAATATCCCATATTATTTTCTAAATTCTACAAGAAAAATGTCAACTGTTGTACTACAAAATTCCTTCTCATTTTCAGCTATTAATTTTTAAATATAAAATTGAAAAATTTATAGTAAATTTCGTGAAAAAGTAAATGTTTTTTATTAGTTCGCAATAGATTGAACAAATGATATATTGACATTCTTTACAAATGTTTAGTTTTTAAAACACTGTTTTTAATTAATTTGGTATTCATTGAATTCTTTTCTAGTTCTTTTTCTATATTTTCATTAAAGTTTGAAATGTTAATGCTTAAACGTAGACCTTGCAGAATAAGTGTTCTTATATTTGCACCAAATGAGAGAAAAAATATTTGGCATCTAAATCATTATGATTCAAGAGATTCCGAAGTTATGATAAAATATAAATGTTTTGATAAGTTTGACATTTTGATACAAAACGTGTTTCTTATTTGGAAACTGAAAGTTGAATTTAAAAAATATTTGTAATTTTCTAGAATTTTCTAAATCTTTTAATTAAAAATTATTGAAATGGCTGCAGATATGCTGGATTTGAAAACAATTAAAACAATGCTATTAAAATAGGCGCAGAATTAATTTAATAAAAAATGTTTCATACATTTTAATCTTAATACTGCTTTCAGTTACCAGCAAAAGAGATGTAAAAATGTTATTTAATGTTCCTATTCTCTCAATTGACAATTAGTAGTTAGACGTGTCCAAATAACATCATATTAAAAAACTTTATTCAAACTGTATTTAAATTGCGGGTATGTAGACAAAAAATTCACTGACATACACAAATTCACGTTCTCATGTGCAGACTTATAATTTGTATATTCTAGTTTATATTTACAGTCACATTACAGGGCCGTCTTAAATGTAATTAAAAAAAAATTGAAAAGGATTCTCTCACATTTTGTATCCCTCCGAGAATCTTCGGATATATTTCCATGACGTTAAATCTGAAAATTTCTCAGCATTTTGTTGTATAATGTAACTTATACCAAACAAATTTGTCTGAGAATTAAAGAATTTTGTAGATGCCATTCATATGTTTCACATGAAAATCGTTTGCAACAACATACAATCTTTTGACACTAAAATACAAAAAAAAAGAACTACGAGGAAAAAAGTATAAAAAGTATGAAACACAAAAACCTTTAGTACACAAAAACTTTTATGATGTCGTACTATGTAAGATACAAATATTTTTAACTGTGTGTGTGTGTGTGTGTAGACAGGCAATCATAGTATAGTACAGTTTAGTTTTTTTCTCATTTCGTATATATTTGTGTTTATTTGCTACGTGTTTTTCTTTTATTTCAGTTTAAGTTTTAGAAATGGCAGCTATGAAACAAACCAAAAATGAAAAATAAAAGAAACAAGTTCATTTAGAATTCAGTAATTATTTATTTATAAGTTGAAACTGTTTCAATAACTCATGCCAACAACATCAACAAACAACCAACCAAACCATTGTATTTTATGTTGCTGTGAGTTCTACCCCAACTGCCACACAAAATATTTCGGTTTGTTGTTAGGCCAATATACATACAAACAGTCTTACGTATATCGTATATATACATTTGCAACATGTATAATATATATAATAAACCTATTCGACCCACCTATATTACTGTTCTCATTTGTGACATAAAACCTGCACCACCTGGTGTTTGAAAGGCATACGAGAGCTCGTCAAAGTGGAGCAGGAGATATTCATGAAATCTTTCTCTTGTTGCCAGTAACAAAGCCAATTTGCATGAATGGTCCATTTCATAAGACCCGTAAATAATAGAACATATTACAAGGATTCTGAGGTGTAATTATATCTTATATATATGCTTATGTATATAAAAACTGATCCAAAGGCCTTATTGCAGGTGGGTAAAGATTTTTTAAATAAATATATTCCAAAAATAAAACACTTGTTGTTTTATATGATTATTGTTATTCTAATATTAAAGTATTGGTTATTGAATATTGGTTATTTTTTCCGAATTCAATCTACCAAACTCTTAGCGAAAATATATAGTTACGACCTGGTTGCGGCAACTATGTTATGCTCTACACAGTCATAAAATCGTATCGCAAAAGATTTTTAATCTATAACAATTTTTACATATTTACTTGTATACATAAACATAAGACAACTACAAACAGATAATCGTTATACAAATATATGAATGTCTATTACTTTAATGCTTTGTAGCTGTCTGTTTTTGTAAGAACGTGTCTAGTATGTTGTCAGTCATCTAGTAAAAATGACAGTAAACTTCAATGCAACACAAAAAAGACAAAACTAACAAGAGAGGAAAAACAACTGAAATTGGAATAACCATAACAAGGAAAATGAATGCAAAACATGTTTAAATCAGATCTTGAGAATTTACAACATTTTCAGTCTAAATTTATATAATGTTCGTTATACTAAAACTCAAAAATAAAAAATACAGAAACAAGTAGATTCACTTTTATATGTACTACATGTAAAATTCAACACTTTTATCCCTTTAACTCATCTAAAGTGAACGAAACACTTGAACTTTTTTTATGATCATCACTTTACATCACACTCTTAATGTTTGCTATAATACACAACTATACATAACGAAGAAGTATCCGTATCATTTTGACAGGCTTACAATACAACCTTGATTAGGGATGAAGTGTATTCCTACTAAAATTCCTGGTAGAAATAATCACAAAACAATGTCATTCAAATAAAAGTTTGTAATTTTTTTTTTTTTGCTCTAAAATATATCCAAATGGAATAGACTGCCCTCTGAAAAGTTATTGTGAAATTTTAGTAAAGGAGGTTATGCGATTTCAAGCAAAACATTATGCATTTAAATCAAATACAATCGAAAGAAATTTTTTTAAATTGTTGGCAGTCATAGTTAGACTACAATAGGTTAGGTTAGGTTCGGTGTGAGTTACCTCACACCCTCACCCAGAGACCAGTATGATCCATTGCGATGCCTTAGATTCTCTACCAAAATGTCTGACTCGTCTACAAATGTGTGACTTATCTCCATATGTCTGACTGGTCTACCCAGAGTCTTTGGCGGGAATCGAACCCGCAACCCTTTGACTGATAGTCCAGCACTCTATCGCCTAGTCTATCGGGACACCTAGAATACAATAAATATATCTAGGAATTACAGTCAAAAAAAGTGAAAAGTTTATACATATTTTTGATTGATTTGTTTAGTTTATATTAAACAACTTTTCAGTCCACCCTGCGTATAAAAAAGAAAAACAACAAGAATACAAAAAAAAAAAAAAAAAACAGGATACAAGAATAAAATCGAAATAGACAGGCAGTTGAGTAATTTGTATTTTTTGTGTGCTTTTAAATTTGTTTGACTGACTGACTGACATTATTTTGCCATTAATTCTATATTCTTCTATGTATATTGTTTTACCTTTTTATATTATTATTTAGACGAGATTCTATTCTACGGACCTTTTTTCACAAAACCATATACAAATACAAACTAATACATGTACATACATATATACAAATAAAAAAAAGAACAGAATAAGATAGATTCATGTATGTACATATATTAATGTAATGATTTTGATTGACAATATTTTACAGACAGCATTTTTAAGTTTATATGAATATAAATGTACAGTAGCATAAAGATTGTTATAATATTGAACTTGTTCAACTTGTTTGTGTCTGCTCAAAAAACTATAAAAATAAATTGTTTTACATTTTTATAGATCTATTAACATGATTCTTCTGTAAGTTTTTTATTTTTCCAATTTTGCTTATACATATTATATTTCCGACTTTTTCAGATAAAGGTCAAACAACCATAACACAAACTAAAATAAAAATATCAAAATACACATGTGTATATTTCAGGCGTTTTCTATGCTCTAAAAATAATGTTTTATACTTAATAAAAAATTAAATTAATATAAAACACAATTGCTTATTTGACAGTTTTTCAGTAAAGTAGAGAAAATACTATGTATTAGTATAATAAGAGTGGTTAAAATTGGAAAATTATGAACAAATTTATACACATTTGAATGGGAGAATTTAAACTGTGAGTTTTGCTGATTAGTAATTATATAAATACTAGAATGGAGTTTTAACAGATTTAAAATTGTCTCTCTTACAAAAAAAAAGAAACTAATTGCTTGACCAAAAACAAAATTTCCAATAACTAAATTTGCGCCCATTTGAAATCGTTCGCTTGCTAACTTATAATAGGTACAACTGTATTTAAATTTTCAGAATTTGGTTTTTAGGCGTTGGAGAACTATTTCACACCTTTGCAGTTCACCCCAACAAAAACAATTCTCAGACACAGATTTACATGTTGATTGAAATATTCATATTAAAAAGTAAAATAAATATCGGTTCTTATTGAAGCAAACACATTAACAAAAAGGCAACAAAATATAGTTTTAAAAAAAATGAAAAGCAAAATCAGTATTTGAAAAGAATTGAATTCCAATAAAAAAGAATATTTTTGTTGTTTTCGAATTTAAAAAAAAACGTTTACGAAAGAATTCTTATTGAAAAATAAATATATAAGATTTGTTCCAGGAAACAAATTAAGAAATAAAATATAAAAATCCACAAATATTGCACAATTTTAATCATAAAATATATTTTATAATTTTGTTCGTGAAAACAAATTTAATAATCTAACTTTTCAAAGTCTTTTAAAATTGTCTTGATTATTTATTGAAATTTTGTAAGAAATATTTATTTATAAATAATATTAATAAGAAATATTAAGAAAGCCAACTTAAGAATATAAATTACAATATTATATATATGTATTTATAATAATACCACATTCTTGTATCTTGCAACACTTACCCCTTAGATAAGACTTAGATAAGACTTAAGACGCAAACTTGATTGTGGAATAAACAAACTTGATTGACAAAATAGATACGAAAAAAAGTTTGTGTCTTAAGTCTTATCTAAGCGAACGTTATCGTTCGACATCGTGGGCCAGGGGGTTAATTATTTCCTTACAATTTGTTTAAGAAACATTGATGATATTCATTGTTGATTTTCTGACCCGATTGAAAATTGTTCAACACATTGCCAGTAAATAAAAACAAAATTGGAAAATGTTACCCAGCTTAATTATGCAAAGATTCCTTATTCTTATAAATATATTTGCTGTTGCTGTCCTGACCAAGGTAAATTAATTTATTATAGCACTTTTAAAAAAAATATCAACAGAAATTGAAAGAAAGAAGTAATAAATTAATTTTGTAATGTACACTTTAAAAACTGCCCTTTTAATAAATCAACAAAAATAAAATAATGCAAGAACTCGAAAAAAGTAACAAAAAAAAAAAATAACAAAACAAAAGACTACAAGTAAGAAAGTATAGTCGGTCAAGCTTGACCATATAATACCCTACACCCAGTATATGAAAACAGTTTTTCAGAAATATGCATTATATGGGAGATATGACCTATTATTGACCGATCATCCAAAAATTTACTGTCATGATGTCTGTGAATATAAATATTATATCTGTTTAACTTTATCTCGATATAAATACTTTTAAAAGATTTATGGAGGTTAAAGTGAATTACGGAGAGGGTCTTATATGCGAATTTCGACTAATTACGGACCGACCATTATAAAATTAGGTGTCATCTTCTCTGTATACAAGAAACCTTTGTTCAATATTATTTTGATACCAACATTTTTGAGAGAGTTATGATGAATAAAGTAAATTTCGGGAGTGGGCCTTATGTGGGAGCTACGACTAATTATGGACCGATCACAATAAAATTCTATGGTATAGTTTTTATACATACATCATATATTTGTGATAAATATTATTTATATGCCAACATTTTTGAGAGAGTTATGCTCTTTAATGTGATTTTCGGAAGTGAGCCTTATATGGGAGCTACGACTAATTATGGACCGATCTGCGCAAAATTTGTAGATGTGATTTGGCTTCATTTGTTACTCATTTGTGATGAAATTTGTTTGGTTCCTTGCATAATTCAAACATTTATGATCGGTAAACCCCAATTTCGGTAATACTTTTGTATGGAGGCCAGGTGAAATAATGGACCAATTTCCACCAGTTTCAATCCCATCCATCCTTGGGCCGAAAAAATGTCACATACCAAATTTTATTAAAATATCTATAAAATTGCGACCTGTACTCTGCGCACAAGCTTTACATGGGCAGCTAGCCAGCCAGACGGACGGACGGACGGCCATCGTTAAATCGACTCAGAAAATGATGAAATCTAATATATTCTCCCAACTATGGTAGTGTAGGGTATAATAATGTACGAATTAATAAATAAATGAGTGGAGGTAGCAGCTAAAATTTTGTTGCTTCTCTCTTTGCATACTTTTTTACTGGTTAAATAATAAAACTGTAATGAGAATAAAAAACACACAAAATTGTACATGAAACATTTTGCCAAAAACCCAGAAAACAAGTCAGTGCAAACAACAGTGCGTGATTTGAAATGGCAGCTCTAATCGAGACCAGGAGTAAAGCATTGTTGAAGAGTAAGGAGGTAGGGCATGGAAATAGTTGAATATAGTTACAGTTTTAAATGGTCAAAAAACTATTAATGATTTTATTTGCAAAATATTGTTGATGATTTTCTTGTATTGCGGAGAAATGGGACACACAAATGAAATAAATTATAGCCAGTAATTTTTAGCAGAGTACAATGAATGTTAAGAAATCATTAATTAATTTGATTGGGTTTATTTTAGACACAAGTAATTTATATTAAAGATATTGTTTTTAATGGCTACTTTTTGTTGGCTCACTTTAGTGATTATTTCGAAATTAGAATCGTTGTTAGAAACCCCTTAATCAATTTACTAAAGATTTTATTATAAAATTCATTTGCATTGAAAGCTTGATTATTTCTTACATTGGTAACGCAAATAAATAAGTTTTTACACAAATTTTCAAAAAGGAAAAACCTCAGATGTATTCAACTAAATATACCTGGGTAAGAAGCCTTTCCCCTCTGCTTGCTGTATTTACAAATAAAATCAAACAAACTTGAATATAAAGATTTAATAAAATGAATTGAGTGTCACACCCAACCAGAACCAAAACTAAGTGAAATAAAAACAAATTCTAAACCTTTAAAAACAAAATCTACTAAGAAATGCACAGACATACTATACCCAGCAGTTTTTATATATATATCTGTTCCTTTAAACTCCTACAAGGAGCATAGGGCCAAAACAAGTTCCTTCCAATAATATCGATCTACTGCACGATGTTTAATTTCATTCCAATTCAAGTTTAGTTTGGAAGTCTCGATTGTTATTTGGCGTTTCCAGGTATGCGATGGTCTACCTGTTTGTCGACTGCCTTGTGGGTTCCACTCTATAGCTTGCTTTGCTATGTCACCTGGTGGTTTACGTTTTACATACATATACATATAATCAAGGTATATCTCTTTTACAAAGCATTTTTCACTTTTATCTAATCATTTGGCGGACTTTATTTTATATATTTGTGGTTAATTAGACACGTGTGCAAACAGACGAAAATTGGTAACTTTTTTATTTATGTAATTACTTTAAATATTTTTGTATTGCACTTTTGAAAATAGTTATTTTACCCACCAGAAATGATCTACATATTAGAAAGTGAATTGTCACTAGTGTCGTTCTGTAATCCGGAAATTGACTTCCGCTTAGGAAACAGAAACGCCAAATAAAATAGCCTTATAGAAATCAGAGGTGTCACTTAAGAATAGTCAAAATCGCCAGTTCGGGACAGTCACCCAGATCTACTGGGCACAATCATATGATTAAGTACAAACTCACTCACATATGCGAAGAATAAATAATATGGTAAAAGGAAAAGAAAAGGCTTAAATTTACATTTGCTTTATTTGTAGCAGTTCTTTTTATTTTATTCCTTAATTTTATTGTTTATATAGTGGTTGTTTATGTAGAGTATTGTATATATTTCTTAACATCCTTTATGTTGACAGTTGTATAATAAATAATACCTTGGTTCCTGTATTACAAAAAAAAAAAAAAAAAAAAAACAACAACAACATACAAACAAGTACTTACATATATTTCGAGATTTGTTTAAAGAACTTTAAATTTTACTTAAGGCAATAATATTAATATTTAAAAATTTGAAAATTCTAAGAAATAAATTAAATTCACAAAGAAAAAAAAAAACAAATAAATTATTCAACAATTTGGCAAAGTTTATCGCTGCGATTCTTGCTTTGTTGGCGAGAACGGTAAGACGTATTAAAAGGGGTACACATATAAAAGTACTCTTAAGACGCGATTTGTTCCCTCATTCCTGGTAAAATATGGAAACAAGTATACAAGAATTGCAGCGACAAAAATCTCCTAATGTAAACAGGGACTTAGCTATAAAATTTTAGTTTAATAATTCTAAATTTATAAACATTCAAGTCTTCTTTTACAGAATGGTTTAATTTTTAAAAGTAATGACTTGTCAGACATATTTGATGCAAAATTATGACTGCGCTAGAATTTAATGATTTTCATTTATTCACTAATTCATAGAGTACGACATTATATTTTATTATTTACTATTATTGTTGTTAATGATGCTAAGGTAGTAAAGTGGAAATTCAATAGGAACCAAACTACTCATATACAATGCCTTAACATTTGCTTACACATTCAATACACATTTCAAGCGATTTAATGATGCTTCAACACGCAAAAGCCCTTATAATAAAAGAACTCAACTAAAAAATAAAAAAAAAACAAAACAAAATGTTAGTCATATTCAAAGTATTTGAGTGTATTTAACAAGGAAATACAAACTCCCTGCAGCCCTTGATACTAGTTTCATATTCACTCCTCAACACTAATACAAGGTACTCCTTGCCCAACAATATAAAAGTTTTTGCAAATTCAACAAACGAATTTTTCTACTGGGTGATCAATTGACAAATCAAAATGAATGTTTACTTAATGTACTGCTTGTGGTAAGATATGGACACCTTCTGCATTACTTTGGGTTTGAGAAGTAACTAATAGTAAAGATTATAACTAATAGTAAATATATAACCGGGCGTTTATCTTATTTAAAACAGCAGGGCTGCTAAAGAAATAGTCAATGACTTGAATTTTGTAAAATTTTTGTAAATTTCAAGACAAAAAGTAACATAGTGACATTCTGCAATTGACAGCGAAACATATTATGTAAACATATTGAATACAAAACACGAAACTAAGACATCGTTTGATTTAATAGATATTTTAACAAATATTTTTTTTCTACTTAAACAACTTTCTGAAACTTTGTTTTGCAATTCTCTTCTTGCTGATATTTTTATTGAAGGAAGATTTCGTAAAATAATTGGATATTTTTAATCCCTCTTCAAATTTATATTGTCAGTATACTGAATTTGTTTTGAAATTAATTTCATCATCAGACAAACATTTGTTTTCTTTTCAATTACTTTATTAGCAAAAAATAAAGGTTCCATTACTCGTACGTATTGTGTAAACATATTTTACTTTAGGATTAAATAAAACGATAAAGGCTATATCTGTTAAAGATTAAAGTTACAACATCTTGGCTTTTATATGCATTCGGTTAATCAGGTTGTGATAGAGAACTTTTGCTATCACAGTCTGCCAAATAGATGGAAGGCGTTAAGTGAGAATGTAAACACTTACCTCCTGATTCATAAAAACTTACAACAGGTTTATAACAGGTTTATAAAGCAAATTTTGTATGAACCTGTTGTAAGTTTTATGAATAAGGGCATTAACATTTTAATATAAACAGTATTTTTTAAAAAAATGCTGCGTATTTTCTAGAGAAATGTCTGCGTATAACAGTATTTTCTATAGACAATTTTATGTGCAACAGTACGAGTATTTCGTTGTTCCTTATAAGTAAAATTATATCGCAAACAAATTCTTTTAGTAACTGCTTAAATTTATTTGCAGTGTATCTGCATTGTTGTCTACCCCGTACATTTGTGTCTGGTTGTCTGACTGCATTTGCTCGTGTTTATTTTAGTATTTGTTCGTTGGCTTGTTTGTAATTTTGTGATAGTTTTAAACTTGTCTAAGTATAATGTTTTAACCACATTTAAGCTGCTTGAAACCTTAGTAATGTCTCCTTAGTGTCTGGCGTATGTTCATTTTATACAAACTCACATATGTACGAGTACAATACACATACATATGTATTTATATAGAATCAACAAAGTAATTACTCTAGTCTGGTCTAGCATTTGTATGGTGGTATGTTCTGGAGCTGTTAAGCACAGCTTACGTTATGGACACTTATTGTCCATTAAATGGCGTTGAAGATTAGGCATTGTGTGATATCTGGCATTGATGTGGTAGCATCGAATTACAAAAAGAAAAAAACAACTATTGTTTTAAAAGCATTTACTACAACTACTCAAAGTATCACTTTAGTAAGATTACAAACATATAAAAACATTTAAACATATATTTTTAATTTAAAATACAAGTAAAAGACATACTAACACTAACTATAGAGAGATTCGATTTAATAGTCTAACAAATTTTATCGAAAGTTTTAAATTAACGCTGTGACTAAAAATGTGTGATTTGTGTAACAGCTGTAACTAACGTTGTTTTAAAGATAAATAATACTATGTTTCCACGACGACTTGAATCACCTGCTTGAGCTCTCTGAATCATGTTTATGAATCATGCTAACAGAATTTACAATTTGTGGAAAATAATTTTTTTTAATGGACAAAAAAAGTGAGTGTAAATTAGTTAGCTTATTTGAAAAAAAAATATACATTCGTACGTATTTACTTTCTTTACTTCCAGCAACAAGAAAATAATTTGCTTTGTTTACAATAATATAAAATTTTTACAGCTAGTGCAGATAAACATGCGATAAAAATTAGAGAAGAGTGCAATTTTTCGTGCTTGGCAAGTATATGAATCTACTTGATTCGCTTATAAAATTTTGTATGATGAAGCAAGTTGTTTCGCTCATGATTGGGGTGTGAAGCATGAATAGAGAGCGAAAAATGTACCGTGGAAACATAGTATAAGCGTTGTTACCAAAAATACTATTATACCTTAGTTTATTACTAGTTAAAGTACTTTTATTTAATATTTATTTCATTAGTATTAAAAAAATGGGTTTAGTATTCAAGCAATCTATCAATCAATTTACTTACTGACCATTAAATGTAATAATATTTTCTACACATCTATTCATGTTCACAGTTGACAATATAATTTTAAAAAATTGTTTTATAGACATTTTTAGACGTATTGAATTGAATTTAATAGATTTTATTGACAGTTTTAGCCATTGTATACTAACATTGGTCAAAAGCCAATGGATTTCTGTACAAAAATTAAAAATCTAATAACACTAAAGCCCAGCATTCAACTGAATTTGGACATGCACTACAGCAGTAATAACAACAATTAAATAAACTTTTAAACAAAATTTCTACAAAAAAAAAAATTGCTTTCAAACTGCCAATAATGTCACAGTTGGGTCTACACGTAACAGTGTGGAAGTAATATATGTAGGGCAAAAGTGTTTATATACAATTGCACTGACAACTGCCCAGCAAACAAAAAAGGAAACTAGTTTTTATATCAAATATAATATAAAAAAATAGAAATTATTTTCAATTCGATAGAAAACCTGCAACTACAACTACGATTCATGCATTTGTTTTTTTTTTGTAGGAAATATCAAAATAACAAAATGGTCGTCACTAGGCACCATTGCAGTTGTTGTCAATTTAGGAAGTAATTTTCACTAATGTGTAATGACTAGGTCAGGTGATGTTAGTTGGATACTTTATACATCCCAGGTAATCTAGCGTGAAGTCAATTGTTAATTCAACTTTTTTTGCACTTTAGAAAGTAGCTATTGAATCCAGCAGAATTAGTCTACATATTCGAGATTCAATGGTTTGGTATTTTGTTTGTCTTGAAAACATTGTTGTATAATTTTCGTAATTTTCTAGCAGAAAGTTCTCGGAAATAAAATATCAAAAATTTCACTTTTGAAAAGCTAAATGAAATCAAATAACAATAATAACAATAAATACTTTTCAAAATTAGAATCAAGAAACGTCGGATTTTATTGGAAATGAAATAAATAATCTTTTATTTACATTAAATTAATGACCTTGCAAGCCTGCATATAGAAAACTATATAAACTATTAATAGTAATCAAAAAAGGTCGATCAACACTTAAAATTACACGATTAAATTACTTTTATTTTTTAGAAAGAGTAACAAAAATAGAATAATTAGCACAGTATATGTTACTGCAGTGCTTCAGTCATAGTTTATTCAAATATACTTAGTAATTTTGCAGCAACTGTTGAACAAGTGAAGGACAATGAAAATATACAACACTTATTATCTTTTTAAAATACATTTAATTTAGCATTTAGCTATAAATTTCATATTTAATTATATTCGCATTCAGGTTTATGATGCCCACCGTTCCCAACTAAGTTTATTTACATTTAATTGCACTAATAATAAATTTAAAGGTTAATTTCAAAATGTCTCAGAAAGTATATAAAATCTCCACAAATAAAACACTAAAATATAACTGCAAGTACAACTGAGTGAGTATAATTTTACATTAAGCAGATCCAGGGTTAAATTACAATTCCAGAATTAATGGCTTGTACTATGTAGAGGAAGCTGTTGTGGTAATATCCATATATTATCTTGAGGCAAGCAATAAATTTATTATGACTTCCGTTCTATTCCACAGCTAAGTAAGTAGCCTTACAAATCAGACCTGCCAAATTTACCAGATACCAACAAATAACTTTCACACAGTCAACAAGACATCTACCCGGCCACCAGCCAAACAACATATAACCAGTTAAATAAGTAACAGCAGGCAAGTTTGCTACTTAATTTCTACATTATAATTCGTTGGCTCAAATAAAACTGTATGTAGAAAATATCAACTTGTAATAAGTCCTTGTGGCAGTGAGTTAGTATATGTTTTCAAACACCCTGCTCCCCTCCATTAAAACAAGAACCATAACAATTGGTTTTATGTTGTATTTGGGATTTTATATATTTTAAATAGTACGTGTAATTGAATATGTGTATTATACACTAGCAAATACTTATTTATAACTGAACAATAAAGTTTTGGGTATTTAGTAACTTAATTGAAGTGTTTCCGGTTAAATCGTTACACACAACAATAAGTTGTGTTTGTCGTGTGGTGAAATGCGTAAGAAATAAAATATAAATTTCAAGGATATCAAATAATTTCCTTTGATAAAATCTAAACGGATTTTGCCATTAAGTACCTACCTACGTTTGCTTGGTTATTAATGAACAAAATGTTCGTAAATCCCAATCTTAATATAAACTGTAAGTTAAAGTATAAATATTGTATAGAACTGTGAAGTAAAAGCTTTCAGGGGATATGTAAGTGTAAGCTTAATTTGACGTCATTTGGAATATTAGAAATTAAGACTTATATTTTTTATTATATAAATTAATTAATTTTATTTGTGTTTAAGTTTACTAATTTAAATAATACTTTGCAAAGGTATTATCTTTGTACAGTATGAACTCATTAGTTTAAATTAAAACTGAGATTTAGCAAATTAGAATATTACAACAGATGCCAAGGAAAATAAATATTCTCAGGCTATTTGAAAATCTGAAGTATTTATGAACTTAATTAAGTCTTTAGATGTTTTTGGAGTCTTTTAAGAGCGGACATTTTCAGTTTACACTATTTCCTGCTCTCTTAGTTGGTGTTTTTCAATTAAAAGTAAGTCAGTCATCCCTCACACACACACACAGTTATCATGCCTATTCCTGAAGATCCTTCTTGAACTACTAAAATGGCTTATTATATTTAAGATTAGCAATGCTTAAAAAGCAAACGAGTGAGAATATATTGTAAACTTTCCAGTTTCGTATTAAGCTGCAGAGCATTGGGTTCCAGAGAAACTTCAACTCTTACTGCCGTATTTATAAAAAAATAAAGTAGACTTCAAATGTACTTTAAGAAAATTTTGTCTAAAAGTACACTTCTAGTCTACTTTATTTTTTATAAATATGTATATTAGTATGTAATATAGGAATTCCTTGTCTTTTTATATACAAGAATATATCGAGGTTTCTCGACCGCTATTCTCTACATTCAGCTCGAAGCTCAATTGTCTCTAAAAAAAAGTGATTTAATACCTTCTTGCAACAACTCAGCCAGAAAGATCGAGTTCTGTTTCGGAAGACGATATATTCAAGTCTTGAAATATATCACCTTAATATGCATACGTTTATTTCTTAAGATCGTTCTAGATTTGAAATGTGCACATACACAAATTTTGCCCTGAAAATTTTAATTCTTCTATATTTGTAAAAAGTTCCACTATAAAACCTAAAACTTGACTTCAATTTCTACTGTTTAGTATAGAATTAAAATTAAATTTTAAAAGATTTTCATACAAATTGTATCTGCCCACTTACCATTGAAACTATCGTCCATAGCGTGACATTTGTAAATGAAGGACCATGTGTTCTTCTGCATAGTGGGGATGACTGTAATGCTCTGCTTTTTCTTTTCTTAGTAACCATGATTGAATTTTGCATTTGCCACGTATCATGTCTTAAACTGAAAGAGAAACAATATTAAGTTTAACAAATATTAAGCAATCAAATTCACATAAACCAAACAAATAAAATACATCTGAGCAATTAAAATATTTTATAGTTAAGAGAATTCGTTTAGTTTATTGTATATACTACATATATAAAGTATATATGCTTTATATATCAACCTACGCTAAACTGGGCGAATCCACCCCAAAATACATTCTCTAGAACATCATTTCAATAATGTATTCAAAGAGTTCATCGAATCATACGACAGGAGATTCTTTCCAGTCCAGAAATATAATGTCCTAAATATTGAAGAAAACTTTAAAAGTTTTTCTATTGGATTTGGTTTTTAAGATATTGCCCATAAGTCGAATGTCAATTTATGGGTACAAATCAAATGAATCTTGTTTTCCACCATATAAAATAACTTATTCCTACATAATCTAACTTTTGCGGAAATATGTAAGTCTTTAGAAAGAAGCTTGGATATTCAAATAATATTATATGATTTAAAAGAAAACTTTGCCTCACACGTAATCTTAAGCATATAAATTGTAGTGTGAAGTACAAAATAAATATTAGTTGTAGTTGTGTTTAATTTTCTTTATGTTTGTGTGGCTTAAAAAACTTTATTTTATTTTATGTGTTACAAATCGTTACTGATTTAATCATAAAACTTTTACATTTACCCAGTTGGCCAAATGGCGATAGACGATATTGTTATTAATCTGCGGGAAATTTAAGTAAATTGAAAATGAAAACTTATCTCTGGAATAGAAGTGATTATGGGATAGAGCTGTGTCGTTCATGAACGAACGGGTTAAAATGAACGGATCACTTCATTGAACGGAATGAGCCGGTCATTTAACTGAACGGTTTTCGTTCAATAGTGTATGGATCAATTTCGTTCAGCTGCTGTTTATCAGAAGACAAGAAGAAAATCACATTCAATAAGGGTTGTATTCATTCTGTCAAAGTGAACGATTGAACGAATTGAATGAACGAATCAATCTTGGATAAATGAACGAAAATGACCGGTCACTGAAATGAACAACCGGACACAACTCTTTTTTTCAGTCAGTTATGCATAGCTATAAGTTGTACCACTAGAGACGAGGTAGTTCTCTAGGCAAAACTTATTAAATTGTGGCAGAAACTTACCAATTTCTCAATAAATTTACACAAATCTGATAAAAAAATATCAATTAATTTTAGTGCAATTTTATCACCATTATTATAATATCCAAAACAGAATAGATGCTTTTGCTTTCACAGAGTGTTTAAAAGATGTCAATTTACCGCCTTCCCCATCACTTTGAAAGTAGTCATGTGACAAATTGCATCCCAGACAATGATATCTTCGGGAAAATGTTGACAGCCATCGAAAGGACATTTTGAAAAAGTTAACTCTTGAAGACATGATCAACTGGGCATAAAGTTTTAAGCACGTAAGTATGTGTGTTTACGAATAAACATTGTTAATGAAAGGAATTAGTGTTGAATGCTGAAGCGTCAATAAGCACGTGTCACGTATTAAATAAACACTTTTATGTGCTTCTCTTTCTCCTTCTGTTACAGTTTAAGGTTTTATGGTCTTGCGAATTAGGAACGGATGAGAGACGGAAATGTTAGCAGAATGTGATTTGTTGTATATTATAAAACTTTTAGTCTACTACTGAATGACTCTACTGAATTTTAATAAAATTAATAGCAAACAAACTTGCGTACATAAAAAGTTGTTTTAATCATTTTGGTTTGAAATGTATGATTAAAGTCGGCTTGTCTATTTAATATCCATATATGATGTTTGGTAAACAAATTATAAAATAATTTCTTTAAAAGCATTGCTTTATTTAAAATCATACTTTTTACTTTTATCAAGACTATGATGCTCATAAAAAAATTCCAACAGCAAAATTACGAAATCAATTTAATCTGATTTTAATAAGGTAAATTTAAAAAGTTTAAAAAGTTAATGATGCCTTAAAATACTCACATTTTTGCAACTTAACGTCAATCAGAAGATCAACTGTGTTGAATGTGGATCAGCTGTCATTAATTATCCATATGGGCTTCATAAGGCCCAGTAGGTACACTTGCCAGATTCTTACATAAACAGACAAGGTTGTTCTACGAAATCAATAGTAAAAAAATTTTACTGAATTCATTATGTTCAGAAGGTAAAAACTTAGCGACTACTCAAAATCAAAATGGGCCTCAAGAAGCCCACTTGAACATCTTAGGGTTAATGTTCTAAGTAAATTTTCTTTCTGTAACTAAAAAGTTATATTATTTCAAATAAACACATTGGAGCATAATATATTTGTTAAAAATAATAAAAGGCTATAAAAGATTCATTCTTCAATCCATTTATATTATTTGAAGTCTAGAAACTTTTTTATTTTTTTATTTTATTAAATTAAAAATTTATAAATAACAAATCTTTTTACTTCTAATAATAACTTTTAAATATTTAAGTATTCATTTTGTTATAAAATGAAAATGGCAATATTAATTTCCACAAAACTGTAAAATATAAAAAGCCAACAAGAAATTATTTCTTCTTAATCTTAATTTTACTGCTTAGACAAAAGAATTTCAATATGTAGAATTTATAAACTTAAAGAAACCTGAACCATAGGTTAAAGGTTTCATAAAATTGCTATAAAATTTTGTTTTAGAAATGCTTGCATTGTTATATTTCCTATAAACAAATTTACTAATGAAAATTATTGTGTGTTTTACAATTTAAAATTAGATAAAACAAAAAAAAAATATTTTCATAATAAAGAAAATGTCAGAAGTTCGTGAAATAAATTGTGTAGAAAAAGTTTCATTTGTATACAAGTTCTGTCTGATTTATATTTGTAGTTTGAGTGTGAGTTTTTATTATTTTATGGACAACCACGAGAACTTGTTTTATTTTTTTAAACATATATAAACAAATATAATTAGGAATTTATGATATTTTCATGTTAGATAAACACATCCATCCTTCATGTCTGACTTGTCCTCTGCTACGTGTTCATAATAAATAACTAATGAATACAAAGGGAAAATACACGTAAAAACATCCTGAACATTTGACTGAGTTTTTATTAATGTTATAAGCCATTAGAATGCGCTGTTAAACTTTTATATTTAAGATATATAAAGTACTTCCACACAAGTATTAATTTACTTATAGCAACACAGATGCGTCCTTATGATGCTTTATTTAAGGTTATTTATAACTTAATCATATTTAATGTACATTATGTATTTGGCCATAAAATCATCCTTATTATGGTTAATTTCTTATGGTGACAAAGAATGTTAAACGTGAAAAGCAATTTACCTTTAATGAGAAATTTTTAATGTTTCATTAAAACTTAAATAAATTTCCGAAGATTACACAAATTGTAGTGTAGAAAACAATTGTTTAATACAAAGTTTTCAAATTTCCCCTTTACACTGAAATGTATTCAAAATTTATTAATTACAAATTTGACATTTAACATGTAAATTTACATATTTAATGATATTGTTGTAATATGTCACCCTTCTACATACTTCAACAAACACTCTTCTCATAATAACTATAACAACTATTTGTGTCTCCACCCACGTACGACTAAATACTTCAAAATATTTGCTTGTGTGTATCAATAACAAACTGACAAATAAATAATCTGTCACAATGCATTTCACATTTCATTCATTCATTTATCGCTGCCAAACAGAAGTTTAATCCACAGAGAAAAAAATAATAATTTCAGAGTTCATGTTGTTTCTGTTTCATATAATGGTTGTTTGTACTTTAGTGTTTTTATGTCCATATAATTTTTCATAGATTTTTATTTTCTTTTGTATTCTATAATATAGATTGAAATTCCCAAATGCTTGTGTTGCTATTTTTTTTTCTAATTATGAATTCATATACATTTTACTGCTACTGTAGCAAGCGAAACTCGTTTTCTATATTTCTCTTATGTGAAGGATAATTTCAATAGATATATCGAAAGTTTTTTCGTGGGATTAACAGCAGAACAAATACTTTTTTTAATTAAACAACAAATTAACTTAAAACCAATGCAATAACACGTAATTAATGGAAATGAAAATGAATGCTTTGATAACCATCTCTGGCAGGAAACCGGGTACCGAGACTGTCTCCTAGTATCAAGCTGGGTTGAGTACTAGTAAATGTTCCTTAAGAAAGCATATAAATGCTATAATATTCAGTATTAAAATCACTAGTATTTCAGTAATGCAGAGTATTTATTTAAAGTTAGTATGAGTATAAACGAGTATCTGTGTTTGTATTGCTCGTAAATTGGTAATTCTTCCAATACACATTGCAGCTCATAAATGATAATGAATATAAAACTTTTAAAGTAAAACAAAATCAATTTGCATGTTTGGTCCTAATATTGTTCTGTTTTTGTCTACAAACTGTGATAAAATAAAACTGCTTACAACTGTAAGAACTCTAAATATATGTTTCTTTATTGATGTTTGTTTTTTACACCAAACTGTTTGTAACATTTTTCCAAAATATTAAAACAGCCATAACTTAAGTTGCACAGACAGACAAACAAGAACTGATTCTAGTTAATATGCATAAAGCTGCCGCTTACAAGAATTTCCAAAAGGTATTGATTTGAAAAAAAATATATCAATGTTTTATTACAAATAAATTCAAATGAAATCATGTTAAAGCTGACGACAATGATGACCCACATATCGCATGTAAAATGATTTTCCTCTCAAACACAATATTTCATTTCAATGTTTTGAATTTTTCTTGCTCACTTTTCTACTTCAGGGAGTTGTTAAAAAGCAATAAATGATTATGTCACATTAGCGGTCGCTAGTGTGCTTTACTGTTTGTTTATGTGCCTGGTTTGATTCGAACGTACATACTCGAATGTATGTATGTATGTATGTATGTCTATGTATCTGCGTCCGTCCGCTGGTGTGTTTTTATCTTTCCAGCGGCGTGTGTATTCTCAGCAGACATAAATAAATAAATCAGTGTGTTTCTATTCTAAAAGATTTAAAGATTTAATAAAAAGACACACACAGGTTTTTACTTGCACTCAACATTTTAAATTGCTTTTAAAGTGGAGCTAAATACAATCAAAATCATCACAATCACAAATAAATACCCAAAGAAAAATAAAAATTTATCTCAAATTACCAACAGTCTTTCAGTCGCTCAATACTGTTGAAAATACTCGTATAATAGAATGAATACTTTTAGTAATAAAATTAAAGTATTATTTCTATTTTCTGGGGGTTTATTAAGGGCAACAAAGAATTACTGTACCTATGCGTCATCATTACAATACATATGCCACAAAGTGGCGCCCAAAACAAAGTATAAACTTGAAAAGGAAATGTTTTATTTGAGGCATTTCTCCGATAGTGAAATATAAAATTTGATATTTAAAACTATAAAAAACTACATTTATTTTTTAACAAATAAATAAATAAAGTTTTATCCCAAAATCGTGTGTAAAAACAATTTTGTTTGGAAAAGCAAAACTAAATTTTGCCATTGTAATTGAAGAGGAAAGAGGTTATGTATATTTTTATAACTGGCATTCAGACGATGACAAGTCATAGTGTGTTTTTTGAAGTATGATATGAAATAGGAGAAGCAGACAATTTAGTATTAAATGTAATAGATTAAAACATCTTTCTAACATTAAAATGTTATTTTACAAATTACAGATTGTTAGCTTAACATTAAAGTTTGATGTCAAATCAAAAAAGGTATAAAATCAAACCTTGGAGAATTTCGTATAATAACAAGTGAAAATGTTATGTAAAGTTTATTGCAATTTTATTAAACGTTTTGGTTTTTGAGGATTATAAACTACAATAAAACAAACAAGTCCCGATACTTTTACAATCTTACCATCATTTCAACAATACTCAAAATGTCAAAGTATTGTTCTAGAAAATTCCATTTATTTGTGCAATATTTTGTTTAAAAATAATAAGGATTTAACAACAAATTCCCTGGAGGTATTAATTTCGAATTTCTGTTTAAACAACATTTTAGCAAAACAAATTTATTCAGGGCCCAAATTACCGCATTCGTGATCGAATGAGCTATCGTATCGAAATATGATTTCGATATCGAAATTTTGATAAAATGTACTAAATTTCTTGCTCGATATCGAATGCCATAATCTCAAATAAGAAAATTACGATCAATTTTACTCGATATCGAATGCGGTAATTTGGCCCCAGGTATGTGATGGAAATTGAAAACGAAAACGAGTGAGTTTTTGAAGTTCATTTTAAAGTATTTCTAATCAAATTTTTAAAATTTTTGTTTTAAGATTCTCTTTAATAGCAAATTATCTTTATATTTTGTGGGATAAAACTGTTTCAATACAGAAATATTACGAAAAAATTAACTTATAAAACTCACTCGTTTTCATTTTCGATTTCCATCACATACCTGATTATTTCTTACTTTCTTTTACTTGTAAGCAGTAATGTTGGGTTTAACCACCGCTATAAAATGTAATTAAAGAAATTTTAAAAAGTATTCACCCCTATTGTGAATAAAAATTGCACATGAAATTTGTTCCCTTTTATTTTTTTAACATTGAATTTTAATAGGAAAAGTGTGAAAAGGAAACAAATTTCATGTGGAATTTTTATGCACGATAGGGGTGATTATTGTTTACAAAATGTCACAACTTTCAATTATCCGAATATTTTAAAATTTTTCATTGTTGTTTCAGATACTGCAGAATAAAATAAGACTTAGCCAAAGCATGCCAATTTTTTAAGGACAGGTCTAATGACAACTTTCAAATAATTTCATTCTTTTGCTTGTTTAATTTTGGTAAATTTATTTAAACGTATTTGTTATAATTAATTATGATTTAGGTAAAAAATTTGAGTACATTATTCAAATCATACTTTGCACTCTTGGGCAGGATTGCTAGTTTTTTAGACACCGGTGTTTCCCTATAGTTTTTTTTTTCAAAAATCTTAACGTTAATTAAAAGTTTTTAAAGGCGACTTTTCTTTTTCGGAAACTTTTTTTATATATATATTTTGGAAATTGTGTAAGAAGTAAGAAGAAATGTACATTTATTATGAACTCGTACACCATTATTGTAATTATGACCCCAATTCAAATATACTGACTCAAAGTGCGTTGTTTATTATTATTATTTTTTTTAATTTGAAGGCCTTGTCACCATCGCCTTTGTTTTGCACGTTGTCTGTTGTATTTTGTTTAAAATTCTCTCATTCATTTCTTTATTATTTTCGGTTCGTTTGTTGTGATGGTAGTATTTTTCTTTCATACTTGTTTTGGGACATTTTCAAGCAACAACTTGATCAACAAAAATAATAATTTATATAAAAATTAAGAGCATTGTTGTCTTATTTCGCTTTATGTGTGTATGGTTGGTTTTTTCACAAGTTTCTGTTGTCTTGTTTTGTATTTTTTTTTCAATAACATTTAAATGTATCCTTTGTGCTTATATGTATGTACAATGTACATATATAAAAGAACATTATTTGACATTTTCATAAGGTCACCTTATAATTTAAAAATTAATGTTTAAGTTTTCTTTTCAAACTGTTATAAAATTTAAGCAAACTGAGGAATTTATTGATATTTTTATAGAGAAATGTACAAAGAAAAGTTCATTACTTTAGGAAATTTATTTTTAATTTCGTCTAGTTATATACACGTTTATACGTTGTCTTAATTTACAATTTCAAACAAATTCTCCGCACTTTTGAAAGAGATTTTATTATATAATAGTCAATGTTTGGTGAAAAAAAACTGTTTGAATAACTTTAGCCGATTTTTTTTTAGCAAGCAAATCTCAATTTCCCCTATTAAAATTTAGTTGTTTTAATAAAAATTTCTCTGTCAGTTTATGCAAGTGTATTAAACTCATTATAATATTAAAATAAGCTGTGTATACTTTTATTTTCCTTAATCTCTGTACTATATAGTTTTTCACTATTAAAAAAAAAGAAAACATTTTTTCTTGCCTTTTAACTTGGTTGCATTTTTTCTTATACTTTTGCTTCCTTCCTTTTTCCTATATTTTCTTAAAAAGCAAGACATTCATTCATTCTTTAAGTTTTCATCGTTGTTCTTTGCTGTTTTAAGTCTAGCGTAAAACAATGTTTTTATAATGGAGACTGCTGGTAAGATGGCAGCTATAGGCAAAAAGTAGTAAGAACTTTTCATAGTAAATAATGCAATACACTTATTCATCCATCCATTCGTTCATAAACATAATAAAATGAGATGACAACATGTCATGCTGTTTTTTCTCTAAACGCCACATTCAGTCAATATTGAAGAGTTACCCAAAGTCTTTAGTTTGATATGCAAAATTTGAAAGCAGACGTGTTACAACTAAATATATAAATATAAAAAAGCATCAAGAAAGGAATAAGTAAGTATATTGCAGAGCTGGTATAGTAAAATGTTTGATTCAAGTTTTTTTATTTTAAACGAATTAATAATTGAAATAAATTAGTTATTAACAAATAATATTTCACAGCACACAACTTACAAGTGAAAGTACAAAACTTGAGACACATTAAGTTTAATTACGTCAGGGAATAAAATTCTTGTTAAATTTAAAATTATTTAGTAAGAGTAATGATCATTTTTGGTATTTGTAAAACCAATTTTGAATTGTTGAATATAAGATTAATCTTTTTAGTTGTTACAAACATCAGCTTAGTGGCATAATACAGTGGTGTAGAATTTAATAAATGGTTTTTAATGTTGTCTTCTAAGATGAAGTTTTGTGTTATATAGAAAATATTTATTTAAACTAATACTGTTTTTATTTAGTATTTAGAAATCTGGAAATAAAGTTATTTTTTATGTCATTCAAAAATGTTGATAATAATTCATATTATTTTCAAATAATATACTTATAGTTAAATCTGAAGCACTAATCTCTCAAAGCTCAGAAAAACATAAGATAACGTCTAAAACGGTGAAAATTTAACTCCTATTGTCAAATAATCTTAAGAAAAGCAAACATGATAATAATGAAAATAAAACTTAAGTTACAAATAAATTAATTTCAAAAATGTTTAAGACACTTGTATTGTCTTACTTCTCATAAATATATTGTTGTTTTTTTTTAACATATTGGTATGAATGTATGTTTTAATGTATTAATTTAAAATTTAAATATTAAATTTAAATCCCTTTAGAATAAAATTAAACTAATAAATAAAGCTAAATATGTTTTAAAGCCAACATGGAAAATTGATTAGCTATAATTACTACTATTGATCACAAATAATACAGTGTTGAATTAAATATGCACCGTAACTTTTTTTTTATTTAAGCCAAATTATGTTAATTTTTAGTTCTATAGTTCTTAATAAATAATACAGTTAAAATTGTTAATACGGTATATATGAAAAAAACTGAAATTTCAAGAGAGAGTTATCTGAAAATGTGTGTAATGTAAAATAAAACAAGTTCTAAGTAAATTTATATTTTATAAGTCGATTGCCATGTATCATCCTTGTAATGCAAAGGTAAGACAATTTATACACCTCATATAATCTATTGCGAAGTCAATTATCATGGAATATAGAGTGTAGTCACTTTATACTTTTCGGGACTAGCTATTCTACTAATATCTTTTGTCTATATAAATTTCAGTGTTATTTGGAACTTTATATGACGGTATCCTTTTATAGCTGGTATACTGAAGATTTGTCCTATTACAAAAGACATGCAGTAGTCGGAGGATGATTTATTTACCAGGGTATATGACATTCTTTTAGAGTACTAGTTAATAACAGACCATAAGACTGTATCTTTGGAATTGGTATCCTGGGTTGAATGCTAGAATCTGTTCTTTAGACTGGCAATTAGTGATCGATGATCTCACGCTTATACATATTAAAATAAATAGCTGGTAAAACTAATCAATAAACGATATTTTTATATTATTACATGTCATAATTAATTGTGCCACCAGTAATAACTCTTAATGACAGCTAATTTCCCTAATTCGATACAATCACACACAACTGTTTGGTTATAGGAACGTATTGTATTAGGACTTTTGCTATATTTATTTACATTTACCTGTGTATATAAATAACTCTTCAATTATGCAAATAAGTCAAAATATTATAATAGCAAAGTACCAACAATAATAAACTGAACAAAAACAACGAACGCTTAACGTTAATTATTAACTTTATTATAAAATACTGCATAACTAAAAACATAATTTACATTATATATTGATGACAACAAAGCTAATAATATTGCTGTACAAGTATCTATTGAGCATTTAGTAGGGCAAAAATTTGGGCGAATACCGTAACATTTATAAAGAGAAAACCAAAGATTATACTGAGAAGAACTGAAAATCATTCATCACAACTGATTCTATGATAAACAAGATGGAATTCAGAAGAATTCCACCATATAAAGAATTATACTGGACACCCAAAATGGAGATGATACATGTTCAAAAAGGAAAATAATTAATTTTTATTGGAAAATCATGGTTCCTTGAAAGAGTTTCGTTTTTTTTTTCGGAATATTATTGGCTGACAAACTGGAATATTATTCTAGGAGAAATTAATACAACTAAATTTATGAATATGAATGGCAAACAAAATCATCATGATGTACAAATGGTTTAGGATTATTACCTTTTGTTGAATAAAAATTGTCAATTACTTGGCTTTCATTATTTCTTAACATTATTAAAAAATACGTAATATTATTTTCACATATTTTTATAATGACTTTCAAAAAAATGCAGCGTTGAAAATGATCGAATTGTATTAATTATAAAAGTCTTCAGTAGTTAATATTTTAATTGTGTAAATACGAAATCTATTGAATAATTGACAATGTGTAATGTTTATAATTTTCAAGGTGAAAAACTAAGGTCTAAAATTTCAATTAAGAATTAAATAATTTAATTTATTTAAGCCGTAACAAAATCTTTATTTCTAAAGTAATCTACTTTCATAATGTTTAACAGAAAATATGTTAGTCTTAAACTCAAATATGTTTGAAAACGTCAAGTTTCATTTAGTACATTGAAAATGCAATTTTAAGTGTGCATTATATTTCTACTCTAGTATAATTAAAATCTCACTAATTTCATATCTCTAGCTGGTCTCACTACCCTTTTTTTGCAATTCTCTGTGCAATTATTTATAATTGTTCGAGATAATTATTGTAAATACATTCAAAAGCAAAGTGTTTAAACAAAACAATAGAAATTAATGTTTAAATGTTTGTATGACTGAATACATGTTACTGTATTGTATCTGTATTTTAACTACTCCCAAAAGTATTTATTTATATATGGTATTTAGCAACAACAATAACGACACAGCATATAAAAGGATTAAAATAAACATAATTAAAACTCTACACAATATGTATTTAGTAAAATGTAAATTGGCACACAGATGGCAAACAATAAATCCACTCCTAGATTATGTGAATCATTAAATAAAAATGTATATTTCAATAAAATTTATTATTTCCATCAGCATTACACTGATGTACTTTTAAAATATTTTATATTTAGATAAAATAATAGAGCGCCTTTGAAAGATATCGAAATTAGACAGAAAGGACTGTTATTAAAATTGACATTTATATTTTCATTTTAAATTGTTAACTTTGTTTATTCATTTCAATTAAGAGCTAAACATCTTTAGGTGCAATGGAAATATAACTTGTGCTCAACTTCTCATTTTAAATGAAGAAAACTATGCAATTATTATATGTATATAATTATGCAATAATCATACCAACTGGCTTCTCTCAGTATTATAAAGAACACATACTTTCCAAATAACTTTTCAAATCCTTTATAAATTATTCCATAAATTAACAAATAAAAGGTTAATTACATATTTTAATACAATCCAATGCAAAGCCAACAATTTCCCATAAACACAAAAGTAAATAGCCAATCGGTCAAGTCTTTGTCATGCTAAATTAAATTATTAATGTATAATTAACATTTTAAATTCAAAAATGTTTATACAAGGGATGAAATCATATAGATACGCTTAAATCGGACTTGTGGACGATTAAAAACACAGATATACAAGTATAAGCCTATATGCTGTAATGTGTGTTTTAATGACATTAAAGCTCCCTATACTTATTCACACAAACTTGAATATGTACATATATGTATATGAAGCAATATTGTTGAAAGGCATTAAGTGATTTATTAACTCGACAATCCCAGCTGAAGAGCACATAAGTACGTCATATACACGTATGTATGTATACTCAGTCTGGTATATGAATAAATACAAAAGCTTCAAAAGATACAGATTATTTTTCTGTACAGATAATTTTTTATTGTTCTGGCGGTTATTGTAAATAGTTTATCTTGTTTTTGTTGTGTGGCAAATACTATATAATTAAGCGAATCAGTAAATGAATGTATGAATGAAAGTCTAAAGAATAAAAAAGAGAAACAAGCAATAAAAACTCAGTTTAAGTTTTTGTTGCACAGAGTGTAAAGTGTAAACAGAATATTCATGGTTATTAAGTACAATAAAAACAACAATAAAAACCATAATAAAAACAACACAGTTAAATAACAAACTAATTAAAAAGTAAAAAGTGCACAAACAAGCACATACTCAGTCATTTAAGAATGACTCTTTTAAAATGTTGAATTTTTTTAATTATTTCCTTTTCATTTGCGATCTATTTTCTAAAGAAACATTAAGCAAATCGTTTAAATTTTACAAATAAAGCTAGATTTACAAAATTTTGAAAATTTATTTTGATGTTCTATTTACACGTTTCAAAAATTTGATCAAAATATTCTTTCAATATAGTATTTCAAAATCTTTTGATAGAAATTTGATCAAAATTTTTTGAAGCTAATTTACACTATTGGTAAACTTTTTATATTGAAAATATTGACTTTGATCAGCTGTTTTGCTATAAAAAAAAAAAACAATTAATAAGTATGGACGACGACACAATCATCATAGCATCAACATTTTTACTATTGGAGGAAGAAGTAGCTGATAATAATGCAAAAAAAGAGGAAAACAAAAGGAACATAGGGTTCGACCTTTTCTTTTGGAATGTATGTCTCTTTTAGGGAGCGATTGATAACGAATGCTCCTGACTTGTACAAAAACTTTGTGCGAATGTCACCAGATGATTTTGATTATTTGCTTAATCTCGTCAGCACATTAATAGAAAAGGCTAATACTAATATGCGGCAATCTTTATGCCCCGGAAAACGCCTAGCAATTACTTTGAGATTTTTAGCGACTAAGGACAGTTACCCAAGTCTAATGTTCTTGTTTAAAAGATCAAGATCATCGATATGCAATATTGTGCCTGAAGTCTGCGCTGCATTATATAAAGTATTAACTCCCTGGCCAACGATGTCGAACGATAACATTCGCTTAGATAAGACTTAAGACACAAACTTTTTATCGTATCTATTTTTTACTCAATCAAGTTTGTTTATTCCACAATCAAGTTTGTGTCTTAAGTCTTATCTAAGCGAACGTTATCGTTCGACATCGTGGGCCAGGGGGTAAAAGATGCATTTTTAAAGGTAAAACCTAATTTAGTAAATAAAAAAAAAACATATCAAAAATAATATCTATTGGCACAGATGCCAGCAACAGAAGAGGAATGGGAGAGTATTTCCCAAAGTATAAATAAAATGTGGAATTTTCCCAATTCAATCGGGGCATTAGATGGAAAACACATCAATATTATAGCACCAGCACATGTATATGTATTGATATGGTTTTGAATCAAAAGAATGAACATGCTGTCAAATTATTTATTGTTATCAATATTGCCAGATGCGATTTTGATGCTCATTTACACGGCATCAATAAAATCTTCTAAAGTTTTGGTCAATAAATTTTGATCAATAAATTTTGAAGAAATTTTGATGTTTACACGAGTTTAAAGCATTTTGAAGAGAAATTTTGAAGAAAATTTCCATCGTGTAAATCTAGCTTAACTTAGCTTATTGAACTCCAGCCCAATTAAAAATTCTCAAAATTTAAATATTTTGTTTATTTGAAAAATTCTATTTTCATGCTTATCTCAAATTCCAAGTTTCTTACAGAAACTAATTTCCCAAAATACGTCTATTTCAAAACGGTTGTTATTTCAATTTGTTATTTCCTTTCATATCAAGTTATAACGGGTTAAATGGGTTAAAGATGTCGGAAATATTTAAACTTCTATGAGGAAATATATAATAATATATTTTTTTAATATTTTTTAGTATGTTCAACATTATTATGGTTAAAACGTTTCAATTTTGTCGTAGTTTATGTTTGTTGATGTTAAAAAATATATAATATATATTTAGAATTAGTTCATGATACTTTAGAATTGCACACAAACCATTTACATAATATGTATGTATATTAATAACATTTTATTAAAACAAAGGACCCATACATGTATAGCTAAAATTAGTAATTTAAAATAAATTAATTTTGTAAGTGAACTGGTTAAATACTCTGCATGTACTGGTGTCCATTAGCATGAATTTGCGAGAATGTGTGTAAGAACAAGGGCCTTTTTGTCCATATACTAGACATATTTGTTTATTTTATTATATTAGATTATTTAAAAATATCCAAACAAAGCACTGTACAAAATACGTTGATATAAATAGTGATTACAGTGAATCTGGTTTATTATGGGAAAGTTCTATTATATAAAAATACTATATGATTGAGCCCAACCATAATATGACTAAAGTTCAAGGAAGTAGTTAAGTTTAATTTTATTTGAAAAAAATTTCATATAAGAATGTTAAAATTAAATGTATGGGGTGTAAGCACAACAATACATTGAATTTTATCTTTTTAAATATAACTATTAATCGAAGAATTATGTTTGTTTCCAACTCAATTAATCGAACAATTTTTATACGTTGACATGCATAGTGAATATTAAATCACATTATGCCATTAAGTTCAACTTTATCTATTCTAACCAGGTCTTACTGTGTAGTTGTATGTTTTAAAACTACATACGAATACACAACATTTGTATCGTATCCTTTTTTGTCTGATAAATAAAGAGTATGCGAGTTACATTCCATAATATTGTGTGGCATGAAATCATGGCTGGCTTAATTAACTAATTAAGTGAGCAATGCTTTATAATGAAACCTAACTTACAGACACTTATGTAAAAAAGTAAATAAAATTTTACATACATTTTTAGCTATGAATGTGTGGCATGAGTGTGTAAACGAAATTGGTTGCTGTGAATGTAACTACATATTTACATTATAATATGTAAAAATAAATAAGTAAGAACTCGGCAAAACAAACAATGAATTTAATATGAAAATGTTTATGTCACATCTGAATTTATAAAAAAGAAAATACAAAAGAAATAAGTTGCTAGACTAGAGAAAACGTTTAACTAATAGGGCTAAATATATTAAATATATTATATGCAATACTTTTTATGTTGCTAAAGTAACACATGTGCTTCCTACCAAAAACAATTGTAAAAGTTTTGTAACATTACGGCAAGTAATAATATTTGTTAAATATTGCCAGTAGTGCAACATAGTAGTAATAATTTTTGTATGTGTATTGCTGCTTATAAAGAATAAATATTTTGCAAGAAAATGCCCTGAAAATCTTTTTACAGCATATGAGAAAAACAATAATTCATCTCACCTACAAAAAACGCTACGTTATTTACCACTGTTTGTTGTTTTCCGCACATACGGTGGTCTACGTATTTTACACTAGCAACATATATATTTCATTTTCGTAGTCAAACTTATGATTTACCATTAGTAATATATATTAATTTTGATATTTTATTATCTGCTACATCAAATTAGTTTATCTACACATTTAAATACAAGAAATGCAAACAAAATATATTGAAATTATATATGTGTGGAAAACCACACATTAGGATAAGTAACGTATATTTTTAAATAACGCTTAACAATTTTTTTTAAATTTATATAAAATATTTTATTTATATAAAAATTAATTTTAATAATGTTGAAAATTTATAAAAAAAAATAGAAAATCTCGATAAACATATCTCCAAGATTTTCATGAAAACTACGGTCATTACAAAATATCAAAACCAGTTTTCGATACAGGGGCCAAATTACCGCATACGTGATCGAATGAGCTATCGTATCAAAAAGTGATTTCGATAGCGAAATTATGATAAAATGTACTAAATTTCTTGCTCGATATCGAATGCCAAAATTTCAAATAAGAAAATTACAATCAATTTTACTTGACATCGAATACGGTAATTTGGCCCCAGGTTTAATGATGAACATACCGGTTAGTTCAGATAATGAGATCATCCAAATATTAATTGACGGTTCAAGATCACATATAAATGTCGGATATGGAATCTATTTGAACCATTCGGATTGGAACTGTTTTTAGAATATCGAATTATGGTAGCAGCATTTAATCAATGAATATTTACACATTTACTATCAACCTAGCGGCACATTAGATAATTATGAAATGTGTTTATCACATCGAAAAGTGTTAGCGAAACAGTTTCCTTTATTTCCTTTAGCTTTAGGTTAATTCTGATTAATTTTTTTATAATTTTATTTAATAAATTTGTTAAATTAATATGAAAAACCCAAAATTTTATATGTACAGGGTGGCGCAAAAGTAATCCTCCTATCAGGAAAATGCTAAAAATTTTGCGAGGCCCATAATGTCAGTTCTGTTTTGACATTTGTGTAGTAAACACATGCGAAGTACACGTTAAACACTGCTCCAGAACGCGGAATATTGCAGACAGAACTGACATTAGGAGCTTCGCAAAATTTATAGCATTTTCTGAAAGGAGGATTACTTTTGCGCCACCCTGCAGTTTGACTGATTTCATTCCTTATTCCAACAACCTTTTGTGTTAGTTTTTTCCTATAAAATCGTTTGCCTTTTGTGTAAATAGTTGTACACTTTAATTAAAGAACTCTCTGCTGTGTGATAACAAAAGCAACAAAATAAACTACTAAAAAGCTACTAGAGAGCTAATCATTGGAATAAATAACAAGCATTTAATTAAATTAAATCATTTACATAGAATAATTGTCTGAGGATTGAAAGAGGGAGCATGTATGTATATAGTTGTATAGTAATGCTGGAAATATTGCCATTCAAATTGTATGAATTACTATTCACGGGTTTCTGATGTTGCACATGTAGAGCTGATAATGATGATGTTGTATTTTGTTATAATTTTCTAATTGCTTGCAGCAAGTATAGTAAGTAGTCTGCATTCTGTGTAGTGTTGTGTTTTATAGTAAGTATGGTAAATGTAAAAGTACTTGTATAATGTTTAATTATTATACATTAATGTGTTTCACTGTCACTTTTAAAAGTTCAGTGCAATCAATTTTATTTTAATAATTCAGCAATAATACCAAAATTATGCAAAAAAAAACTGTTCTGAGAGAGTAACTGTAAAAATATTAACCAGGATGTGAAATTTATTTTAAGTATTGCAATGTTTCCATACTCCTGGTATATTTTATGCAAAATGTTGAGTGTTTCAATTAAGATTGATTGGCTATAATTTAATTTAACGCGTAAGTGAAAATATTGTCGTTGGTCAATAAATAGTGAAATTTAAAAAAATCACAGAAAATAATTCAGTTATCTGTCTGCATATTACAGATTTAAGGCAGCAATATTTAATTTAAGAATATTCCGATGAAAGAGAGTGGTAAATATCAATAAATTACTCATATACAGCATTTCAATTATTTAATACTTAATTTCCACAATTATTGCAATTAAGTTTAATGAGTTTGCTTTTGAAATCAGATTTTTTTCCGTGTATTAAATTTTTTTATGAAATTGAAGCATTTTTAAGATTTGAATGATTATTATAGAAAATATCATAAGCAGAGTAAAATAATCATATTTAATGTTAATGAGTGTAATTTCTCTATCTAGTCCGTATAACTCTTACAGCTTTACTAGTTTACGCTAGCGTGCAAATTGCACACAACTTAAGCTTCAATGGTCCTCGAATAAATGTCAAATTAGACAACAACTCTGTCTAAAAAATATGAAATCGACCTGAAATTTTGTGCAACTTTATTAAACGATACAAACACCATCATATTCATATTCGTCATATTCGTGTTCAACATCATTATCTTATGTTAAAATAAATAATTAATACAAAATAATTATACAGAGACCTTCCCTGATTTAAATTATGTCAAATTAACAGCTAAATTCAAGCATGAAGTAACCGCCACATACATACGTATGCAAAAAGTTATTAAAAAAAACAGCATTTCAACAAATGTTTAGTAACCATTAGTAACGCCTAAATAATTTATATCAATAAAGCAGAAAAATAAAATATAATAAAGAAAGAACTCACACAAGCCCGGGCTGAACAACAACGACCTACAAACTTCCAGTAGATTATTTTAAGAGTTACGCTGTCCGTAGTTTTGTAAAAAAACAGAGAAAAGAAAAAGGTGTGTCGCTAGAGATTAGTACCATAAGGCCAGTAATATTCAAGGCAACAAGATATGATCCCACCTACATTGTTAAAATATCATGCATGCGTGCAACAATAACAAAGTAAATACATGAAATGGACAGACAGGCAGACAGACAGAAATATGTATGTAAATTTAACTATAGGTACAAACAAACACTTGAAGTCATGTAAACACCAAACTCTTGTGATAATGATGTGTTAATAAGCAGCATTTAAGGCAACGACACAGTTACTAATAAGACAAATCTATATGAGGCTGACTCCTATATTAAACTTTATCGATTTTTCAAGCTTCAAAGATCTACAGATGTTGTAATTTCCATTTTAGCAAAATCAGATAACGACATTTTGAAAAAATCTAACGAAAAAACAAACACAAATCAAATACTCTGCCTCTGCACTAACTAAAGAAATTTTCAGCAAGAATATTATTTTCCAAAACAAAACAAAGAATTTGTAATCTTTACAATTTTAATATTTTACAATTTTGAAATAAAAAAAACTACTTCCTTCAACCTTTCTTTTCTATTCTAAGGCAACAGTTTATGATGATTGACTTAAGGTTTGTAAAAAATCGAAGCAGCTAAAGTTAATAACATGAACTTCCTTCTGTAAATATTATTGGTGTTGATGAAATAAACAAGACATACATACATACGCACATGACATTGTTTTATTTTTTTTTTTTATATAAAGGAAGATCTAACAAAATCCTTAGGAAACAATATATAACAGTATTTGTGTCAGTTAAACAAGAAAAATTTAAAACCAAACGCAAGGAAACCAAGGTAAAAAAAAGTGCAAAGTACAAACAAGTACACCTGTACAGGAGCAACCGTTCCATACAGCGTGTAGTAGACAACATCAGTAATATAATCACCTGCACACTTTTAAACAATGTAGCAACAAATTTAAAAAAATACTCAAACAAAATTTTTACTAATAATAAAAACAAACTAAAGCAGTAGAACAATTGTGTGTGTAAAATTTTTGTATTTATAACAGGATATGCTGTGTTGCAGGGCACTCTAGAGAACACAGAATGGTGAACACTTAAGTATGCTACATACATACCTAACTATACATATTTATATATGTTGCAATAGAAATGCACAACAACTGCAGCAAAAACATTTTAGTTAAAAAAATCTACACTGTTTGTGGCAAGTACAGCTTACAGGGGGTGGCGGGGGGATGTTGATGTGTGAATAAAAGTAAGTTGCAAAAACCAGGTTGTTGGCTCACATACATATACATATATGTAAGTAACCGGCACTTGGCTAATGTGACACAAAGTAAAGTAAGTAAAAACTCTCTCACATACTTAGACAACGTCTGGTGGCATGCTATACACATTTAACATTTTTTATACACTTGTGTAGATATTGGCGCTTTAAATTTAGCGTATATTTTTGGAGTTTTTGCGCTTTTTTACAACTCAAAAGCAAGATTTTTTCAACTTACGTTTAAAAGAAAAAAGCCATGAACAGCGATCGGCAAAATCGATTATAATAACATGATGCACACTTCTTCTGATGTAATTCGATAAGCTATTTGTTTTGATTTTTGTTTCTTATTTGACAAATTCAAGAACTTCGATTACAATTGTGCTGTTTACTGCTAAATAACCGATCATGTTGGCTATGAGTGCCAATCACTGTTTTAGAATGAAGTAGGTTTTGAAGTTTGTCAAAATGGAAAACTTTAATCTTACATAACATCAATAAGACAAGGTGACCTATTACTTCAGCGGAAATAAACAATATTCTCAAAACACAACTCATAAATTTTTGGTTAAAATCCTCCCCAAATTCGTATATCGATTGGAATATCCGCCGAAAAATGGAAAAATAACATTTCGTATGTTAATTTGTTGTCCAAGTATCTAGTGGTGTTACTTGTGGCATTTAAGTTATAACTAGTTGACATCACTGATAAATATACAATACATTTACTTTATACTATTTCTTTTTATAACAAGAAAAAACATTGCTTGCTTCTTGTTTTTTACAAACTTTCTTTTAACATCACATTTTTGTTTCCGTTTTCCTTAAGGTTTTTTTTTTATTTTTTTTTTACTTTTTCTTTAGAAATTCGACTAAAGTTTCTGCTTACAAAAAAGTTATTTTTATTTCTCTCTTTTTTCAACAAAAGAAAATGTTCTAGACTGTTGGAGTAGAAATGTGTATTGCTATGTCGTGCATGTTCTTTCAGTTGCAATGCAACTTGATGCTACAGATCTTGGAATAGGGGCACGTAAACAAAAATATGACTGCAATATATTTGCTGTGCCGAATCATAAATACCCTGCACATAAAAATTGGAATTACACAAGCTAACGTACAATACTTAGTAATGGTTAGGAGATAACTTATGACATTTTTGACAATTCTTAATACCAAACTGTTTATGGAAAAAATAAACATTTTGATTAAATCGTATTATTTTCGTTTGTGTATGTTGGAAAACTTCGGTCGTATAGCATTCAAACGCCACCGAAATAAAATAATTAAATAAAGGCTATAAAATCAAGCTTTAAAAATAATGCACCTACTCACCACCAGAGGCGCTGCAATGCTGCACTAAAACAAACATAATGCGCAATTGCAGGGTTGTGATATAAAGCTTTCTTCTACTTTCACTACCTTTACTTCTTCAATCTATCCCCTTTGCAAAGAAAGTAACGCAATTATGTATAGGCATATTAATTGCCTGAGTGTTACTCTTCTTTTTTTTAAACAAAAAAGTCGACATTTGGGATTTCATTTCCCTTACTTTGGCAATTCCAAATTCTTAAAAAATAAATACCCAAAAAATCTAAATTACCTTTAAAATTTTGTTACAAATATAAGGCCAATCCTAAAGTACCCTACTCTCACCACACTGTTGAATGCAGAAAACGTACATATGTATATGAGAAAGTGTTGAACTCCAAGATGGATGGATGGTTAGATGTCTGAATGATTGGTTGGATAAAATGAGTGAATAAATGTCTGCACGTAAATAAAGGGTTAACAATTTGTTTAGAATTTTTTTATATTTTGTTCTTATGTCTTTTAGTTCTAAAAGAAAAAACAGCACGAAAGGCAGTTGGATTTTCTGATAAAATTCCTTTTAACTCCTTGCAACAATACTTAAAATACATTGTTGCAACATAATACTAATAGAAAATAAAGAAATGAAAAATAAAATGTTCTCCAACATACAACCAAATTTATAATAAAAATTTCAATTGTTAGTTTTCATACCAGTTTTCCTATATTTGTTTATTTTTTTCTTATTTTGCAAACTATTTTATTGGCAATTTTCAAGTTACTAGAATTACATACAACTGGGAGGTTTATTGGCAATTTAATGTACGAACGACAAGTTTGTGATAATTGATTCCTTGTTGGATTAATGTGAAAGAATTTCTGTCCCCCGGAAGCAAAAGAATAACAATTTTGTCTATATTTATTTCATTTATGCTTTGGTATTGTCCATAAAAGAGTACGAAGAGGAAGGAATAAACGATAGATTAATGAATGTAGTAAAACCTTTCGAATTTTTAATTATCTCAATCGCGTCACGTTATGTTTGATTTTAGTCTTATTACTTCCAAATCATTGCCATTTGATGTGATTTTGATTTAATTTTGTATTTGTCAACATGATTTTATCATTTTGAAACCGAGATTTGAAAATGAAACGGCAGTATCAGAGGTATGTAAAGAACAAAACTAGACAATTTTTATATCACTTGATATTTGCGCAATACTTGTTAGACTAATCAACATTCGCAAATGCAAAACACTATTTTCCAAGAAACATTAACTATTCCTTGTAATAAATCGAATATTTAGTCAGATAAATTGTAAGAGCTATGAGATAAATCTGTTTAATTTATACATTTATCAGTTTAGAGGTAAATAACCGATCATGTTTGTCACCTGGTGGATATGACTGCCCACCACTGATAAGCAGGTTTGTATCAAAATATCAATGAAATTTTAAAGATTTTTTTATTTGTTTATTCTGCTTTTATACAAGAAAAATTCAAGTTAAGTAGAAGATTTTGATTATATCTCCTCCTTCTTCCTCATTTAACCATTTAAAAGTTTTAGTTATATTTTTTTTTATTTCCACCATTTTTCAACGAAAATCTCAACATTTTAGTTGAAGTTAAAATTAAAAAAACTCAAACGATTATTGACAATGTATAAAGTTCGTCTGTTTTTAAAGTATGTATAGTAAATTGTTGGTAGTAGCTGTACTTTTGATGTTAAAGTTTTTAATATTTTTGTTCTTCTTGGGAGAAGTTGGGAGAACAAAAGAATATGTAAAGAAAATTTAACGAAAATGAAAAAGACAAGCGAAAACTTAAAAAAGAAAAAAAAAAACACAAGATTCCTCTTGACTGCAGCTTATTGATATTCACACACTTGCACAGATAAACTACCGCACACTCTTGCTTAATGTGTGTATATGACACACATGCATGCTTAAATTTCCATTAAATCGTTACAAAGGATTGCTGAGAGAGGGGTTAGCTTGAATTGACTAGTAATTGACGAGTTACAGTTTAACTTGTTTTACATGTTAAAACACAAATACTGCACAGAGAATCGCAAATGAACCAGAAATGTTTTCCTCAAAAAACAAAGATCGAATCTGTTGACATTTGACGCAAAAAATAGCATGTGAAATAAAAACTTTGTCGTCTGATTGTAGTTTTTTATCTTCTATAGATTATTCTTTTTGCTTTCTAAAAGATAAAATGAAAGTTTAGAGGACAATTTCCTTGTATGTTAAGGGGGCATGGTTGCAAAAGGTTTTATGTGTTTATCAAGATATTGTTTGAAATTAAAAGACAGGAATCATTTAAATGTCGTTTAAGAATCTTGGTATATTGAAAAACGATTGGAAGTAAATATCTATGAAGAGTACAAGGATGATTAAAATCAAAAAAATAAAACTGAAATTGAAATTGAAAAATATCTTTAAACATAATTTAAGAAACTTTTTCTAGAAGATTTCTATAAAAGATTTTTTTTTCTTGTTTTCATTTTAAACTTCTCAAATAAATTTAATTTGTGCTTTACAGCTACAGCATAAATTAAAATTATAAGTAATTTTAGTAAAGGAATTAAGTCTACAACTTATAAACAATCTATAACTATCGAACTTGCCGTCTTTACCCATCCGACTAAATAGTGGAAACTTTACAAAGCTTTATTCACATAATTCTAAAACTAAAATGTTCGTCAAAGTACCGAGAGTTTAAAAATTAAAGCTAATTGTGGTGAATTTTTAAAGTAAATAATTTTGTTAAAGTAAAACAAATCTCGATCGATAATGCTAATGATTTGTTATTAATGCGGTCTTCAAATATACGAAAATCAAGCTTCTGCTGCCACGAACTGAGGGCAAGTGATTTTTTTTAATTGTTTGCGATATTCGTTCTCTAAAATTTTCCAATAATTATAATGATAAAATGTTCCATTTGGTACAAAAACTAATTCAATACATTTTTATATTATGACTGTTTGTATTAGATAGTTTTCATTTACCAAAAGCTAAACACCAAACAAAAGAAAGAAAATATAGCAATAACTTACAAAAGCAAGCATTAAAACTATACTAAACATATCGCCCGCTAAATACAGAAGGGCAATACCTTTTCTTTGCAAAATAATTGATACTATAAAGGCCACAAGTAACTTTTCACTGAAACACAACGAATGAACAAATATTTTATATAGTCTGGATGCATCTATCCAATTAAGTCAGTCGATTTACTATATTGTTAGAACACTCAAAAGCAAGCAATACGTATTTGTGCCTACAAATAGAACTAAAGGCACAAATTTATTATGCTTAAAATACCCAAAATCAAGTAATACATATTTTATGTGTAATTTTTATTTCTAATACAGAATTAAAAAGTGAGTAAAAGCTATAAAAATATGTTTTACATAGAATTTTTTTTGCCACAACTCAAAAATAGACACAATATTCAGAGTTACAAGCCAACAGACAGGGAGTTTAAAAAGTTTTCAAATTAACTTCCCTTACAATTAAACGCCATGATTTATTTCCCTTCATAGCGTTAGCTTAGTTGACAAATGTGCCAAGTCTGCTTTTTATGAAAATGAGTTCTGAATACAACATTAGAATAAGTAAAAACCCACTGATTTACCTTTACAATTGATTTGTTTTCTTTCTTTTTTACTATGTTATGTAGAAGTTAATTTTTGCACCCTAAAGTATACCGATCGGCTCAGAATCACTTTCTGAGTCGATTTAACGATGTCCGTCGGTCCGTCCGTCCGTTCGTCTGGCTGGCTGACTGTCCATGTAAAGCTTGTGCGCAGAGTACAGGTCGCAATTTTGAAGATATTTTGATAAAATTTGGTAAGTGACATTTTTTTGGCCAAAGAACGGATGGGATTGAAACTGGTGGAAATCGGTTCATTATTTCACCTGGCCCCCATACAAATGTCCTCCCGAAATTGGGGTTTACCGATCATAAATGTTTGAATTAAGCAAGAAACCAAACAAATTTCATCACAAATGAGTCGTAAATGAAGCCAAATCACATCTACAAATTTTGTGCAGATCGGTCCATAATTAGTCCACTTCCGAAAATCACTTGAAAGAGCATAACTCTCTCAAAAATATTGGTAACCAAATAATATTTAACAGAAATATATCTTATATGGTTACAAACAATACCGTAGAATTTTATTGTGATCGGTACATAATTAGTCGTAGCTCCCATATAAGGCCCACTTCCGAAAATCACTTTAACGATCATAAATTTCGTAACAATGTTGGTTATCCGTAATTACTCGAAACTCCCATATAACACCCTCCCCGTAATCAACTTTAACCTCCATAAAATATTAAAAGTATTTATATCGAGATAAAGTTTAACATACACAATATTTATATTCACAGAAATCATGACACTAAATTTCATAATAGGTCATATCTCTGAAAAATTGTTTTCATATACTGAGTGTAGGGTATAATATGATGGGCTTGACCGACTGTACTTTCTTACTTGTTAAATATATATTGTCACTTTTCAATACAGATATTATCTTTATCAACATACATATTAATTTAAACTTAAATTCTTTGTGCTGGAAATGAACAACAATTATAACAATATCTAATATTGTTCCTAATTTTATTATGGTTATAGGATTTCTATCTCTAATAACAAAATAACTGACATTTCTTAAAAAATGTATGATAGTAATTTCTTAAAAAAATCTTAAAATCAAATGTATTCAATTAGCTGAAACATACAAACTCTAATTAAATTCATGTGTAAAAAAATTGTGTTAAAAGAAGCTATTACATCAACCTTGAACTTTCTCACGCTAGTATAAAACCAACTAAATTTCAGTGCACTTAGTATTTTTCTCGTATAGTGTGAAGAAATTTCATTGCGAAGAAAGAAAATAATGTGAGATAAATTATAGGCAAAGGAAAGAAATTTTGTACAAATAACCTTTTGGGTTAAGAATTGTCATGAAAACTGATGATGATTTAGGGAAGGTTCAAAATAAACCTCTTTTGCCATTTGTCTCATTCATAAAAGTAAGTTTGCAAAGTAATTATTTGAAAATATCTTAAAGCATATAAAGTTAATTATGCACATTCAAAAAGGAAAATTTTAGTTAGAAACGAAAAAAAGAGAGTGAGGAAAAATAAATTTTTTTTTTCTCTTTCTATATTTATTACTTTTTTAATACGAATTAATTCATATACATATATACGAGTATATTAATTTTGGGGATGTAATTTCTTTCAGGATTTTTAAAATATAAATTTCTAATTAGTATTAGGGAAATTCTTTATTCATATTTCGGTTAAGAATGTTGTGAAATCTATTACCAAATCATTCCAGAGAAAACTTAGGAAAATGATGCAGATTTTTTTTTTTTTAATATTACGACATTTTTATCGTAATATGCACAAAAAAATTTAACATTTCATTGAGATAACTTTTGTCTTCCTAATGTTTAAATTTCACTTTAACACTTTATTTCTGTTGCATGTCATAGAAATGCAATACATTCCATTATACTTCTTCTAGGAAACCCAAATTTCTAAATTTTCTACAATTTTATGCCGAAAAATACCACCAACCCATTTTTTTTTAGTTAAATAACCAAACTTTCTAGAATATAATCATTTAAACTCAATCTATTATAACTAAAAAGTTTCCGTATTTTACCAAAAATTTTCAGAAAAAATAACAAAAAAAGGGAAGTTTCCTAAAAATTACTTTCACCAGGAGTGTAATATAAAATGAACAAAAATTTGCTGTTTAATGGAATTGCTAATAAATATTTAATGATTTCCTGTCATTAAAATTTTAAGTAAAGTTTGATTTGGTTTCACTTACTCTGTATATGTTTTAAAAATTTGTAAAATGAAATAGAAGAAAACAAGACTTACTTTAACATCAGTTCAGTTGTATACTAGAAGTATGTCCTTCTTATGTAAGCATGAGATAATCCTTTTTATTTTCAGTTGCTAAAGTAATCCTTATAAAGCAATGATAATATTTTATGACGTCGTTATAACTTTTTTTATATTATTTCTTTAGATCATCATATTTTCTATGTTGGTATACGGTATATTTCTGTTGTAAGATGATTTTGAAAATTGTGATTTTTTTATGCCTTCAATTTTCTCAAGTTGTTTTGTGTAATTTTCGTTATTGCACTTTTTATTTCTTAAAGATTTTGTTGGTACATGCACTTGAATTTTTTCTATTATTTTGTAAAATAAAGCTAAATTATGCTGTAGAGAAGAAGTAGATATGCGGTTATAAAATTTTTAATATTTTTTTTTATTTTTGTTGACTTTTTTATTTATTTATTTAGGTTAGTCAAGAAATTGTTACGCACAAGTAGCAAAATAAATAATAATTTCGTGCATGCAAATATAAAGGATAAACCATTAAACATGGATTTTAAGATATATACGAGTATAGGTATATACTTGTGGTATTATTTGGTTAAAAGCTTATTTAAAGCAGGTTGATTTCGGTTATTTTGTATTTTTACTTGGGTTTAATTTGGTTTTATAAATTTGTGTAGATTGCTGTGTAAGCAGCAGACTTGTATGAACACATTAATTATTATTAACATTTGTTTCATATATTTTTTATGCTGTATTTCCGGAAAACAAATAACCAATTGGGTTATTTTAGCTTTTGTTTAATTTCTTTTGCACATTTTGAATTTCTTTTAATAAATAATTTATTTCTTTAATTTTTGAGATTGAAATTTCACCGGTTTTTAGACGAAACACATGTTAACTTGTTAAACATCACTTAAAAACTAACATTTCTTGCTCACGCACTTTCGTACAAAGCTCTCCTCATACATCGCGCGACCATAGGACAACATACGAACCCAAAAGCACGAACATAAACAAAGAGCAACGGTTCTGCAAGAGAGCATAAACTTAATACAAACACTTCCACCAAAAATTGTTGTTTCTACGAAATCCTTCAAACGGAAGGAAGTTTTGTTGTTGGAAATCCACCTCTCTTTCTCAGTGTGCTTTAGTGAGCATGTCAATTTATAGTTTATGAGTATTTTCGTTCACCTTGTATTTGACTGTGTCGTGTTGATGGAAACTAAACGAGCGTGATGTATTTACAAGCGTATTGCTGCATTAACGGCACAACATGGACTGACTAAACAAGTTGAGTTTGTTATTAAAGTCAAAAATAAATGCACCAGCATCACACTATGGTAAGTTGTACACAGAAAATGTTTCAGCAACATGTTGCAGATGTTACACACAATATTTTATGGCAGACATATTTTTACAACTACATAAATTTAAATGATTTTTAATATTTTGATATGTACACGGTTTCTTATTTTTTTCTATATTGCTTTTGGTTTTGGTAATATAGAAGAGGAGGTTTTTATAAGCCTCTTAAACCAACACATTTAGGTAAATGTAAACAACAACAACAACAACAACAAAATACAATTAGCTTAATTTTTTCAATTTACCAAACAAATATAATCAAAAACTATTTCAATAAAATGAAAACTTAAAGACAAATTGGAGATAAAAACCTGGGAAAAAGCAGCTTATAGGTGTCAAAAAAAAAAAAGAATATTACCTTAAACAGTAAAATAAACAACAAGTAAAAACAATATTTTAAAGCTTACCGAAATAAATATGCATTTAACCAACTGCACCATAACATTTGAAATACTTTAGAGAAAAAAAAAACAACAAGTTTATGAAATGCATATGTAGGAGTTGGTATTTTAAATGACTCCAATATTAACAATAGCTGAACAAAAGACTTTTTATTAATAAATAAATATTAGTAGATAATAATTTGTATACTTTTAACTAAATAAAAAGCATTTTTAAATAATTTAAAGCAAACAATTGCTAATGATTTCAACCATTATTTGACTAATGATTGTGTGAAAGCATAATAATAGTTTGAAACAATAAAATCATTAAAAAGAAACTCTTTATAATTTTTTTTTATTGAAAATAATTTTTAAACGTTAAGGTTTTGAATCATGAAATAAAAACAGCATTTATAACTATTAGAAAACTCAGAAATAAATAATTTACAGCATCACATTTCTACAGAAAAAACAAACATATTTGTTATGTGCATTTTAGATTTTATGACTTGCCTTTGAGGTTTTCTTTTAAATAATAAATACCACAGGTCAAATGTTCTAACCTCTCTATTACATTGATTAAAATGTTACAAGTTTGTAACGATTTAGAAAACAGGGCGATCGTGACTACTTTGTGTAAAATTGATCAAAAGAAATTTCTTTAATTGAACAGTTTGAATAAATCGGGTCAAATCATGTTACACTTATTTAAATAAGCCTTTATTAGTCATTATAAAATTCAAATTTCACGATATAATGACTCACTTAACTTATCGAAATAATTTTAAAGAGATGTCAAATATATATTAATATAAAGTTATATTTAATGGATTAAATCAAATAATAAAACTTTCTTAATACTAATGCATTATTCACATAATATCCGGCCATACTACAGAAACTTTCTTAAAAAGCTGGCGGTGGTTTTACCACGTTTTGCTCGTTTTTATTAGTTAAAAAAAGTAGTATATTTTAGTAGTATGTATGTTAGGCCGGGTCGATTTGTGGGGAGGCAAAAAAATCGCCCAAGGCTCAGTGAAATTCGCATTCTAGGGATCAAAATAAGAACTGTTGACTTTTGTCCCGTACACACATTTAAAAAAATCACCATTTTGGCACTTTATTTTATTTATTTTTATTATTTTATTTATTCTTAAAAAATAATATTTAAAAAATTTATTTTATTTTTTTTATTTTGTTTTTATTATTTTATTTATTCTTAAAAAATAATATTTAAAAAATAATAAAATAAAGTGCCAAAATGGTGATTTTTTTTAAATGTTTGTACGGGACAAAAGTCAACAGTTGGGGGTAGTAGAATTCGTTTTAGAGGTATGGTTCCTTCGGCAAAGTTTCTTATTTTGATCCCTAGAATACGATTTTCACTAAGCCATGGGCGATTATTAAATCGACCCGCCCTAATATATGTATATTCTAACAACACAATGTTAAATTTGTATTAATTTATGCTTTTAAGTACGAAAAATATATTTACTTTGACATTTCAAATTAAAAAACTTTTTCATTTAAATTTTTTTAAATGCTTTTCAATAACATTATTATTTAGTCTAGACTCTAGACAATACTCTTTTGGCCACAATTATATGCTTTTACTGCCGCTAAGCTCTTTGGGGTATTAAAAGTATTTGAAAATAAAGCAGCGCGTAAGAATTGACTAAACATTCTAGACATTAAGAATTTGTTTAAACATAAAAGTAGATTTTTTTTAATTGAGACATTTTAAATGATAATTTTAGAATAGGGAGCGATTTAAAATTAAGGAATTTCGAAGAAATTTATTTTATTGTAAAAAATATTTAAATTATTTGTTGAAAAATATTTCGTATAACTAATATTTATGTAAATGGACTCGGCATGGACGTAATGTTACCTTCATATAGAAATATTTAATATGAATGAATTGTTCGTAGCTAAATTTGTGAACTGAATCTTGGCTTAACTCTAATAAGTGGCCAGAAGTATTGCCAACTTTTTTACTTTATTTGGAACACCGCCTTCGCATAATTTAAATAGTTCTGGACTTTACTCCATGGACTTTGTACAACACATTTTGGTATGTTGTAATGTATATTATAAGTAATGACATTTTACATTACGACATTCCAGCAAAAAAAAAATTAAACAATTACTTAATTCTTTTCCGGATAAAATTCGTGAAATTATGAACGAGTTATGTTTTTACAATTTTAGTTTCTTTAATAATATTATACAGATTTACTTCCAAGAACTTAAAAGTACACCCCTAAAGTCGGTCTCATACTGACGTGAACAACCAACAATTGGAATTATTAGCATTTGCAAAAATCAGTATAGAACGATTATGTTTCTATAAAAGTTTATACAAAATTTATTACCACTACTAGACCGAATATACATACATACATATTCATGTGCATACAGATGTAGTGTGAGATACAAATACAGATTGTATTAATTTTTACACCTCAGAAACTAAGTGCACTCACTGAACAACAACTCCATTAAAATCTATCATTTACAGATTCATATGTATATTAATGAATTGGTGTGTGTGGAAATAAGCAAACTATAATTGGAGGTCATAATTTTGAGACAAATGACCAGATAAAGTTCAATGCTTTGAAAGGCATGCACAACACATATAGTTCTATATATTTACAATGCCTTCAATCCACAAAAGAACCAATAGTTATGGACAGAAATGGTGTTAAAACTGTTTGTAAGTACAAAAGGCAGGGAAACTTGGAAAAATGCCTAAAATTCAATTCTTTTGAATGCAAGCACTTACACTCTACTTCCATAGAATGATAATTGAAAAGCTAGCAGATGTATGTGTTTAAATCGTTGCAGCTCAATATGAAAAACAAAAAAAAAAAAAAACTTTAATTAAGCTTCTTAAAATGAAACAGAAAACTTAACTTTTATAAATACTCTCTCAATGAAAATGCGTTAAATTGGTTTTCAGTTTTAAACATCTTTCAAGGCTGCCAGAAGGAAACTATCCATGGTAATATGGAATATAATTGACTGAAAAGAAGACGAAAGGAAAGGCAATGACTTACTTTTCATTAAAGTTTTTCACACTCTCTTTAATTTTAACGCATACAATTGAAATGGAATCCTAGCCGATTAAAAACTGTAGATATGCCATGTCTGCTGCCTGCTCAATATCGACATGTTTCTTTCGTTTATATGAAAATCGTTTCACAATTTTTTTTCACTCGAATTTTTTTTCGTAGTAAAAAAAGTAATAAAAATATATACAAAAAAATCAGTGAAGCTTGTAAAATTATGATGATGGCTCAATGATAATTGGAAATTATTTTTTAATTTTAATATTTGTTTGGCACATTCCTTTGGCATGTGTATATATATTTGTGCCACAAACACACACATATCCATTTAAGTTCACACATTTTCGTGTATATATTTATTCATACTGCTATTGATTTTTCCTCTTCTGATAAACAATGTGCAGAAAAATATGCAGGAGTGTAAAATAGGCATGCATGCATTTTTGCAAAAGCACAAAAATACCCAGCAACCACAAAGAAAAATTAAAAAAAAAAAATTACTGATTTTCCAATTGATATTTTAAACCAAGGACCCAAAAAACTATGTATATATAAATCAATATTATTGATTTCCTGGAAATTTACTCCATAACTTTTTTAAATTATTAAACAAAATTTTTAAATTATTTATTAAAAATTAATATTTGTCAAGACGAAATATATTTGATAAAAGTTATTTTCCATTAATATAAATATTAATTGGCCAATAATAATTACAAATAAGTAGAAAAAAATTATTTATTTATTATACATATGCTTCAATAAATTGTCCATAAAACATTTAAGAACAAAACATCCCTAACTGTTGAGAAGGCCAATAACTTCAAATACAATGTAAGTATTCTCAAATGCTTAGATATGAGAAATAAATTGTATATCAAACCTACGTGTTTGCTGGGTTACTTATCCTTTCTCATTCAAATATACATAGATATTTTGTGAAATTATTAATATTATAGTAAATGTATGATGTAGATGTAATGGTTGCATCTTGCTGTTTTATTATATTCAGTCAAGCAAATTGTGTGCAAATAATATTTTAATTCGTTACTAAAATATTGTTAAATATTTGTATATTACATTGATGTACATATTGTAAACTGAGTGCTTATTATAACAAAAGTAAAATATTAAAGGAAACTCAACAACACGAACAGCTAGGCTAGTAGCAAATTAAACAAATATTTATTATTGAATAGTGATTATAATATTTGTAACTTAACTTTTAAAACTTGAATTTATTCGAACTCATGCCAGTTTCATGTTGTCTAGCATCTATTAGTTGTGAGCTTTTAGCCGATTTTAAAACAATTTTCATATATGATTTATTTTGTTATTTATAAATCATAAATTATTATATAAATTAGGTATTTATTACCGATAAAGTCGTTAGGTCATTTGTATGGGACTAAGTACAATAATTAACCAATTTCTACATCAACCATCCTTGGACCAAATATCATCGAAATGTATTCAAATATATTCAATATATATTCAGCCAGCAAGCCATTCTAGATGTGATTCTGAGTCGATCGGTATACTTTAAAAATAGAATAATATTTTTCGGCGTTACAAACATTAGAACATATCCAATATACGCTGTGTTTTGGGGGGTCTTAACTGTTTCAAGAATCATTATATGATAAAACCATACAGATCTAATTTTATGCCAATACCTAACTAGTTAACTGCTAATCTAAAAACTGCAGGCTGGTGTTTATTTTAGTTTGTAGAATAAATAGATTATAGTAATTTCTCTGGGCGTGTATTGATGTGTAAAACCTGCAATTTGTTTTTGGTAGTTTATGCTTTTTTATATTAATTGATAAACAATTTAAAGTAATTATAATTACATTTAAATATTCCATTTATTGTGTTCTATCATATAAAGACACACACACGTACACATATATTAACTTGAACGCAAAAGTTATGTTTTCGCCTGCCCCTTTCAGTACTTCTTTATAAATATGTAATGAGAATTTAGTTAAATTAAAATTTTGTGCACAAAATGTTTTTATGGATTAACATAATTTCGATTGTTTATGAATTATTAAATTATCTTAAAATATTTTACACAAAAGTTAATTAACTCATGACTAATTAAAGTTAATTGTTTTTCTTACAATTGCTATAAACTATTTATGACTATATTCAATATTAAGTACATAAATATTATAAAACACAAAATAAAAGTATTTACAGACGTGTAACAATATTAGTGACATTGACATATGTTTGTTGAATAGAGTTTACACTTCAATTATAATGATTACAAAATTATTGTTTTATGTTTAATTTAATTATAAGTAATAAACCTTAATAAATTTAATGCACTACATTAATAATTACATTCAAAAGAGAGCCATCGTCGTTAATAACAGTAAGATAAACAAAAGATCGAACATGACCCGTCATTATTGTGCCCCATGAGGATGCCATCAATATGATTAAACCAAATGCCTTATGGGATGCCTAAGAGCCGCCTGTCAGCCTGTAGAGAGATAAAGGGGCATCAAATAAGAAATAAACTGTGAGCCAAAAAATCTACCATCCAGCCAAATCAATGGCCATTTGTCAAGTTGAGTTTAAAATGATAGTGAGAGAAAAAGAATTGTATGCATGTATTGATTTTACAATCATGCACACACTTATAAGAGCACAGTTTATCAAGTGTTTTTATGGAATAGTCAAGTGTTTTTCTTCATACGAACACACTGTATACGCTGCACTCTGCAATGTTGTTAGAGTGCAATCTTAAAAGTTCGTTTAAAGTTAAATTACTAAATCTACGATAGAAAAGTTGAATTTTTATAATTTTATTGATTTTTAACTTAGCGCATATACGAATTATAAAATATTGCCTTGTTATTTTTTGAAATCACTTGTTTGCCTGCCCTTGTATTTGTAAGACAAGTGAAGAGTATGGAAAGCAAACATCCTTTGTCTTTGCAACAACTACTACAGAAAAAAAGAAAAAAATTGTAATGTCAGTTACAGATTCAATTGCAACACACACGCACACGGTTGGGCACAATGATGACAATGATGAATACCTACGAGAAATTCTTCATTGACACAAAAAAAAAATATTATTTTCTTGATAAAGGATGCTGCTGAAATGATGCGTCATCATTGTGTTGCTATATTGTTCTTTTAGGCCGGTAAAAAATCCAAAGTGTTCTGGAAAAAGGATTAATTTCAAATACACATTTAAGGGTATAAAAAAATACAATAAGTATGTTTAGAAAAGAAACGACCACTCAATTGTACCTTCAGCTGTGGTTTTCGTTCTATTGTTATTAACTAAACATTTTAGTATTGGCCTAATCGAACCTAAAATGTTTGCTTTTTGTTTGTTTTGTGTGTAGTTGTTGCTCCAGACATTTCGTTTGTGGCAAAGCCTGCATTACTAATTGTTGATTATGAAAAACGTTACCATAAAACGCTTCAAATCTATTGTAATATATAATCATTATGATATTGAGAATGACGATTATGATGAGGAACGTAAAATGAAGATGTTAATATTTTTTGTTTTATACAATTTATTGCAGATGTAATGTGATGGTCATAGTGGCTTGAATTGGGTACAAAAAAGTCAACCAAATTTTGGCTAGATTTAAATCTTGGGATAACACAGATTAGCCAAAGGAGAGTGGAGGTTTATTCAATTTGAGGCCATTACAAATTTTTAATAACACTTGGCAATACGATCACTTACTCTGCAATTTTCTATGCAGATTCGAGTTACTTTGGATTTTCTTTTTATTACTTCAACATTGCAGGTTTGGAGAACTGTTTCTGTTGTTGGTTTTCTCAATTTCGTTATGGTTGGTTTCATGTTGTGTGCTATTGCTTGGAAATTCGTTAAACAATGTTGTTAATTTTTAACAACAAAGCAACAACCATCTCATACGAGGATTTATGGACCAATTAAAGATGAGAGGCCATTCACAAGAGATACCACATTTAAGATAATTTCCTTATAAAACAGGTGATGCCTAACCAAACCATCTTTTACTCAGTTACCCTGATGTACACGTATATTTTTAGTTTACAACCAGCATGTAAAGTATTTTACCCCCAAATGTCATTAAGGTTTATTTATGAAGGAAATAAATAAATGTTTCTTTACCTAATTAGTAAACTCTAGCGTAAAACTATAAAATATATAATAAACAAATAAGAGTGTTGTATTCGGCCGTGCCGAATCTTATTTACCCACCACCAATATTAAACATAAATATCACGGAGATTAAAATATGTAAGACTGCAATAAATATAAAGTGGACAACATTTCATTACATTATCTGCATTATATTTAAATTTAATTACAAAAAATATCTAAAAGTATTCTACTGGATCAATACCGAACATTTCGGTGAAACAAAAAGTGGTTGGGAAAAATTTCATTGTTCTATGTCTTTTTTGAAGTTCTATCTTGCCTTAAACAGACGGATAGACAACCATGGCTAGATTATCTTAGAATCTTATAAGCCAATATTTCGATGAGTTACAAATGCAATAACAAACTTAGGAATATACCACAACAGTAGAAATAGTATGAATGAAATTAAAACAATAAAAAAAAAGAGACGAGAAAAACTTTTACTAATTTCTTAATTTAGGAAAAATGAAAAAACTCATACATAAAGTTATTATAATGACAACATCGTCACACAATGACATTGAAGTCATGGTATAGTAAGAAAGAAAAGTATTCGTATGAACTTGTGTAAAGCAAACAGAAAATTAAAACATTTGCTAATTTATTAATTATGAAAACAAAAACGCAAATATATCGAATTTAGTATGGAAGAAAAGCGTTTATCTGTCCAGGAGAAAAAAGTCTAATATTTGAATAACATACCAAATAAGAAGCAAGCAGAGAAAACCAAGTTTTATATGAAAATGCTAATATTTATCATTTATCCATTAAAATAAAAAACATACATTTAGACAACTTTGAGAATATATATGACTTACAAATAAATACTTTGAAAATATTTCATTCTTCTATTACTTGCAAGAATTTATGTTCTAGTTTCAGCGATTTTTATTTCTTGACTGTTTGGGGTTTTGGTACAATATTATTATGTTAAATTTTGTTTACATTCATTTATACACTAACAGAAAAATACATTCAAAAGATATACTAACAAACAAACATGCATTCGCTTTACAACATACAGTGTTAGACAATAGACACATCGCATTAAAAGTCATTTATTATAATTATTGTTTTTGTTGTTAGTAGGCTGTGCTTTCATTTCATTACGAATATTTTATTTTAACAAGAATAGTCCATTAGTCGAGTTAAAATATAAACAAAATTAAAAAATTTTTGTCATCCCATCATTAAGACTTTTTCACAATATTGTTACAAAAACACAGAAAGAAAAAAACCCAGCAGTTTTATGAGACTATATCGAAATAGTGATTTTAGCTAGAACCAGGTTAGCAATGGCTATAGAATTAATTGTGTGACTAGTTATTTTAACAAGTACGTACTCAATGACTATATGCCCGGTAGCTGATCTAAAATAGTCAGTACATAGCAAGTACATATGCAGAAAGTAACCAGTTAGGTAGCTAGTATGGTAACTGATGTAACGGGTATCACGGTTTCTTTGCAATCTCTAGAGTCAATTGACTTTTAACTAATACATGATAATTCTATAACCAGTGATGATGATACGAAAAATTACTAGTTTGGAACCATCACCCAAAACTGCTGCGTGTTTTTTTACAATATACCGCCATAGTGGGGAAGGTATATTGGAGTTTTGCTGATGTTTGTGACGCCCATAAATATTGGTCCAATAACCATGGAAATCGGTATATTATTTCACCTGGCCCCTATGCAAATGTCCTCCCGAAATAGTTGTTTAACGATAAATGTTTGAATTATTCAAGTAGCCAAACAAATTAGCCTCCATAAATATTTTAAAAGTATTTATATCGAGATAAAGGTAACCACACATTCACAGATGTCGTGGCACTAAATTTTCGGATGATCGGTCCATAATAGGTCATATCTCCCATATAGCGCTCATTTCTGAAAAACTGTTTAATACATATACTGGGTGTAGGGTATTATATGGTCGGACTTGACCGACTATATTTTGTTACTTGTTCATTATTAAAAAATATTGCAATAATAAACAACCATATACATATTTACACTTCCACATAGTCAGGTTTTACTACACTTATCCAGTCTGTTGAAAATATTTTCAATAGAAATCAAATATTGAATTCTGTACAATTTTACATCGTTATATTTAATAAACTACTAAGTAACCTGTTAGTTCTTTTCCATAAGAAAAGTTTTTGTATAAACTAAAATAAATAATAGTAAAATAATTTTTATTTTGTATTATTCTGCTTAGTAACTTTTAATATTGAATTAATTATTTATTTTAGTTTTTCTTAATGAATCCATTTCAATTTTATTGTAGGCTCAAGACAAGGTTGAAATATCGGTTTGTGTAATCTGATAACAAACTTTATTACAACAATTTATGAGTTTCAAAGAGACGTTTAGTTCGTCTTTACAACTAATTGGTATTTTTTTGTTGTTAAATTTGAATAGATTAAGACAGACAATGGCGGAGAGTGCATGTGAAGTTGATAACGATACAATCACTGTTAAATTATTAATATCTTTTGGGAAGATTTCGAAAACAAATAAGTGTTGTGTTGAGACTACAGATTTAATTATGTTGAAATTGGACAATAAGAAACATTAAACGGAAAGTTAATTAAAAGAAATTTATTATTCTCATTATGTACATTTATGTATATTGATTTCTAAATTAATCGGTATTAGTCTAATAGTCAGCAGTATTAATTCGTTTAAACCGAAACAAAAACTAAAACTAGGGAAAACAATTTTTTAAGTTTTTATTGAAATCCATATTAAAATTTTTTAAGTGTATTACTTTACACATGCATGCATATGCAAGCATAAATTTTTAAGGTTATGTAAATATTATTAATTAACAAAAATATACAAATAAGAAGTGTATTCACAATGTAAAATAAAAAACTATACTTAAAGAAATAGTTTTTGGTTACGGAATGAATTAAAAATTTTTATACAGAAAATATGGAAAATTTATTAAACTAATATTTGTCATAAAAGCAAACATAACCAACAAAAAATCTAATGCACACAAATACAAACATTCACAATGTGAGTTTTATAAAGAAAGAGACAAACATTAGGGTTTTCTGAAGATTATCCTGAGTGTGCGATTGTATTTTTGCACATATTCAAAAAAGATATTTTATAGTAAAACCACAAATAACTTGTACTTCAATCTTGTGGTTCAAACTTTTTACTGATTCAACAAAATAAAATTTAAGAAAATTACCAGGACAAGTTAGAAAATTTTTAAATGTTTATTGCTTGCGTCCCGTCAATTAGGAATAATCACTAAATATAACTACTAGTCACGTAGACCGGATCGTCCTCAATTTAAGCCCTGGGTCCGCCAGGGTTGATTGCCAGTCAACCTATTTGTCTCTGCTGAAAACCTGGATTCAAAAATTAAACTTTTCCTTTTAAAACAGCAACCTATTTTACAATTGACTTGGCAATAAATAAAAATAAAGTAAAATTTTAACAATAATTAAACTGCACTCTAGTCTACAAATGGGCCACAAAAGTGAATATTTTCTCTACTCTAGATATATTGACTTGTTTTTGCATTACAAGGGGCCTACAGCTGTCATATGATTAAAAATATATAAATTGTAAAATGTAAAATGATGTGCAAAAGCTAATAGTAAAATTGAACGGATACGTTAGTTCTGGGAGTAAATTGATCCTTAATAGTCAGTCAAAAAATTAGCATTTTGTGCTCAACCCAGCCTGATAAAATATGGGTATTACGTAAAATAGACTGTTTTTAAATCATACATTTTTAGATTAAATTACATACTAAAAAACAGAAAACTGAGGAAAAAAATAATAATTCTTTAAATGTTAATATAAAATTTTAATTTATTTAATTTTCGTTATCACTTCTTTTCAAAGGAATACTCAAAAATAAAAATTATAGGATATTGCAATTTATTCCATTATATAAAATGTCAGACCAGTGAATTGAAGTGATTGAATCAATAATAAATAAAATAAATTTGAAACAGAAACTTACAGCCACGCGATATAAAATTGAACCAAAACAAATTAGAATATTCGAAAACTAACGTCGATAACCGGTTACCTGTTTATTTTCAATTACAAAAACTTATGCACAAAATATAATCAGTAAAAAAAAGTTATTGAATCACTATTATGCACTTGATTAATTACTCTGCTTTTATTTATCTCATTTATTAATCTCCCTCTCATCAGCAAACAGAGATATTGTATTCAGCGTTGCCGTTTTTGGTTATTTCTAACCAAAATTGGTTATTTTTTTTCTCAATGTGTACATGTGTAGATTTTTTCTGTTTTGGTTATTTTTTTTACTGAAAATATTTAGATTTTAAGACAATTAGTAATATATTGCAAGCAAAAGAATTGTGCAAAAATCAACAAAATGCCCATTTTGTTTGGTCTGCCAAAGACAAATTTCAAAACTCAAGCTGTGACATTTTAAGTAAAAGTGTAATATAATTACATGTTTTTTAGTATTTAAGAGAGTAACTTTCTAGTTCCTTATTTTATTGCCAATGAAAAATTTTTTGTTTTTATTATATACTTTTTATTTTTGTTTAAGACATTAAAAATTAATAATTAAACTTGCAAAACTTAATGTAAAGTATTGGAATTTTAAATTTTACAAATTGTAGCATTAGCTTATGTTTCTTTGCATTACTTTTTGCAAAATATGACGCTTAGTTTTTTAAAAAAAATAATTTTTTAGTATTAGGAGTTGTGTTGTAAAATACGTTTTTTTATGTTTTTTTTTGTTACCTTAAAGTACAAATTATAGTTAAATCTACAAAAAATAAATAAATAGTACATGCATTTAAATTTGGTTATTTTTTTTTAAATTTGGTTATTTTTTTCATAAATGTTGGTTACAAAAAATTTTTTTTCGTGGCAACACTGATTGTATTTGCTTTCCTTTATTTACATTGATTTGTATTTGCTTTCATAAAAAACACACACTCAAAAACAACAACAGTTGAGCAAAGGCAATAATAATAACAAAACAATGAGCAAATTATGAATTTTTTCATTTCTCTTTTGACAATTACTTGCATTTTTACTCTTTTTCTTTTATTTCACTTTTCAATGACGCTTTTTCTTTAATTTAATACTTATTAGGTTTATGATTATTTATATTTATTAGCGAATGAATTATATTAAATTTAATATATAATAATTCTTAATTATTAATTTACACTTTTATTCAATTAGATTTATTAATTAGAGCGAACGTCCAGAAAACACGACCGTTTTTAACAAGAAACAAGAAAGAACTAAAGAATTGTAAAAAATTGGGTAACCATGCTTGTGTTAGTAAGAAGAATTTTGAGAAATTGATAACTAGAGTCTGATATCAATAGATTATAATTTTAAAAGCATTAATTTCGCTTATTATTATATTTGTAAATATTAAAAATAAATTTTAAACAATATATGGGCAAAATACGATAAAAGTCCTTAGAAAAAGCTTATAGTTGTCAATACTACTACAATATCAAAATCTAAAATAAATTTGAGGTAAATTTGTTTGTGTTGTCTTCTGAGATTCATGAAATATGAAAAGGATAGTTGGTAGTTGTTTGTATAAACAAAAATTTTGGTACAAGTCCCTTTAAACTTATTTGCACAAATGATATTATTTAAAGATTTCTCACTTTTAAATTCTTTTCAGCATATTTATATTCCGTTTACAAAACTATAGATGGGATCAACAGACCCCCAAACGTTGCACATAAATTTAATTGAAAAACTTTTGCAGCAAACGCCAAAATTCCACATGCATTTACACACAGCCAAATAAACTTACGCCATTTAATATTGCAGCCATAACATACCCCATTATCATCAGTACAAGGAGTAAACATCATGTGTAGAATTGCTGGGAAAAACTTGCACAATACAAGTAAGGCGGTAATCGACTGCAGAGACACGGTACTAAAACCTGAAAATAAAATATGCATTTGCTTAAATTTGACTAAAAAGATATCGTTATTAAGTTAACTAAACTTATATTTTCAAAACTATAATGAAATTTAAGATTGATTGCCATTTATCGAACTCTTTGTACACTCGTCTGTAAGTGGTGTAGGATATTGTGTAAAAGAACTGTAAAAAAGTTGGATGAATGAATTTTGTCAATGGCGATAGGAAAATGTTGTAACTTTATTTGCAAACAAATTAAAACTTGCCTCAAGTTTATTTTACACTCTAAAACTTCAATTGAAACACCCTAAAATGAAAACAAAGAGACAAAACTGTAAATACACACCTAAACATACTTTTTAGTTGCAACTAGGATCAATTGACAATTGTATGAATTTGCTGATTGTCCTTTTATGAGATTTCAACTAAGCTCATGTGTGTTGTTAATAGTCAATGTACAACACATGAGATTCGTATGAAACAGATAGTTTATCTATTAAAAGCCACTCTTGAGAGGGGGACAGTAAGTCAGTGTAAGACAGCCTGTATTTGTAAATTTTAATGAGTCACTCACTACCTTATTTATATTTACAATGACAAATAATCAATTGTAAGCTTTTTTAAGTTAAATTTAATTTTATTATTCTTGTAGTTTGTCATATAGTCCCAAGGAAAATTTTCTTATATTTATTCTATTTTGACCATAAAAAACTGTATTCACTTTTTATTTAAGGGAATACTTTTTAGTTTATTGGCATATCATCAAAGGGAATTTTCAGTTTTTTTTTTCAAATGACACGTATGTTACCTAATGATATGTATTACCAAAATATATCCACAGCTTCTGTGATCAAAAACTCTGTGGTCAATTACAATCACGACACATAAGCTTATAAACTAAGCAGCGTTGTCAACTTTAAAATTTCAAAATGCACCAAAATGGAGAAAAAAGCGCACCATTTCAAAAAAACGCACCAAGTTCAGAATTTCGTTTTTGTTTCTAATATTTATTGAATTAATTTTAAACTTTTTAATATCATAAATTCTATAAAAAGCTGTTTATCAACGATTATTAGTAAAAATAATAATAGTAAAAGCCTTTTTTTAATAAATGAGTTAATAAAGACAAAATAAGCATTTAACCACTCAAAATTTAAGTCAAGTACTAATTGGTAAAAAAGCTAATTTCGGTACATATTTGGTACTTTTTTTATATATTTTTGTTTTCTGGTTAAAGTACTTCTATTTGATTTTTTCCAATAAAATTTGATAGGATTCCACTGGTACTCTAACCCTGGTTGTTCGTCTACAGGTCAGTAGACCAAACCATCAGGTTATACAAGAATTTTTATTTACATGTTTAAAATCTTAATTTGATTTTCAAACAAAGATTTTTGAAGAATTTGATTTCATTTATCATGCATTCGTATTTAAAATACATTTTTTCATCGTATAGATTTCATGAGTTATGAATTATTAAACAACTGCAACTAAAAATTAATAAAAATAAAGATTTCATCACATTTTCGAAAAAAAAAAAATAAAAATACACACACAAAATTTTGCTGTGTTGAATGAAATGGTACCCAAACAGGTGTATTTTATTGTAGAAACATTTGCTTTGGTGCCACCAAAAATTAAAAAGCGCACCGCGCACCATCTAAAGAATTTTTCGCACCAAAAATTTAAAAAATCACCAAAAATGGTGCGAAACGCACCAAGTTGACAACGCTGAAACTAAGTTGTTGGTATATTTAAAAAATACAAGTATTGCGTAATTTCACTTTTTATACTACATATACTATATTTGCAAATACTGATTTTTTATTGTAACTTTAGACCTTTTTGTCTATTTAATTTTGTTGTGTTGCAAGCAAATAATAAGTTGAACTTAAGTACACACTTGGCACTTGTGTACATTTAACAATTTTTGTATTTACCAAATATAAATACAATTGAAAATTATGCATACTGTAAAGAATATTAAGAGTGAGGTCACCTAGAAGAGAGGCTTAAAATTTCATATTTGACACATTTTCAATTGACAATTGAACGTTGACCCATGTCATACTATTCAGAGTGCAACTGAAACTAAGTTTGTTGGTAACAAAGAAATAAAAAGAATATCCTCAAAAATATTGTATTCTTCATTGTTTTACACTCACCGATTTAGCAACAAAAGAAAATATGAAAAACCAATAATAAAAAAAAAAAAAAAAGAAAAAAATATGTTCTACATTCATGTGTCTTGTAGGTGTTTGCCTATTATGGGTTTATGCTAAAGTGTTATGTTCATAACACTTGAATTCTATCATGGTCCTAGCATTTGTGTGAGACAATAGATATTCAAATGTCAATTTGATCTCAAAGAAAAACTAAAACTACAAAAAGTCAAATTCATACACAGTAGCTTTTGTAAAAGATATTTTCATAAGCAGGCTGCTAAAACTGCAATGAAATTATGCAGACAATATAGAACACTTACTTAAAATTGTTCTAGCTATAGGCCAAATTGTTCTTTAAATAATCGAATATAGTTTTTTTATCCAATATAAAATTTTAGTTTGCTTTTAAAAGTAATGTAATTTTTTTTAATTTGCTGTTGAGTAAAGTTCACTATTTCCTACTTCATCTCTACGTTTTTTTCTTTGAATAATCTGGATTGATTAGTTTCAGTTATTTTACAAAAGTAATCTTTTGCGAACTCAGCTGTATGAATGGAAAACTTTACTTTTATTTAATGCAACTAATAAAGGCTTTACCTTATTCAGTTTAACTCACGAAGAAAGGAAAATATTTATGTAAATACTACTTATACTTCAAATAACAGTGAGTGGAAGAAATTTTTAGTCAAGTAGTGACACAGTTTATTAAAATTTCTTAAATTTACTGCCATCTTAATTTCTCAATTCAGCCTGTAACGTCAATACAACTAACATTTTGATAATCTATTGAAATATAAAGTAATTGAACTGTTATTATACGTACTCGAAAGCTATTTTAACATATAACACAAAGACTTCCACAACAGCACATCACTCCACTCCTACTATTCATTGGTCTAGGAACGTATTAGAATTGAGTAGACTTCAGTTCAGTTGCGTTAAGTTTTTGTGAATTTGAATAAGTTAAATATTAAATTGATTTACAATTCAAATCGTAGCAGTGATTACATTATGAACTGTAAACTGTTTGTATAATAAAAAGAAATAATTAGAGAAAATGGTTTTTGCCAACAAACAAATATAAATTCAATTCACTTCAATAGATAGAAAAAAAATCTTGTGAAAAATTAAATTTAAAGATTTAAGCAACATAATGAATATTTGGAAAACAACATCATTAAAATCTTTACCACATAAAGAAAAAAGGATAAGTGCTCTTAATTTTTAGTACACTCAGTCACACACCTTTACGTAGAAAAAAATCTTATGTGCGTTTAGCTGAAAACAATATTCCATTTCACTTAGAAATATTAAGTGCAATTTTCTTTGCTTGTTTTTAATCTCTAAGGATGCATATTTTATAATAAGATTGTTCATGACTTTCATGTACAATGATAAAATTTGCCAACACACTCATGCACACTAATGGAGAGAGAATAAAAAAGCAATACAATCACCAAATTACATCACACTAATTTTATTGTATTGGTTACAATTTCCAATATAAAAATTGCAGGATATTTTGGTTGCTGTGCTGCTTTTTGACCGAACATACAACTCATGGTCAGCCAGGATTATACAACAATGGCAAGAAAGGCTAAAAACCAAAAACAATAAAAGAAAACCATAGAAAGAAATTCGAAAAAAGGCAATGTAAAGCAAAAACAAATCTAAAAATACTATAAAGGACCGTTCATATATTCAGATACATATGTGTATGTGTTTGAAATATTTACTAAATGTCTTTGTATTGGCATTGTTGATATTGTTGTCTAAGTAAGAAACAATCAAATTTATATAAAAAAGTACACAAAGCCAGACACACACACACACACTCGTACATAAAAACCAGAAATCTGTAAACGTAAATGTCGTAAAAATAAATATTTGATTTCCAGATTACTGGTCTTACTATAACCAACGAACGTCCACAAATATGTTTTTTTCATCTTTCTTTTGTGTCTGGCTGATGCTGTTGTTTTACGGCAACATAACTGTAGCTATACTCCTATAATATCCTTATAAAGGGTTTCCCCAAATTCATGCTAAATTTGAAAAAAAAAATATATTTACAGCTGACTGTTTAGGATCAGTAAACACAAATGAACTGTATTTGGTGGGTGTTCAGAAAACTCACATGTGATTGTTGAAAAATAAATAAACGTAAACGTGCCAAATTTTGAGCTGGACCACACTCCTTCAAAATTCAGGCTTGTCGTAAGTCTAGCTGTGCATTCGAGACTGCCCCAATAAAATTCAACCAAAGAATTTGAAATCATTCGTAAACATGTGCCAGCAAAGCCGTGCGGATTCACCGAAAGTGTTTTTATCCCAAAAAATATTGGCAAAATAATCTAATCAAAAGTCTATTTCTTATAGATATTATCAAATTGGCTCTACATACTTCAATAGTTACCTAAATTAAAAGAGGAGGATAATCTGCGATTATTTATATTTCTAAAATAGGCCATAACAATCCCAACTGATCACTCGCTATATCTCTTAACAAAAATCGATTTTTTTGCATGTTGAAAATTATGTTATTCAGTTATTGCAAGTAATTACATTTTGTTATCATACTTTCATATAAACGTTCCACAAATCATATGATATAATCTACCACATAAACAAAAGACTATAAAAATTTGAGCTCATTGAACGTAAAAGCGAATGTCAAATAAAATGTTAAGAAAATAAACAAAGTCAAAAAGTAAAGATGGTCATAAAGTAAAAGGATAATAAAAACAAGCTACACTTTCATACCTCAAGGTTTCTTAAAGCAATGACAGAAAACGAAGAGGGAATAAATGGATATTAGCTACGAATATTAGAATTGTCACAGGGATTTAGTTAAGTGAGCTGGGGAGAAATAACAACAGAAAAAATGCAATTGGCTGGCTGGTGTTTGGTCTTAGCAACTTATTTATGATTTTATGTTTTTTCTAGTCGAATTTTCTTAAATTAAGAGTTTATTATTTGTTTTTAAGAATTGCCTTTAGTTGCATATTTCTCATTTCATAAATCACCCTATTTATATTTAAGGCAACATTATTCTCTTTTTTAAGTTAAGCGTTGCTCAGTTTAATAACAAATATTTAATAATTACTGGCTTGAATGATTCATTAAACTTAACTCACAAATGCTGAAATGTGGAATATATAACAGTATATTTCAACTAGTGACTAGTAGTGACTGTTATATTACTAGGATACAGTCAATTGAATCTACATAGAATACTCAAATAGATTATTTCTGGTGGATAAAATAACTACTTTCCAAAGTTGATACATTCTAGAATGCCAGCATATATCAGGTAACATGTCGGTATAACGAAGAGTACTTAAAATTGCAATCAGTTCTGCACTTTCCAAAGTCATGAAAAGTATAGTAAATTACCATCTTGTGAAATATCTAGAGTTCAACAATTTACTTAGCGACCGCTCTACGGGTGACTTACTGGCCTTCCTATCGGAAAAATGGTGTCGTGCTGTACATCGTTTTGGCGAAAGTAAAGTGGTGGCTCTAGATAATTCTAAGGCATTCGCCAGACTCTGGCATGGTGCTCTCTTATCGAAGCCCATTGCTTTTGATGTCGTTGATAACTTCTCTCGATTTATATCGAGTTTCCTCAGAAATCGCACTATACGAGTTGTTATAGATGGGTGCTTCGAAGTCTATTTTGGAGTTACTCGGCCGCGTACAGGAGAGGGTGAAAATGCTTTTCGGTGACAGTAGGGTATCCAACTCTATTGATTCATTGGAGCATCATTGCAATGCGGGTTGTGTTTCACTGTTCTATTGATGCTATAATGGAATGTGTTCTGCTGAAATTAGGGAACTTGTTCCTGAAACACGCAGTTTTTTACGTAATACACGTTCTTCAGTCAGGGCTCATCCTTTTGTGATCGACTGGACAGTGGAAAATTCGTTTTTCAGCCGTACTGTCCGTATGTGGAACAAACTACTAGCAGAAGTATTCCCTGCCACTTTCAATATAGGAAAATTCAAGTCAAATATTCACAAACACTAATCCCTCTATCCTCCCTCCCGTTACCTATTTTCCTAGTTCCAACACAATGCATTGCATTAGTAGGGGTTATCCCCTGAGTGCTGGTCCAAGAAAAGAAATAGGAGTCAGACGTGTAATTAGCCATATGTTACTGTCCGCAAGAGATACATTGACTACTTGAAAAACTACTGGGTATGGCAATACTGCTTTAATAATTTCTCAATTTGATTTTTGGAAATACAACTGCAATGAGCTTAAATTTAACCTGAAGTTATGTTACAAATATGCGAGTTTCCGCCTGTGTAAGCTAATATTTGTGGGTGTGGAATTGTATCGATCCTTGTTCCAGTTTAAAAATTATAGGAGGCGTATACGTGTTCTAATTGAATGCAGACATATAAAATATGTAAGCTGTCTTACGTATTTCCTATTTTGCTGATATGGAGTAACGAAAAAATAACACATATACGTACATATTAATAATAACAAACATCATTGATATGGTGTATACTTTTAGATACACAGAAACACAGAGGCACACATGTATGTATACATTTAAGGAATACCATAAGTGATGATGATAATGTGCTATAAAAAATATTTCCGCTTATACATAAAATATTTATGTATTTATACATTCGTTTAATATTTAAGTTTTGTCAAAAAAAAAAAAAAATAAAAAAAACTGCTTCCGCCTTCTTGTGGCCTTTGATTTTGCCTTATTTCATCGCACATGAATGAGGGATGAAGTGTTTGCCCTTCGGAAACTGAATTTTGATTTTCTTTTATGCCATTGAAACATTAGTGAATGATTAAACCATGAACAATGAAATTCATACTTAAATACAGAAATGAGAACAGACAATAATAAAATATTAGACCCCAGCGATTTCATGTAATGCACGAAATTGTATTATGAATGTGTAGCATAATAAAATATTATAATGTGTATAAAAATTTAATCCCTTGATGATTTAGCGCAAGCATGTTATGTTTCCTCATCAATCAAAATCAAACATGATATGATTATATGAGTATTTTTAAATTTACTAGGTGTTACGATCATATTATAGTTGTAGCATAATCACGACTAACGTTTTAAAGTCACATTTTTAGGGGGCCACTGCTAGATACCCTGAAATATCTAAAACTTATATACATAGTACTTGCGAATACAAAAGGTTTAAACTATTCCTTTAAATCTCAGTGTAGACATTTATGATGCTAATTGATCATTGATGCCTAAATACTCATGTTTTAGCGCTTGAATCTGTAACTATTATTTTATTATTATTATGTTGTAATATTCCCATTTTGTAAAAATTATATTATTTCTTTTTTATTAATTACGACAATATTGAATTCTGTTGTAAAGAATCCTTAAATTTTTAATTAAATTTTATACCAGCATTCTGCTTAATCTTAAGCTTAAATAATAATGTTTGCCATTATTGTTTCAAAATAAAAAGTTGGAATACAAAAAATCATTACTTTAGCATTTTTTCTGAGCATGGCATCATAAATAATGTGCTAATACTTAGTTGTAAATGTCATTCATTGCTGCTTTGCAAGGACATTTGTTTGAACAATATAACTAGGAACATAAATATATATTTATGCTTTTATATATATGTAATATTGCAGTTGTTGTCTTTCTGACTTTTGTTGTCTTGACAGGCTAACAAATCGAAACTGCAGACGTTTGACTTTTACCCTCAAACAGAATCTATATTCACGTATATTTAAAGTATTCATGCACATAAATACACTCACTCACACAGCTGTATATATTTTAAATCCCAGTTGGAAATGTCTGACAGAAAATTAGACTTGTTAAACAGAGCTTTTAAAAATTACTTTAGTTTATTTGTCCGGGTCTAGCTATTAAAACTTCGGATATAACAAAATTCTGTACATATGGCATGACATATTACGTGACATGATATAACATAAAAGTCATATGTTATGTACATAGTTTCACTTGATACGTTATGTCACGTATTATGTTTTGACACGTGGTATACGAGATACGACATAACATACGTACTTATGCATCATAAATTCAAAAAATATTTCCTTTCATTGATTAAGAGTAGAATTTTCAAAATAATGTTTTAAACTAAAATTGATTTTTAAATCTGGGGCCAAAGTACCGCATTCGATATTGAGTAAAATTGATCGTAATTTTCTTATTTAAGATTATGGCATACGACATCGAGCAACAAATTTAGTACATTTTATCATAATTTCGATATCGTAATCATTCGATCACGAATGCGGTAATTTGGCCCCAGTTTAGTATTTCATACATACATATTTACATATATGTACGTACGTATGATGTCGGAGTATTTAAAAACAATAATAGATTTACATATCGCTGGCTTAACATCTAAATGCTCTAAGTCCATATTTTACAATATTACAGGAGAGACAAAAAATAATCAAACTTTTTTTTGAATAAACATTTTTGAAATCTGTAAATGCAATTTGTTTTTGTATTTTTTTGGGAAAATTTTTACAAATTTTGATTAAATATAAACATTTTTTGTATTGAAGCCTTAATTTAGATATGTCCTACTATTAACCTCTTAAATTAAGTTTAAATTATTAAAAACCAAAATTATCTTAACAAATCTTTTACAAATTATTTATTAACATTTGTATACAGTTTTTATTTAAAAGTTTAAAGAAATAAATGTTAATATTTAATATACTTAAACTAATATGCATTAAAAAACAAAAAATCCATAGTTTAAAATTCTTTAAAAATTCTACTTAAAAAAATTAACATAAATATTTTTATTTAGTGAATTAGAATTATTCCTCTTGCGAGTATTAATTGTAAAATTTTTTTATACAATTTTTTATTCGAAGGTTTACTTCCTTTCCCCCCCCCCCCCGTGGATCCGCGCCTGGCCGAGATAAAAGCTTTTTTGTACTTAGAGCCTTTTCTGTTGCTTGGTTTGTATGTTTTCATGGACTTAGATCGTTTTCTTAAAACTTGTCTCTACTTATATTTCTTACTTACTACAATGAAAGTGTACTTTTGTTGCTTTTTTATTGTTGTTATTGAAAAAGCTAATAATATGTAAAAAGTTAAAGCTTGTTTTGATTATTGTAAAAAAAAGAAACAGAATTTATTCAAAAATATGAATAACATTATTATTCAGGCATGTGATGGAAATCGAAATCGAAAACGAATCAGTTTTTGAAATACATTTTAATGCATTTATATTCTAATTTTTAAAATTTTTGTTTTAAGATTCTCTTTAGTAGCCCAATATCTTTATATTTTATGTGATAAAAGTTTTTCAATACAAAAAAATTGACTTCTAAAACTCATTCGTTTTCGTTTTCGATTTCCATTTGGATTTGCAACAATTTGCTTAAAACTAAAATGAAGTATCAAATTGTTTCGCTTTCTTTTTATGCAATTGTGTATGTACAGGCTGTATGTATATTTATAAATATTTTTATAATATCCCCTTTAGGTCTATTTTTTTTTATTCTCATTCTCAGCTTACTTAGATGCTGGATATTTGTATTTTTTTTTACAATGATTGCCAAAATATATTCAAAGATATCTGCAGTTGTTGCGAAATGTATTGCCATAGTTGTTATTTGTATCATCTTTTATTTTTTTAGGCTACTTAAGCTAAAAGTCAAAACGTTTTGTAATGTCAACAAATGACTTTTAAATGTGTGTTTTTTCTCACATTTTTATGTAAAAGAAGAATTCCAAAGACGTATTTGTGTAGTCATGAATGTAAAATCCAATTCATTTATTGCAAAAATAAGTAGCAGTTGTAAATTATAAACAGTAATGCTGCTGTGTTTTAAGCTAAGTATAGACGATATGTTGAATCAGCATATTTATGCTGAAAAATTTGTGACAAGTGCTTACATATCGTGTAAACGCAAAATTTTTTCAGCATACATACGTATGTTTAACAACATTTGCTAACACTTCGTTAACAATGCCAACAAACGTATGTTGGTAATTTTAGCATATCGTGTAAACAGCATATTAGTAGTGTTTGACAAATTTCCTACGTATGTTGACAGATATGTTATTTGTTGAAAAGCGTATGCAAGCTTTTCAGCATATGGCAAATTCATATGCGATCAGAGTTGTATTTTCTAATAAAGCTGATAAGAAAACAACAATGTCGGCTTCATTGATTTAAATCACAAATTATAATCTAAAGGACAGACGACGTTTAACATTTTTTAATTGTTTGTATAGTTTATACAATTTATTATATTCACATATAACAACAAAATAATTGAACACAAATATTAATTTAAATGGCGGAAAACTGCGTTTGTTGACATTAGCAAAAACATATGTTTTTGCATCTTTTTTGTGTAATAGTGTGGCACCTATGACATACTTTGTTGCGATTTTTTTTTGAGTGTGATAGATATCGGTCAGATTTTCCACTGAATGAATCGTACGATTGTGTACGATAGTGTATCACGACCTTTAAGCCCACCTGCCGATAGTTTTTTTTATGTAAATACAATTCTTGTTGCATATGTACCTACACACAAGAACACAAAACGCAATATAATGGCTGGAGGCATTGTTCAAATTAATCGACAAATTACCGCATTGGTGATCGAATGAGCTAACGTATCGAAAAATGATTTCGATATCGAAATTATGATAAAATATACTAAATTTCTTGCTCGATATCGTATGCCATAATCTCAAATAAGAAAATTTCGATCAATTTCACTCGATATCGAATGCGATAATTTGGCCCCAGGTCTCTAGAAATAAACAATAACCCCCTTATTCAAAAACGATTATTAAATTTAACAAACGTTTATTAAGACAGATTTGAATATAAAAATTTGCTTAAAAACGCAATAGCTAGACCAATTTCATCCCACGTCATCATTTGTTTTTTTTTATTGGTATTTTTATTATTTAATTTTATTTCAAAAATTACACATAAAATACAGAAGTTGAATAATAATTGAAAAATGTTGTCAAACTGATTAATTTCACAAACAAATGTTTATACGACTCAGCATATGTAGCACCACATAAAATTCAACATATCGTATAAACACAATAATCGTATGCTAACTCTTATGTTGACATTTCATTTGCTGACATATGCTGACATCAAAAAATTTGCTACTTTCAACATATCGTGTAAACGTCTAACATATGACATAGGAATTTGCTGCTAATTTTAATCATATAGCATTAAACACATTCGAGACAGCAGGCTACCGACTACAATATGTCAAAAATAAAATACACACGTTTAGATAAAAGTGACTATATTGACGACAGCAGGCAACACGACTGCAGGTTGTTGTCCATGCTGATTTTTTCGTCGCTGTCAAATTAAACTAATTTCTAATTTTGTTGGCGACAAAACAAAAACAGTGTTGACCATATAGCAAAATGTGTAAAGCAAATTAAATAAAATAAAAAGCAAAATACAAAATTAAAATGTTATGATCATTTATGCATCAAGAGTTGTTAAATGTATCAATAATATTATATTAATAATAATACAAATGAGTGAAGTTTATTAGCATGTCTGGTATCATGTACATGTTTTTCATATTTCATAAAAAAACGCTACTTTAAAAAAAATAAAAGCCTTAAGTGGCACCACTGAAATATAAATGGATTACTACAACAGCTGTTTACATTTTCATTGTTTTGTTTGGTTAAAATTTGTAAGTGCTTTATTGTTTAAGATTTATTATTTTTAATGTTTTTATTTACTTTTTTGTTGTATTTTAGTAATAGCTTCTATAAAATCAATAAAATTCTCATCAGCCAATATGTTATTTAAAAAATTCAAAGAACAAATTTATTTTTTATTAAAACGTCAGATTTCGGGATCAGCTGATGAGTATGTAGCTGTCGTTTTCAAAATAATTAAGTAGCTGGCTACAGGGCGGCTTAAGTACCCAGCGGCATTTGCACTCGTGTAGTCGTGTAGCCTGCTGTCTCGAATGTGTTTAATGCTTATGGCTGTCAGCATATATATGCTGATTCAACATATCGTCTAAACTTACTTTTATATTATAAAAGTTTGAAAAGTTAAAAATGATACAAAACACTTAGCTAAAAATATTTGAAGATAAAGCTTAGCAAGAACAGTTTGTTGAAACTGAAATTAGCCCAAAACCGATACTTTAAAATTAAATGAAAAATATACTTTATACTTTATTTTAGTAACTTTATGTTAAGAGGCAACTTTGTAACTGTCCGTTTTATTATGAAATTATTATGTAGAGAACAACAATTAAAATTCTCTGTAATGTCAAACCATAATTTCATTTGACTTGATTAACTTCCACTCATCCAACATTAACAATTATTATTAATATGAATATTAATTAAATTATTCTAAAGCTATTATAATATATATGTATATAAAGCGCAACTGTAAGTGACAAGCATTTATAAAACCTGATAAACGTTATGGATACTTTGAGTTAAACAAAAGTTTTTTTTTACTTAATATACTGGCACAAAATGTGGTTATTTTGATAAAATTAAAATCGTTCAGTTACACGCATAAAATTAAAAGTTTAGAGCTTGTCAATTACCAAATAAATCCATTGATAATTAAATTCAAACTATTATAATATCCTCTGTTAGTTGCTGTTGCTGAAACTATACTAAAACATGCAAAAGCAGTGACAGTTGAGGATGTCGTAAGTTTAGGCAAGTTTTATACTTTTAAGCATTAAAATACTAGCAGTTTTGTTGTACAGACACTTAGCAGTAAACACAAGCAGCTAATTCTATACACAACTTGTAAGTATAGTAAATATAGCACAACTTTAGCTGGAAATGATTATATACATGCTTATTTATTTACTATACATGTAGCAAATGCTATGTCTTCATCGTAGTTATTTCACAAAAGAATATAGACAAAGTAACATAAAATCTTTTCTTTTAATCTCTGCATAAAACTGTAAGAATTTAAGTTACTTAAGCAAAGTAATCAACAACTTTTACAATTGAATTAATGCTGCATTTAACCATGTCACACACATTGAAAGTGTGAAAAAAAAGAAAACAAACTCTCATGTACACTCACAAGGAGTTCTTAATATTCTTCCTTCAAATACACACTCTCTGACACTATCATACATATACCTAATGTGTGATTGAGCAAAATGAATATATGTACGGTTGGCACAGTAATTAGCAACAAGTGTAATTAGTTTCCAAACACGTAGTGACCAAAATGTTACACACTTGAAGCCCACACAGGGATATATACATCTAGTCTCATTCGTATTTTCAACCACAACATAGACTAAAATGTGTTTGACGAGAGCACCTTAATTAAGGTGCGTTTCAATAGGTCTTACTTAAGGCTAGAAACTCAAACTTGTATACGCACATAAATCACATAGTTGCGGCAAATAATAAACTGCAATCATAAATGTTTGTAGAAAACAAATTGACCAGAAATTTGTTTTCAACAATTTACATAACTTTGTTTCATCAATAGTAATTTGGTTCACATTTTATAATTATAGTTATGATTGTCGCTACATGGTTGGCATATGCTTGAATTTGAACGTTATTGTATTTATGTTTATAGTTATATTTATATTATTTAATATTGTGTTATAAAATAATTACATGATCAACAATGCATGATAATATTTTGGTTGAGCTGACGTTATAATATGCTATGATATTATAATTGTGCAGCCATCACAATATGATCATGATCTTATATTATGATATAATATATAACAAGTGAGAGTGCTATATTCGGCTATGCTGAATCTTATATATCCTTCACCTTTGTTGTGGATGTATAATTATATTTTATACATATATATATATTATATTGTTACGTTTTTGCCTTTTAATAAACACGAGGGGAAAGGGGGGAGGGGTAGCGAAGCACACCAGGTTTAGCTAGTTACAAATAAAATAACAAAGTTAACATATTCCGTATAGTTTCTTAGAATTAGTTTCTTTGCTCTGTTACAAGGGAACGATGAAAGAGGGGTAAAAAAATATAACAGTTTAACTATAGACAGGGTGATGATGCTATATATAGACTCTATATTATAGAGTATAAAATATACAAGAGAAAAATAAATAGTAAACAACAACAATTGCAAACACAGTCAAAGAAATGTTGACATAATGTCGACAGAGAATGAAATCAAAAATAACAACTATAAAACAACAAGGCAGCAAGCAGTAGCAGTAATAACAATGAAAACAAGGAGCAAAACAATTAACAGTTCAAGTAATTGACTCAAATGAGCACAACAAAATGACAACACACAAAAAAAAACATACAAATACCAACAACAACAATAATAACAATAAAAAAATAGTATTTAGAACAACATCAACAATACTAATAAATAAAAATAGCACAATTAGTTAGCAAAATAAATATTTAATGGTGTTTTCTTTTCTGGCAAAAATGTTACACGTTTTTCCCATTTCGCATCTTTTTTAATTTTTTTGTGTTCTTTTCTGAAAAAATGTTAACACTGCTAAAGTGTAGTGTGTTCTTTTCTATAAATGTCACACTATAAATTTAAAAAATGGTGCACCTTTCACACTCTGTATTTTTAGAGGGGGAGAACCGCACGATAAAACAACTGACCAGTGATGCCAACTTTTGAGACTCAAAACGCGTAAACATTTTTGAAAAAAGGGCTAAATGGAAAAAAGTCCATATAAAACCACATCCAATTTTCTTTTTTTTCGCGTTTTGAGTGACTAAAATCCGGCTAAATCTAGCCCGAAAAGGGCTAAGTTGGCATTGCAGCAGCTGACATTTGTTTTGTTTATGAATGTGTATTTGTGTTAAGAAACAAAAAAAATATACAAAATGGAAACTACTTTCTTATGTGCTGAAAAAATTTTGGATGACTTGTTGGATTCATCTTCATCATCTGATGATGATAAAATATTTTATATGATTATGGAAAGAAATCCACAACCGCTAGTGAAAGGCATTGTAAAGAACGTAATTAATGAATACTCTGAAGTTGATGTATGTCAAATTTCATAGGACAATATCTCCTACTTCTTATATATGTAATGTATGTTTATATATATAATTTTTATAGTTTAAGAAGAATTTGCGTATTAGTCGGGAAGGTGTCATTGGTCTTTTTGATAAATATTCATTATTTTATTTCAAGCGATCTTACCTAGCTCCCTGCTTCTTCTTTTTTTAACAAAAAAAAAAACAAAAACAGCTGGACATGAAAAAAAAGTGTTACACTGTTGTAATTTTATGTTCTATTCTGACCATTAAAAATGCGACATCTTTAAAATGTGGGGTAAACATTATAAAAATGTACATAATAAAGGTGTAACATTTTATTTCAGAAAAGAAAACACCATAAGACAGACAGAGAGACAAAACTACAAATAGACACATTTCAGCCACTCGGCCCCAAAAACAAAAACGGTGTCCTGCCCTAACAACAAAAAGAGCTTAATTTTAATATTTTCAGTATGTTAGAAAATTTCATAGATGTACCAAGTATCATTACGATTTTATATAGTAAAATAAATTTTGAGTTTACATTGAAACATAAAACACAAACAATGACAAATATGTTTCACTCTTTATTTGTAGCTTTTGCACTTAGGATTTTTTTTGCTATTATAGCTCGATATGACAAGTAAACACTTACAAACAGTATATCGTCACCTAAAATGCCCAAAGACGTAACCCTCATTATCATAATTTTACAGGAGAAGCAAAAAAACGTTATAAAATGAAAACCGTTTAATTGAAAATCGCGATATGTACATATCGTCACCTGAAGTTTGCGATTTTCAATTAAACAGTTTTCATTTTATAACGTTTTTTTGCTTCTCCTGTAAAATTATGATAATGAGGGTTATGTCTTTGGGCATTTTAGGTGACGATATATTCCTAAATACTTTGAAACACAGACCACTTGCAAATAATATCCTGATATTACAGTTTTTGTGCTGTTTTCCCTAGTCTTTGCCTGCTGCTTTTAAGTTCCAGTAAATGTGCATTAGTTTGCACTGTATTGGCTGGATGTCTGGCATTTTGATGTCTGACATTTTGACTAATATGGTTTTCACTTGTGCACTTTCAACAGATGTCTTATTGCCATCACAGTCCTCATCAGTCTAATGCTCATAATCAGCCTCTACAATAACATCAACAACATCATTACCAACATATTCATCTTGGTCATGCTTTGCATACATATATTCCATTTCTTAGTTGGGCATGTACTACGTCCCGCTGTAGTGCTTTAGTTGGATGTCACATTTTAGCAGTTGATGGATTTATTTCAAACAGAAGGACTTATTGCTTTTAATAATAAACTCTTATTTTTGGAAGAAAAGTGTTTGTGTTGCAAATTGCTTTGACAGATGGTTATGAATACGTAAAATACATATGTACATATTTTAAATTAACACAGAAAACAATTTGTAATTTTGTAAAATAATTTATGAGAGACTGAAAAAACAATGTTTCCTAAATAATTACAAATTATTAGTAACGTAAATATTTTGCAATTAAATTATTCGTACAGTTCCATAACTGTTTAATTTTTTTTTTAAAAAAAATTTGTCCTGACAAAACCTTTCTTTTTGTAACTCCTGCATAAATATCTGCAACATAAACTTCCAATTTAGCAGAACACATAAAGGCCTGCATAAAGCACTTGAAGCACACACAAGACGAAAGTAAACACACAATAATTGAAAGCTTCAAATGTTCAGAGGAAGGTCCAACAGCCTCAAGCATAATGTTCCAGCCATAAAGAACAATCTCTTATTTATACATTTTAATTGTTGTTTATTTATTATTACAATAGCACACACTTACTAAAAGACAATTTAATATGTACTAAATAGATATTTCTTTATGTCTCGCTCATACTTAATTTCCATAATCTGAACACATCATGCCAAATCACTTAAACATAAAACGATTCACTGTCATTTTCACACACTTACCATGATAACCATCACATCATTGTATATTTTGCAAACATTTTGAGGACCTGCACAATGAAATTGAAAACTAATAGATGGATAGATATTCCTCAATGACTTTAACAGCAAACTAAAACCAGCAAATGGAATGAAATGAAAAGAAGCTGGGATTACTTTATACTCGTGACATGTACAATGTCTTCTAACTATCACTGTAACATAGAGCAAGCTAAAGGGAAAGCTGCAAGGACTGTTGAACAAGTTCAAAATGTTAGCAGACGAAAAAGAAAAACAGATATTTTGGGGTGAAGAACTATAGCTGTCATTTCATTCTATACAGCCAACAACGTGGAATGAAAGGAGTGAGTGAATCTTAAATCCAAAAAAGATTTGTCACGTATGCCATTGATCAGATCTACGCGACACAAATTTCAATTGTAATCATGATGAACACAAAAAGACTCTCCTACACAAACATGTACATTTTCAGAATAGTATTGGCATTATTCTATTATGTTTTATTGCAAACCTGTAGGTTTTCACAACTTTAATATATAAATTAATATTAAACAAATTTAGAATTTTCATAGTTTTTCTTTTTTGTAACAAACAAAAATGACCAGCAATTAACTTTAAACATTCTTACATTATAAAGTTTTTGTATTCAGGCATTGTACAAAATGTGAATTTTAATTTAGTTTTGGGTTTTGTAATGTTACCATTATTTACAACCCTAACGCAGCCACAATTTCATCTTGGCAGCCCATAATTCTTGGCTTTATTTACTTTTGCAAAAACAACCCTTTCTTCACCAACAATAAACAATTAAATGAAGGCAAACAACTCGTGTAAACACAAACATTTTATTCAAATCCTGTCGGACACTCGGTCTACAACATACCTAAATACATACATACATATGTATGTGAATATATATATTTATGTCTGTATGATTTCGTTTTCACCATGGACTGGTAGATTGTATGTGTTGCTACAAATTATGACTATACTTATGAATTATGACTCCATATTCAATGACTTTCAAAAACATACCTTCGAAACTTAAGTTCGTAAGTTGATTAGGTTGCCCCAAAATTTTGAATACTGCACAAAGTTTTAGTTTATACAATTTTTGATTATAAATGCCTGTGTCTACTCAATTCGCATTCTCCCCAAAAATGCAAATAAATGCCTGAAAAAAGTTCTGTAATTACTCATGGTATGTATTTTGTCTTTCCGTGTGCAAGACAGTGAACAAATTATACAAGTCTTGACATGAATACGAAAAAACTGAAGAAAAAGGAGGCAACATGTAAATAAATGAAAAATGATAATTACAGCAAATTTCGAACCACCGGTAATACTGGTTAAAGGATTGATGTTTGACTGTTGGCTAGCGGGCATCGCAGTGGCGCAGAGGGTGAGAACGTAAAGAATTCTGATGAGAGAAAGTGGTGTTTCTCGAAACATATGTAAATTCAACCAACAAGCCAGGTTCGAATCCCAAGCCAAGAAAAATTATCAATACAAATTTTAATAATAATTTTCATGTAACAATTCCTACCTTCAGTAAAAATAATTTAATGAAAAATTAAATTTAATGAACTCGAGCCGAAATAAAAGAAATATCAATGATTTAAAATTAACAGTTCAAATAAACATAATAATTTTTCTTAATATTTTGTATTGTATTTTTACCAGATAATCTCTGCTGATCAGAAATTATTGAAATTGAAAGAGCAAAATCGGTTCTACCAAAAAAATTCCCTACGACACAAAAAGTTATTGCCAATAGCCAGCTTATGTGTTTAATAATTAACAAAATCGGTTTAAACGGTAAAAGGTTTTGGATCAAAAGATATGAAAAATACTGTAATTTATACTTAATATATTTATGTTGAAAATGCTTTAAGAGTGCGAATGAAGTTTTCTTTTTATAATTATCTATTTATCAGGTGAACCCTAATTTAATAACAACAATAATCAAATAAGGCTGCATTATTTTATGGCCATTTCTGTTAATATGTATTTTAGTTAAAACAACATATTGTACGGCAATGGTCACATTAAAATTTCAACAGGTAACAGAAAAACTTACACAAGCAGAAACAAATACATATATCCTGGCAAACACTATATCCTGTCTACAAAAAGTTAAAATCAGTTGTGTCACTGAGAAATGTTTATACTTCTTTAGAGTTGTTTTTTTAATATAAATTTATGATAACACAACATACTGATTTATATATGTATATATAAGTATATATACATAAATTTACTTGGTAATGAAAATGAGAAAAATAAATATATATACATAATCACAAATACAATCATTATCCTAGATAATGATTTTGTATCGAAAAAACAACAGCTGCTATTGCAATGTCAATTTTACTTTGCAGTCATATGTAAGTTATCATTATCAGCCGTTTAACATCATTACCATCAATTAGAGTAATTAATTTGACTTTTTGTATGAGAATTTAGTTTGAAAAATGAAATAAACATCACGGAAGAAATATAAGTTTGTATACGTGAAATTTGTAAAAGCAAATTGAATTGAGTAAAGCATCTCTAACACATATGCAACAACAAACATAATTTGCTTTTGAGTTGTTTGCTGTTAGTAGAACATAAAAGTATAAAGCAATGCATTTTTTAAACAGAAAATCATCATAATAATTTGTTCAGGGTTGTCATAAGTATTCTCTCTTGAACCGTTGAGTATGTTTGTTTTTCTTTGAAGCTTTCTGATGTGCAACCGTTTTCTCGTTTGTTTTTCGTTAGTGTTGTAATTTAATCGAAATGAAAAATCTAAAAAAATGAAATTTCCGCAAAACAAGTTATTTTGCTTTGTTTTGAAATTTTGTAAAGAATTAGCTCAATTCACAATCTTGTGCATCATGAGATTGCAAATATATGCTACCAACTGCGAATAATATTTTTAATTTAGTTTGCACTACTTATTGCAAGATACAAAATTAACAGCCGATTTTATCAATTAAATAAATTCTCAAAAATAAATAAAACAAATATGTCTTATAGAAAATTATTTTATAGAAAATGCTGCTGAAGAAATTATATTAAAATAAGGTCTTCAACATTTAATATATACATACAAACATATGTTACTTTATTTAACACCAATATTCAGGCATGTAATGGAAATCGAAAACGAATGAATTTTAGAAGTCAATTTTTTCGTAATATTTCTGTAATGAAAAACTTTTATCACATAAAATATAAAGATATTGGGCTACTAAAAAGAGTCTTAAAACAAAAATTTTAAAAATTAGATAAATAAATGCATTAAAATGTAAATCCAAAACTGATCCGTTTTCGATTTCGATTTCCATCACATGCCTAATTTTCTAGATATGGAAAGTAATGATGACGGAGTGGAAGAAATTTTATTTATTATTAGTTAGCTGTTTATTTGCAATTAGGTGCTGCATACTCAGAGCAAATGAAAACTATTGGTTTTAAGTGTTGCATATAGATTTAAGTCTAGCATGTGCATTGCTGTATATTTTGTGAGTGTAGAGCAAAAATATGCTAAAACTTTTTGCAAATGCAATGATGCAATACCATTTGCACAATATTGTGAATAGAGCTATTATTTCTTGATAAGCTTTTATGAGCAATAAGCTTTCATAAAATTTAATTAATAGCAAACAGTCGAAAATTTCAATAAAGTTGATATATAGATAGATTGAAATTTTTTTGAAACACGCAGCATAAACTGCGAATCCTTTTCTGGCTTGTCTGCAGAAAAATATACCAAGAGTCTTTAGAGGAAATCGTCTAACGGGACACTCTTAAATTAAGTTCTATTTACTTTTTATTAATTCTATTAATAAATCTTAGAATTGTTTTTAGTTCTACTGCAGTTTTCAAAACTAAATTGTAATAACTCAAATGAATGCTTGCGGATCAGCAAAGAAATTTTGAATAAATATTAAGCAAACTGTTTGCTTTCATAAGTCCTTATATTTCCGATCTACCAACAAATGTAAGCCTTTTAATGGTTGCACTTAAAGACTCAGTTAGGCGACTGTAATGGAAAGTAACTGCAACAGTAAGAAACAGCTAATGGATATTGTTATGTGTAAAGTAATGCAAATGGTTATGGAGATGTAAAGTAACGCAACACCGTAATGTATGAATCTGTAAGAAATACAACATTCAGTTACAGTCGGCTAAATGAGGCTTTAGTGTCTGTCTTTCCTTATTTTACTTTAGACCAATTTTTGTTCATTACTACTGCTGCTTCCTGAGTTTTTTCATCTCTTATTATGATAAATTCAATTCTATGGTCATTCTTGAAGTCATTAATTTGTAAAAGAAAGAAAAATATAAAAATAATATTTGTGAATTATTGATTGCTTTTACTTAAGTTTAAGTTAAACTTATGTAACAACTCAATTCATTGCAATAGCCATAAGAGTTGTGTAATTTGTTTTAGTAAATTCCATTCTATGGCCAGCAATATATCTTTGTTTCTACTGAATTTTACTCTGGTCAGCAGCAGCTAAGCAATCTATCCAGTCATTCAGACATGACATTCAATGAAATTTTAAATATGAGTTCAAGTATTTTGCTCGTAAATCAAAAAAACAAAAAATAATAATGATGACGAATTGTGTACATTGCAATGCAATTACTAAGTCAATGGAAATGTAGGAAAATGAGAAAATAAAAAGAAGACAAAACATTTGAAATCTTTCAAATAGTTTTGTAGGGGGGGGAGTAATCTTTCTTCATTTATTTAGTTTTCTAGAATAAAAGTATGTGTAAATGAAACTATTTGCTCAATACATAAATGTAGCAATTAGAATCTGTATTTTTGTTTTGTCTGCAAACAAATCATTATAAATTTCTGAGTAATTTCAGCTACTAAATAAGCGAAAGTAAGTCAAATTTATTATTTTCTCTTTGAAATTCTTTCAGTTAAAACTTGATAATTATGATATGTATATATACATTTAATAGTTACATTACTTTTTAATGACTACTGCATATCATGGGTATTATTTAGAAATAGTTTAGTAATAGTTGGATTGCAATCTGGTATATAATTGGTAACTAACGAGATACTAGTTTTTTATAACAACAGTAAAGCTAGATTTACACGATTGAAGTTTTCTTCAAAATTTCTTTTCAAAATACTTTAAACTCGTGTAAACAGCAAAATTTCTTCAAAATTTATTGATCAAAATTTATTGAACAAAACTTTTGAAGATATAATTGATGCCGTGTAAATGAGCATCAAAATCGCATCTGGCAATATTGAAAACAATAAATAATTTGCAACCGAGAATTCGGCCATTAGTAACACAATGAAAAATTGGGAAGAGTTTCCAATATTTATGTTGTTGAAAAAGCCAGTTCTTTAAAACTCTTGTTTCTAGTTTTGCAACTTGAACGTTGTTCAATTTCGAAATTTATTATTTTATATCAATGATGGCAACTGATTCGAAACGGCAAAAAGGTACAAGAAACTCTCATTTTTTATTACTTTTTATTATTATTTCGTTAACCGTGTTTTAGTGGTATTTGCGTAATTGCAGTTGCTTCAATAACCAAAGTCGTGTGGAAATTGTATTTTCAGGTTAACGCTAGTCAACATTTTTATTTTCGGAATGCTATTTTCTATTTTATTGCTTTACAATAAACGTTGTACGATTAAAAGTTTTTAGAGTTTTAGTAATTTTGTTTAACTTTTTAAGTATTAAAATGTTTGTTTTAAATTTTTTTTAACAAATGTTAGTCCCAATTTACACGAGGCAATTTTTGTTGAAAATATTAATACAATTTGTTTCTTAAAATTTCTTCGGTGCTTACACAGCCCAATATAATTGCAAAATCACACGTTAATCCATTTTATTTACATATTTTTTATATGCACTATAAATAAGAGTGTAACACGAGTTGCTAGTACAATCAAGTGTGTACTCGTCTTATCTTTCCCTCACGCCGATGCCTAAAAGTTATACAGCTAAGCTTAAAGAATTGCTGCATGTAAATTGCGACTTATTAAATCTTTTCAAAGGCTCTTGATTACCATTAAAAGGAATCAAAGCGCTGACACATACATATGTAAGTAAATATGTGATGTGATGTGTTAAAAATAATGATATAATGATACAATGTAATGTCGTCAATATCACTCAACAAAACAGTTTTTTTTCCTCTCAGATATAAATGTCAATGGATCCATATATTCCACATGTATTTTTGTACACTTTGCTTTGTCCCCTTTTACAGTTGAGAAATTGAAAGACAGACAGACGAAGTTTGTAGGCGATAGGAAGAGTGTGCGGTAGACCTCTACTGTACTGGACCAAGGCATATTGATTATAATATTGATTATAATAAATTATTGATTATAATATTGATTATAATAAATATGCCTTGGTCCAGTACAGTAGAGGTCTACCGCACACTCTTCCTCTTCAATACATCGCCTACAAACTTCGTCTGTCTGTCTTTCAATTTCTCAACTGTAAAAGGGGACTTTACAACATTTATTTTTAATTCAATTACACAAACACAATTTTGAATTTTCTTTTACATTTGTAAATGGGCGTTTCCATAGAAAGATTCAACGGTACCAAACAATTTAAATGTTGCACATAAATTCTTGTACCTATACAGATTAGTTTACATAAATCAACGTTTTTATTATTCACCCCTATCGTGATTAAAAATTCCACATGAAATTTGTTCCCTTTTATTTTTTTAACATTGAATTTTAATGGGAGAAATATGAAAAGGGAACAAATTTCATGTGGAATTTTATTCACGTTAGGGGTGATTATTTAAAATGGTTGAAAATTTTAATTCAAATACATAGATTTTGGCTTTATCTTAAAAATACTACAGCTTATGGTAATCACAATAAACATTATCAGCCATGTCACAGAATTTAATTCCGTTCGGAAGTGGAATTAACTCCGTATTTTGCTTCTATAGAAAAAGTAAAATGAACAATTTTTTCGGAATGAAAACTAGAAATGCTTAAAATTACAATTCCAAATCGCAAATTAAAAGTGGTTTCATTCCGTAAAATTTTTTCGTTTTACTTTTCTATAGAAGCAAAATACGGAATTAATTTCACTTTCGAACGGAACTTAACTCTGTGACATGGCTGTATATTTAGAATTTCAAAGTGTTTCGCGTTCGCTATCGTGAATATGTATTTCAAAAGATTTTATAATAAATTTCACATCAAAGGTGTACGAATGTCGGTATGTTCGAGCTGAAGTAGATTATATTTATTGTTTAAGTAAAGGATATTCATTATAGTGAGTGCTGAAGTAAAAATTGAATGTGTTCATAAAACTTGCAAACATGGAACATCATCATGGAAAATATATTCATAACGATAATGTTGGTTATTGTAATAATTTACTTATTATATTTTTCTTGAAGAAAAGTATTTTTTCCGTATTTCTTAACAAACTTTAATTCAATTCTTCATGTGTTCTTAACTGCCATGAAAGTCTTATATAAAGTAAGCCTGCCTAGCAGACAATTTATGTTCATGTCTAATAAAGAAGTAGGTGTGCAACGTTTGAGCAAACATCCTAAGTGAAAAATCATTAAAAGACATGTTGCAAAAACATGAATGTTATTTTAAACATATTTTTTATATAGGTATAAACAAAATATTTAATCAAATATGAACAAAACAGAAAAAAAAAATATGTTTAAAGTATATAAGGATACCAAACATGTTGATGCAAACTAGTACTAAATACCCAATAACCTTTAAGGCGCTAAAAATGATACAATATGTGAGCGTCTATAAGTCTATTTTATTTTTATTGCTGTTATATTTTTTTGCTGCAACGATGCTGTTGTATGCCAACTGATCTCATAATCATCTCGTAATACTTTATGGCACACAAACACAAGTATGTAAATATATACATACATATGTATGCATGTGTATGTATATATATGAAGATGATTATAGCAAATATTATATATGATATACTATATATAGATATATACGTACTTGCAACAACATCAGCAAGAACTACAACAAAAAGGGGCCAGTCAAACTAAATAGAAAAACTGGCAAATCATGCTGCCAGGATGGCAGGCTGTGTGGTGACTTAAACTCATCAGCAGCTAACATTATAAACTGCCTTCCTGCCAACCATTCATTGTGCGGGGCACAATGCCAAGCTAAGTAAACAATAACAAGAATAAAAACAATATTTTAAGAGCCAGCATGTTGTTGTTGTTTCTTTTTGCATTTGTGTCTTTTATTACCAGAGTTGATCCTGCTTTTAAAGCTTATGAATGTATAAAACGCCATCTTTAGAGCATGTGAGGTATGTTTGCGGAAGTCATATGACGTTGAACACCACACAATTCCAACAATAAAGTGGCACCAACTTGCTTTTTAGGTATTGGAAATTGTAAAAACTTGAAGTTGGTCCCATTATTGTGATACACACTTATACACCACATAATCCTTCATCAACAACACCAACTTATGGCTTTCAATAGAAAAGTTGTACCAAACATCACCAGCAACGCCACCGCCATCTTTAACAAAAAAAAAAAAAAAAAAAAACATAAAGTAAACTGTTTAAATGAAGGCAAACATGTTTGTCATATCGTTTTTTTTCCTTTTAATATTGATGCTGGCTTATGTTTGTTATTATTTATGTTATAAGTAGGTGTTGGTGTTTTTGATCATAAATAAATATGTACATGCAAGAAATGAGCCTTATTTGGTACATATTAATAAAGCTTATCTCTTATGCTTGTTTATGAGGAAGGCATTTTTTTAATTTCAACAAAACATTAAAAACAAATCCGGAAATACTTTCTCAAATCAGGGACTATAACTTCACCTTCAACAACGATATATTGAATTATGCGCGTATTTCTTCTTTTTAATAAATAATTAAAACTTTTGTTAAAATTAACCTCTGTTGGTTGCACTCTTTTATAGATTAAACAAACAGATATACAGGTCAAGAATGCGACATTCGTATAACATGAAAGTGAAAAAAGGTAAAATCTGTTATGTTCACTATGTTTAGTGCAAAATGCAGGATTTGTCGTACACCAACATTGAGTATGCTGGAACATAAATATCATGCCGTCAGTTTTATAATAAAGTATATTCAACACAAGCTTCGCATATAATATTTATTGGTTCAATATACTTTTTATGTAGATAGTGCTTTAAAAATTTGAACTCTTTAACTAAAGCTAGATTTACACGATTGAAATGTTCTTCACAATTGCTCTTCAAAATACTTCAAACTCGTGTAAACAGCAAAAATTATTCAAAATTTATTTATTTAATAATTATTAATAACGATTCAAAATTCAAAATTTATTTATTTAATAACTATTAATAACTATAAAATAAATAAATTTTGAAGAATTTTTGCTGTTTGAAGAGCAATTTTGAAGAAAATTTCAATCGTGTAAATCTAGCTTAAGCCTACTGGTAATATGTTTTATAATTATAATTTTATAATTATAAAATAATATTAATTATAATTAATGTACTTCGCTGCTTTTTCAAGTGTTCACCAGCAAGCAAAGGAAGGCTCAAACTTTTAGTATTATTTGTCTTTCGATTACGTAACTTTTTCTGCCTTGTATTAATTTTATCGCCTTTATCTTTATCTAAGTATTTAGATTTGCAAATTTGAATTTTATGGGGTCTTCTTAAGTACTGCATTATTCCTTTCTTCTTTAGCATACAGGTAGCTCCTTTTAATATGCATATTAAAATAATTAAAATTTATTATTTTATTCTTATTTGACCTTTATTTTTATAATGACTTTTTTAATTATTTAAGCTTGAGGTCTTTATATTAATAAAATATTATATTTATTATTTTCGATATTTCGCTAACCTTTGGTTAGCATCGTCAGGAAATTAATTATTAATTATTTATTAATTATTTTTAATAAAATTTGTTAATTAATTTCCTGACGATGCTAACCAAAGGTTAGCGAAATATCGAAAATAATAAATATAATATTTTATTAATATAAAGACCTCAAGCTTAAATAATTAAAAAAGTAATTAAAATTTATGATTTTGAAAAAACTTTTTTTTTTTTTTAAATAATTAACAAACACAAACTGCGAAGCTTTTGGCTTATCTGCAGAAAACACCCAGAGTCTTTGGCGGGAATCGAAGCGGCAACCCTTTGTATGATAGTCCGGCACTCTATCGCCTAATCTAACGGGGCACTCACTTACGATAGAGAACGCGATACACTTTGAATATTCAGTGTAACCTATTGTTTGTTAAAGCCATAAAATATTCTCCATTTTTTCAATCAATAAGAATAAGTAGCATATGTCAATAAGTGCTAAAAAGATATGACTTTTGGAACAAGAACGCGACATTAGACAATGCATAAAAACATATGTAAATTTTAACGTTAATAGAGCATGGTATAAATTTGTTGATTATAGAAAGCTTTCGAAAGATGAGTGCAACAGTGATTTAAATATTTAAACAATAAATGTTAAACAAAAAATGCCATAAAAAGAAGATCAAGAAAAAATATATTTTCAGTTTCCAGACCAATTTTCTCACGATAAAAAAACTAAGATTAACTGCAAATATACATTATTATAAAAATGTAGACATTTTTTAAGAAAATTTAAGAACAAATCATTTGCCATCAATAAGCTTAAGCAAAAATCAGCAATAAAAGAAAATATGACTATTTTTATTAGAAGTTTTGACTGAAAATTCTCGAAACAACAAAAGCTATGTTAAATTGTTACTATTTTATATGGAAGCAAATCACAAATTTTTAGATATACAATGTCACATATTAGGGAAATAATCATATTATGGTTTTAGATCAGTCATAATATAATTATTTTTAACATATTAGATTACATTTTATTATGTTATGATGCTCATGAATATTAAATAAATATAACAACAGCTCTTATAGTAATACGAATTATGATGCAGTTAGAATTCCCACAGACATAGCATCATTCAATCTAATGACCACTCATATTGCGACAATCATGTTATTATAAAATATGGATCAAAACATTGCTGTAGAAAACCGATTATTATCATTTAAGCAAAATTAATTTAACCATAAACGTAGCATACATAATGCCCACAATTTTTCCTCTGATGGCCTTAACGTAATTTTCCAAGAACTCTTTCAGAAAATATATTTCAAAAGAATATTTTTTTCCTTTATTTAGATTATTGAATATTCTGAAGTACAAATTTTAGTTTATAATTATTATTTTAGGACTGCTGTCTTTCACCTAAAAACACACAATCAAATTAACATAACAAAGAACATAAAGACTTCCTTAATCAAAAACTACAAAGTGGTGTTTCTTGTTAACAATAGAACTATAACAAAAAAGGGGTCATTAAGAATTGACCCTTTAAGCAAATGCTGCCACTCCCTGCACTCCACTTTAGTTTAGATTTGTTTAACAACACTCTAGAAGATATCATCATCAATAACGACCTCACACACATTCATTCGCTTAAGTCGCCCTAGATGTATCTGAAATAGTTATTTTTTGTTTATTTAGTAGTTATTTTATTTAATATTTATTTAAACATTTATGATTACTTTGTTGATGCGAGGCGTATTTGTATCTCCTTTAAAAAGACAGTCAATAATAACATTAACAGCAACAACAATGAAAACGAAAACCAGACCGAAATTCGTTGGTTTTTAGCGCTTAAGTGAATGTATGTCTCTGTCTTTATTTGTTTGGAGGGCGTTTACGAAAACATCGATGGTTCAGACTAAAAAGAAAAATATAACAAAATACTAAAAGAATTAATCATAATTTATGAAGTTTCATATTTTTTGTGTAAATCTTTGTGCATAATTCATTCAGTTTCGAAATCGTATACCCTACACTACCACAGAGCGTAATTCGTTTCAGCTATTTGTATTTTTATTAAATACGAACTTATGGTTCATCAAGCAACAATGCAATGTTTTAGCGAACTAAATAATGGTTCTCAGATTCCAGAAGATCTTTGGAAATCAAACATAAGGGAATTCCATCTCAATCTAGCTGGAACTTTTGTGTAATGTTAAGTATATGATAGTTGGTTTTGACCGACTTTTCCACTTATTTTGTCTTAAACAAATTTCTCAACCCACCAACAAACTAAATATTGTAAAATGAACAACAAAAAATAAATAAAAAGCCAAATGGTTACAGAGAGCCTAAGGTGTTTTTATGGTTGTTTGAACAAAGTTGTAATTATGTATGAATTGTTTCAACGAAAATTGATGTTGAATAAATGTATTAGACCCAAACCCGCTTCCTCCAGCGAACCTACTGCAAGGAGTTGTTGTTAATATAACTTGCAAGATGTTGTGTTTTATTTTGTTTTTTTCTGATAAATTTTGTGAGAATATGTAGATTTTGCTGTTGAGTGTGACTGGGTAAACACAAACTCATTAACCCTTAAATACCTGAAATTGAAAATACGTTCCAATTGCAGAAATAAATGTTTGTTCTAGCATGTATTTCATCTGCAAATTACGAATTTCAGTTCCAATTAAGAAAAAAAATACTCCTGGAAAGCTCCAGGACAAAAACAAGGAAGACAGTCTGTAGACGGTCTTAGTGGCTAAACGGGAAAAAACGGTTTTTTTAATACTCAACTGATGACGGTCTTAGGCGTTAAAGGGTTAAAAATGTTTGTAAAACGTCAATTTGTAGTTTATGATCAATTATGACAAAACACACACCCAAGCACAGACCCTTGTCTGTATGTTTAAGAAATACTATATTTAAAAGTTGTGGTAATTTGTTGAACCAAAAAAAAAAAAAAAATACCCTCTAGAGGAGATACTTTTGTACTTAACATTGTTATTAGTGCCTATTTCATAAATGATTTACTAGAAATGTGCATTCATCTACACAGATAAAACAGATTTCTAGTGGAAAGCAAATTGTTACCAATCTACGGATTCAGTCAAAATTTTCCAGTTGTGACATTTTGTAGCTTTTACAACTTAATAATTTTATTGTCAAGAAATTTTAAAGCACAAATTAATCTTTTTTTCTCAGTGTAATATTTCAATTACTAATCGATATGACCATGAAGTATAAATTTTGGCCTTATACTATTTTATATTTGGTATTTTATACTTTTTTGTCTTAACAAAATGTTAATAAAGATGATAATAGGTGCATGAAATATGCTTAAGTGCTTGTTATTATATGTAAAATAATATATTTGCCTTTAAATAGCTATATGTGACCCGGCCTATGAAAAGTTGGCTTATGACTCAAAAAAGAAATTGCGAGACACAGCTGTTAAAGATAAACAATGCATTTCGTCAGTTTCTTAGTAGTTTTTCTTTTGGATGCCCAAAAGGCAACCAAAAAAGGCAAAAGAGCATAAATTAGATAAGTTTGTGTATGTATATAAAGAGCGATGCGTTTTTGCAGCGTTCAATCCTGTTTTTAAGTTTTGCATTTATTATCTTGATTCTGGATTTTCAATAAAATTCTGTTTTTCTTTTATTTGTGCTCTTCTTTCTCTACATTTTTAGTACACTTCTAAAGCTATGTGTCCACGATCGTCAGATATTACAACGTTGTCATATGTGCTGGCAATGTACTGACATTGAAAAATTGTTAGCAAAAGCTAAATTGTCAGTTTACATGACTCTAAGAAAAATAACAATTTTATTTGCACACAATTGTCACACAATGAATTTATCTGTCAATCGAAATTGTCAGTTCACACGGTTGTCAGATTGTTGTGTGGCATTGTCAAATTTGTTTTGCAGCTCCTTGTGTGTGTTCAAAAATTTTAAATATTGTCATGGAACAAAAAAGAGCAATTGGAACCATTTTATCTGCTTATGTCCTAATGCACACTTTAATTTAATTCTTTAATTTTCTTCTACTTTTTTCAAAAAATGTATCAATGCTTGTTTGTTTATAATTTTTTGTTTTTATAATTTCTATGACAATGCTGCCATTGGCAGATGCATAATTTTTGCACATATGACAATGAAAAGTGTTTGACAATTGTCTTAAAACAATGACAATGACAAAATTGTGTGTTTACACGATTGTTAGATGTCTGACAATATCTTTGTTTTCCAATGTACTGAAATGGTTTTTTCATACAACGTTGGAAGGCAAACATTTTTAGTTTACACGGTTGGTAGACATTTTATGAACATTTTTTGGACAACGTTGTAATATCTGACGATCGTGGACACATAGCTTAAGCGTCTCAAAAACTATCGAAACCAAAAAAAAGTGTAAATTTTTTTTGAGTGATAAGTCACCTTTTCATAGGCCGGGTCACATATTACAAATTTAAAAAAAATATATTTTTTCTCAAAACTAATGGGTGTTTTTTTACAGGTTTGTTTTTCGAAAAGAGATAAAACTGGCATTTTGTGGTTAAATCTGGCAACTCTAATGTCATTTATGTTTAGTTTGGTTTGCCATTTCATCATCAACAGGTTGACAAAAGAACAACGCTTTCAAATCGTGCAAATTTATTTCGAAAATAACGGTTCAGTTCGCGAAGTTTACCGCAAGCTCCGTCCATTTTATGGTCGACATAATCGTCCATCAGAGCAATTAATTCGGTTAACCATGGATCGTTTTCGCACTACGTTTACTCTATGTGATAATACGCATCCGCAGAGAGGTCGAACAGTGCGCACCGAAGAAACAATTGCCGCTGTAGAGCAAAGTGTTGAAGAGGACCCGAATTAATGGAAACCGGTATAGAGCCATGATAACCGACTATTTTGTTCCCGAATTGGATGGCGTGAATGTGGATGAGTTGTGGTTCCAACAAGACGGCGCTACATGCCACACAGCGCACGCCACAATTGATTTATTGAAGGAAACATTCGATGAGCGCATAATTTCGCGGAATGGACCTGTCAATTGGCCACCAAGATCGTGTGATTTGACACCATTGGATTATTTTCTTTGGGGATATGTGAAGTCGCTCGTCTACGCCAACAAACCAGAAACGTTAGGGGAATTGGAAGCCAACATTCGTGGCGTTATTGCCGACATACGGCCCCATATGCTCGAAAAAGTGGTTGAAAATTGGACCTGTAGAATTGGCTTTATTCGAGCCAGCCGCGGCGGCCACATGCCTGAAATCATATTTAAACATTAATGGCATAAAATTATCCTTCCAATAAAGCCAAATTGATGGTCATTAAAACGATTTTCTTGTGTTTTATTTCAATTCGAAGTTTTATACCTCTTAAAAAAACACCCTATACAATAAAATTTATCCATTCTTATATAAAATTTCTTGTATAGCATATTAATATTAAAAAAACTGCTGACCATCCCAGTTACTTATTCAATTCTAAATGTAGAAGCATTTTTATTCAATGCCAAAACTGTTGCCATTATTTATCAGAAATTTATCTTAAAGCCATTTAATGTCCACTATTGCATATTTAATACGTTTTTCAAAAATAAAATAAAATTTAAAGATTCTTAAATATTTTTAGAGAAAACTATGTTTGAACTTTTTATATTTATTATTACAGGAAATTATTTTTTGTATTACTACAAATTTGGAATAATAATAAAGAAGAATACACACACATTGTAAAAACATAAGTAAATTTCGTTCTAACTCATAACATGTAATAAGAAAAATGTTTAATTCCCGAATTCTATTTCTCAATAAATGGTGAGTTAAATAGATGATGTTTACAAGTAGATCTTGGGCAATAAACATTGCTGATGAAGCCCGTGGCAGGGCATAGAATGTTTCTCAGTGTGCAATTTGTCTAGAAAAATATAGTTTCACAATGGTATTCTTCGAGTTATTAATTAAAAAAAATGAGCTCAAACCAAATGAAAACTTCTCTGATTCTTAAATATGTTGAATGTACGTAGATATAAAACAAACCCTACAATGTTTTTCTTAAACTAGAATTATAAATTTGCAGTTGAAGCACTTTACATTTACTGACTTGACTCTGGTACAATTTGTAATATTTCAGCAGAGCTAAATAGGTTAAAATTTACAAGTGGAAAATTAATTTTACCAAAAAATATATATAACTAGTTACAAAAGTGTTTTTGTTTATAATGTATATAAAATGCTTAAAATATTAACCCCATTACTTAGGAAATGATGTTACATTTTATAAGAAAAGCAAAATAATTAACAAAAATTAAATCTCTTTCACATATGTACAATGTAGGAAAATGAACAAGTGACGAGTGTTTACGATCACAGTTACATACATACCCATACTGCAATACCCAGCCTAGTAATGTTCAAAGACACAGCAAGTATTACAAGAAATATTAAATATCACACCTACTTTTACAAGGACAACATTAGAAATCCTTTAAGTCTAAGAAATGGCTCTATACAATTCTTAAATCCTAAACACAGCAGCACAGAATAGGTAAATAGACAACATGCTGGGTTTCTTCTGAAATATGTATATATTTCTAATGTACATATGTATATTAGAATTATGTATGACTGTATAAAATACTTCCCTTTAACTTAAAAGGACTTTTCCGATTGTACTCGTTAACACATTTACTTGTCAAATGAATAAACAGAATATTTCCAAACATTTCAACTGTTAATTAATTCATAAGTTAGTAAACGAGCGCAAAGTATGTGTGTAAAAACAAATGTGTAAATATGTTTACATACATGCGTGTAAATGTAAATATAACACACGAAAATTGCTACATCAAATTTTAAAAAGCAGCAACATTTACCAAAACTACCTTGACGTGCACAAAATATTCCCCAAATAAATTCCAGCAAAGTGTAAAATGTCTGGCTAATAGTACATGTACATACATACGAAATATTTGTAAAAATTAACACATACTCCTATCGTTGGTTGCATTGTTAGGCTGTTAAACATATGTATGTAAGTACGAGTATGTAACTCTCTAGACCACAATCTAATTTGCACATTTTCGCACTTTATTTTCAATTTAGATGTTAGATATTAAGATAGGCATTATTTGTACATGTTTCACATTAAAGGCTGTATTGGAAATATCCATTTACGTTTTGTTTTTAGTACAAAATTGGAATAACAAAATTTCTATAGATGTGTGAGAAAAGTTTAAAATAAGCTTTTTATATATCAAGTTTACATAAATAATTCCTTGTTCTTTTTGACAGGCTTGTATTGGTATTTGCTCATCTTGTAGATGAACATCTTTTCTTTGTTAAATTTTAAGAAACAAAATACCCATAATCAATTTTAAAACATCCTTTACCACATTTTACCTTGCAAAACTCATCGTAAAACCACAATTTAAATTAGTAACCATTTGCAAATTGCCTTTTCAAATATTCTTGCCACATACACTCTCTTCGCTGCACACCGCATACTCTTCCAATTAGAGGATAAAGCCAGAAACACTTGCTCACTTATTTGTAGAATATAAGAGAATATTCATATGCTGTGAAGTTATACCAAGTGTTATAGATGTCAAAAATCCTGTATTTAAATTAAGCTCTATTTCTACAGAAGAACCTCTTGTACAAGTAGTTGCAATGTTCTTTTAAAAACTTAAAAAACATTTCAAATAGGAAGTAAATTACTTTATACGAGTATATATGTACCTACATCAACATGGGTATTGTTAAAAATTTGTTACATTTAAAAAATGTCTTTTAATTCTGACGTTATACAATTATTAAAAAATCAATATTAAGCTGCAGCAATGTAAAATGCAAACTTATTGTATGGAAACTTTTCTTTTCCATAAGATTTTTACATCTACACTGTTATACTGCCTGAATTATTATTTTAATAATACTGTTGTTTAAATATATTTAAAGTATTCATGTGATGAAAAATTATCTCAAATTGGGCAAATAAAAAATGTTGTTACACCAGTCACACACACACTCTTGAAAATGTTGCTGTAGCATACATATGTAGTGGATCGATAATCACTCACATCTCTAATAGTATATTTTCTTATTGTGAATTACAACAGCTGATTTAGACATAATTGTAAGCATAGGAGAAGAAGAAGTAATCATAGAACATAGAATAAGTTAGATGTAAGTACCGTTACTTTAGTTTATAAGAGGACGAAATTCAAAATAAAAAGGATTCAGAATCATAACTCAGCCGAGTAATTGGCTCTTGTTTTTATTCAGAAAACTTTAAATTATCAGCGCTTTAAAGTGCTTTGCCTTGGCATTCTTTAGTGCCGGCTAAAAATAATTTAGAAGCCAGTGGCGTTACAAAACGCCGGCTAACAACCCTTAGGTAGGGAATTGTTATAAAAGGTGCAGTGCGTACATTACATGGCGATCCTGCCAGGAGTCCCAATTTAATGTCTGCAACAAAAAATACTGAGGTAGCAGGGAACGCTCTACCTAAACAACAACCACAACCAATTACTATTGAACAGTATCTGCAGCGGCAGCAGCGCAGAGTAGAAGATAAATTAACAGCAATACCACCAACAGCTAAGCCTAAAAGAAGAAGAGCTGGCAGAATTGTGAGGCTGCGAAAAAGATTGGCTGATTTAAAACGAATGGTTACAGCCGAAAATCCACCTTCTTGGGAAAGGGCCACGGAAATTTGGCAGCAAATTGATGCGTTGACGGAAGAGTTGAAGGCCAACAAGAATAAATAATATAAATAAATTTTCACAAATCATTATTAAAAACAAAAAAAATATTATCACCAAACTAAAAACAAAAACTTCAAAAGAGAATATAAAGAAAAATAAAAAAATGTGGTCACGATCAGCTGATGAATAAATGTCACATATAATAGAGTTGTATTATATTATAGAGTTGTATTATATTATAGAGTTGTATTATATTATATTAATGTAGGGCATTGCCAGTTTGAATTTTTTGGCAACTAGTACACTAAGAAAAAAAATTATAGTAACAAAGCATGAAATTTTTATAAAAATTCTTATTGAACAAAGCAATTATTAATTAATGTATTTTTGTAATTTGGTACACTAAAAAAAAAATTATTGTATTAAAAATATTTTTTATTTTAATTTTGTAAATGGAATCGTTGAATGAATGGATTGAGGAGTTAAAAAAGCTTAAATTAAATATAAAAAAAAGTAAGAATAGGATTTATGAGGAAAAATATAAGGAAATTAAATTAGAAAGATTAGCATTTTTGAAGCAGAGTGTGGAAGAATTCACTAAGGGAAGTGAAGATAAGGAAGAAAATACATTGATAATTGAATTTGAGAATTTACATAGCGAATTGGTTTTAATAATTAAGAATTTAAGAGTAAAGGAGAAGGGTGTTGAGTTAGAAGAAGGCAATTTACCGAAAATGGCTAGTTTCGATATGGGCATGGTAGGTAAAAACCTACAAGTTTTTAAAGGTTCGTATGAATGCCTGGGAGATTTTATTACTCAATCTGAATTGTTGCATGATTTGCTAAGAGAAGAAGACAGAGAAATATTCGTTAAGTACGTCTATAATTTTAAATTAACGGCACAAGTACGAAGTATTTTAGGTCGTTCAAATCGACCGATAACTTTTATTGATTTAAAAAAAGCTTTGGAAAGCGCTTTTCCTAACCCGAAAACGCTTCAGCAGGTTCTGACAGAGTTGGGTACAGTAAAGCAGAATAACAGTAGCATATCTGATTTTAGAAAAAAAATTGCCGAACTTTCAGATCACATGAGTAATTTTGAAATTAAAAATTTACAAAACCCCACCCAAGAGGCTAAAGATGCTGTCTATAAATTGAGTGATAGTATGGCACTGAATGTATTTATGAAAGGAGTAAATGTTGAATATCAATCTATTTTATTAGCAAATATGCCGAAAACGCTGAATGAGGCAGTAGAAAGATGCATGAATGCAGAAAAACATTTAGGGTTAGAGGGAAGAAACTTGTTTCACGTAAATAATCGTTCTAACAACACTTACAGAAACAACAATGGTCCAAACAACAATTACAGAGTTAACAATAGTTCAAACAATAATTACAGAAACAATAGTGGTGCGAACAACAATTATGGAAACAACAATGTTGCAAACGACAATTACAGAGGTAACAGGAGTTTCAACAATAATTATGGAAATAGTAATGCCAATTTCGCAAACAACAATTACAACAACACGAACAGGAGCGGTAATATTTTTAGAAATAATAGTGGTAATTATAATGGGAGTAGGAACTTCTATAGTAACCAAGGTAATAGAAATTATTCAAATGGTAGAGGACGGAATAACAACAATAACACGTATAGGTCTTACCATTATAATGCCGAAGAGGGAAACTAGGAAGGCCGGGTAACGAAAGAAGTTGCCCAATGCCGCAAAAGATAAGAATTTACAAAATAGCAAATAACGTGAGCGCATACATAATTTTAGAGTGCTGTAATAGTAATGAGAATTTAAAATTTTTAATAGATACGGGAGCGGATATTTCAATATGTAAAATAAAAAAATTTTCTGATATAAATATTACAGATACTGTTAGATTAACTGGGATAACTGAAGAAGCTATAGATAGTATAGGTACAAAAATTTTAAATTTAAAAGTTGCAACGGCAACTATTCAACATAATTTTCACATTGTAGAGAATAATTTTCCAATCCAAACCGATGGAATAATCGGACGGGATATTTTAATAGAATACATGAGTAAAATAGATTTTGAAACATACACGATTACGTTTATTATAAATGAACATGAGATTATCATGCCAATGAATTCGAGGATAATTCATCAGACAAACGTAATTGTACCAGCAAGGTCAGAGGCAATAGTTCCTATTAATGTAAAAGTGAGTGAAGAGAGCATTGTGCTGAGTGAAGAATTAGCTGAAGGAGTATTTCTAGGAAATTCTATAATACCCGCGAAAGGTGTAGCACATGTTAAAGTACTGAATACTACTGATAAGAGCGTAATTTTTAAAAGTGAAAATTGCAAAATAAAACCGTTAAAGAACTACAATGTATATTTTACAAGAAAAGAGAGTCAACAAGATAGTGACAGGCTAGTTACACTTTTAGAAAGTTTAGATGTCGGTAGTTATGACCCACATACTGGGAAATCTTTAATTGAAATTTTTAAGGAATTTCAAGATGTTTTTCATCTTCCACATGAAGAGCTGAGTGTTAATAATTTTTATACACAACAAATACAAATAACAGATTCAACACCAGTATATATAAAAAATTATAGACTTCCACAAACGCAAATGGAGGAGATTAATAAGCAGGTTGATCAATTATTAGCCGATAACATAATAGAAAATTCAGTTAGCCCATACAATTCACCTCTGCTAGTCGTACCAAAAAAATCAGCAGATGATACAAAAAAATGGCGTCTCGTAGTAGATTTTCGAAAGCTAAATGAAAAGATTGTCAACGACAAATTTCCACTAACCAGAATAGAGGATGTACTCGACAAGCTTGGCAGAGCCAAATATTTTTCAACGCTTGATATGACAAGTTCATTCCACCAGATAAAATTGCATGAAAATTCTCGCCCGTTGACGGCATTTTCCACAGGAAATGGTCATTACCAATTTAAAAGATTGCCTTTCGGTTTGAAAATATCTTCAAACAGTTTTCAGCGGATGTTAACAATTGCGCTGAGCGGCTTAGATGCCGAAGCTTTTCTGTATGTCGATGACATTATTGTATTTGGATGCAGTCTAAAGCACCACAATGAGAATTTAAAAAACGTTTTTCAAAGATTGAGAAAGTACAACCTTAAATTAAATGCAGGCAAGTGTAGTTTTTTGAAACCAGAAGTGGTATATCTTGGGCACCTCATAACAAATAAGGGAATTAGAACAGATCCGGCTAAGGAAGATGTAATAAAAAACTATCCGGTTCCTACAAATGCAGATGAAGTAAGAAGATTTGTTGCTTTCTGCAATTACTACAGACGGTTTATACCTAAATTTGCAGACATAGCCAAAAATTTAAATGCGTTATTAAAGAAAAACAAACCTTTTCAATGGGATAATGAATGCCAAAAGTCATTCGAAACGCTAAAAGAAAAACTTATGAACCCACCAATACTTCAATACCCAGATTTTGAGAAACCGTTTATTTTGACAACAGATGCGTCAAATTATGCTCTTGGTGCAGTTTTATCGCAAGGTGAAATTGGTTCAGATTTACCAATTTCATATGCAAGCAAATCTTTATCAAAGCATGACATAAACAAACCAACAATAGAGAAAGAGTTATTAGCTATTCATTGGGGAATTAATTTTTTTAGACCTTACCTATATGGCAGAGACTTTTTCGTGGTCACAGACCACAGGCCTTTAGTTTCTCTGTTTTCACACAGAAATCCGTCGTCAAAAATGACACGAATTAGAATGGATTTATCCGAGTATAATTTTGAAATACAATATAAAAAAGGGAAAATGAATACGAATGCAGATGCGTTATCAAGAATAATTTTAAATAGCAACGCGCTAAGGGCAATGATTCCAGATAGAGATGAAATGGATAAAAAAGTGTTGGCAATAACCAGAAACATGCAAAAACGATTAGAGAATACGAATAACCCTGACAAGACAAATAATACACAGTGCATTTCCGGGCAAAGGCCTGATCAACTTTTCGTCTGGGACTGTACATCAATATCAGACTTACACAAAACAAAAAAACTTAAGTTTCAAATACATAAAAATTTTAAAGATAATTTAATAGAAATAAATAATAATGAAATCATAGCAAGATGCAGCGATAATCCATTGAGCACGAAGTTGACATTGGAGAAACTGTTTTCAAAAATGCATGAAGAAGAAATCAAGGAGCTAGCTTTGAGCAAGAATGATGAAATATTTAAAACCATGGCCATGGAAAAATTTAAAAATGTATACAACAGGTTACAATTAAAATCAAAAACAAATTTAAAAATATTATTATATGATGAACCAAAAAGAATACTTTGCAAAGAAACTCAGATGAAACTTATTGATGAATACCATAATTCTACTCATGGAGGACACTTAGGTATCAGAAAGACAGTTTTGAAATTAAAACAGCGCTACATATGGAAGAATATGAGCAAGATGATAAAACAATACATTTTAAACTGCAAGCAGTGTAAAATAAATAAACAAACTAAACATACAAAAGAAAACATGATTCTTACAGACACACCAGGTACAAGTTTTGAGGTAGTATCAATTGATACAGTTGGTCCTTTGCGCTTGTCAAATTACAATCGGTACATACTTACGATTCAATGTGAATTAACGAAATACGTAGTAGCATGTCCAATGGAGACCAAGGAGGCGAAAACGGTAGCGAAAACATTAATAGAACAATTTATTTTGAAATACGGTAATTTTAAAGTCTTAAAATCAGATAAAGGCACTGAATTCACAAACGAATTGATGTCAGAAATATGTAATTTATTGGATATTAAACAAATATTCAGTGCCCCTTACCATCATGAGACTATGGGCTCTATAGAACGAAATCATAGAGTACTTAACGAATTTTTATTAAATTTTTGTAAAGATAATGAATGGGACAATTGGATTCCATATTTTACATTCGCGTACAATACAACACCGCACGTAGATACAAATTATACGCCATATGAACTGGTTTTTGGGAAGTTGCCTTACCTACCAAATGATGAAGTTAGGAGTAATGAAAAATGTTACAATATTGAAAATTATGCAAAAGAATTAAAGCAAAGATTAAAGTTTTCTTTAGAAAGAGCAAAAGAGTATTTAGATATAGCTAAAGCTAGTAGAGTGAGAGTTCGTGAAGGCATTAAACCTCTTAATTTTGAAGTAGGAGAGCTAGTGCTATTAAGAGCTATCAACAGGAAGAAAAATCAGGCACCATATCACGGGCCATACAGGATAGTAAAAAGACAGGGAGTAAATTCTATTTTAGATACAGGAGGTAAATTAAGGAAATATCACAATAATATGTTAAAGAAATATAATTAAATGAATTATGTTATTTATTATTATTTATTATTAGTTATTATAATGTAAAAATAGTTTTAGTATACAAAAAAAAAATAATATGTTAAAGAAATCTGTGGAATTTTGACAAAACAACCAATGTCGAAAAACTGAATTTTACAGGAGAGCCAAAAAACACTTTCATAGGGTCACAGAATCGTCCCAGAACATATCTAAGCAAATGTAACCTATTTTTATAGTGGAGAATTTAAATACCTTTATTTTACAATTTGCATCTTTCTTCCAGATACAACTGTTGCCGAGAAAATGTCCAAAAACCGAGATGTGTTGTTTTGTCAAAATAATTTTTGATCGAAAAATCAACCCTTCTCTAGATAAACTCTTTTTTCATACTGAAGAGTAACAAATATTTCGCAACCTTTTTCGGGACTAGTGCTTTTATTAAAATGAAATAAGAAAAATTCAGTGACATATGTTGTTTTCTTAAATAGAATTCAGTTTATTTTAAACGAATATTATAAAAAGTTATGCTTTCTATTAGACCAATTGCATGCATTTTTAAGTATGAAAAAGAAAAGTTGAAATTAATTGAATTAAAAACACAAATAAGAAATAGTTAATATACTATAATATATTTTAGTTCACATTTATATTAAATTGCTTTAATTTTTATAATTCAGAAAAAAAAAGAATAATTCAGTCTACAGCTAATCATATTCGTCAATATCCTAATCATCTTCCAATTGTACTTCACCTTCAACGTGAAAGTTATTGTAAAAATTATGAAACTCTGCATTTATAAATGACAGAACGGACGTTTTTTATTAGAAGATATTGGCAAAAGATCAGAATAACATTCATTAAATTTTAAATTTGTTATTTTCCGTCGTCGCTGTGTCTTGTTCCTAGAAGTCCTCGTCCGGCTGATATCTTTAGCTTGTACTGTAAAATTCCAGACTTAGATTTCTCATATCGCATCTTGTCACCTTTACAAAACAACAAATAAAAATTATACTAAAAATATACAAACAAAGTTGGTGTTACACGCACCTAATGTATTAGTATTTCTCCACGTGTATTTGTTCTTTAATATACTACCAAAGTCAAAGTATTGATCTGGAACCATCTCGATTGCATTGTATTTGTGATTTGTAGTTGTTATTAAAGTAGCCCAGTCATGTGGGTGATGTATGGAATTCACACATTTTTTCTTCTTTTTTTTATATTATTCCATAAGCGTGTGTCCAACAACCAGAAACTTCTATAGTATGATGATCTTATAAATATCGGTAGTTGAACAAAGGTGCACAAACACGGCACCCTCTAGAAAAGTCGAAATCATTGAAAATTACATACAAATTGACAAACTCTTTGGAGCCGTGACGTAGTTACCTTCAAAACAGCTGATAATTGTCGTAATCTTGTATATGTATATTCTTGTAGTCAATGTATTCACTTGCGAGAGAGTCAATGCTCCTCCAAAACTTTGGAACCTTTGTATTTTTGTTGTCTTCCTCTGTGCATTGTTTATGTTTTTCTATATTAGGAAACAACATATTTTCATTAAAAACGTCTTAATTTGTTATATATGCACACGACAAAAGCACTTGATTTGATATAGGTTCCTCTTATATCGGTAATTCCGACTACACTAAAGCACTCATGTTAACATAGGTTGTTTTGTCATAATGAATGCTAGTGATCAAATGCCTATTAAAAGAACTTAACTTTAGAAGGGAACGTGTTATTTTCGTTTATGCATTTGATAAAAGAACATGAGTGCAAATAGGTTGTTTTGTCAAAATAATTTTAGTAAATTATTGGAAACCCATATTCAAATAGGTTCTTTTGTCAAAATTACGTTATAATATTTTTCTTTATGCCCTGCAGCATATTTCGATATGGGTTCTTTTGTCAAAAGCAGATTGTAAAAATTGCGAGATAGGTTGATTTGGGGGCTTCTATATCTTCCGATCTACACTATCTAGAAATATGCTGAAAAGACAGAAAGATGCGCTTTTAAAACTTATACATATGGTTTAAAAAGTGGAAAATTGTCCGATCTCGAGTTAGGTTCTTTTGTCAAAACTCCACAGAAATATAATTAAATGAATTATGTTATTTATTATTAGTTATTATAATGTAAAAATAGTTTTAGTAGAAAAAAAAAAAAAAAAAAATATATAAAAAAAAAAAAAAAAAAAAAAAAAAATAATTTTTATGTATAAAAATAATTTTTTTTTTCAATAGAGGGTGAGGGTGTAGTGGATCGATAATCACTCACATCTCTAATAGTATATTTTCTTATTGTGAATTACAACAGCTGATTTAGACATAATTGTAAACATAGGAGAAGAAGAAGTAATCATAGAACATAGAATAAGTTAGATGTAAGTACCGTTACTTTAGTTTATAAGAGGACGAAATTCAAAATAAAAAGGATTCAGAATCATAACTCAGCCGAGTAATTGGCTCTTGTTTTTATTCAGAAAACTTTAAATTATCAGCGCTTTAAAGTGCTTTGCCTTGGCATTCTTTAGTGCCGGCTAAAAATAATTTAGAAGCCAGTGGCGTTACAAAACGCCGGCTAACAACCCTTAGGTAGGGAATTGTTATAAAAGGTGCAGTGCGTACATTACACATATATATTTCTAATGATACAATTCTTGGGTATCTTAAACTTAAAACCATAAAACCACACTCTGCAATTTGTTAATACAAGTTTCACTGTTTCAATATTATTCTTAAATAGCATAAGCTTTCAAAGTTATTCGTTGTTTTAATATGGCTTATTCCCAGCAATCAATATGAGTCCGAAAAGATACCTTTTCGGAGCGTTAACGCTCTTTATGAGCCCGAAAAACAATCATAATTGCTCCGAAAACCTTCAGAAAAGAGGGTCATTACCATGGTGAAATTAAATACTAGGTGACAGCATTGCTACAACAATTACAACAAGGCAAGAACAACAGGCATTTTTCTATATGTAAAAACCTTCGTCACTGTCAAAAAGTTTTTTTTATATAACTTTTTGACATTTTGATTTTCACCATGAATAATCAGCTGGCGCTACGCTGTCACCTAGTATTTAAATTCACCTTGGTCATTACATTCAAAAATGGTCCGTCAGAAAGAGCTCTTAGATAATGTCAGAAAAGAGTCTTTTATGAGGGTTTTTTTGGACTCTGTGTAATCTTGTTTTTATCATTCTTGTGTGGTACAGCTATGTTCTTTTGTTCAAAGCATAAATAACGGAACAGCAACGCTTTAGTACACACATAATTAAGTGGAATTTCTGAGTCATATTGCGTGCCGACTCAGGACAGTAACAAGCTAATTTTTCTTTCGCTCCGAAAATGCTCTTTTGTTGGACTCATTTCTGACTATTTTTTCGGAGCGCTCCTAGAATGGTAGGCTGGGTTATAACTACGATTTACATATTCCACACCACGTACTTCAAATCCATTAGACTAATATATAAATATTTGATGCTGTAACATTAGTAACATTAGTTTTTAAAACAATTTCCTTAAAGTGTAATTATAGCAAATACAACAATATACTTAATAAACACTTCCTTGTTGTTCTAGTGTAATAAATTATGTAAATTATTTATGATTCATATACCCAGCAAAAACTTTGCCATCATGTGTATATGCAGGTATATTTCGCCTGCAATTCTAAGTAGTCGAATAATGAATGACCGTGCATGACAACTGACATTTCTGTATGTTACATTAGTAATGAATGCAGCACAGTGGTTTAAAAACGTTTTTTTTTTTAATAATTCGTTAACTCATGATCTATTAGAGATATTGTTATGAAATGTATCATGGTTGGAGCTTAGGTGTTTTCGAGTCGTAGGCGAAATGTCATTTCAAAGATTATGTCTTTTAGTTTAAGAGATATTTGGTGGACGCACGAAGGATTATTGTTTTAAATTTCGTTTTAAATAACTTGAAAAACACATAAATCAGGTTTCATATTCCAACCTACATTCGAACCAAATAATAAAATGATTTCAAAGAATGAAAGGCATTTTACTGTAAACTCTGAGTTATAAATACTCGTATTGAAAATACTCTTCCATGTGTAAAGGTGCTACTTGAACATTTAAAAAAGCTTTATTCTTATTTTTAGGATTAAAAAAGAAAACTCAACCATCATCAAGCACATTAATGATTCGATTGTTTGCCACAGCAACAAAAAATATTTGGTAATTAATCTTAATAATTTCATTGGATTTTTTTTGTCCTTTTTTCACAGAATAACAATGACAACAATACAATGTATATGCCAATGACAAGAGGGGCCATTTGAAGTAAATATTCCTTGAAGTTTTAAAACATGTTTGTCCCAAGGAAACATTATAATACACAAAACAAAACTTCAGGCCATCTGCATAAGCAAACGCTGGCAGCAACAACAGCAATTTCAAAGTTAAGCCAATAAGAGGAGGAAAGTTTCGATAAAAGGCAGTGTGGAAAGAAGACTCAAATTAAACTCCTACTATTAGGAGCGTTTCTATCAGTTTGATATTTTTTCTTATATTTTTATTTGTTTTATTTTCTTCTACCAGCAAGGATTATTAAGATAAAGTCAGGTGTTGGACGTGAGGTGCTTAAAATCTTGAAAGGAAAACAAAACTTTTTAATGCTTAAAAAAAGGAGCACAAGAACAGAAAGCCGTAAATAAAGGACAACCGCAAGAGTGGCCAGTGTTGAGGATAAAACTTAGTTTTCTGGCATATTATAAATGTAAAGTAGCGATTTTAGACAAAATTAAACTATATGTCAAAATAGAAATCGATTAAATTACACAGTTTCAGCCAGAGCCAGCCAACTCACAACAAACTTCTAAACTGGTCACACTGATTATAATAGCTTAAGACATAACGCTTTACCTTGACAAGCGAATGGTGAAGAAAGGTACATTTCTCCAAAGACCATAAATGTACGTGATCGATTTTTATAATCAGCCAATTGGGATGAAATTGAGCAAAAACACAAAAAGTTTTAACTATTTTGTGTACATATTTATTTTTTAAACAAATGACATTAAACCGGTACCATTTATGAAAACATAAGACATAAAATATAAAAGATGTAAATTAAAAAAAAAAAGAAAAAATATTTTTACGACCAACAAAATAAACAACAAAAATAATTTAATGCTTTCAAAGTTTATAAGTTAACAATAACTGAAAACAGCAACTGAAATTGTAGCAATTTTAAAAAGATTATCTATCAAGTGTTTATTTATTTAAAAACGTGACCTTAAATTATTATTTAATATTTTCAATAGTTTTTTGTTAAATATTTGCTGTAATCAAATAAAGTAGCATTAAAGTTTAAAGTTTGTTAAAAACATTTTATTCAAATTAAACAATAGAATAAGTGGTTTTTTTCTCAGTATTAAGCCATAAATACCTTGGAAATCTTTATGCTAGCAAGTATTTTAATAAAAACATAAAAAATTTACTTAATCCATTTTGTGTATTGATACCAAATTTTTGTGTGTCAACTTTCTAAGCTGCATAAATAATTGGAGCACTTCTCCCAAAAAGGTCGTTGTTTGTTTGTTAAAGGCCTAAAACCACTGTCACTTCTAGTCAAATGACATTTATATGTAAATTAGGCGGCTAAAAGACCACAAACGAACTTATTAGGAAAAAAACTTGGTCATTGCCTACTTTTCAAGAGTTTCATTAAGCCATTAAGTGTTAAAACGTGTAATATTTCATAATTGCTGGAGATTGTTTGTTTTGAAAAGAAAAGCTAAATCAAACAACCAAATTCATTGAACACAATTTGTTCCTGCATATTTTTTCTCAACAACTAAATGAACCAAGAAAAAATTAACATTTAAATGCGTTTGTATCACGCTGTTGTCTGTCATCTCTGTAAAGACAATAATAGCCTCCGTTATAGGCAAGTCAAGTCAAATGAAGAAGATCAGCAGCAGAAAACCATTATTTATCCAATATGACATAAAATAGCTTAACATAAACATTATCTACCGCACACATAAAATATTAAAGCGTAAATCTACGCAACGCACTCTTACACACACACACATCTTCAAAGTTTCCACACTACACACTTTATTCATTAATGCATATTTACTAACTTGTCTCTAACAAATGTGTCATTAAAACTAATCGCTGGCCATTATTGAAATCCACTCTCTGTAGCATTTAAGGCTCATAAATAACAACAAAAGTGTTGCTACTTTCTTTTGACTTTGAACGCTTTTAAATTGGGCGCTTCGGCTAATTTAAATTAAATTTGAATTTAGATTATAGTCATACAAATAATATGTCAGTTAAATGAAAATTTGTCAAGGTATTATTAATCTTAGAATATTTATAATTTGCTTTAAAATTCCAGCCACTAAAACTTGTTTAAAAATAATATGCCTCCACCAAATACTTGGTATAGACAAGGAATTGCTGATTAACTGCTTCAATTGAACAATTTCTTAGAAACATATATTTTTATTTACAGCAGTAATAACAAATAAAGACTAAGGGCTGTTTTCCCATTAGGCGATTATCTTTTTTCCCAACGAAAAACTGCCGATTAAAGAAATTTCGTTTGCTCAATGTCTCATTTGCTTCTATTGTGTCGCAAAACTAACCAGCCCTCATCTGCCGATTATTTATTTGTTGTACAGATAAATTCAATCAGCTGACTGCTGTTCATATTTTTTATGTGGCAATACCTTGAGTTTTTGTAAAAAAAAAAAATTAAATAGATTTTAGAAAAAATGTTTAATAGAGGAATAAACATTAATTTGATGGAGGATGAACTCGAAGAACATGAATTCCAAGTGAATGTTGAAAGAGTTTATCATGCCAGATCTAACTATCTGGCAGACATGGATATTATTTATTTTTTAAAATATTTGTTTTTTTGATTTTATTTTTTCACATTTGTAAAACAGCTGATTTATGTCAACAACTTGTCCCTTGAAGACAGAGTTCCCAATTTTCACATACATTTTGAGAGTTATTGCCAAATGAAAATAATGTTTCTGTCGGTATATTGAGAAAACCAAAATTGTTAACGGTCATATTATCAGTCTAATAAATTTATGTCGACATTTAGTAACAGGCAGTTTGTCCACACATTGAGAAAACGGGCCTAAATTAGACATATTTTTGTTCGTTTTGTTGGCTAAGGCCAGAATTTACACAAGTTTGAGCGAATTCAAAAATTTTTTTTCACTTTTTGTAACTGAATCCATCATGTATAAATTTGGCTTTTCTATTTCCTTTTACTGCTGAGGTATTCTTAAAAGCTTTTAGTTAGCTCCCATTAAAACCTTTCAAACCTGCTGATGCCATGCATGATTTTTGTATGAGGTGTTCCCGGTTTGGAGGACTAATTTCTGCTGATAATAAGCGCTTCCTTTAACCTAATCAAACATGCAAATAAAGCACTTTCCTAAAGTCTTTTACGTCACTTTGCGCACACCAATCAAAGAACAAATTCTATTTTTTTTACAGGGCTGCTATTAGCAAAATTGAACTGATAAACGATAGTTTAAAGACCTGTAAAAATAACTGGACCCCTTTTTTTCGATATCTGTCTAAAAAAAAAAAAGTTTGTTGTAGAAATTGAAAGGGCTGTATACTTAAATACAATCTTCTTAAAGGCACAAAACATTAAAATTTTTCAAGTCAGCTCCTCCACTATTACACATACATTCTCGTCAATTGTTGACTGTGTACAAGTAAAAGCAAAATGGCAATGATATTTATCAGTTGTGAATGGATTTTAACAACATATAGCTTCCTATATGCGTAACATATTTTCCTATATGGCTGAAGGAAAATAATGTCACATTTGTCGTCTTCTCTATTTTTTATGAATTTTTGAAAAATAAAAAAATTTATAAAAACTTAAATTCCTTGATAATGATTTCCGAAGGATATCGAAATATTGGAAGAAATAATTAAATAAATAATATATATATTTTTTACAAATAATTGGCCTCGAGCTCGAAAAAACTTTTTTATTTTAATTTATAAAAAAATTTTCCATCAAAAGTTGAGCAATGTCTCCGAAAATACTCTAGGAATCAAAATAATGTTAATGCAACATTAAGATAATATTGTAGACGAATTTTGGTTTTTTATTTTTACTGAATATAATGAACCGTTTATTAGTTACATTACTATAAATCGCGTAACTACTTAGATTTCTTAAAAAATTAATATCTCGACAACTAGACCTAGCACAAAAAAGTGAATTAAAGGCATACAAACTCCAACTAATAACAAGGATTAACAACCTGCCATATGCAATGTCAAGTTATGAAATGAAAAGAACATAACAATTAGGCAATCGTGGAATAAATGCAATTTTAATATTTGAGGAAAACACTGGAAAGATGAGAATGTTCAGTGTTTTTTAATAGAGAGCCACCTAATTAAATTCAACAAGAGATATTTAAGAATGTTGAAAAAATATGTTTTTCAAATCGATTTCAAAACCATAGTTTGTTCAATGAAAAAAGTCTAACAGTCTTATTCAGAAAAAATTAAAGTAGACTTCAAATGTATTTTAAGAAAATTTTGTATTTTGTCTAAAAGCGCACTTCAAACCTACTTTATTTTTTATGGAAACCGCAGTTAATTTCCAATAAAAAATAAGTTGTTCTAATTTTGTTTTTTTAAAACAAAACAAATTTGAACCATTTGTCTATAAAATAACCTTATTCAACACAGAACTAAGTAAATAAATACTTAATTTCCAAAGTTGAAATTAACTCTCAAAAGCTTAACCCCTTTCTAGATTTAGATATTTCAAACCCTCTGAACATCCTAATGCACCTTCACCAACAAAACGTACACTGACACACACAATACAAGTACAGCACAATATTTATATTTCTGTAAATATATAATAGAAACAGAGAAAATTGCAACATTTAAAAAAACAGAAAATAATTGCATTGCATAATTATTCTCCCCAACAGCAAATAACACAAGCATACATACATTTTTGAATGCATTTATGTGAAAAATTTGTCATATTTACTTGCTACTGTCATAGATGTGACTGCTGTTTGTTTTATTTATGCATTCATAACATGATATTTTAGCTAAGTGGCAAAAATATATGCAAATATGTCTTTTAGTACAAGTCTTAATAAATACTTACAGAAATATTAAGAAACAACAGACAACAAACTAAAACTAAAGCTGGGGAAAATCCGAAACGACTAAATTTCAAAGTGATAGTAGGGGTTGCCTTGTTTCATTCTTTCTAACCTCCTTTTTACATCCTCCTGCAAATGCAGCAAATACAAAAAAACTTGGTCTAAATCTTGCAAGACATGACGGCAAATAAATATTAACTATACTACAAAACGTTGCAACTTAGCACAAGTATACAATTTAGTAACAGAAAATAAAATTAACTTTGGGAATTTAGCAACAAATGCTCAAGTATTCAGCCACTCAGCTAGCCTTTTAAAATGGCATGCATTATATATGGGCATTTCCACGGTCATTAATACGACAATCGCACGCAAAACAAATAAAAAATCATAGCAATTTTTTATTATTTCCAAGTGCAATAAGCACATTTCCTGGTTTTATTGTTTCCAATATATTATCATTTAATATGAGATCCAGAATGCGACAAAAAAACAAAACTTTGTTTAAACAATAAAACAAAAAAAGATAAAAGCAAAAATCTTTGAATTTTTTTAAGCGATTTTTATTAGCTTAAGTACAAGGTGGCGCAAAAGTAATCCTTCTATCAGAAAATGCTATAAATTTTGCGAGGCCCCTAATGTCAGTTTTGTTTTAACATTTGTGTAGTAAACACATGCGAAATACACGTTAATAAACAATGTTACGCTACACTGCTCCAGAACGCGGAATATTGCTGACTATTTATTTGACCAATAATCGGTCGGTGACAGCCAAAAAAACATCGGAAGTTTACTTTTGCGCCACCTTGTAGTATAAAGTGGTTTTATGTTGATAGTTGTCATGTTGAAATATTTGCTTTAGTTAAAGCAATTTCAACGAAAAGTGCATATGTTTACCTTTTACTAGTTACTTAAGTATGTTGAAATAATCAAGACATTTGTTTTTAAAAAAAATATAATAATACGCTAGCAAAACTCCCGTTCCACACTTTGAAAATTTCTTTTTAGTTAAAGGCACAATTCTGTGGAAATGCCCATATAACAAACTTGCAGTCATATGCAAGCACTGATGCCATACACTGGGAAAGATGATTACATCCTTACAAATATAGAAAATAACGAACGAATGTACAAAAGACCTTCCGAAAGTTAAAAATATAGTTCACCGAATAAGAACAAGAGGAAAGTTCAATTGTTACATACAAGTAAACAATTGAAGCATTGCAGCTAAACTAGTACATTTATACATAAGTGCATTGTTGTGTACCTAATGTGCAAAAGAAATTAAATTTTATGATGTCTAACCGAAAACAGAATCTTTTATATCTTAAATGCAAGTTAGTGTGTGAAAACCAGTTATTGGTTTAAATGCCCAGCCTACAGAGTGAAATGTTTGAACATTTGTAAGGCTTATTTTAATTTCGGTTTTCTATTACGAAATAACCCAATTTCCTGCAATATTATATATGTGGATATGTATATAAGACCAGTATATAGAAAGCCCAATTGCATAGAGGTATGTATTTAGCCATTACCATTGTTGCTAGTTAAGCCTACATTTACTCGTATGTAAATATTTGTAGGTTTATTTCAATGACACTTTCGTAAAATCATTTTGTAGTATCAAGTCTGCAAACAAAACAATATAAAAACTAAATAGCAATTAAGTAGAATGAAAACTTTTACTATAGTTAAGAGATTTGCATTGCTAAATAGTTATAGTTACATAATAAACTAAAACATTCTAGTATACCTACATATATACACATATTTTCACTTGTCAGTTACTTTTGCTTCATAATCTATGCACATGTATAAATATGTCTGTATGTATATGATTTTGGTTGCTCTCTTCGAAAATTCAATTTAAACAATTTCTGTTCATTACCGTTTCCTTTAAATGTCATCCAAGTGTGATTCAAGTCATTTTTGGATATGAATTTTATAGTCAAAATTTATGTAAATGCAGCAGAAATTGGCTGTTACTCGGCACTGCAGTCTACCTGCCAGACAGAGAACCTGCCTACATATCCTACAACTTGACATTATTGGTTTATTCTTATTATGAAGACATATTTGACACTATAAATTCAAGCCTTTGAATGACATTAAATGACGCAATTTCATAGTTCATTATTGTTTGACAACAGGGCAAGATAAAAGAATTTGAGAGGAAAATCAATACGTTTAAACTACTAAAATTTAAGTCGAAAAAGGTTCTTTACATATAAGTAATGGTCAGGCAGGACCTCGGCTTATAACTTATCAAATTAGAGGCTATTTGAAGATCTACAACAATGATTATTAGCTTAATAAATGAAAAACAATTCCCAAATAGCAAACCAAACAGAAACAAAGCAGAAACAGTAGACAGAAATGTTTGAATTGAGAACTGAGAGCATTATGTGCTCAATGAGTAAATAAGACCTAAAAATCCAACAATTTGAATTTCGTTAAATATAATTAAGGTGATTTTAATTCTCTATAAATGAGATGTCAGTTTAAAAACCTTTAAAGAATAAATGCCATTTGAAATTATCAACTGCTGATAAACATTACTGGATTCCTGTCTTAAGTAGTTAGGATTATAACAAGACCAACAACTGTTAGAGGGCAATAATTGAACATAACATTTGTGAGTGAGATTGTATAACTATAAACAAAGCAAAAGTACTTAACAAATTTTTAAGATTATAATGGCCTTTTTATGTGTATCCGAATCACACATTTAAAGGTTGTTACCAATTATTTGGAATTATAGGAAAAAAACAAAGTTCCAATTACTCATCCGCGAACTGTTAGTAGTGAATGGGAAACATTGACTACTTATTGAGGCTTTATGTCGGCAACTCTCATTCCACTTTTAATCCATAAAAGGTGCCAACATAATGGAGTATTTATAAACACTAACTGCCGTATTTATAAAAAAATTAAAGTAGACTTCAAGTGTACTTTAAGACAATTTTCTATGAAAAGCACACTTCAAGCCTACTTTATTTTATTGAAGGTATTATGAAAGAGTATTTACAGGAATCCCATTATAACCTCAAGTATTTATGCAAAACTCCATCTATATTTAAATAACACCATGTGCATCTAATCCATTTACACTTATTGACATTTTGCTTCTTAAATTTTTCTTTATTCGTTTGATAAGTGCTAGATTTAGATAAAGGTGAATTGCTGATATACCAATGTACCATCGTAGTTATTGGTGGTGTACCAGTGAATGCAAAGTAAAGAGAGAAAAAAACCCCAAAGGAAGTTATAAGGAAACACACTTAAAAGAAATCCCACACACAACTAACACAAAGATACTCCCCCAACCAAACAGACTCACAAAACGCATCCTGTTCAGTTAGTGAGAACAACAGTACGACAGTGTTTTAATGATATGGAAAAGTGGAAGGGTGTTAGCATGGGTAAATGTTTGGTAAGAGTTTATTAATACAATTGGAGTGTTATTGAAAAGGAAAGAAAGAGTAAGTACAAATATCCTGCTTAATGTTTCTCAACCACAAAATGCTTTTTACAACAAATTCTAACCAACCATTTCACTAGTAACAAGATTCAAGGGAAACTGAACATTTAAGCTAAATGTTGAAATTGTTTTTTAGATGCAAAATTTGATGCTAAAGAAAACATCTTTTAATGCAAGACTTCATACAAACTTACATACGAGTACGAGTAAGTAGGGGAGAGAGGGCACGTTTATACCCGGGGCACCTTTGAACTAAGTTGATAAAATATCAGTTTAAGATTTTTTCCAAGCCTTAACCGAGTTTTTCACATGGCAGCCTTGTTTTCTAGCAACGTTAACAACTTTTGCTAGTTTTTTCAGTCGTCGACCGAATCTAGTTGGGTGAACAAGTTTTTGCAGTGCCATTGTAAAGTTTTTTATTTTTTTTGTAAGAGTGTAAGAAGTATTCAGTGATCGTTTTATTTCATGAAAGAAATTTATTGCAGTCCAAAATTCATTTCAAACAAAATTATGTTAAGTTATTTGATATTTATGTAAACAAAAAAATATTTATTATAAATTTCCGTGAAATGGCATGCCAGTTCAGGTTTGAACAAAGAAAAAGGGGGCACATTTGAACATGTTAATTTATCAACCGAAGTACCAAATATTGTTGATTTTCTGAAAATGACGAATCCAATGCTGAGCATGATGCTTTAAAGGAAAATGTTATGTCACCTGAAATCGCAAGGCCTTTTCCGTCTTAATAATATAAAACTTATTTTTGATTTGAATTTTTTTATTTTTTAATTGTTAATGTTTATGTTTTTCTTAATAAATAAATCGAATTTATTATATATATATGAAAAATATAACTGTTTATGTTATTTTTGGACATAAGCGCTACAGGAAAAAATTGCCGTTCAAAACTGCCCCAGCCTAGTTCAAAGCTGCCCCGTATGGGGGGCACATTTGAACACAATGACTTCATCCATTAAAAAAATAAAAAAAAAAAATATAAATCGAACTAAAAATAAGTTACTTGTAGACTTAAGCTAAAGTTTACTTCCATATATATATTAGTTAAATTATAAAAAATATAAATTTGTATGTGGCTTGAAAGCAAAAAGTGTTCTAAGGTGCCCCCTCACCCCTACATAATAATAAATATTTTATTTAATCAAGCTAAAAATTTGGATATTATCTAAAGCGGGCTAATCATTTTTCCCGGAATAGAAAAAGTACGTTTTAAACAAAACTTTATTTGATTTTACGTTCAGTTGGACAAATTTATAACTTTTTTAAAAATTTAATTTCACCGAAAGTCACAAACAAATAACTAATGATGCTTTATTCAGCAAGTTTTGTCAGATATTTTTGCTTCACTAAAAGCAATTTAATTTCACAGTGATAATATTGACATAACTTGGTTTTCTTGTGGCAATATTTTAGTGTATATGTTTTTACCTCTTGATGTTGATGTTTTTAAGGCATAAAGTTTCAAAAAAAAATCTGTAAACAATTTTAAGAGAAAAAGTATCTTTTTGGTGCACTTAATAGTTGGTTCTTTGCCCACATTAAATAAAACTGTTTGTATTTGAGTCAACAACAACTAAATTAAATTTTTATTTTACTTTTTTAAAAAAGAAAACGAAATAACAAAATAATATTGTATGTATTGAGTTGTAGATATTTACTCGTGTTTACTTGAATCGAACAAACAAACATCGACTAAAGTTTATTTAATTTTTAAAACTTCTCTATTGCAAGACAACATTTTAATGTTTGCACGATAAAAATATGTTATTATATAAACTCCTCAACATGATGATATTGTCGACCATTAAACAAGGTGTTGTGTTTTTATTTAATAACCAAATCAAAAGCAAGGATTTTTATGAAATGAAATTTGGTTTTAGTTTCTTCTTTTAGCTTTTCCTAATATTAATTTGTTGTCCAAATGTATTCAATCACTTTTTTTTTGTGACATAAATAAAGAAATATTTCTACGAACGGATTTTATGTGAACTTTAAATATTAATTTTCTTATCCTTTTATAGAATATAATAAATGTTCTAAAATATTAAATATATTTACAAGATGAGTGTGTTTCCCAGCAGTTCTGGGTGACTGTTCCGAGGTCAGAATGTAAATATATACCGATTATACAGCGTAGATGTAATCTAGGTAACTGGTTACTTGACCAGCTTTATACCTAAAAGTATGAAACATTTTTAAAGTCACTACACTCTAGATTACTTAGAGACACCAAGTTAGTAATTGGATAAATATAAATTTAAACACGTTGACGTAATTTGGTGTCAGCCAAAATAATTAGACATTAATGAAAAATACTGTGTAAAAAAGTCTGGACTATTTGTTTGCTTTAAAATACTACGATAGTCAATAATCTCTGGGGAGTAGAGTTTATACTGTACAATATCATGTTACAATGTTGCATTGGTATGACGCAAGATATAATGCAAAATACATAAATTGTTACAATTTTTGTGTATGAGTTTTTACCCTTCTCTGTCAGTTTACAAATAACAAAACGCAAATTATTTACAGAGAAAAAAAAAATAAAAGCAAGCTTATCCCTACCATTTTGTTATTAAACAATTACATTGTAGGCACAATATAACCAACTAAGTGCTGTTTTTCTTGAATGATTTCTAAACAACAATTCTGTTATTAATTAAGAAAATGAAAGTTTATGAAAGACTTGCAAATATCTACGTACAGTGGTGGTCCAGTATAACGAACACCGATATAACGAATGCCCAGTATAACGAACGTTTTTTTCTAGTCCATTGATGACTCTAAATAACGAACGGTTGAAAAATTCTATATAACGAATGCTTTCTTTTTCTATGCTTTCTTTTATTCTTTGTTTGTTTTGTTTGTTTGCTTTGTAAACTTACTTACACGCGTTAAAGAATACCATTAATGCTTTCCAAACGTGTATCAACTGGGCAGAAGAAAATGTAATTGAGAACAGAAAAGTATATATTTTAAGGAGATTGCAAGAACAAGCTATTGACTTCAGTACAACAATAAAAAAAAAAAAAAAAACAAACACATATTGGAGATTTTTTTTTCCAAAAATAACACATACAAATTCAGTATTGGAGTGTCAAACCTTCCCGGCAGAGATGGGATGACTCACATATGTTAACAATAACTAAATTAACCTTTAATGGACAATCTTAAATTTGATTGGTTTTTTGTGTTTGTGTTAAGTTTTGGATTTTGGTGTGTTCTGACATATACAGTAAAATTTTATGGGCAACATTTTTGTAGAACATTTCATCCCCGCCCTTCCCCTTTTTCGGGGTGTTTTTTACAATTTCTTATTATAAAGCCAAAAATGCCATTATGAGGGGGGAGTTAGAGGGTTAATATGTTCTAAAAAAATATTTGCCATACCATTATCTACAAAAATGCTGAACATACCCTACACCTCAGACGTAAAGAAAACATAGTTTTATATACCGATATGCTACAAGAACAGGCCAGAGCTGGAAATTTTTAACCGCTTATTAAATGAAATTCTGATGTGATCTATCAAAACGCCGACACACGTATATTTTTTTGGTCTCTTTAACAACAATCAATCGTCCGAACCCCGTAATTTTGGAAAAAGTTTAAAATTGTTCTACAGTGTAATTAATTTTGTTCATGTATATAATTTTTCCGTTTTTTTTTAAATAAATGAATTAATATAATACGAATAAAGTTTACCTTGGTACTATGCTAATGTTTATGAAAATAAATATATATTCCGATATATGGAATATTCGATACACCAAACGACCTGTTTATCGAGTACTAGATTATCTGTTTAATTATTTAATTTGCAATTGCTTCTTTCAAGTGTTCCAGAAACTATTTTTTAAACAACTGATAAAATTTTTTTTAAATATTTTAACAAATTCAAGGAAATTATGAATCAGTAAATTTAACAGTATCTCATTGCTAAGAGTTGGTTACATTTTCCTAATATAGAAAATTTATAACTATGGTAAACAGTATATGCATGTTTTATGTATGGAGACATGACCTTTTATAACAGTGATAATATGTAAAAATGTCACTTCATTCAAAGGTCGATTTACATATTTTACTCTATTTATATGTGTGAAAATTTAAAAAAAGGGGCAACACTTAAATACAGTGAATGCAAGAATTATTCGGTTTGTTTAAGGAACTCTGTAAAATAATCCTCCAAATTATATTCTGCTACACATCATACAAGCGAAATTTTTTTTTTGTTAGTTTTTGAAAAAAAAAAAAACAAAATTTAGCATTTGGTACCTTTACTTAGATTGATAACTGTATATAGAACCAATTTCTTGTTTCAGTTGGTTATTATTTTGCTGGTTTTGTTTTGCGTTTCGATAAAATGATTTACAAACAAATTGTTTCAGGAAATTCGATTGAAGCTGGGGGATTTCTTTTGTTAACAGATTTAGTAAACTTGGTTGATTGGCAAGTGGTTTGCTTGTCTTTTCAGTCCTTCACAGTTTCCTTTTGCTCTAGTTCTTTCATTACAAACTTGCTATTCATGTTACACACATTGTAATGGTCAGAGCTTATACAGTCTGAAGAAATCAAGAAAACAAACTAACTTTTCATAAACAAAACAATGATGAAGAAAATCACTACTTGTACATACAAGTTAGTATTAACTTAACATTACATGTATACAAGTTTATAAACTGAAGTAGTGTTTAGTTTATATTCGTAGATTTATTTGCATACGAGTATATCTTTTATATTGCTCAGAAAAAAACCGATATAAAAATAAAGAATTGTCTGAAAATCTATAGCAAAAAAGTTGCTCTGAAAAATGTAAATCTAAATAAAAAATTGCATTTACATAAGTACACATACTGAAAATATATATGCAAATTTTAAAGAGATAAAAATGTTAGCTGAACAGTAAAATCTCTCAATAGCAGAGTTAAAAAATAAAATAAGTTTGCAAATCAAGATGCCTTTGTAATTAGTAGCTTCTTTAGAAATTTCCTAAAATTTATTAAATACAAATTTAAATTGTTTTCTTAGTCGCACTGCTCCAATTACAGTGACAGTACTTTAGAAGAATAATTGCTCTTTTTTCATTTTGAATTGAATTTTTTTTGTTTATTGTACCAAACTGTCCATATTTTCATATAAATAAATTGTTGCATTTAATAACAATTAGTTTTATAATATTTATGTTTAACAGCCATATTTAAATGTGTTTTATTTTTCCGTTTGCTAAATGTTATAAATTATTTGATAGCTGCTAATTTGAATGGGAATTATTTATCAAAAAGCAAAAAAAAAAAAACGAGTTAATTAAAACAAGCGTATTTATATATAATCGTTAAAATATTAGTATTTTGTAGTAATGAAAAATGTGACAAAATTAGTAAATCTATATATATAAAATACAATGTTTGTATGTTTGTCCTCTATAGACTCTAAAACTATCAAACCGATTTGGTCCAAACCAGTTTCATTTGAAAGGTTATAGTCCCAATTGGGTTTACGGCAATATATATTTCAAGTGGGCGTGGCCCCTCCTACATAATTTGAATAACCTCATATATCTTGACTATTGTAATAGCAAGAGTTTTGAAACATTGCAGTATCCCATATGTTCCTGATTTGCATAATCAGGAAAAATGGGCGGGATGGGACCAGTGGGAGTGGCAGCTTCCATACAAAGTAAATATTTAATATCATATATCTACAGTTCTATAATAGCCATAGTCTTAGAAATTTGTGCATGTTAATTATATTATGAATAGTCATGGGAAAATTGGGCGGGATCATACCAGTGGGCGTGGTGAATATTTAGCTCATATACAAAACTAAGATTAATATTAAATATCTAGGGTTCCATATTAGCTATATAGTCTTCAAATTTTGTACGAGTCCATCAATCTGATCATGTGATGTTCTTCGGCAAAGTTGTTGTGCATGAGACCGGGAAGGTTTCTGAGTTGGTACAACCACGGCTACTTTAACGCCCACTTTTTTTAAATTGATTAATTGCTTCTGCATGGGTTTTTACAGATTTACTTCAAACAATTTGTGTACACATCTTACTGAAGGCGAGGGAAAAATTAAAATTTCATGTGCCGAAGCTTCTTATTTCTTGCGACTCCTCCTACTTTTCTAAATTGTGTAATTGATTCGTCCCGGATTTTAACATATTTACTTCAAATCGAATAAATATGTTACTCTAGGTGAGGTAAAAATTATGATTCATACTGGACGCCCCTTTTCAACGCCTGTATCTAATTTTTTTACTACGTCCATTAACGGCTTTACCTCAAAGGGGGGGGGGGGGGGGGTAGCGAAGCACACCGGGTTCAGCTAGTGTTTTATAAAGTTGCATACAACGTCATATTCTTTAATGCAAAATACCCAATTTGTTTCCTTATTAATAATTTTAATGAGTCGTATACTCATATATGAGAGTATACTCATATTCGCGTTGCGTACATCTGAATAGTCGATAGCGCTGGGCCGCTGGCGGATGTGAGTGCCGATCGTTGATGTAGACTACTCGTTTATATAATTTGTATAATTTAATAAAATTTCGAAAAACCTAAATTAATTGCTTTTATTGAAAAAATATCTAGAAGTCTATACTCATATCCGTTTGTAAACGTATATTTGCATGACCGGTTCAAAATGTTAATTCAATTCAAATTTAATTTAATTACATTTTTCTATAATTTTTCATAAACTGTCTAAACAACAAGAAATCATAATAGAAACTTAATTTGGCAAGATTAATTTAAATAACAGACTAAAGGGAAAAGTCTAAAGAGACAATAAGAGACTTTCCGTTTTTATTATTTAGAATACAATTGAATTGAATTCACTTACCCCAAAAAAATACAAGAAAATAAAAATATAGACAAACACACAAAACATAATTGTATTCTAACGATGTGACAATAGAGATGCTAGACTTCCTTATTAAATTGTGGCCATAACGTTTCGAGGAAAATATAACAATAGCAGCCAGAACCGGGAGATGCAAGTTAGTGAAGAAGACAGCTCAAGCTAGATGAAGTTGAAGAACAAGTGGCAGTAAGGAATGAGATAGAAGGAGAAGAAAACAATGCCAAAATAGCAAAGACATTACAAAGTTTGCAATAATGAAAACAATGACAAAGATGTGAACAGTTATGAGGAGCAATTATGTACAGGGTGCCGCAAATGATGTGTTAGATGATTTAAATAGCAATATTAGACCAATTACGGATATATTAAGATCTTTTGAACTCAGTTTGCCACAAGCACGGCAGATGCTGTCTAAAGTAAATATTGATTATTTTTTCTGATTTACCTTTCTAGAGGCCAGGGTTCTTTTTCATGAATTTTTAATTTAAATTAGCTAGAAGGCAATTCTATGGAGTTCTCTTGTTTGAGTTTGGTATGTTGGACATTCAAAGTTCTTTTTAAATTCCCTTAAACCTTCAATGCAGACAGACCTGGTGCCAAATTACCGCATTCGATATCGATTACAATTTATCGTAGTTGTCTTATTTGAGATTATGGTATTCGATATCTCGTAAGAAATTTAGTACATTTTATCATAATTTAGATATCGAAATCATTTTTCGATACGATAGCTCATTCGATCACGAATGCGGTAATTTGGCCCCTGTTGATATGAATCGAAATATCTAAGATAAAAAAAATCAGCAATATAAATATAAAAAAATTCCATAACATTTTAAGCTTGCAAACCCTTCTACTGGCACACCCTGTTTATAGTTTAGGCAATTTTGCAATAATATTTAACAAAACAATATGCAAATATTAATGTAATTTGTCAACATCAGCAACAACTAAACAACAAGTCAAATTTCAACAGACATCCGAAAAGACAGACAGCCAGCAAAACACATCATAAAAGAACATATCAAGTGACTATTGTTCGTTTATTTACTCTTTGTGTCTTTTAGAATTCAACAAAACTTTGGATGCATTTCAAAATGCAAATTTTCAATTTGATTTTATTTTTTTTTGTTCCTTTTTATTTTACGTTTTTTATTGTATTGAGAAAACAGACAGTTTAATGAATTTTATCTAAAGAATGTTTTTTTAAATGAAATTAAATATATACATACGTATGTATGTATGTATACTTCTAACCACCTGACCAGCGCATTCAAAAAATTTATCATCATCAAACTTTACGCGAGTGTTTATTTTACAAACATTCGAGAATGACTATCACCAAGAGTTCGAATAATCTTCAACTATCCCTCAGTTGATATCGGAAAATTTTCAGCCTTGATGGCTCCATCATGATGTCAATAATCAATTGTTGGCAATAGCGATTAAGATTTATTTAATAATACAATGGTAAATTATTTTAAAAATTGTCGGATTAATATTTAAAATTTTTTTTTATTATTTTTTAAAGTTTGTGATAATTTAGGAACATTTGTTGTGAGAAATTTCCCAAAAGCGAATAAGTGTTCGATGGTTTGATTTATTGGGTTTATAAGAACCCAGTGAGAAAGTGTATTGATTAGTTTTAATCAATCTTTATTGGCAAAACATATTTTGATTTTATATCTAGCAGAGATTTATGACACTCTTTAGGTAAAATGAAAATATGAGGAAATCGGGAAATATTTTTGTAAACAAATTTTCATTCAATTGACACCCTGCATAAATTTTGCTAAATGTTTGAGATGAAGAGTCCAGCCAATGATAATTATTTCATAGCTGTAGGGATACATGTTAAAAGCCACTGATGTGAGAATCCTACAGCGGACTCTACTAACTCAAAATATATATAGAAAATTTCTCACTGGGTATTTTTTAGTTAAAATAAATTAATAAGAGTGAAAGTGTTTTAAAACTAAGCTGATGTCTACAGTTTGCTTTAGTATAACTAATGTTTCGACATTTGTATTTAATAAATTTGTCTTTAATTTCTTTCTAAATTTTAAAAGAAGGGAAATTTTACAACATCAAGGGAATTGCAAGTCAATAATATTTAAAATTATTGCCCTCCATCATATCCATAATTCGTCTAAATACAAATAAGAGTTTCATAATATATCAACACACTTTGCTCACATGAAAAACATTTTCAAGACAAAATGCAGACTTGTAGAATTTTAATTATTTAACGCAAGATTTATTCAAACACCAGGATTAAGAATATTTCTTCTTGAAAAAATCTGAATATGTATGAGTACAACAATCGTATTGAATGTCGACAGAAATCCTACCAAGTCTAATATACAGTTCACTTATTGTATAATCGAATTAAATAAATTTGAGTAGTTGCCAAATATTATGACAATAAGACAAAAGTCTGTCGTCATTGTCATCGTCGCCATAGTGAGTTCATGGAGTGAATTCAAGAAATAATAACTAAACTGCAGTAGAAAGTCAATGAATAAGTGAGTGAGTTGATATAGAGAAACTTTTAAATAATTCATTCATTTCATAATTCAAAATTTTCTTTATAGCTTCAGTTTAAATAAAAATAAAAAAATATTCGCTTCAAAATGAAATTTTAAATTTGTCAGAACTGTTACCAAAATCCCAGCATTTCTACAAATACTCAAAGCTTCGATTTTAGATAGTAAATTTTTAGTAGCGTCTAATTACTTGGATGATTCCAATTTATATATTTTTGTGCTATTTGACTCGTGTGTGAACTTTGTAAAGGAAAGAGAAGTTAATTGGAAACTTTATATATCCCAGGTAATCTAAAATGTAATCAATTGCCACTTAAGAGTAATTAAATAATCTTTATTTTTTTTTGTTTGTACGGCACTTTAGAAAGTATTTTATGAAAAAAATAGTCCGTTGGAGAGTCAATTATGATGATCTCTGTTTCGGAGCTAGGCTTAATTCGGGTGATCCCATTAGTATGTTAGAAAAAGATAACATTCTTTAAAATGCTTTCAAAATGCATATTTGTACAAATGTATGTAGTTATTTGAAAATGTTATGTCCATGAATAGATATTTGTCAGCTTATGCCAATTTAAGAAATATAATTCTTTATTTTTGAAAGTATTTTCGAATGCATACATAAAGGCATATACGAGTGTGTATGTAGGGGTAAATATATGTGTGTATAAAATATTTTACCATTTACAAGTAAAATCATTTGACTACATTTTGGCTGCTTAAACAAGAGACTTAAATTTTTATTTTTTTATTTTAAACAACCACAAAACATTTGGCTCAGAAATAAAAACCATAAAACAAGGAGATGAACAAATAAATATACCAAATACTAAACAATTCTATGACATAAACTTCTTTATCACAGACATTTAGGCGTCTTGCAAGATATAATTTCTGTAAAAATGTATAGAAATTATTGTTTCTTTTTTTTTAATTTTTCTTTTTGGAATTATTTATTACATAAGATTAGTACTAATTTTAGTGGAATGCTACACAAATGATGCCAGCAAAAAACATTTTGGGTAATAAAATTAATTTCAAGTTCTATGAACTGGAGAATTTACAGCATGACAAGATACATACATACATGTTCTGGTAGTTTTGGTATCCGATAAGGGAAGTAAAAAGTTTATAAAAAAGGTAAAAATCTGTTAAAATAAGAGGTATAAATGAGAAATAAGCAGCTAGTATAAGTTTTAATTAATTTAAAAACAATTTACCTAAAGACATACGAGTATTAAGTTTACATATGTAATTCAATCAAAAAAGGAGATAATTGAAATCTAATTTGTTCAAAGAGTGAGTTGGCAATATATTGCGAACATGATCTGGTCTTACCTTAACCCTGCTACTACGTTTAGGGTCTTTTGATGACCCAAATCGTATTTAACATTGCATAACTTGCAAAAAAACGTGTTTGTCCGTCACACCGACACACAATCATTCTAACGACGATATATTGCATTGATCACAAGCCTTAAAAATATTTTCGAAATGTACAAATTTGAATTTTCTCAATAAAAAAATGTGGGGTCAAAATATGACCCAAACATAACATGTGTATTTTTTTTCTAACATAGTAGCGAAATAAAGATGATTTTAAATTTTATTTACATTTACATTTTATACGTAAATATTAAATTTTTAAAACATAACAGAGGCTCTCTCTATCTGTAATTTAATACATAACAGAATATTGACATAATTTCTTCAGCTACTGCGCAGAACAACAGAGCTACTATCATGATGTCAGGTGTTTAGACAATGACGTCATTAACCATTAAAAAGGCCTTTCAATACAATTTATTTTTATTTTACTATATAAATTTATGTTTATTTACACTTTTAAATATTGCAAACCTACTTTTTTATATTTCTAGGATATATTTATTATATTTTCACTAACTACGCAATAGAAAACATTAACAACTTGTTGCACCCCGATATTAAATTAACACGATTACCAATATAAATTAAACGATTATTCATATTAATAATTAAATGACACTTTCATTAAACAATTGTATTAATTTATTAGTTAATATTTCATTTATTTAATTCATTCATTTAACACAATTTTAAATATTTCACGAAGCAACCAGCACGCAGGACAGTGGGATTTTTTGTGCAATAAGTCATTTTTTCGACACATAAAATTTAAAAATGTAATGATGCAGTTTTGTAGAAAATTGATTCAGTATGAAGAATCCATAAACAGAATCTAAAAAAACGTTTATTTGTCTTTGAAATAATGAAGTAAAGTCACATGTAAATTTTGGTCCAAAATATTGAAAACTGTTAAGGCACTTCTAAAGTGTTTGTACGTAAGATAATTTTATTGCTCTGATTTAAATAGCGATTTTCTTCAAATATAGCCTTTTCTGCGTATTTAAAAAAAACTTATAAAATTCGCTCATATGGTTTAAAAGATATGATAGAATAAAATTTGCTCTATAATGTGCCGTGATTACAAACTTCCTTGGAAAAAAAAAAGGTTGCTCGGTCGTGCTCGGTGCTCTCGCTATAATAAAATGAAAGGTAAGACTCCATACTATCATTTAAAAAAAAAAAAAATTTAAATAATTAATAATCTTTTATAAAATCATAAAATTGGTTTCCGATTTCATGAAATTTTTAATTTTAAAAAATTACAAAAATATATTGCATAATTTTAGGCACGTGCGTTATAATGACATTAAGTTACAACAATAACTTATTTAGAATAGATTAAAAACAAAACCATATGATTTAACAACAATAAAAATAAAACAATTTGTGAAAATATCGAAGTGGAAAAGATATTATTAAAATGAGTTTATTTTCTATTGATGGTGAAGCAATCAAAATGGGCGTTTCCTTCTTACATGCTCGCATAAAATTTATGGAGTACATACTTCATATCGCCTACAACAAACCATTTGAAAAATGGTCCGCGCTCAAGGACGAACACAAAAGTCTTAAACTGGAAAACAAACTTCGAATTCAGAAGGCCTCAAAGGAACAGATGGGTATACGAGTGGATGCAGTTCAACAAGGAACTGGGTCTACTAACGATGGAAATACGTCCAGGCGTTTCTTTTCTAACCCCGCACTTGTTGCCGATGTGACTGGTGTAGAGGAGCAACTAATTGATCGATTTCGCATTATACTACAAATAATAACTTGTGTAAAAAAGTTAATTCCTTGAAGTTCAAGAATTTTGCTCAAGATACAGCAAAACTTTTTGTTGAAAAATATAGTTGGTATTATATGCCAGTAACAGTACACAAAATACTAATACACGGAAAGGATATCATGGATGCGGCAATACTTCCTATTGGCATGCTTTCTGAAGAAGCCGAAGAAGCCAGAAATAAAGATTATAGAAATTATAGATTAAGGTTCTCCAGAAAATGTGATAGAGTTGCAACAAATACAGATGTTTTTCATCGACTTCTAGTATCGTCAGATCCTTTTATAAGTAGCATTAGATGTCAACCCCGTAAACAGGTTATGGAACTTGGTGATATAGTTACAGAAATGATAGATGATGAATAAAAGTCTATATTTAAATGCATGTATTGAAATTTATTTATAAAATAATTAGTTTTGGTAATGAAACAAAAAGTTGTGGGAAAAAATATAATATGGATTATATGGGCGGTGGGTAGAGGGCGTGGCCAATTTTGATGAAACTTTATTTTTTTCTTAATTAAGCTAACCAAAGGCTCTGTGCCAAATTTCAACATTCTACGAGCACTCCTTATATTTTTTGCCAAACATTGTATGAACAAATCCCTCTGTGCGCAGCTGAAAAAACCGAAACTAACTAATAGAAAGAAGAAAATTACGTTTAACCCCCTGACACTGAATTTCGAACGATAACGTTCGCTTAGATAAGACTTAAAACACAAACTTGATTGTGGAATAAACAAACTTGATTGAGTAAAAAATAGATACGATAAAAAGTTTGTGTCTTAAGTCTTATCTAAGCGAAAGTTATCGTTCGACATCGTTGGCCAGGTGGTAAGTCTGTGATATAAAAATTGGCATTTCTGTACGATATGTTTACAATAATTTATTTTTCCATTCAATTCAAAATTATTACATATGTATCTCAGCCTGTCAGTCAGTTTATGTTTTCATAAATGTATTGTAATTTTTAAAATTCACTCTGAGGATAATCAATTGTTCAATGTTCAATTCAATCAATTATTAAAAGTTACCGACTCGTTATTCGGTAGTCAAACTGAAATGTTTTTTTAGGGTTAACGATAGCTTGGCGGAACTGGAACCAATCTTAATTTTTTTTAAATAATTGTCTTCATATTAGTTTCTGATTAATCTCATCTTAAATATGTTAATTTTGTTATAAAATTACGTGTGCTAAAAAATATAACTTTATGATGTTTGATACATTCAATTTTATTAAACTTATGGCCTGGCCATAGCAACTAATTTCGAAAAACAACTTGAATACTCACCCTAAGATTGTTGTTGTCCTTTTATGAACATCAACATTGAAACATCTAGTCACACTATGAATTGTATTAAGTTTTGCAAAGTGGTTGGTGTATTTTGGAATAGGTAGATTGTTTTATATTTAGTATTGCTTTAGGCTTAACAAATTACTACAAAGACCACCTTCTGTTTTATTTATGTATGTACAGCAAAGTTACAAAAGCATATACCTACATATACCCACAAACAAGAGCAAAGTTAACTAGATTTTATCACTAGGCCATTAGGAAATGTTGCGCATTACAATGTTCACGGAGGAGTGAACTATAAACCACTACTACATTCATTCTCTGCTGGTGTTTATATGTATGTATACATAGTTACAATTTCTATTTAATATTAAATATTGTATGTTTTTTATAGTTCACTAAATTTTACTGCAGTACGGGCTCGCTACCTACATACATACATACATATATTTCCTGGCTAGTTATGTTGGTTACCAGTTTATGGTTGTGACTTTTTCATCATCACCAAAATATGCTAGAGGCTCACTTGCTTTAACTTTTACTTGTAGTGGATTTTCTATGTTATTTAAGTATTGCAATTTGCATTAATGTATTTATATAATTCCATTTCTTTTGTTAGAACAAAAAACTATGACAAATATATTCTTTCGAGCCATAAAAAAAAACATGTAAGAAAGTATAGTCGGTCAAGACCGACCATATAATACCCTACACCTAGTATATGTATAAAACAGTTTTTCAGAAATGTGCTCTATATGGGAGATATGACCTATTATGGACCGATCATCCAAACATTTAGTGTCATGATTTCTGTGAATATAAATATTGTGTGAATATAAATTTATGTCGATATAAATACTTTTAAAAGATTTATGGAGGTTAAAGTTGATTACGGGGAGGGTCTTTATGGAAGTTTCGACTAATTACGGACCGACCATTATAAAATTAGGTGTCATCATTTCTGTATATTATTTGTGTCGAATTTTATTTGATTACCAACATTCTTAAGAAATTTATGATCGTTAAAGTGATTTGCGGAAGTGGGCCTTATATGGGAGCTACGCCAAATTACGGACCGATCACAATAAAATTCTACCGTATTATTTTTATATATATGAGATATATTTGTGTAAAATATTATTTGGATACCAACATTTTTGAGTGAATTATGCTTTTTAAAGTGATTTTCGGATGTGGGCCTTATATGGGAGCTACGACTAATTATGGACCGATCTGCACAAAATTTGTAGATGTGATTTAGCTAAATTTGCCACTCATTTGTGATGAAATTTGTTTGGTTCCTTGCATAATTCAAACATTTATGATCGGTGAACCCCAAATTTCGAGAGGAAATTTGTATGGGGGCCAGGTGAAATAATAGATCGATTTCCACCAGAGTCATTCCAATCCGTCCTTGGGCCGAAAAAATATCACTTACCAAATTTTATCAAAATATCTTCCAAATTGCGACTTGTACTCTGCGCACAAGCTTTACATGGACAGCCAGCCAGACGGACGGACAGACGGACAGACGGACATCGTTAAATCGACGCAGAAATTGATTCTGAGTCGATCGGTATACTTTAAGGTGGATGTTGGACCAATATTTCTGGGCATTACAAACTAATGCACAAATCCAATATACCGTCCCCACTATGGTGGTGTAGGGTATAAAAAATAAATTTAACTGCATAACAGTAAACATTCAGTTAAAGTTTCAAAGACAATAAAACGTATTAAGCATAGTGTTACCGGAAATGGTAACAGGAAAACAAATATTAAGATTTCTTTATATTCCACTTTAATGGTTTTCGAATGTCGCATTCTCAACCGTGTATATATAATTGTAAGGGAGGATGCCTTCTTTTACAGGCAATTTTTTGCAAATCTATTCAAACATTTTTTAACATTCAATGTTACATTTGCAATAAATTAATGTATAATACGTTATTTATTAATGAAATATGTTGGTATCATTAAAAATACATTTTAGCATTCGTTAATTATATTCTATAGAAAGATTGATATGTTCTAAATAAGTTAATTTATTGAATACATTTCATATAAATTTACATTATTGTAAAATAATCACAACTTTATTCTGTTGGGTTCAATAGATTCATTCATTCTCTGTTATTGACTTTAATACTTTTGTTAGTCGTAATATAAACTAAAGCTTTGGATATGAGCTTTAACTTTGTGTAAGCTCTTGTTTGCTGTTCTTTTGCCTCATTCTAGTTTAGTGCAGGGATGGAAAATTCTTTTTATAATTTATTAAATACTGTAGCTAGAATCGAGATAAAAGAATTAAATAAATTATTGTTTCATAATTTTCATGTTTTCATTTCATCACAATTTTATAGTTTTGTAAAACTGACCTCAAGCTCAATAAATTATACGATATTTACATTTATGACTTTCATATTTATATTTTTGATATATTATTTGGAAAATGTGATAAAAGAAAATCTAAAGAATTTATGAAAATCTTAGGCTTTCGTATAACAAAAAAACTTCTTAAGACCTTTTATTCTTATTTATTCAGGATGTGAACCTTTGAATGTAAACTTTGTTAACAAGTTTGTCCTTTGTTATCAACAAAATGCCAGACAATAATTTTAATAAACCCAGTTTTCATCAATGTCATCACATTATCCAGCTTAATAAGATGCCTTTGACGACTTTTGTTTGGTTTGGCAATAGATTGAAATCAAACAGACACCAACAGTCTTTCAGGTTAAATTTAATAAAAGAGATTCAGTGTGTTAGCAGGTGGTGGAAAATTTTGTTGGAAAATATTTAATGCAATCAGTGTCAGGTACAGATTAAGATTCAGGAAAACAAGTTAGATCTTTGATAATACCTGTGACAAAGACTAAGTAAAAAAAGGTGTTTAAACGGTTAAAAAGTTTTCAGGTTTTTTATTTATTTAAAAGACATTGGTTAGATGCGAGTATTTATTTAAAAGTGATTTTCTAAATTATTATTTGTGCTTTTAATAATAATGACTTGAACTTTATTCTGTTCTTTAATTATATTTTTAATTTTCTATATAAAAAATTTATGCCCAGCATTTTTGATTTATTTAAAATAAAATTAAGCGTATCTTCATAAAACATAAAATAATTGGAATTAGCAATAAAAATAATAATATATTTAAACAAACGTCTGTTTAAATGATTTCATATTATGCCTTGGTACAGACAGGCATCTCATTTTAAATATCACTGATTTTTAAGGCTTCTTGAATGTCTGTTGTTAAGGAAACGCTTACTGATGAATTTACGATATGATTGCTAAGGAAAATTTCAAAAGTTTTAAATCCCATCAAACATTCTTCTCATACTCTGGATAAGTTGTGGTCATCTATACGTTGTATTGTTACAAAGGAATCAGGTGCTCCGTTGCAGGATTAGCGACCAACTCTTGATTGATTGATTTTAGTGGCAAATCATTACTGGGAATTCATCTACATACATATGTATGTCTGGTATATCAATTCCTTGCTATTGTTTGTGTTGTTGACATTGCAACACAATTTAATTCAAAACAATGTTTGTGTGTTGTCAATGTGAGTAAATCAGCTGTGTATAACTAATTAAGCCATTAAAAAATGGACAATTCGTCTAAAGTCTCGTTAGCGATTTGTACGTGATAGTTGGCGTGGTCACAGACAATTGTGCGATGATAATAATGATGATGATGACATGATGATAATGCTGATTGTTCTTCTTCATCTTTCATCACATATCATCTGTTTTCCCCTGCTCTTTAACTTCACCAGCATCATCCTCATCATTGTTGCTGCCGATGCAATCTCGAGTACGAGTACAATTTATTTTGCGATTGTGATTTGCGTGCTAATGCTGTCGATACAGTTTTAAATATTGTTGATGTTGCTCTTGATGTGGACGATGAAAATCAAAGCCATATTGAAATCTATAATCTGTCAACATATAATGACCGCGAGAATCAATGCTAAAAAGAAGCAAAATACAAACGGAAAACTTATTATTCACATTAAATTAAACTATGATACATTATAAATCAAGCTATGAATTCGAAAGAGCAGATGTATTACATACAGATTTCAATAAATTCAAACGCATCTGAAAATAAATAAAACTTTAAAAATATGTTACTGCAGTTCTGGGTGACTATTACGAACTAGTGATTTAACATATCACTTGAGGCACCTATTTTAAAATAGTAAGTGAATTAAAAAATGGAAAACTAGCAATAAGACCGCTGGGATTGTGCAGAAGCACTTGCAATGATTTAAAAAAGAATTCTTCAAATTGTAGTGATAATGACTCTGGTAATAATTGATTCAATTTAAACATGCACAACTCATCAATTTAATAAATGATTAAATGAATTAACAATACAAATACTTAAAATATTTTATAAATTAAACCATAAATAAATGCATTTCATTGAAGTGTAAATATTTGTGTAAAACACATAAACATAAGTAGTGTTTACTAGTACATTAATCAGTTATGAATATGACACTTTTATTTATCATTTATTAAACAAATTTGCATACAAATTCATACTTTAGTAAATGCAGGTATACAAATGACTTTAACTGACAGATATCGATATTGTATTTTGGTTTAATGCGTGATTAATCATGTTTATTTATAAGAAACTGAGAGTATAAGCATTGTAGATAGTAATTAAATAAAATATAGGTGTTTCTTTCCTTAATTGTGTAGTTAAAATGTTTGACACTTGACAATTTAGTTTGACCATAATGTTATTTAAAAATTTACACGCAACACAAATTTATTTAGTTGTCACGGTATCGTTGTTTGCGTTTTCGTTAGGAAATGGTTAAAGAGAATCATTAATTTAATAATTTATACTACCACTAATGTATCTAGATATGTATGTATGTACACAAGTCAAATGGAAATTAAAAAGCCATTTAAAAACACTTACAACATTGCTAGTAAATGTGCATGGTTTAAAATAATAAAGTTAAGAACAATATTTATTATATGAATTATATTATTCAGGTTTAAGTTTATTTAAATTTCTAAGAAATAATATTATACATTTATTTTTCAAAGTCCTGACTGCAAATATGCTCATCTCTTTTGAAGCCTCTGAGAGGTCTTTAAAAAAACTCTACCTACATTCTACCAAATTATTTGCTATAAATAATTGTCTATTGTTCTTTTTAACATACATATATACATACATATACATATGTAGAAGTTTATTTTTCGGTTATTCAATAAAATTTTCATTTACAATTGCATTTTGAAGTACAGCACAGTTTCAGTAACAAAAAAAAAAAAAAAAGAAATAAACAAACAAATAAAATAAGAAACTCAAAAAAAAGTTTAAAGTATATCAAACATTTTTTCTTGTTCTGTATGTGTGGTATTTGGTTTTATGTAGCATTACATATTGCAATCAATAACAGCAAGTCCATTGATTTCCAAGTGGCCTTTAAAACCATATAATGAAAAAAAAGAACTCAATACAAGCAACATATCAATATCAAGCACAGAAATTCATGTTGGAGTACTCTATATAGGTATACAATCGGAATTTATATACAATATTTATTTATTTATTTTAGGTCTACGGAATAATTCCTTACAGACCAATTATAAAACTTTATATAATATGAGAATTTTTCCTCTTGCGAGTATTAATTGTAAAGAATTTATAAAATTTTTTTTTTTTTAAATTTTTTATATATTAGAAATATACAAAAATAAATAATAATTTGCATATTTAACTTGAAGTAAACTTCGAAAAACAAAAAAAAATCAATTAGAAAATAAAAATCATTATAATGTTTACACAATTTTCTTAGAGAATCAGAATTGCTTTATTTGAATATAAATTGGAATGTAGAAACGAGTTGATCGATGAGGAACCTTAAAGTTTGTGTTGCTGAGTAGGAAGTCGGAACAGACTGCACCATTTATTAGATTAAATAAAAATGAAACGCTAAGCATAGTTCTTCTGCTCTCCAACGTTGGTAATTTTATTAATGCAAGCCTTGTAGTATAAGAAGGAATAATGATGATAGGATTCCATGTTGAATTACCCAAACAAAAAAAAAAGAAGAAATTGTTTTTGCACTGATTCTATAATGTTTTTGATATAATCCGCATCCGGATCCCAAATAATAGATCCATATTCCAAGATTGGTCTGATTAAAGATGTGTATAACCGTTTAGTAATGATTGGTTCAGTAAACTCCTTAGCCCATCGTTTTATGAAAGCTAAATATAAATGTGTTTTTTGAAATTTAATTTAGGATCCTAAACTACTGCAAAAAAGTACCGTAACTAAATCAATGTAAAGTTAAATAACGCGTTATCATTTCTTGAAAAACGCATATGTTTGCATTTTTTAAGATTCAGTTCCATTAAATTAAGCACACACCAAATCATGTTGCAGCAAATTTTTTTCAATGTTATTTCCATAGCTATGAAATATCTCCATATCATCGGCATACATTAAGACGTTACAATATTTAATTACGCACGGCAAGTCATTGATGAATAAAGAAAATAAAATTCGATCAATGTGACTACCTTGGGACACTCCAGAACTTACAATAATGTTTTTTGATGTACTATTATTGAAAACAACATTTTGTTTTCAGTTTGTTAATAATGATTTAGTCCAATTTGAACTCATGTCATGGTCATTTATATCTTAGCAACACACGATGATAATAAAATAACTATTTTGAGACTGTCAGTTTAACAGATCTGTAAATATACTTTGTAAGGGAGTTGCCACGCCCACTCTTCTCATTTAATTTGATTAGGTAACATTTATAAATTATTGTATTTTAGTTCAAAAACACGTTTTAAAAAATGATGTTGCAATTCACAGATATTTGCATTTTATATATTACTTTTACCGACAAAATGCAAACAAGGAACAAATTTCTGAGATTAAATTGTTTTCAAAGGCTTACAAATGTCGCGTTCTATGCGACCATGCAAATGTGTAGATATGTTATTTCTCTATTGAATTGTTCGTGTACTTGCTTGAAAGTAAATATTGTAATATTTGTATGAGATTTAAAAATTTGGAGCCATATATGACCGTATATTAATGTCTACTTCGAGGCAGTCTACAGTTTTTTTTTTTATTTTTTGTCAAGTTTGTGTATGTGCAACAGAAACATATTAAAACATAATTGTGTAGTTTTCCATTGAAACCCAAATCTGTTTCAATATTATTTTAATTGATATTATGGTTGTATTGTTTTCCATTTGTAGTGGTTAGAGCGGATATAAAGAGGGTTTTTTTTAATGTGAAGAGATACGGTTCTTGAATGATGCGCTTAAATAGTAATGAATTTCAGTGAATGAACTTGAATAATTTAAATTTTTCTATATTAACCGTATATGTATAAAAGTGTTATTTTGGCTAATGCAAATAGTTTTATAAAATGCTGGAATCTATAAAATAGTTTTGCTTTTAATTTAGTTTGCAATTTAAACATATTTTTCATTTGAAAATCATTTAGAAAAAATAATTTAAAATTTAACTGTAATTGCACACAAATTCTTAAATAAAATTCTAACAAAAATATTTCTCTCATTGTCTCAAGTACAGTAAGAAAACCATAAAATGTGTATGAGGTTTTCTCCCAAAACATAGAAAATAAAATAATATAATAAGTTTATATTCTATTTAAAGAAAGAGGAAGTAAGTAAGTAAGTGAAATTGGCCTTTAATTAATCATAAATTTTACAGTATTCTAAATTTTGTTCAATTTGTTTTCATACGGAAATAAACACAAATAATAATGAGTGAACAGTTTCCATGGATGCAGGTGGTGTGCATTAAGATGAGATGTAAAATGTATTGTCTACATTTTAGTGTGATTGCAGTGTGTTTACACTGACTGGCTGGAGATTGTCATTATTGGTTCGAAATGAAATAGAAAACATAGTTGTTTTCTGTGCCAGTGGCAACAAATTCAAAACTTTATCAAATTTTGCGACAACCTATAAAATCATTCATAATTGTGTATGTTTGCCTTTGTGTCTACTTAAGTTAGGATGGCCCTTTCTGGTTTTGTCCTTTTCGATTTTCGTATTTTTTTAAATTTTTAATACTGATCTAATACTAAACCAAAAGGAGCAGGATTTCGTTTAAATTTTCAGAATTTTATTGTATAGTTTGGAAATGCCGAAAGTCGACTAAAATAAGGTTCACCCTAATCTAAATTTACAATTGTGTAAATTTGCTTTTGTGTCTACTTTTGTCTTTTATATGGAGGGCGAGAAAAACCAGAAACTACTTATATCATTATTATTGTCATTAGAATTGCTACAAAAACATAACTTTACATTGTTTAACAATACAATGATTGTAGTAAATTGCTCAGTCTAGTGTAACTTTGTAACACTATAAATATTTCAACAATATATATCATGCACAATGAAATTATTATAATAATTGCAAAGATGACAAAATAAATAGAATTTAGATCGTAATTTAAGGAAAAGTTGTAATAAGTATGTTACCTGAAATATTTTTCAATCATATCTATCAAATAACGTTTGAAAGTTATAAAATTTTGTTAAACAACACTTTCAATATGGATGATTACATATTAACATCTTTAAATAAATGGTGGGCATTCATAGCCAACAAGGGCCAATGATGATCGGTTGTGATTTTATTAAAAAGCTAGTCAGATTTCAACAGAGAAAGTAAGTGCGCAACATGTTACTGAAACTCATGTTCTCTATATGCCGAATACTGTTGACAACTATAATTTATTTCAGTGATATTTTTTTGTTTTATCTATTGAGCATGTTTCTAACATCCATATAAAGAATAAAATCACATGTATAATTCATATAAACCAATACATTAAAATCAGGGACAAATCAATAAATTTTCTTTTTTGGTGAAAACAATATTGAACTGGCAATAAATTTAAATAAAACATCATCAAAAACATACTAAATAATTTTTTGGTTTCAAAAATATGAATACAAACTAAATTGTCTGGGGACTTTTAGAAGCCATCAACTGAAATAATTCAGTCACAACAGTGAACTGTATTTAATTACATTATTTTTGTTCGAGTTGAAATTATTGAAGCATAAAGTGAACACAAAATATAAACACAGACAGTATTCGCATTTCACATCAATTGAGGTGTTTTCATTTTTGTAAGTTATGAGCAAACAAATAGGCAGAGAGTTAGACAGACATACACATAAATGGACGGATAAATTACCATATTCTAAAAAAAGATAAGCACCGTGTGTAACGTTCGCTATCGTAAGTGTATATATACAACAAAACGACAAAACTTAAATTTTGAATGAATGTCACGTTCAGGATACAATTAAATAAATATGTAAAATCATATACAAATGTACATATATTATTAAATGTTTAGACATGACTGCTTTCATTTATGCATGTGAGAGACTGTATTGTTGAAACATACATATGTAAATATGTTTGTTATTCTTTTATATTGCAAACTAAATTTTAAGCTAAATAACACTAAAGCTAGATTTACACGATTGAAATTTTCTTCAAAATTACTCTTCAAAATGCTTCAAACTCGTGTAAACAGCAAAAATTCTTCAAAATTTCTCTATTTAATAACTATTAATAACTATTAAATAAATAAATTTTTAAGAATTTTTGCTGTTTACACGATTGAATAAAATTTCAATCGTGTAAATCTAGCTTAACACTTGCAACAACAGCATCATCATTAGCAGAACTTAAAAAGCACCCAACACAGCACCTATTACAAATTGGAGTAGGTGTAATATGACAATCGTATGTTGCTACACATATGTACATATATACATATCTGTTGCTGACTATACTTGGTTCCTGTGTTTAGTTTAACATTTGAAGCATCATCTGCTTTAACGGTTAGTCAGCAATTTGTTGTTGTTGTTCTGATTTTTATAGTTTAAGTTATTGTTGCTGTTCTATTTAACATCAACAGTATACGGAAACGGAAGTGCGCAACAACGATGATGACAAATTCAATGCAGCCATAAACATCACAATTGACACAACACTGCACAATAACGGTACAGTGAAATAACTCCCAAATGAAATAAGTCCCAATGGAAAAATTAAATAAATCCCAAAAATTTTTCCATACAGATTGGGACTTATTTCATAATGAATGAAATATGAAATGAAATAAGTCCCAACAGTTTTTTGGTTGGTAGTTATTTCATTTGGGCGGAAGGATTTTCTCCTCTATGGTATACAGAACACCGGCTTCGCATTGCACAAATTTCTTGTAATGCCGTTAATTAATTTTTATTGGGATTTATTTTTAGATTTTGAAAAAGTCCCCAAAAATTGGGACTTATTTCATTTTTCATGGGACTTATTTCTTTGGGAGTTATTTCATTGGGACTTGTTTGATTTGGGAGTTACTTCACTGTACCCACAATAACACATACTCAGTCGATTATTTGCTTGGCTTATACATTCATTCATATGTTTGTAACTTTATAACTACTAAATACATATGCACGAGTATATGAATGTAAATATGAAAGTGCGTAAACCCAAATGAACGCACAAATTCATATTTGCTTGTTTTCATGTGTGCAATGCTTAACTATGCAGCAGTTCTGTCTAATCCCGAAATATCGGCTGATTACACCCATCTTTACCCACTAGTTACAGACTTAAGGTACGGTTCAGAGATCTGCAATGAATTGTTCTTTTACGATTCACAACTACTCATAACATTTTAAGTGCAAGTGGTTTTATATCATTGCAATTTAACTACTCTGAGTTACTCAAACACACAACAACGTTGACTTATACGACTTATACGCCGACATCGAGCTCATACCATTCCCAATATGTTTGATTCATAAAACGCGGTATTTTAAGCTTAATCCGTTAGGTATTTATACAAAATAAGTAAAAAAGAAATATATAAACATACAAGTAAATTGATAGGAAAACATATTGGGGAAAATATAATATTTATTATTTTATAGAATTTTTATAAGCAGGCTGTAAAAATGAACGACACTCGCATGAGTGTATGCGAGTCATACTTATTTTTTTTATCGTCTACGTACATTGAGTTAAGGAGAGTCAAAATAAACAACATCATACATGAGATTAAGTATGAATATAATGAGTACTTTAAACTTTTAATATGAGTATTTGTTTGATGATATTGAGACAAGTATGAGTACGTATAAGTACAATAAAATATAAGTCATGACTCGAGTAAACTTACTTTTTCAGTACTCATAACTGATCTCTGGTACGGTTACACTTTGCAAATATTTGCCGAAAAAGACGTAACCACTAAATAAAAATTAAAAAAAAATCTTCGTTTATTTAGGACAAGACACAACAAATAGTCTTATTATATTTGATTCTGTTTAATCTTGCAAAACTCTTGTAAGAGTAAACAACGTTAAACACATTTGTGCTAAAACAAGTTGTTACGCTTTTTTGAGTAAATATTTGCCATGTGTGACAAATTTTAGTTATATAGTGTCTCTCCCATGGAATTCAAAACGATTACACTCTAGATTACTTGCAGACATTTAAGTTACTACTGACTTCCAGCTAGATTACCGGTGATGTATAAAGTAACTAATTGACTGTCTTGAGATTTTCATAGAGCATATGCATGTCAAATGACCCCATGAATATCAAAACTGTAGACAGCTAAGTCTCAAGTAATTAGGAAAATTGCTGGTTGTAGTCAATGCAAAACTGCTGGGTATTAAAACAACACACAGTGTTTAAATTTATCTGTGCAATTTGAATGAATTTGAATGTTTCATGCTACATTCTGTTTTGCGAAACTCCTGTAATTGTAGCTGGTGCTGAGAATTTTCAACACCATCTGCTTAAAACACCAATAATTCGTATAACGAGATAAATGAAAAGCACCGATATGCATACAAGGCTTACAGACTGTCAGGGTTTTATATATTTATGCATAATGAGTGAGTGTGTGCATGTAATTGTATAGTTATATACATAGTTATATTGTATAATCACACAGATGTGGATATTACAGCAGTTAATTAAAATGTGATAATAAAATGTTTGTATCTAGTATAAATTAGAATTTGTTATTAAGTTTGTGAAAATAATCAGCATTTATTTAAGTTCATTTAAAGTGGTAAGTATTTAAATTGTCAAGCGTTTTAAGGTTTTATACACACTTACATTTTTAATATCGAATAAATAAGCTATTACAGCTTTCTACACTTCCCACAGTTGCTAAGAACAAAAAAAGTTTATTTTCAGGCCCAGTTTTTATGGTAATTTTATAAAAATTCGAACACTCACATGTTTAATAAAATTAAATTTAATTTTTACCAAAAATAATAACAACAACCAAATATTTATATTCATGAAAAATCGAAACTTTCACTAAAATTTGCAACCTTTAAACGTTAGCCGATTTTGTTTAAATTTTAAGATCTGAAAAGCATCAAAAATTCATATGTACATATCGACAGTTCAATTCCAAAACATGCTGTGTCGACTTACACTGTTTTTAATTTTTTTGCGTTTTTGAATTTAGATTTTTTCAACTTAAATTCTGTCAAATTTTGGTTTTTAGATATCGCCTGTAAACTTTAGAAGCTTTTCCTGCAAAACTCACTTTTTCCACTTAGAATGTTTTGGAATTGAGCTGTCGATATGTACAAATAATTTGAACTACATGAGAAAAAATTTTTATGGTTTTAAAATAAAGTTAAATATTTACAATAACTGCAAGTATTTATTCACAGTATTTATGTATTTTAACAAATAAGTATGCACATACATGTTAACGTATAATTTTTGGAGAGAACATTGAGGGAGATTTAAGCAGTAAATTATAGCAGAACTGCAAAAATGAACGTGTTAAACAAATACAAACAGAAATAGTGCCATACATGCAATACTACTGCATTGCAAGGCATAACCGATTGGATACAGGACTTTAAATATACGCGCTAACAATATTATTTATGCTTATATATTTATTTGCAAACGTTTAGATAGACAAATAAAGATACAGACAAGCATAACTTGCCTTTTGCAATAAGACTTTATAACATAATCATGAGTTCTTTCTATAGATCGCTTTTAAGCGGTTACCATTTATGATGCTCCCAGTGTACATATACACACTTACAAATGTACATAGCATGTATTTATAGACATCCCAGCAAGCCATATGAGTCTGAAAAGAGTCTTTTCTGACACCTTTTTCGGAGCATTAACGCTCTTTATGAGCCCAAACAACAATCATAATTGCTCCGAAAACCTTCAGAAAATAGGGTAATAACATTCGAAAATGGTCCGTCAGAAAGAGCTCTTAAAGAGTCTTTTATTAGGGGTTTTTTGGGCTCCGTGTAATCTTGTTTTTATAATTCTTGTGTGGTACAGCTATGTTTTTTTTTTGTTTTGTTCAAAGCACAAATAACAGGACAACAACGCTTTGGTACACACATAATTAAGTGGAATTTCTGAGTCATATTGCGTACCGACTCAGGACAGTAACAAGCAAATTTTTCTTTCGCTCCGAAAATGGTCTTTTGTTGGACTCTTTTCTGACTCCTTTTTCGGAGCGCTCCTAGAATGGTATGCTGGGATACTACTCCCAACACTTGTATGACTGCTTCACTTAAGATAACATTTAACTGAAAAGGTTTCATATTAGTGCAACTAGTGCACAAATGAAACACTTTACATATTTTGCTCTAATACAAACAAAGGCAAAAGCAAGATATATCCTTTCAACGTCAATATTTGTAGTTTCATAAATTTAAATTTTTAATCAAATTATATAAAAAACAATTTTTATTATAAATGACATTCTACAACTTTCATTTCATCTTTTTTGAGTTTTTCATAATTTTGTAAAAAAATTTAATTTTTTCAGAAAAAACTTACTTACATATACATACATACATATGTTCAATGCTTAATTTATGACATAAGAAATACACCTCTCTTCAGTGTTGAACGGAATTAAATATATGTGTATTTAGTTTATAAAATTTACGTTATTTTAATACCCATTACATTAACGAATTGAGTTAACAGAGATTTCAGATAGGGAAGAATTTAGGTTTAAAAAAAAAATTAATAAAAATTTAAATAGATAGAATTTTAAAAAACGGGAAAAACTATTTGGGTTAAATTGCATGATGTTTATAATCAAGAAATTTCAACTATTTATTTAAATAAATTCTATGTAAAAATAAAAAAAATAAAATTTTGTCTAAAATTTTCGAAATTTTTTTTTTAATTTTTGATAACCCATTCAATGCGTCTCTCAGAGACCTTTCATATGATACCAAATTTACTTATAGTTCCTTTGGAAGAAATGTGAAAAAATCAAAAAACCTCTAAAAAGGACATTTTTATCCTTTGATCCAACTCACCAAATATTGACCCCAGAACAAAAAAATTGAGAAACGTAGTCTTAAAATAAATCAAATTTTCATATTAGTCGGGAACATCGATACCTTATTTTTTCTCCATACAAATGGGGCCACCCTAATGTACATACATATATGATTAAAAATGATGATGCAAACTTATAAGTATGACTATGTCCTAGTGTCTTTTAACATAACCAACATTTAAACTAATTAGTGGTATCCATTTTTCATATCCTGTATTTATGCTGTAAATGTTTCATACATTTTATATTGAAAATTATGTTGCTATCATCATTGTACGTTTCTGGTGCTAGTTGCTGGTGATAAAGTTACACTTGTATGATATTAATTTATCATTTGACGCGTATATTTTTACCTTTTAGTTTTATTTCTCATTTACTTATTCATAATATTTTTTTTTTGGTTTTTATATTTATATTTCTACTTCTTTTATGCTCTAGAAAATCCTATTTGTTTTGTGTTGCTGTCACTCAGTTTGCTATTTGATGTAAATCATATTTTTATGAATTTTTTCAGAAAGTTTAGATTTTTGTCATAAATTATAGAAGAATATTTCATTTATTACAGGTTACTAAATCCATTAAAGTATATTCATGCAAATGTGTACTTAATTTAAATAAATGCATTTACTCATGCTGAAAATTCAGTTGAATACAAAGTTTGCACAAAAAATCCATTAAAAACTTTTATGTGAAAGATGTTCTTTTTAGAAATTTCCGTACAGAATTTCTAGATAAATCTTTCGCTCGAAGCATATCTCAAACGACAATTAAAAATTGACAAACAACTTACAAAAATAACAATCATAAAGAAATAGTTTGATTGTTAGTGAATATTTAGAAATTTGCATATTAAACATTTTAATTATGTACATTGAGACTAACTCCTTTTAATAACTATTTTTAATTTTATTAATAATATGAATATAGGTTTGTTCGATTAAGGAGATTATGTTCACGTTTCCTTGCATTTGTGTTCAAGGATAACGTTTCTAATTGTCCTGTTAGCACCTGCAATACATTGATTGACACCTTGTGATCAAAGTTCACAAAGTTGCGATCTGAAGAACATCTCCGTTTTGTTATCTCTTCAACTATGACTTCTAATATTTATGTAATATTGCTCAATTATACATAAATGCCTATAAAATTGGAATTTTATGCAAAAAGAAATCGCAAAACGAAATTTTTTTTAGTTCGGTCCATGTTTGACGATAGACCCCATATAAAGTCCACTTTCAAAATTCACTTAAATACGTATAAAACAGATATAAATAATGGCAAACGGCTAAAATTTGACATAAATACTCTTTATAGGCAATTAAATTGTTGTACTAAATTTTATGGTAGTCGGCCCAGAACTGGTCATAGCTCCCATACAAGGACCACATCTGAAAAAGACATTTTTCCCTATATATATTGTATAAATATCGGTATCGACTCAAAACTTTGCAAAGATCATTTACATATATAATTTTGTGAATTTCGGTCTATTTTTAACCGTATGCCCCATATAAAGCCCTCTTCCGAAAATCACTTTAATACTCATAAATTTCTTATAAATAAGGGTACCAATCCAAAATTTTACACGGATCATTTACATACATGCCTAAATCTACCTGCTGGATTTTGAGAATATCGGTCCATATTTGACTTTATCACCCACATAAGGTCCACTCTCGAAATCCACTTTAATGCTAATATATATCGTATATATAGCGTTATTATGTTGAAATTCGACGTGAAGTATCCTCATATGCATGAAAATAACTGTTTCAAAATTTAAGAAGATCGACCCATAATTTGTCATAGCTGCCATATAAGAACCATTTCCGAAAAACAAATAAACCCACAAAAATGTCTAATAAATATCGATATCGCACCAACTTTTATATGGATCAGAAATTTTAAATCACAAATCATCGTAACAGTTATACGGCAATTAGGCTACTGCATTTTTTAGCTGTCAGTCAATAACAGCTCCTGAATTAAGTCCACTTCCCAGCATAACAACCAATCATACAACTCTTGTAAATAACGCTATTAAGATGATATACAAATACATAGACAACACATTAGTGGATACTGGATTTAGAAGCTATCAGTCCATAATTGGTCCATTTCTTCTATGCCACCCAGAAATCTTTTGTGAAAAATGGTATTGAGATCAAATTCAAACAAAAAAGCCTCAACTTATTTCTTATACTTTTTTATACTCTGTTTCTTAACTTGTTGTGAATATGGAAAAATGTTCTTTTAATTTTATAAATTGTTAAATTACAATCAAGATTATTATGAAAATCAAACAAACTCTGTAAATTACAGTAAGAATTGGTAATTACATCAATTATAAATGGTCGAAATTAGATAAAATTTCAAAATATTTAACATAAATTATGTTGGTCGTAAAATTGTCTTTCAAACAATATATCAAATACTAATAAAATTTGCACTAAGACTGAATAGAAAACACAGAATAAAAATATTCTAGTCCTATAACCAGTGTAGTTTTTCTATTTCTTAGTACGTTTAGGTGGAGGGTATTTAAGATTCGGCACAGCTAAATATTGCACTTTAACTTGTTTTATAATAACGTTAGTAATTAATATTCCAATGATATAATTTTATAAATGTAATATTTAATATTGACTGTCCCTATTCTATTTAAAATCCTTGGAACTCAAGGCTGATTTGCACTTGATTATAATGATCACAACATATTGTCTTAAACTATGAAATATGTTTAATATTTCATAAATGTAATGATTAACTTGTATGTACATATATATACTATTGTACTATTATAGTTGCACATAACAGCTTAATACACGGTAAGGATAATTATCCTAAGAATAGCAACAAATTCATACACATACATATTTGTATGAATTATACCCCACCAGCCTCCGCCCCCTGAAAGTATGCAACAGAAGTGAAAAAGGTACGCAAGTATGTATGTAACAGTAAATATATCCTCTATATATATGTATGTATGTACATATGTATGTATAGGTACTTGTAGTTGCAGCTTGAATTGATATAATAAATTGAAAACATGAACAAACATGTTTTCTTACAACTTGAAATAAAAAACAACGACAAAATGAGGTCGCACTTAAGTGCCACTAGAGACTGGTTGTTGATAATGAGGAAACTTGTCAACATCATCACAGTTATAAGACAGACAGACATACAACTACATACATGAATGGGAGTATATGTATGTATACACATTTATTCCTTTTTGTTGTTGCTGTCTTCTTGTTTGTTTGTGTTTTCATACAATAATAAATAGTCGTAAGTTTACAACAGCATAAATTAGTATCTATTAATACATGGAAATAAGGATGATTCTAATTTAAAACAGCTGTATTAATAACTCAAATTAGATCATAAGATACTATTTCTAAAAATCTAGGTTCTAGAGCTATTATTCAGTAAGCTGGATGTACCTTCTCTGCTTTGGTCTTATTTCAATTCCAATATCAGCAACTTGTAAATAGAACCTACCTAATTTACTTATTTTGTGTGTATATGTGTTGAAGTCTTCTAAATATGTATGAATGTGGAATTAAATATTTATTATTTTATAAGAACTTGTATCAGTATGTAAATATTTATTGGAATATTGTGCAGAGAAGGACTAAACTCAATTGAAACATTGATTTTTAATGTTATCAAATAAAACTGAACTTCTGTTTAACTGAGCCTGTGATTACAAAACAAATTTTGTGTTATGTTTTATGATGGTACGTACTAATATATAATTGAGCTTTGTCCTTATATTTTTACTTTATAGTTTTGATTTATGTGTTAGTATGTATGTACATATACATGTATATACGAGTAAATGTATATAGATAGTATAAATTTAGCTTGTTTGATTTAGTAAGATAATAATTGCAGAAAGGCTAGTTTTTATATGGAATTATTACTGCATTAAAATAAGTAAGTATGACTTCATACAGAAAAAGGCAGATACTTAGAAAAAAATTCAAATATCGCATTGATGTTAATTATAATCCATAATAAATCCAAAAATTAATAAAATGTGACATACAAATATTTTCAAAGAATTTACCATACCGATCAAAAACTTGCTAAAGGGTGTCCCGATAGACTAGACAATAGCGTACCAGACTATTAAACAGAAGATTGCTGCGGGTTCGATTGCCGCCAAAGACTCTGGGTATTTTCTGCAGATAAGCCAAAAAGCTTCGCAGTTTGTGTCAATTAATTATAAAACAAGTATACATACATAAAAATACTAATAAATAAATAAAAAGAACTAAAGATTTGCTGATTTTATCCATATTTGTTCAAAGCCAATCACATATACGTATGTACATTAGGGTGACCCCGTTTGGATGTAGCAAAAATAAGGTATCGATGTTCCCGACTAATATGAAAATCTGATGTATTTTAAGTCTACGTTTCTCAATTTTTTTGTCCTGGGGTCAATATTTGGTGAGCTGAATCAAAGGATAAAAAGGTCCTTTTTATAGGTTTTTTGACTTTTTTTACATTTCTTCCAAAGGAACTTTATGCAAAGTCTTTGAGAGGCGCATTTAATGGGTTATCAAAAATTAAAAAACAAGTTTTTTAAATTCCAAAATTTTGAAAATTTCAGACAAAGTATTTTTATACCCTTCACCATCGTGAGAAGGGTATATATAAGTTTGTCATTCCGTGTGAAATTTCCACAATATAATTTTCCGACCCTATAAAGTATATATATTCTGGATCCTTATAGATAGCGAAGTCGATTAAGCCATGTCCGTCTGTCTGTCTGTCTGTCTGTCTGTCTGTCTGTCTGTCTGTCTGGATGTTGAAATCAGTTTTTTGAAGTCCCAAGATATGTTCGGGATCCAAACCTTCAATAATTCTGTCAGAACTGCTTTCGAGAAGTTTGCTATTTAAAATCAGCAAAATCGGTGTAGGTCAACCAGAGTTATGAACCAATATGTGAGACCACCTCTATAAAAATTTGATATTTTTCGTCCATTTTATTGCAATATTTTGAAATATATTGCAGATAATACCATAAAATTTTGTATACGTTGTTTGTACTATAAAAGAAGAAAGTGTGCGGAAAATAGTAAGAATCGGTCCATGATTTCTCATAGCCCCCATACAGATATATATATTCCCGAAATATGGCTTAATGATAAATAAATGCCTATAAAATTGGAATATCAAGACAAAATTCAGCAAAAATAAGTTTTATATAAAAAGAAATCACAAACCGAAATTTTTTTTAGTTCGGTCCATATTTGACCATAGACCCCATATAAAGTCCACTTACAAAATTCACTTAAATACATATAAAACAGATATAAATAATGTTAAACGGCTAAAATTTGACATAAATACTCTTTATAGGCAAATAAATTATTGTACCAAATTTTATGGTGGTCGGCCTAGAAATGGTCATAGCCCCCATACAAAAATCTTCCCGAAATATTGCTCAATTATACATAAATGCCTATAAAATTGGAATATCAAGACAAAATTCAGCAAAACTAACTTCTGTGCAAAAATAAATCGCAAAACGAAATTTTTTTTAGTTCGGTCCATATTTGACCATAGACCCCATATAAAGTCCACTTCCAAAATTCAATTAAATACGCATAAAACAGATATAAATAATGTTAAACGGCTAAAATTTGGCATAAATAATCTTTATAGGCAATTAAATTGTTGTACTAAATTTTATGGTGGTCGGCCCACAACTGGCCATAGCTCCCATACAAGGATCACATCTGAAAAAGACATTTTTCCCTATATATATTGTATAAATATCGTTACCGACTCACAACTTTGTACAGATCATTTACATATATACAAAAAACATTCCACACAATTTTGTTAATTTCGGTCTATTTTTAACCGTATGTCCCATATAAAGCCGTCTTCCGAAAATCACTTTAATACTCATAAATCTCTTATAAATAAGGGTACCAATCCAAAATGTTACACGGATCATTTACATACATGCCTAAATCTAACTGCTGGATTTTGAGAATATCGGTCCATATTTGACTATATCCCCCACATAAGGTCCACTACCGAAATCCACGTTAATACTAATATATATCTTAAATATACCGTTATTATGTTGAAATTCTACGTGAAATATCCTCATATGCATGAAAATAACTGTTCCAAAATTTAAGAAGATCGGCCCATAATTTGTCATACCTGCCATATAGAACCATTTCCAAAAAACAAATAAATTCGGGTCAAAAAATATTTTTTTCGGATTTAACCCATATTCGGTCCATATTTTATAATCATGATATATATCGTTGGAAAGGTATTTTTAATACCTTTTATTTAATGTATTACAAATTATCAGACACCCAGTAGTTCCCGAGATATAGGCCTATATATTTTCAAATTTAAGGGCCCGCCCCTCGAAAATAGGCGTGGCCGGCAAAAAAAATTTTGTTTTGCTGGTAACTCTTCTAAAATCCCTATTTCTTTTTTTTTTTTTAGCAAAATCTCTAAAACCGAATTGTACCCCTTTTTTATACTCTGTTTGTTAAGTTACACTCAAGATTATTATGAACATCAGACAAACTCTGTAAATTACAGTAAGAATTGGTAATTACATCAATTAAAAATGGTGAAAATTAAATAAAATTTTAAAATATTTAACATAAATTATGTTGGTCGTAAAATTGTCTTTCTAACAATATATCAAATACTAATAAAACTTGCACTAAGACTGAATAGAAAACACAGAATTAGGATATTCTAGTCTAGTGTAGTTTCTGTATTTCTTACTACGCTTAGGTGAAGGGTATTTAAGATTCGGCACAGCCGAATATAGCACTCTTACTTGTTTTTTCATAGAATTTACTTAAATAAATAGTTGAAATTTATTGCAATTTAAGCCAAACGGGTTTTCCCGTAGAATTTAACCTATTTAAATTTTTATTAATTTTTTTTAAAACCTTAATTCTTCCCTAAACCATTTATTTTGGGGCCACCCTAATGTACATACATATTTATGTATATATTTGATTTGTATTCATATATGAATTCGTAATATTTGTAATATTTATCTATGTGTGTATATGTGTTTCTTTGTTCAGTTTATTTGTAATTTTGTTGCTTAAATATTTTAATTATTTATAGTTTTTTATTTTCATTATCATCAATAATGTTTTTAGCAATTGTTTTCGACATTTAAATGACATGTGTTAAAAATTAATTTTGTATGTGTAATTGTATTTGTAAGAAATGTAATTATCATTAGTTTGTCCAAAAAATTTTTACACTAATTGCAACATGTTAAAGCCCTTTCAAAATGCTAATGGTTTACACAGAAACTGAAAAATAATACAAACAATTATGAACTGTTTTGTTTCTAATAATTTTATAAATGAAACAATTTATTTAAAAGAAATTTTAATTTTAAAATGAAAATTAAATTTTTGTCATTTTACAAATAAATTTTATATTTGTTATTTATTTAAAAATAAATATACTTACAAAGTAACAATTATTGCATAATTTACAGTTTCTATTTTCCTACATTGTCATTATTAGGAAATTAATTTTTAAAAATTTAAAAAAAAAACAAAAATACCGCCATCATAATTTTAGGGAATTTTATTTCCAAAAGGGAACACAAATGTTAATGTTATAATTAAAGTGTAAACAAAAAACCGAATGAGTATTTAAATAAACTTTAAACAAAATCTAAAGCAAAAAAAAAACAATGAATAAGTTTTTGTGTACTGAAATCACATTAAGTTTAAACCACCAGCTAGTTCAAAAACTGAAAACTAAACAAGTGTTTGCCGGCACTAAAAAGTGTAACAAAACAGTTGTAGCAATAATTATGCAACAAAAAACAGTAAAACCCAAAAGAACATAAAATAATATAAAATAAGACACAACTCATAAAAATAACAAAAAAAAAAAACTTTAAAGTTTTCAAATTTAACAGAAAGTTTAAAACAAAACTATTAACATCAATAACAAATACAACCTGCTTAAACAAAAGACTGCTGCAAAATTAAAACAAGAGGATATGAAAAAAATACACAAAATATGGTTATTTTCATGGTCAAGAACGCGATAATTCCTTTTTAAATTTCCATTTGTATGCTTTTTAAATATAAACAAATATTCTAGTTGATTTGAATTTCTAGCCACTTAATTAGTATGATCCTGAAGTACCGGTAACATACTATGATTTAGGTACAAGAACGCGACATTAAAACATGGGCTTTAACATTTTTTCCAGGTTTCTTATATTTACTTAAGATAAATGTCAGTAGAAGGAGCTAAAAGCTTACAAACCAATTGTCTGATGACAACAACTAAGTTTAGAAACAAATATTTCTTTATTAACATTTAGAATTTCCGGTCTCGGTGAACCTTTCAGAGGAAATGCCCATATACAATAATAAAAATTCCACTGATTCCATTTAGTTTAAACATCAAGAACCAAAAGAAGAACAAAAGAGAGAAATAAATTAACATAAGACTATTTAACACGAAAATATCTCACCTGCAAGTTACTTAACACAGCCAGAAAAGCACGAATACTGCCACTAGGTTGTGGCAACCCAAATGTGGGCCGGCTATATTAAATCTGCATGCTACACTAGGAAATGAGGAAAAATAGCACAAAAAGGAAATTAATAGAAAAAACAGCAGGCATAGACAGAGAAGAAAAAGACAACATTTTTTATGTTTTATATTTACCTATGTATGTGTGCAGAACATAGAAACAATAAAACAAATACAGGAAAAAGCTGAAAAATGGAAAGTATTAGGTGTAAGCAAAAAGTGTTTCGTTTCTAAACAAAAAACAATATAAATTTTATGTGAAAACTTTTTTCTACACCTTTGATACCAAACTATAAACTAAAATAAAAAAATACTTGTTAAAACATTTATGTTATGGCAACAATATTATTCATTGTTCACAAACAGTTTGGGTTTTTTTCAACTGCAGTTTAAAACAGAAAAAATACTGGCACAATAATAAAACAATATTTTTAAAGAGTTTACTTAAATGGTTTTTAAATGGTTTCATATTCATAAACAAATTAATAAATACAAGTTCTAAGTGGAATTGGAAACAAAAATTAAACGTGGGCGAGCAAGCGAAAGAGATAAATGATAAACCACAAAGTTTTCCTCTTAAACTTTAATTGAGAGTTTGTGGTTGGAAAAACAAAAACATCTATACTTGTTAAATTCTTTTGAGTTTAAGCTAAAATAAAAAAAAAAATAAACAATTATTATTTTTGTAAAAAAATTTTTATTTATTCGAAGGTTTAATACTCGCAAGAGGAAAAATTCTCATATAGTAAATTATTATTTTTATTTGAACTGTTAATTTTAAATCTTTAATATTTCTTTATTAAGGCTCGAGTTCATTAAATTTAATTTTCATTAAATTATTTTTACTGAAGGTAGGAATTGTTACATAAGAATTAAATTTAATGAACTCGAGCCTTAATAAAGAAATATTAAAGATTTAAAATTAACAGTTCAAATAAAAATAATAATTGTTCTTAAAATAGCTAGGGCACAAGCTAATGTTTGCATGTTTGAGACGAAAGTAGACAACAAACATAATAAACAAATGTATTCTGGTTTTCGAGACGAAGTCTTGACATGAAAACGAAATAACTGAGGAAAAAGGAGACAATATGTAAATAAATTGAAAAATTATAATTACAGCAAATTTCGAACCACCAGGTAAAAGAGTGATGTTTGTCTGTTTGGCTAGCAGGCATCACAGTGGTGCAGAATGTTAGAATGCAAAGAATTCTGATGAGAGAAAGTGGTGTTTCTCGAAACATATGTAAATTCAACCAACAACCCAGGTTTAAATCCTAAGCCAAGAAAAATTATCAATAAATTTTAATATAATAATTTTCAGGTAAAATTAAATTTAATGAACTCGAGCCTAAATAAAGAAATATCAAAGATTTAAAAAAATAATAATACACGAACCATTAATTGTTTAGAAATGCCAAACAATTTTCACTATTCTCTAGTCAAAGTGTATAATCTTTTATAATATAACAGGTGGAAAAAAGTACTGCTGTTTTTGTTAGTTAAGTTTTAAGAGGTTTCTTTATTTAACAAAAACAATACAATTCAAGTTTCATAATTTTTTAATAACAAATACACATGCAAACCTACATATGTATGGATGTATGTATGTGCGGTTGGTTAGGTTTATCTTGATGCGTATGAGTAATATTTATTTATATTTATTATTAAATATTGTAAATTTTGAGTTAAAAACGTGAAATTTAGGAAAATATCTTCAATTTTCAACCTGTTCTGTAAACCGAATCCGAGTAAATTTCTCGTTTTAAAACGAATTCACATTTTTTGGTGTTCTGTAAATCTAATTCATATAATTTTTCTCGTTTTGAAACCGAGTAAACAAACCTAGTCGAAAGGAAATCGAATGTGTAATTATTTTAATAAATGACTACAAAAATAACAAAAAAAAAAAAAAACAAGTGCAATATAAAATATGAAGTCTTTTTTATTTATTATATTAAAATTATATGCATTTTAATATATTTGAATTTTAAAAAAATATATTTTAAAAGCACCCTAAAATTTCTACATATTTTTGCTTTAAGAGTGACAAAAAAAGTTTAATGAACAAAACACTTTTTTATAGAGAATATAAAACGTATTTGATTGTTTATTCACTCTTGTAATAATAGTAAACATTATACAATAAATTTTTATGACAAACACTTTATAAGTAAATTAAATTTTAATTCAAAGAACTTATTTAAAATAAAATAATTGCGTACATCACAAGTATTTTGCATAAACACAATTTATTTTTAACATGGCGATTACTATTTTTTCTTATTTTCGAAAAAGTAGAGTCACCACTGTTTGTTAATATGTAGCTGTCAAAGTTTTTCTAGTATAAACTCAGTATTTGTATATTATAAAAAATTAATTTTAAAATATTTGCGATAAAAATAAAGACCAAATAATATCTGAAGGTTCAATTACCTTAAATGTTCTTTTATTACTGACTATTATTTAGCAATAAAATACAATAATTTGTCTGGCAATTTTTGAACGCAAAATATTTTGCTTTTGCCTTCATATCATCCGTTACACTCATTGGATTGGAATCATCCCTTAATTGTCTTCTTTGTATGTTTAATTGACGTATTTTACATTTTTTTATGGGAATTGTAGCTTAACGCAAACACTCCGGGCAATTTTTTTATATTTTTCTTTTTATTTACAAATTATGGTTTTTTTTAATCAACAGCTGACTTTGACGTTTAACTAAAAATTCAAACCTAATTTCGAATCATATCAATACGAGTAATTTGCAGAACACAAAAAGCGATTTATTCGGTTTTAGAAATTTCTTGTTTTCGATTTACAGAACTGGGCCATATACTACTCCAGTGACCAACCAGTGTGGATTGTAACATCGGATCTTTTACATCAACAAACGTTTTGGTTAGTTAAGATTACAGGGGTCGCTTGCAATTGGCAAGTGCACTCAAAGTCCTTTTTGTTTTGATACTCGTAAACATGTTGGCGTATTACGCATATTTATTACACATGAATTCTAAAAATCTTCTTTCGTAACACGGAAAACATTGCAATTCTAACGAGTCTCAATCTGTATATCTGACAAAGTTCATATGATTCGAAAGCAACTCATCATTGAGATATACCAGTTCTTCAAAGCAGCCTTAACGCTATTGTAGAGCCGTACAGTAACAGCGAAGGTGTTTTACCAAGTCTTCCTCTTATGCTCGTAGGAGGACTAATTCTATTCCTAGTAAGAGCCAAGACAGTTTTGGTCCTTTTTTGTGCTACAGAGAACCAGCTAATTTTAGACATTCTGCAAGTGGCAGTCGTAAAGCAAACAGATTCCTTTTCATTGAAAGCTTACTCGGGTAATCATGTATTAAACGACAATACACTATGTCAGTTTAGTTGAGTCGTTTCTTGTTACTTGATTTTCATCAAAGAATATATTGAAAATATTTGTATTATATTTTGATTAATTTTACTGCAGCTGACTCAAAATTTAAGTTGTATGTAAGCAATTGTTGTTCATAGTTTTACACTACTTTTTTCAATTCCTGAACCACAGAGTGTCATTATCACATTATGCAAAAAGTTTTATGAGAAAGTTGGCAAAGAGTTGAGAATAATCTTCCATTTTAGTTTTGTAATTAAACACTAAACAAACCAATAGTTACTTTCGAACAAATTTGACTGCCTACTGTTTTCAGAATTATAATTGTTTAGTGCAATTGTGAGTTAAAGTTTTAATACAATTGTAGTTATTTGCGCATAATTTAAACCACTAAGCTTGATATTCTACGAAAAGAAATTCAATGATATTGAATGAAATAATATGAAAAAATATTTAATCATTGAAATAAAAGATGATTGCGAGTTAAGCTTATTTATTTATACAAATTTTAAAATATTTAAAATTTGCTAAATTTAAATTCTTGCAGAAATGTTTAAAGGTTGACAGAAAAAATTGGTTAAATTAATGCAATTAGATGTAATAAGAAATTTTGAAAAAATTCAAAGGAACAAAAACACTGTCTTTGTAGTAGAGATAAAAAGGTTAAATTTGTGGAAAATAGCACTATAAATGACTTGTTCTAAGAACACACATACACTTTCACATGTAACAATGTGTTGGCTAAAAATAAAAACAACAAAAATTTAATATATATACATACATATATGTATATCTTGATGTGTATAGAACAAGTCAGTATGATTACATTTTGATGAGATAAGGAAAATTTTTATCTCTGTTGTGTCTGCAGTTGCCATACTATTCTCACATTTTCCAAACTCTCCCTGTATTAAATTTAGGTTGAAAATTTAGGTTAAATTAAATATTTTCTTGAAAATTAATACGTCCAACTCAAATGGAAAAGAAAAAAAAAACAAAGGAAGAGAATAAACGGATTTAAAAACAAAATTCAGTTTTTTTTTTTTGTGCAATTGAGTTAAAGTTTTAATGCAATTGTAGTTATTTGCGCATAATTTAAACCACTAAGCTTGATATTCTACGAAAAGAAATTCAATGATATTGAATGAAATAATATGAAAAAATATTTAATCATTGAAATAAAAGATGATTGCGAGTTAAGCTTATTTATTTATACAAATTTTAAAATATTTAAAATTTGCTAAATTTAAATTCTTGCAGAAATGTTTAAAGGTTGACAGAAAAAATTGGTTAAATTAATGCAATTAGATGTAATAAGAAATTTTGAAAAAATTCAAAGGAACAAAAACACTGTCTTTGTAGTAGAGATAAAAAGGTTAAATTTGTGGAAAATAGCACTATAAATGACTTGTTCTAAGAACACACATACACTTTCACATGTAACAATGTGTTGGCTAAAAATAAAAACAACAAAAATTTAATATATATACATACATATATGTATATCTTGATGTGTATAGAACAAGTCAGTATGATTACATTTTGATGAGATAAGGAAAATTTTTATCTCTGTTGTGTCTGCAGTTGCCATACTATTCTCACATTTTCCAAACTCTCCCTGTATTAAATTTAGGTTGAAAATTTAGGTTAAATTAAATATTTTCTTGAAAATTAATACGTCCAACTCAAATGGAAAAGAAAAAAAAAACAAAGGAAGAGAATAAACGGATTTAAAAACAAAATTCAGTTTTTTTTTTTTGTGCAATTGAGTTAAAGTTTTAATGCAATTGTAGTTATTTGCGCATAATTTAAACCACTAAGCTTGATATTCTACGAAAAGAAATTCAATGATATTGAATGAAATAATATGAAAAAATATTTAATCATTGAAATAAAAGATGATTGCGAGTTAAGCTTATTTATTTATACAAATTTTAAAATATTTAAAATTTGCTAAATTTAAATTCTTGCAGAAATGTTTAAAGGTTGACAGAAAAAATTGGTTAAATTAATGCAATTAGATGTAATAAGAAATTTTGAAAAAATTCAAAGGAACAAAAACACTGTCTTTGTAGTAGAGATAAAAAGGTTAAATTTGTGGAAAATAGCACTATAAATGACTTGTTCTAAGAACACACATACACTTTCACATGTAACAATGTGTTGGCTAAAAATAAAAACAACAAAAATTTAATATATATACATACATATATGTATATCTTGATGTGTATAGAACAAGTCAGTATGATTACATTTTGATGAGATAAGGAAAATTTTTATCTCTGTTGTGTCTGCAGTTGCCATACTATTCTCACATTTTCCAAACTCTTCCTGTATTAAATTTAGGTTGAAAATTTAGGTTAAATTAAATATTTTCTTGAAAATTAATACGTCCAACTCAAATGGAAAAGAAAAAAAAAACAAAGGAAGAGAATAAACGGATTTAAAAACAAAATTCAGTTTTTTTTTTTTGTTTTTATCAAATTATCTCAAAGGGGAATTTCGAGTTACAGAATTCTTGAATACAACACATACAATACTAGAATAAAAAATGTTTGTAAAATCAACATTAGAAAACGATACAAGTACAATATGAAATAATTTTGAAAGGAAGAGTACTATGGTCCATAAAAATAAAGATGTCCAAGTCATACTCTTGCACAACACAAAAATTATCAACAGAATACATTAAAAAATAGATTCTTCATGCATTTGGATATCTCTGTTTACTTGTATGTGTTGTGAAATTCATAAAATAAAGATTATGTCCTTTGGTAAGGTATGTGTGTATGTACATATCGTTGGTCTCATGTAGAAAGGCCCTAAATCGCTATTTTTTCGAAATTAGTTTTTTTTTGCGATTCCAATGCATTTAACGCAAATACACCTCCTCACAAAAATGTATTGCAATAGTGTACAAAAAAAGTTACATGTTGAATATTACAGTTTTTACCTTCTCCTGTAAAGTTTCAAATATGCAAGTTAGGGCCTTTCTACATGAGACCATCGATGTATATTCATATATGTACCTTATTTTGAAGTATGTAACATAATAAAATTACCTCTTCGTCCGCAATACATCATTTGATTTCTCAACGAGGATTGTTTCTCTGGCGTTTTACTGCAGAGTAGAATGTGAGTTTGGTTTCTGCAATGAAATAAAAACAGAAATGGGATATAAGATTCAGTATAAACAACAATTCAGCATGTAGTTGAGGCAAAATAAAACGAACTAAATGAAATGGTAAAAAATACATACAATAAAAACGAAAAGTTTGTGCGACTTAAAAATTTAGTACTTGCCATTCGGAAGAAAGCTGACACCAAAGTCTTTAATTAAATGACTCAACTAATGTTTCGGGCATTTAAAAATAGTGATCTTAATTTATTTATGTTCAGCAGTAATAAAAATATCAAATTATCAAATCACAGATATTCAATGTTTCAAGCGCTCAAGAAGTAACTTCTTTGAACTGACTAACTTTTAATTATTATTTCTTCGATAACAACACATTTGGTCCATAATATGTTCAAAAGATAGTAAAATCTAATATAGAGAAAACTTGGTTTATAAACTAGTTTAGTACACACTTCTATGAATGGTTGTTATGTATGAAGATTTACGAGTATATACAGCCACACATTTCCATACATATCCAGCAGTTTTAATGTTGGCAAAGTATCCCTTTTGGACAGTAATTTTTCATTAATGTCTTCATATATTTATTGCTATTATCCATATTATTCCTTAGTAATGAAAAGATAAATCATTCGTATTTTAGCTGTCAGAGATAATCTATTGTAGATCTTAAATTGCAAGTAAAATCACTAGATCGCGGACAGCCACCGGGACAGCTTAAGGTCGTGATACACTATCCTACATAATCGTACGATTCATTCACTGTAAAATCTGACCGATTTATATCACACTCAAAAAAAAAAATCGCAACAAAGTCCACACTATTACACAAAAAAGATGCAAAAACATAATGTAAACAAACGCAGTTTTCCGCCTTTTAAATTAACTTTTATTCATTGTATTTTGTTGTTATATGTGAAAATAATAAATTGTATAAACTATACAAACCAAACAATTAAAAAATGTTAAATGTCTGTCCTTTAAATTATAATTTGTGTTTTAAATGAATGAAACCGACATTGTTGTTTTCTTATCAGCTGTATTAGAAAATACAACTCTGATCGCATAGAAATTATCATTTTTGCAATTCGGACAGACTTGTCAAAAAAATCTGTCATTTAGTTATAGTTTTAGGCCAAGCTATCATACTTTATGAACACACACGATTTTTTTGACATATCGTACGACTAAATAGGATAGTCAGTAGTAGCCTTTATATGTACTTACAGTGTACCGAAGTAAAATAAATGTGATCAACTGATGTTGGTTAGTTGTCTGTTAAATTATTGGTACATTAGTTATTAAATGGTATTTTATTCACCGACATTCACCGACAGATAGAAACTCTGATAACTAGTTATTTTTTATTTATACTTACATTTAACCAATTTATATATTCCCATATAATGACTTGAAAATGGAAAAACATACAACTGTTCAAACACAAATGTATCAGATATATAAGGCTATGTAAGTAAAGTTTCTTTTGAGGAAAAATAAAAAAAAAACTCCATTTTGAAAAAAAAATAAAAAAATGGGGGAAAATGAAAATGATAAATGTGCCAAATATTGAAAAATCCTATTCTTGAGTTAAAAAATATTTTTTTGATAGATATCCCACTCGCATCGCATTAAGCGCTTATAAAGGCATTAAAGTAAATTGTACAGGGTGGGCCAAGTTTGACTGAATGATTTGAACTCTATTGGCATATTGTAGCCGTTGTGGTGCATCCCTCGGCAATAATTCTTGGGCCAATTGAATTTTATATGGAAACATCTTCAGATCAACTTTTAGAATACGTCGTAGCGATGTTCTGGAGATGTTCAATTGAGTATTAAATTAAAAATGCAAAAGTTATAAGCATTTCAAATCAGTCAGTCCAAGTTGGCCCACCCTGTATAAGCTTTCTTTTGAGAAAAAAAGAGCCCAAATTGAAAAAAAATTAAAAAAAAAATATCCATATTATCCCTCAGGGATACTAATATAATCATTTCTTCCTTTTCCTCCTTAAGTGATTTTTAGATTCCTTTTCGAACTATTTTTAAACATACTTCCAGGGGTGTGAAGTATGTTATATGCTTACGTGCCAAACCCTGGTTGAGATTAATATTGCTTACTGAGCTAGCGGGCCAGCTTTTATACATTGAAATTATTTAACGGCGCGTAACATATAAAAAATATTTTTGTAATGATTGAAAAAATAGCTATCTAAAGTCCTGTGGATAATTTTTGCTAGGACCAATAGGTGAAAAGTTACACTCATTTTAAAAAAACCCTGTATGACCAAAATTTACCAAAATGCCCAACTATGACCCCCTGTAACTCCGGCAGTTCTTGACTGATAGAGCTGAAAATTTTTCTCTGGCCTACTTGAAAATTTCATCCAAATCGAAAGACATTGATTTTAAAAATTAGGCCAGTTGACGTGAAATTCACCATATGTGATACTCTTCACTATTACATTTTTTTTTAGAAAATAAATAACTCCCAGCCAGGTTTTATTTAAACTTTCTTACTTGCATTTCTACAAAGTACAAGTGCCTGAGATGTATGATGAAACCTTTATCCCTAAATATTTTACTTGAGTACTTGTAGAAGAAAATAACAAGTTTTCATTGTTAAATACTCTGGCAAATGAATAATAAACAGTAGAGTACTTAAAAAATTTATAGTATTTTTATTTAGAAATGAAAGTATTAAAGAAACTTAACCCAATAACCAGGAAAGTGGTATAAAAATTGACTAATGCTTAATTATAAATTATATAAGACAATTATTTGCTTTGAATTGAACTGTAGCTCTAGCAGCCCAGAAAACTCCTTCAAATCTTTAAACTTTATCTCATTTTGTAAATAATTATTTTTGCTTTAAAATGCTCATTATTTATCTACCTGCAGACAAGACATTTTCTAGTTTTAATGAAACCAACTTCCTGTTTATTTTGTATTTAAAAGCAATTTTGTTTGTCATATTATTAAAATTTCATATTTCTTTATATATTCTTCTGCTCTATTATCTGTTTTTTTTTATTTTATTTTATTATATTATATTGTATTATGTAACTGGATTTAAAATTCTTTTCATAGTTTATAATAAGAGCGAATTATTTTCTCATCATGTTCCTTTCAAACCATTTGTAGATAGTTAAACCAAATTTCTATGTAAAAAAAATGATTTTTTAAAATAGAATTTTCTGTGTAATTCCTAAGATCAACATGCAAAGTTATTGTGTGTGGTTTAAGATTAAGTTTATAATGAAATATGACATGTTTTTACTATTTTTTAAGCAAACTGTAAGTGGTACAATTAAAGCCAATTTAAAAGACAAAATTCAGTTGAATTCAATTAGTCGTATAAAGACAAAATATTTTAAGATATGCAAGATAATAAAAAGTCTTTATGGAATTTATAATGATATTGCCTTGTAGTAAATGTAGAAATTATTTGTAAATTTCAGCTTAAATAATGATGGCAAAATACAGAGATTTGGCAATGTTTTATGATCTATTTATCACCACAAGAGTCTTGACATCTTTATTTTAGTGCGAATCGCTAATTATTTTATGATGGACAGTGCTGAATATTTCAGGCTTTTTAAGGTTGTTTCAAATTTTTTTGCATAAAAATCAATATTTATATTATTTTATACAGTTATTCGTTCTTTATTTTTATTAATAGTTTCATGCTGATTTGATTTGAAATTATTGTTAGTTTTAACGTTGTTTTTTTTTTGTGGAAATAGCCTTTTGGCTAGAGGATAAACAGATAGAGAATAAAAGCAACTAAAGAAGAGGAAAACTATAATAATTTCGTTGTACAATTAAGCGGCCTTGCCACACAGACGCGTCTCAAAGGCGACATTTTAACATCCATTTTGGCAGCAGACTATCAAATATTTTTTTTATCTAAATACATTTCATTTCATTATTTGAACAACTAAAAATAACAAATACCTTTTAATATCTTTTTGTGTTAAATTTTATATCGATAGAAACAGTGTTAAAGTAATTTTCGTAGGGGGTTTTATATCACAGCTTTGAGTGTTTATGAACCGTTTATTATAAAATTATGCCGAATGATTTCTGTATTTATAAATCATAGTGTTGAATATTATTTGGGTTCCAAATTTTTAAGTCCCCCCGGAGTTTCTTTTTATATTTCCTCTTCGTCGGAATTTCTGCCCACGCAGATATAAATATAAAAGAACTTTTTCGGGAAGCATAGTTGAGGTGCTACGGGACGCCTCAGCAGGTTGCGGAAAGCGGAGAACCCTACGATGTAGTAGGTGGGGTAACTGCGAATTAAATAAGCAGTGGCGGACAACTCAGCGGATTGGAGAAGAGGGCCTCAGATGGACACGCCTGGCAACGTGTGACTTTAAGTTCTGAGTGCCGTAGAGGCTCCAATCGTCGTGGCGAAATATTGGCGCCATTCAATAACCAATGCCAACTATAGATCCATCGCCTTCAAGCAGGTTGGGGTGCGGGTTAATATCCCTCTCCCAGAAAAAAAATTTTATTACTGAAACGTCTACAATGAGACGCCCTATGTTCAAAATGAACTTTTATATAATTAAGCGATATGTACAATATTAACTCATTTATATAAATAAAAGGAAATATATATATATATATATACATTTTTAAGACAGTTATGCTCTTTAAATTTATTTGCTATGCTCAATTATCCACCGATTTGCACAACATTTTTAGATGTGATTGGGTTTCAAGTACAACTTATTTGTGCCATTATTTGTTTGGCAAATATTTATGGCCGATAAGAGTTTATTCGCGTATGGCCGTTAGGTGGAATTATGGAACGATTGCAATCAATTTCAATTCCAACGTTCATTGGGCGAAAATGAATCGAGGTCGATCGGTATAGCTAGATTTACAAGATTGAAATATTCTTCAAAATTACTCCTTAAAATAATAATTATTAATAACTATTAAATAAATAAATTTTGAAGAAATTTTGCTGTTTACACGCGTTTGAAGCATTTTGAGGAGCAATTTTGAAGAAAATTTCAATCGTGTAAATCTAGCTTAACAGCAGCCAAAATCCAATAAACGCTCCTCACTATCCTAGCTTGCTGACAAAGGCCAGAAAATATGTAAAACGTGTGTAAGAAACAGAGATGTGCATGAATAGCATTCAAATGACATATTTATTATTTTGTAAAAGTGAAGACTGAGTTAGCACTATACATAACTGAACGAAAGCTGTCATTGCATGATTCACCACAGCAAGTGGTTTGTTAAAAAATGCATATAATTGCTTGCTTATTCTGTAAGCTCTTACCATTCACAAAAGCATTGAATCAGTATGAGTGTTATGAATATACGCAGAGCTTTTTGAGTAAATATACACTTTACTATATTTATCGCATATTCTTTTTAATTTTATTTGATAATGCTTAAATATATGTATTATTATAGGGATAGTAATAATGATAATGATAGAAAAAATAAGTACAAATTTCAGCCATTTTTCAGAGGTTAGCAAAAGAAATAATGTAATACTTCATGTTCAATATTTTATTATTTAAAGATAAATATATGTATGTATTTGTTGTTTTTATAAAATATTGTAATATCCCAAATTTTACTTCTGCTTTGTTTATTTTTTACAATACGAAAAACACCGTTTTCAATATTTTTTATTATTTCGGAGTTCATCTTGAAAACTTTAAAAAAATTAACGCACTGATTTTGCACTATGCAATCTGAGCTTTTATGAATCATTTGATTGTTTTGCTTACAAATCAAAACACAGTTATAATTTTTGATTCGTTATTGCTAACGGCGTTTAAAAAGTGATTGAGAAAATGACAAGCAATTAGGAGAGCGCAAACACTGCAAGGAATGTTATTAGCACATGTTGATGATTGAAAACAAAACAAAAACAGTGAGTTCATACATATAGGAAAAAAGTGAATCAACTCGTGTACATCTCTGGTAAGAAATACCATAAAGTTGTTATGAAAAATGATTTATTCTCATTTCTTACAGCATATCTTTGAGGATTTGTTTTCACATAATTAGTGTTGTTTCAGTTTAAAGGATAAGCCAGCGATTACAGCCGTGCATTTAATTTTTAGTATGCTAACAGCAAAATAAAAATTTATATCCAGCTGACTATCAGACTTCCATAATATCTTGAAAAACTTAATCAAACTTCCCACTACAATTACAATTCCAACCATTTCCAGCATAAACATTCGGTTTTGTCATAACCGTCACATATAATAAATTAAGAAAGAAAAACCATATAAAACAATAGAAAAGGAAAAAATGCCAACATCAAAATATATAGGTTCACAACAATATTTAGCGCACAACTCTGAGCAAATTTTGAATGCAATTTATTGGGTATAAGTACAGGAAATTAGAAATTTCCATAAATTGTGAAATTTTCAATTGGGAATGTTTGGTGGTCTAAAGTTATGTGTCCACGATGGTCAGATATTACAACGTTGTCATATCTACCAATGTGCTATCAATGTACTTACATTGAAAAATTTTTAGCAAAAGGTAAATTGTCAGTTTACACGACTGTAAGAAAACTAACAATTTCATTTGCACACAATTGTCACACAATGAATTTGTCAACTGAAATTGTGAGTTTACACGGTTGTCAGATTTTCGCGTGGCATTGTCAAATTCGTTTTGCAGCTCTGTGTGTGTGTTTAAAAATTTTATTAATGCACACTTTAATTTAATTCTTTAATTTTATTCTACCTTTTCAAAAATTGTATCAATGTACACTTGTTTGTTTATTTATATATATACAGAGTTGCATTTAGAAATAATTTCTATGACAATGCTGCCATTGGCAGATGCATAAACTTTGCACATATGACAATGAAAAGTGTTTGTCAATTGTCTTAAAACAATGACAATGACAAAATTGTGTGTTTACACGATTGTTAGATGTCTGAAAATGTGTTTGTCTTCCAATGTACTGAAAATGCTTTTTCTTACAACGTTGGAACACAAAAATTTTAAGTTTACACGGTTGCTAGACATTTTCTGCACATTTTTCGGACAACGTTGTAATATCTGACCATCGTCGACACATAGCTTAATAAAAACCACTACACAACAAGCAGAAACCAAAAAATAATAAAAAAAAATTACATTAATTTTAGGTTGTTAATGAAGAGAGTATGAATTAGATATTCACACTCATGTACATATCGTCATTGCGTCAACAAAATGTCTCCTCTACATTGCATGCAATCTAGTATAGAATAAGTGAAAAACATTTTAAAATAATTTTAGCTGTGCATTCTTATAAATAAAATATAATATTGTTAATAAATAACTAGTTTCCTTTGTGTGAAATATTACAGCTCTTGACATTTTGTGTGACGATATACTCATTCCACAGCATACACTCAATCATTTAGGGACAAGTTTAATTATTTGTTGTTCATTTGTTCTAAATTGTTTGAATGTCCGTGTGCTTGTATTCGTATGTATGTGTTTTAATTTTCATTTTACCAATTAACTGTATTAGAGTTTATATTTGACGTTGTTTTTTTGTGTTGTTATTTGTTCTCTCTTGCTGCTTTCCTATTATTCGTATACTGTTGGTGGTATTTTCTAATTTCTTTTGAACTTGTATTTTCTGCCTTTTATTAGCCCTAAAATCTTTGTATTTGTAACATTTAATAATGGAATTGTTAATTCATGAAAAGGAAATCCTCAGCAGGTCATTAAGACAAATAAGAGAAATGGCAAGAATGAAAAAATTGAAATAATGAACAAATCAAGAAAATTATACACGAAATTGTTTCCTGTACTAATTGAGTGGTAGCCAAAACAACAACTAAACAATAAATGGAAACAAACATGGAAAAAGAAAAGAAATGTGGAAAATCTGGATAAATAGCTGTACAAACATTTCCATACCCACAATACCCAATCTAGTCACTGACTTTTGATAGAGACTGAGTAATAATAAAGCTTATCAAGCCTACTCATCATCGTCGTCATCATCAAAAGCTATAACCAACAAGCAGAGCCAACAAAATTATCAACAGTGCCACTTAAATTACAGGCACTTAAAGTCATTAGCAGCACTTATTTGCCTCTTGTTATTCTCTCATAGTTACTGACACAAAAACTACTCTACATAAACAGAGACAAACGAGATGTTTAGGAAAAATTATTTAAAAAAAAAAAACCAACAGCCACTAGTTGTTGTATAATACAACACTTTTGTCAAACGACTGACTGAAAAGCAAAACAGAGGGGATATTTGCTCCAAATAATAGGTGACTAGGCGACAGGAGACCAGATTAGTCTCAAAGAGTCTAACAATATCTAAAGTTCTTTTGAGACTGCTTTACTATATACGATTGTTTTCTGTTAATTTTCTTAGTGTTGTTGCTTTTACTACATTATTTATCAGTCACACAGCCAGTCAGTTGTAGCAGGTGTATTTTGTGTTTTACCTTGTTCTAATAATATCTAGAAAACACTTTCGCCGTTTAATAAAGTTGGGGTTTAGCACCATTAATAGGTGTCGCCTTGAAAGTATCTACAAGGTGACGTATAAATAATTGTTCTTGTTTTTTTTTTGTTTTTTCCTGTTTGAATGTTACAAGTCTTTCACCTTTTTCTACTTTTCGCTTTTAATGATATCATTTTGTATGTCTGATAGCAGGGGGTAAACTTTTTGTGTTTTTCGTTTCAAAACAAGCTAAATTCATCCCAATTCTAGTGAAATTTTTCTATTTTTCTCCCTTTTTTTATGAGTTTGTTTGAAATGTAGCAATTTGTCTTCTGCCTTTTAAAAGCATTAAAAGTGTATATAATACGTAAATGTTAAAAATATCAAATTAGTTAATTAATTAAAAAAAAAAACAGTCAGTACCACTAACTAAAATATAATTAAATTAGAAAAGCAATATATCACATGCGAAGCTACTGTAAAGATTTAATGCAAAGTAAACAAATAAAAAAAGGAAATTTAAATTCTATACAAAGTAATTGTGGTAATTCAAAAGCTGAAACACTTAATTTATCATCATACACATACATACATATCAGTACATACATACATATTATGTAGCAACTGAATAAATTTGACTTTTGAAATGGACTTGATTAATGGAGTGTTTTAGTTTACAGATTTTATTTAAAAAAGATTGTTCCTTTGTAATGGATACAAGGTAGTGCAGAAAGTAGTTGTCAAGATGACAGCGAAATCAGAAATTTCTTATCAATCGGAGCAGTCAAATTCATTTTGATCCTGTCCACTTGAAAATAATTTATTTAATAATTTTATGCAAAGTTCTTTCTAAATCAAAGTAGGTTTTTTTTATTTCAGATACTTTATACAAAGTACATCATTATTTAAGTTGTCTTTTATGAAATACTTGGTGAACCCGGTGTGCTTCGCTGCCCCACTTTGAGGTAAAGCCGTTAATAAACGTAATAAAAAAATTGGTGCAGAAGTGTACATGTTCAATGGTAATAAGTAGTAATGAGTCAAAGCTGCACGCTGTGAAAATTTAAGATCGGTTAACAGGCCCAGCCTCCAATATATAGCAAACAAAAGGCGATGCTCCCCCCACTTTTCTTTTGGTACGTATTTCTATTCATGCCAATACCATATATAGCAAATACTGCCACCGTTGCACTATGGTTTTTTTCAGTTTATTTTGGCATAAAGTCAATATTTTTTGGATTCATATTTTGAAATTTAACTGATTTTCTTAATCTAGATACCCATATTAGAAAAAAAATTATTAAATATAAATTTGGGTGACAACCCTTTCTTGCTGGCATGCTTTTAAAGTCAGCTGATTGACCCTGCCTTTACACATGCAAGTACTTGCATGCGAGTGCCGTGTACGTATTATATACGAAAACTTATTCGAAAAACTCGACTAGCTCTGCAAGTGAAACAAATGTGAGTGTACTGAGTTTTTCGAACTGTTACTTGCATGTGTAAACCCCGGATAAATATCACTTTGTTTTGGTACAATTGGCCGTAAACATCAGCTGAGTTCGAGTGCTTGTAAAAGTTGAAGTTGAATAAAATTAAAAAGTGTTGTTATGGAAAATATTAGTGGAGGTATGTAAAATTATTACCTGCTACCAATTAATTATGTGTTGTTGTCGAATTGTGCAATGTTTCATTTATGTATAATATTAGATTGAACATAACATTTATATTTATGTTTCGTGGATTATAATTTTTGCAATAAGAGCAGACCAGTGAAAAAATTTGCAAATGGCAACTTATTAATTAAATTGTGTCGATTAATGAATAACTAACCATTATTGCTACAATTTGCTGCATTTAAAAATAATCGCTTTTTTTAAGGTAAAACCTAGTTGCATGTCGTCCAGATCGGCTATATAGCAGCTATATGAAATAGGGCACCAAATCATATGAAACTTGGTAGGTCATCTTGGGAGCATACAAAATGTACACAAACCAAATTTCAATTCAATACCTTTAAAATTAGAGTTTATGTCAAAATAAACGGAAAAAGCCATAGTGCGTTGGTAAAAAATGCAAGATATAATGATTTTAAATTTTTGGTTTATGGGCGCGGCCACGCCCCTTAGTCCACTCACAACTTTATATATTCAAGAATTTATTAGTTCATAAGAATATCCTATTGTGAAGAAGGTAAGACTATATTACAATTTTTAATTTTCCTAAAAAGGGGCGTGGTCCCACCTACTTCTCTCCTGGTACGTATTCCTTACGCCAATACCATATCATCGGCGTAGAACAAAAAATGCCCAAAATATGGCAATTTAAATGTTTGGGTAATATGGGCGGTGCCAAGGCCTTTTTCCAAACAAAACTTCATATAGCCTATTGTTCCTTCCAGAGTCACAGTTACATGCTGTGAAAATTTCAGGAACATTCGTCTAAGGGTTTGACCTCCTATTAAGCACAAACATATAGACAGACAGAAAATAGTTTTTTATAGGACATACAAGCAACTTTTGTAAAATGTGTTTTTTATGAAAAAAGTTTATTTTTTAAACAACAACTGGGGCCAAATTACCGCATTCAATATCCAGTAAAATTGATCGTAATTTTCTTATTTGAGATTATGGTATTCGATATCGAGCAAGAAATTTAGTACATTTTATCATAATTTCGATATCGTAATTATTTTTCGATATGATAGCTCATTCGATCACGAATGCGGTAATTTGGCCCCTGTTTTATTTTGGTTGCGTTTATTAAAAGGAGCTTTTTATAAAATTACTCTTAAACTGACGTAGTAATTGTATTTTTTTTTCTTAATTTGATTGTAAAGCCTTTTAAAGGTTTATGATCTCTTCATTAATAAAAACATATCTTCAGAATCCTAAGAAGTATCAGTTTCCTTATAGTTCACAGCATCATCATCTTCTATAGAATTCATCATCATCTTCTATAGAACCAAAGATAATTTAAATAAATTATACTTTAAGACATTTTTACTTATTACAATTTCATAAACAATAAAAATATTCTTTAAGGATGTTTAATAATTTTGAGGCCTAAGCAATGACATTCATTCGTTTGTTGCGAGAGTTTTTTTAGTTGTTTAAATTTTTCATTTTCGAGAAACTTAATAACGTTTGTTAACGTTTAAACTTAACCGAGGACCATAGCTACCCACAATTATTGTGGTGCCAACATCACAAGAGATCCCGTGGGCAGAATGTTGAAAACTGAAAAATTTAATGGGAGGAACACATTTGGCCCTTATTCTGCCTCAGTTGAGTTATGTTTAATGCCACGCATATGTAAATATACCTTGGCTACGGCAAATTTTGTTTTTCCTTAAATAAGACAAGACAAAGAAATGGCACAAAAGTAAAAGTACAAATAAAAGGTGATGATTTTCAGAATAAATGTGAGCATTTGTTTCCTTTTTTTTTTGTGTATTCGTATGTAAATACATATGTTTATACTAAAAAAAAACTGAAAGTAAATTTTTGTTTATATCACAACTGGCAGACAGACAGACATATGTATAAACAAACAGTTTTACCTTCTTTCAGTATAGAAAAATAATAAAAAAATAACACAAACATTGTAAAGTATGTCAGTTAGTAAGTTAGGCATTTAAGGTTTTTTGACTTTACAATTTCGTTTTTATCCCATATTGGTATGTACGAAGGTAATCTGCATTTTTAAAAGATTGTAGATGTGTCTGTTTATATGTAAATAAAAAAGCTTCATGAAATTATATATTAATGCAACGTGCTTGGCTGAAAAACATTAACATATTTATTTTCTTTCTCACGTTTATAGTCATACTGCTACATACATGTTGCTTTTATTTATCGCTTCAAATGGCCTGCAAAAAAATTACATTTTGAAAAATTACTGTTCAAAAACCCAATCGAAATTTAATTGCAAATCAAACTCTATGAAAACTAACAGATCTTCTATAATACACATATGCGTCATGTAATCATTGATTTGATCTTGCAAAATTAAAAAATAATTTCAGGACGCACAAAAATTTAGACGCAAGTCACAAATGGAATACAAATGTCATGTTTAAGCCGGCACTTAAAACACTATTTTGGAGCGTATTTGAAATAAAATAACTTCGATTTCGATACAATTTAAAAATTTGTTTTTTATTAAAAATTTTTAGAACATACAATTTTTCCCTTGACCAATTTTAACAACACATTACCAGTGATGCCAACTTTTGATGGTAACAATGTTTCTTTAAAAATAAAGAAATAGCAACAGAAATTTAAAATTAAAATTTATGAAAATTAAGAAAAAATAGAATGAGAAATTCATTTTCGTTCATATTGGTTATTTTCTTTTCAAAATCTTAAGAAGTAGCATTTGTTAGCAAATAACCCGACACAATTAACCTTTACCAAAAACATGTTATCTACAAGATACAACTAAAATTTCATGTAAAACGCAAATGAAGATGTTCAACATGTTTGCAAACAATCCAGACAGTTTGCAAAAATTCAAAAAAAAAAAATATAAAATTAAAGGAAAAATCCAAAATCCACAAAGTTAGTCTTCAACACAAAAACAAGTAACCAAAAGTTAAAACTTACTTTAGAACAAAAACTTTTTTCAAAAATAAAAAAATGACCTTAAATGTTTGGACATTAAAAAAATTCTGTTTATATTCGAGAACAACGAACATATACTAGTTTAAACCTTAATAAAGTGTGCTAAAGGTTAAAAGAAAATGAAATTTTACACGACTTGTATAAGAAAAAGAGTGCCACCAAACAATAACATGATCGTATCTAATCATATGTTTCATAATCATAATATGATAATGTTTAAACATGGTTTTTGTTATGTTTATAGTTGGTGTGATCCTAACCGTACTATGATTGATCCATAATATAGTTGTGACACAACCATACCATGTTTAAACACAATCTTACTACGATTGATTCATAAATGTTTGCCGCAAACGTCTTTATGTTTCAATACTCTTTCTTTCAATAATAACTTGTTTCCCTCAGCTATGTTTTGGTTCATATTTAATTATTACATGATTGTCACTGTATAATTGACAAGATGATGTTATGTTTGTGGAAATTCTTACTTGTTAACAAGAAATAATATCTTTCAGTAGGTATTCTTGCAATTAATGTTAACGTTCTTGCAGCTTTTGGCAAGTATATAATATATATTCATGCATATATTGCAAATACTCATTATTAGACTGCGCTGGTGTCCATTTAGTAACAAAGGATGTGCGTTAAGGAAGCTTGCTTTGTATGCATGTATATTTAAACATATTCAAGTACTTAGTTTTTGCAATATTTTCAGATATTAAGGATTTATGTTGTTACTTTTAACAACCAGTAGCTGTATTTATGCTTCAATTTATTTATACTTTAGTATTATAAATTTTTGCAAGTGTAATGGAATTCTATTGTATGTGTAAATAGGCTTTATTTGAGTGTTTATATGCCAACAGAGTATCTTTTGCTTAGCAGCTTTTGCTATTTATTGAGTTCATTGTATTCTTTATTTAAAGCTAAATAAACGCACATAATGTAGAAATATGAATTTACAAACTTTGAAGTACGAGAGAGCTAAAAATGTCAAAACTCAGACATTAAATTTATGTGGTTAAAATTCATCATACATGTACATATATGTGGGTGTTTCAATGTATGTGTGCAATTTTTATTACTATACAAAATTCGTTTTCTGTTACATTATCTAGAAATATATTTGAGACAAATGTTTTTTTTTTAGCCTTCTTGAGATATATAGCAATAATTTTTTGGAAAATGTTATTCATGAAATGAATTTTCTGGAATATGTGTTACTAAAGGACATTTTTTAAAGAGCATTAAATATAGACAAATGTAGACTGACGGCAACATTTTGAGCCATAAACAAATATTGGCATTTGCATTGTCAAAAGCGGCAAATTCATACGTCTTTGAATTTCAAAAAAATAAAACAGAATTATTTTATTTTTTTTTATTTTTATTTATAATTTATAATTATAAGTTAATTACAATTAAAAAAGAATAAGTGAGTACTAACAACTTAGGTTTTCGACACGATTTTTATATTTTATATGTAAACAGTTTTGTCTTACAAATATGTTGATAGATTTATGTTTTCCTTGCATGTGCTTTTGAGGAGGCTAGTTGGAGTTATTGTTCCAAACATACGGGTTCTGGATATGTTGAATCTGGGACATTCGTCAAGAATATGCGTACCGTTGAAATTTGAGTTGCATGTGGGGCATATCGTTGCTGGTGTTCTCTCGAAAAGATGTTTGTGTGAAAGTTTACAGTGTCCTATTCTAAGGCAAACAAATATCGACGTTTCAGTCCTAGAGCAGGATTTAGGGTAAATAGCCTCTTCGCCATTAGGGTTAACATATTTATAGTTATGCTGATACTCTTACCATGTTTGGCTTTTTTCGTTTGCTAGATGCATTGCAATATAATTGAGCATATCTCGAGCTTCCGAGGTTTCGAATTTGATAAGGGGACAACGTTTTTCTTCCTCAGCTGGTTGGTCAGCCTGTTCGTTTCCGATGATGCCAACGTGAGATGGCATCTTGTTTTCATTTCTCTGTAACATTTTATTAAGCTTTGAGCATTTTATTAAGTTCAAAGGGCGGTTTTTGCCCTTTTAATGTTTTTAATATATTAGCAAGGAAAACAGGGGGCTAATTTTCGCATTCGTATGCGAGTAAATTTTCATTCGAACGTTCGAATTTTTTAACATTTTGGATTCTCTCATTCGATCATTCGAACGCAACCTTGCGAGATTTTACTCGTAAGCAAAGAAGCAATCGAAATAACGTTTTTTTTAGCAAACAGAAGAAAAAAAGAAAATGTAAGTAAAAAATTTGTTACTTACTGAAAAAAATATCATAATATTAATAATTTTAATAATCGATTCGATTCGTATCCAGTACCAACATTAGAAAATTTTGCACTGTCGAAATAAATTTCGATTCGAAAACAATTTCAATCACGACTGGCAGAATTAGCCCCCAGAACTCATTTAGGCCTGCATGTAGAACAATTAAAAAGTCTGTAAATCGGAAGAGATGTTTTTAAGCTAATGTATAACATTGAGGCTATTTAACTATTAACAATAGTTGCCATGTTGAAATATTGGCATTTTTTTTTTTTTTTTTTTTATTAATATTTTATTAATATTTTTAATGCAACATATATTCCCATCACATTCGTAATAATAATTTGTGCAAGTAAACTCAACAAATGCTTCCCAATGTTTTCCTGCAGACATAAGGATGAAATATCTCTTTTTTTTCAAGGTAATTTTTCTGCCTTGTGCAATATTTTACTTTATTATCTTTCAGCAGATTGATATATGTTTTTGCCAATTCTGCATCCTCGAAGCTGGTGCTTGATACTTTATTCTTGTATTGTGTTATGAACTGTAAAATTATCTAATGAAGTCAAATTAGTAAATAATAATAATTATTTATATTGTTGCTATTATTGCTGGTATATAATTAATAAAAAGTAAACTATACTGAACACAGTAAGTAGTAATTTGTAAATATATTTAGTTTTTTATTATTAGTTTATTTACATTATAAAACAATCAATATTTAGCTTGAATATTTATCAACTTATTTATCAAGCATAAAATAATGACAGATAATTACAAATAAATTGATTTAAATTATTACAACTGACAGTTCATCATTGATAATGAAGTTGTTGAATTAAAACTGAACTATACATTTCTAAAGGTCGAAATTTGGACTCTTTCCAAAAGTGATAAATATGTATAAAGACACTTAAATGTCAATATAGTATGTGTAAATAGTTGTATAAACAGTCATTTAAGTATTTACGTATCTAAATACAGGTAAACCTCCTACAACGCGGTGAATAGGTTCCTGAAAAACTCCGCGTTATAGGAAATCGCGTTGCAGGAGACTCTAACTGCATACAAAAATCAGAGGTTGGTTCCAAAATGAAAAAATTTTCAATAAAATATTGGAATTTATATGGTAAAAATATGTGCTTAATATAATTTTGTGTATTTAATTGTTGAGTTATTTAATAACACTCCATTTATTTAAACAAAACAAAACAAAATAAAATTTCAATTCTACGTAAAATATTCAAGTTAGAAGATTTAATAAATTAAAGCCAAAATAGAACGATAACTTTCTATTCCTCCTCATCACTTAGTACTAGTTCAAAATCTGAGCTTGATCCACTATCAGATTCGGGCATCCTTTCGACGATTATTGGTTTGAAAAAATCGTGCATTGAAGTTTGTTTGCTCTTATTTTGCAAATCTTTATAAATTTCTTGATAGGTAGCTAAATTGTTTTGAAGATTACATTCTTCCAACTGCTTTACCATATTTAAAATTTTCTCGATATTTTTAGTGAAAAGTTTTTATTTTCAACATCGGAAAGATCGTCAGAGCTATCTCCAACTGATTCTTCATTTGTCATTGCCACTAAATCTGCTTCGTTTATTTCGTCGTCCGCAATTAATTCTTGAATATCAACCATTTTTATTTCATCAAATCCATCACCTTCTACTGCATGCGCCAATCTCACTATGTTCCTATATTCATCTTCTATTGGTGTATAAACAGTGCGCTGAACGTCTATTTCCGGTATAAGTGCTTTCCAGCAAGCTTTTAGTGTTGAAGGACGAATTTCTTTAAGTGATGCATCAACAATTTCAACGGAATTTAAAATTGTAAATTGTTTCCAGATTTCTTTAACCGAAATACTATTTGCTGACTCCATCTTCTGTACTATTACCTCAAAAGATTTGAATGCTGCTCTTACGCCCTGATCTAAAGGCTGTAATAGCGATGTGGCTTTGGGCGGTAAAAATTCAAATCATGAACATTAGGATGATTAAAATCTGTCGTAAATGGCGCATTATCTAAAAGTAGTAAAACTTTAAATGCTAAGTTCTTTTTTTAGATAATTTTCTGCGTCAGGAACAAATGATAAAACCAATCTATAAATAAACGGACACTTATTAAACACATGTTCAAGTGTAGGGTGGCAATGCTATAAAAAATATAGGTATCAAAGTATGGACAAAATGCAAAGAACTTTATTTGGGCAAGAAAACCTTTTTCAAATTAAAATAGTAAATATTTGAAAAAAATTTCGTAAAAATCGCGTTGTAAGAGTAGCGTTGTAAGAAAATGTCCGCATTTTGGAAACCGCGTTGTAGCGAAAACGCGTTATAGGAAACCGCGTTGTAGGGGGTTTACCTGTATATGTATAAATTAGATAAAATTTAGAAATTACAATATATATAAAAAGGATACACACCGCTCTGCCTTGTACACAATTGCATGAGTTTGTACGTTTGTTAGATTGATTTTGAACGTATGTACATATGTGTTCGATCATTGTCAATCATTTATGTAACATTATAAATTGTTATAATTTATTACGTTCAATTTCTAATTTTTATAGTTTTTCCCCTTTGCTTATACTATGTATGTATGTATATGCTGTGGTATGTTGCGTGTTGAGATGCGTATATTTTATTCTATTACTGTCTGTCTCATACACGCCAACGTCTATGCTGATATAAAGAAAAATGTAATAGTTTAGATTGTTTATATTTTATTATAAATACCTCCTTTTAAGTTTCAGGGAAAACGGAAAACAATATAAATATTATTGATTATTTGAAGGTTTTATTTACAAATGAATTGTTTTCAAAGAAGACAATATTCTTAATATATTTATAATGGAAATAAATTTTTGTTATGTTATATATGAAATACTCGCAGAATTCGAGTTTTGCAAGGAAAATTTCGCTCTTAATTTGCTAGTTGACGATTTTATGAATTATAAAATTGTTGATAAACTATAAATTGCCAAGGAGTTTTTTAGAAAAAACTGCAGGTATGTAGAAATCTTGAAGAAATAATTTATATTTTAAACTCGTAGGATTTGGATGAACCACAAACTATTTTCAAGATTCTTAAGAGTCTGCAGTGTCTATGACTACATGAAGTTGTATATCAGTTGAATAATTCTATTCAGCAATGCTAGAAGTATTTCCAAAATATTTCTTAAAGCCATTATGATTTTCCTGCTTGAATTTTGTTGTTAAATTTTTAATGGTTTTAACTTTTCATCATAATAAGTTTTGTTAAATAAGTAATAAAAATCCTTTAATTTTTAAATAAAGTAAATTTGTTTCACATATGTTTAATATATGCTCTGCTTAATCATTAAGAAAATTATTTGCACACGTTTACGTTTAAGTAAATTTGGATTCACTATGTGTCTGTCTGCTGTACGGTCTTATGAAGTAGCTGTCTGTGTCTGTCTATCTATATTTGCTTAACGACTCAGCCGTGCAGGAAACCAACCCTACAAACCATGTAATCATGTGTTCAATCATCCATCCTTCCATCAAATTCATATCATGCTTTTACTGATATTTATACGAGGAATACTTTCACTGAATTGCTAAACAAACACTGTTTTTTTACAAACACTGGTGGCTTGAGAGAAGACAAATACAAACACTCTTATATATCGATACGTTAGAGAAGATAAAACGAAACAGAGACATTTAGTCGTCATTACAAGCACAAGATTTCCTCTGCTGTTTCAACTAGTTTGCCTGGCAAGTGTATGTAATTGAAATCCTTATTTGTAGCAGTAAAGGAAATTGTTTGATATTTCTGCCCCTATACAAAAGTTTATAAGTCTTTTACAAATCACGGTGTGTTTTATGGTTTCTTGTAAAATTATACTTTCACTTGGCTAAACAGTGAATAAAGTAGACAATAAAACAGTGTAGCAAAAATATGACATGTCACGCCATTACAAACAAGAAAACAGAGATTGCTACATAAACTCAAAATATATGTATGTATTCTGCAGAGAATTGTATAAAATTGGCTGTTTAGTTATCATTTGAATTGAGTATAGTATGATAATTGTTAAATATTTGAACATTTGTAAGATATAGGGGAGAGGGGGCACGTTTGAACACGGGGCACCTTTGAACTATGTTGATAAAATCTCAGTTTAACTTTTTTCCGACCACTAACCGAGTTTTTCACTAGTTTTTTCAGTTGTCGACCGAATGTAGTTGGGTGAACAAGTTTTCGCAGTGCCATAGTAATATTTTTTATTTTTTTTTTGTAAGAGTGTAAGAAGTATACAGTGATCGTTTTCTTTTGTGAAAGATATTAATTGCAGTCCAAAATTAATTTCAAACAAAATTATGTTAAGTTATTTAATATTTATGTAAAACAAAAATATTTATTATTAATTTCCTTGAAATGGCATGCCAGTGCAGGTTTGAGCAAAGAAAAAGGGGGCACCTTTGAACATGTTAATTTATCAACCGAAGTACCAAACATTGTTGAAAATTACGAATTCAATGCTGATCATGATGCTTTAGAGGAAAATGTAATATCACCTGAAATCACAAGGCCTTTTCCGTCTTAATAATATAAAACTTATTTTTGATCTGATTTTTTTTATTTTTTAATTGTTAATGTTTATGTTTTTCCTAATAAATAAATCGAATTTAATATATATATAAAAAATATAACTGTTGATGTTATTTTTGGACATAAGCGCTACAAGAAAAAATTGCCGTTCAAAACTGCCCCAGCCTAGTTCAAAGCTGCTCCGTATAGGGGGTTAATTTGAACACAATGACTTCATCCATTAAAAAAATAAAACAAAATATAAATCGAACTAAAAATAAGTTACTTGTAGACTTAAACTAAAGTTTATTAATTAAAATTTTTTATCCAATATTTTTTGGATTAGGTTTTAAATTAATTAAATTATAATTTAAAATTTTATATGGGCACTGGTGAAACTTAAATAAAAACAAGACCAAAGGATTTAAATTCAAAATTAATTAATAAGTTAAATTATTTAAAAACTCAATAATTCAAAAATATAAATTTTTATGTGGCTTGAAAGCAAAAAGTGTTCAAAGCTGCCCCCCTCTCCACTAAAACAAAATTGCCAATGATTCAATAAAAGTTACTAACAACATTGTTACAAGAACAAAAAATTAAATAAAAAAAATCTAAAATTGTTGCTTTTACTTACCATTCCTATATGACAAATAACACAGCGAGCTTTATAAGGACTTCGTAGACAGGAGTTGCTAACGTCTCCACAGACACCACAACTATCGACCTTTCTCACTAAAGTAATTTAGAATGGCAACCAATGGTCTGGAAAAAAAAACAAATACAAATTTTTTATACCTAAGTTGAACAAAAATACAAGCACAAAACTCTATCGCCAGTAACATTATGGAAATCAGTCGGAAATTGTTCTAGCAAAAACAACACAATTATAATATGTAAGTAAGCTTGAAGTATTAAAATACAGGAATTTATATCTTTATATTGTCATACAATTGTGGTTACAAAAAACGTTAGAACAACAAGATTTTTATTGTGTTTTGCTGACAATAAATTAAATCGCTTTAAGCATTTTTTTTACCAAATGATGTAATAATAAATAAAAAAAAAAAGAAATTGGAAATCACAGCTTTAGCAGCAAGATAAGGCTGCCTAATTTTATATTATACTGACAAGATCTTAAGTAAAACATTACAATAGCAACTATAACAACAAAATATGAAATAGCAATTAAGAAGACAAACATTGCAAAGCTTTAGATTTAGATTAAGTGATAATGCAGAATAAGAAATTATAAAGAGTTCTGGGCATGATAAACTCAATGTTTAAGCTTTAATTAAATTTCTAAATTAAAACATTTATGCAAATGCATTTTATTTTAACAATACTTTAGTGAATTGTAATTTATAAATTTCAATTTATAATACATTTAATTACAGGCTATTCATAATTTTAACTCTGTTCCTGAACTGACTTATTAATGTGATTTCTTTAAGCCTCACAAGTTCTTGTATGTTTGCTAAACATGTGAATATATGTGTGTGTATATATTTCTCTATAGTTTATATTGTGAAAATTATAGTTACCTTAACATTTCCACTACTAAACCGTTTAAATAGTTTTAATCGCACGGCATGCTAACGCCCCGCTTAGTATCAAACTATTGGTGTACGTTTCAACAAACACATTAAAACAAATACCAAAGATTTTATAAATACATAAATATAAAACAATCATTCCAATAACAAGCATTTGGAGTGCGATGCTGCCATTTAAACCTACAAACATAACAAAAACATTTATTTTCTAACCGCAAAACGACATATTGGCTTTTATTAAAACAAATTGTAACACTAGCGCCATGGCAGGCAATGATTTGTTACAAAATAAATACAAAAAAAAAAAAGGAAAAGATTGAAATACTCATGATGTATGTACATACAAATATTTCATTTAGAACGTTAAGCCGACATACTTGTATATCGCGGTAGAGGGTGACAATTATTGTATTGGTTTTATACCGTCATAATTATAAAATATTTGTTGTGTTTCTGGTAAATTTTTCAAGTGAGGACTTAATTTTACCACCAAGAGTGTTTAAACAAAAAGACAAAATCTTAACAAAAGCAAATATAATAAAAAAAATGTAAAAATCTTTAGAAAATTCTGACAACAATAAATATTTTGTTGACAAACAACACAATAAAATATTATTATTTTTTTTTAACAATTTGTGTCGGTAAGTAAAAATGTTTTTATATTTGTGTTCATTAAGTTTCTAAATTTCTATGCCCTTATACATAAAACTGTTATAAATCTGTTGTAAGTTTTTATGAATAAGGGGGCTAATATCTAAACAAATTAATAAATTTATTAACTTGAAATTGTGCTAAAAATTTGACATTTTACTCTAAACTCCATCTAAATTACAAATAAACATTAATTTTGTAATATCAGCAGTCTTGTGGCAGCTCAATCTCTAAATTTGGAAATTTATAAACAATAACTGCCGTATTTATAAAAAATTAAAGTAGACTTTAAATGTACTTTAAGAAAATTTTGTATGAAAATTTTCTCTCAAAGCATAATTCGGGTCTACTTTATTTTTTATAAATACGGCAGTTAATTTTCACCATCATTTGTATGTAATTCGAAGCGTATACTTGATTTGCAACTCATACTCATAATACTCATACGCCATGTGATGCCGCACAGTTTGAGTTTATTTCATTCAGAGGAATTTAGAGGAATGAAATAAATATTTCAAGTGAAGAAATAAAAGTTTTTCATTAGATGCCAAGTATCCAGCCGATATTAAGACAGTTCTTATTAAAAACTGTTTTCTTTATTTTATCCGTAACCGTAATATTTTATTTAAAAAATTATGACTTATAATCCATTCATTGTTTGTCAATTTGATTCAAATTAAATGCTGCAAATAATATTTGTAACATATTTTTCTCAAATCTGTTAAATTGTATTATTTTAAAATAATAATTAAGCATATAAAACTATTGTCAGTTTAATGCAAATAATACAATTAAAAGCCAATAAAATAATCGCAACAAATTTATAGATTAAAGATTTAATTGACTGTAATATTTTTATTTATATAAAATACTATTTGCACAGTATTAAAGCTAAAAATACTTTTAATTACAAAATAATAAATAAACCAAGAGAATATCTACCTGCAGTTGCAACGACACAATTTTATTTAGTTTTCGAAGCATCTAAGACAAAATCCTGTAAATTTCGTTACCTTTTCCGCTGAAGATTGTTAGATAAATAAAGCTGCAGTTGGTAAAGAAAAACAAATAGTTTTAATATAAACAATTCCATTAAAGCCAAGTTAATTTATTTTACTTCCAGATGTTGCAAATATCAGCTGATAAATAATATCACCACTTACTACAGTGTAGAGTAAATATTTTTGTATGGATAAATTTCATTCATATGGATGATTATATTTTATACAATTTGTAAATTAACCATTTAAATCTTTAATTACATTAAATAAAACTATACAAAAAGCAACACAATATTTATTAGGGTATGTTTTTAGAATGCAAAGTAGTGTAAAACGAAATACTGTAAAACTGTAACACTAGAAATTTACTTTGTGGCTAAAAAAGATACGATTTTCTTTTAAATTTTGTAGACTTAATTCTAGATTAACTGAATTCTAGAATTATTTGTTGGGTTAATAACAGTTTTAGCTGTAACCTCCAAGAATTTTGCAAACAAAGAAAATTGGCATCAATAAATTGTCAATATGTGGCAAGTGCCACATTATCTAATCTAAACCACGATATTCGAAATACTAAACAAAATATATAGAAAGAAACCACCCTAATATGTATGTATATCTAAATACAAATATTTATATGCAAACTATACAATTTATTTGGCATTTGTTAGAAAATAGAGAAAAAATAAATTACAAATAATTTATTTGATAAATTTATTAAATAATAATTTATGAAAATATGGTTGGTTATTTATATAAATTTATTTTTAACCACAAATATAAAATAATTTGCCATACATAATACAAAAAGCAGATTGTATACAAATTGATTGAATAGCACATATATATGTACATTAGGGTGGCCCCGTTTGTATGAAGAAAAAATAAGGTATCGGAAAAAACCATTTGGCTTAAATTGCATGATGTTTATAATCAAGAAATTTCAACTATTTATTTAATTAAGTAAATTCTATTAAAAAATCAAAAAAAAAAAAAATAAAATTTTGTGTGAAATTTTTAAAATTTTTAAATTAAATATTTTTTTTATTATTTTTGATAACCCATTCAATGTGCCTAGCAAAACCCTTTCATATGATAACAAATTTACATATAGTTCCTTTGGAAGAAATTGGGGAAAAAATCAAAAAAGCTTTAAAAAAGACCTTTTTATCCTTTGATCCAGCTCACCAAATATTGACCCCAGGACAAAAAAAATGAGAAACGTAGTCTTGAAATGAATCAAATTTTCATATTGGTCGGGAACATCGGTACCTTATTTTTCCGTCCATACAAATGGGGCCACCCTAATGTACATACATACACATAATGAAAAAGTTGTGTTGGCGGGGTGGGTTAATAAAAACTGCACAAAAAAATATGCGTTGAAATATTTAACATTTAAACCGCAACATAATTTATGTTTATGTTGCATAACATGGGCAGCACAATGCACATACAGCACACATTGTGTTCTGTTAGGCAGATGCCAGCGAATAAATGCAAAAGAAATATAATAAAAAAAACTTTCCTCCAAATATTTACCTAAAAAAATATGTGATTTTATATTATATTCTAAAGAATACCTTTTGACTGATAACCTCCACTATTTTCACTGCCATACTTTTTTCTGGCAAGTTAAAAGAAATATCCTACTCCTGGCCAGCATAATAATAACAAGGTATCGTATTATTCAAAGTATCTACGTATGGATCATCATTACTGGGCTCGAAAAACCAATTTTTGCAATCATGGCTGTAATATTACAAATACAATGGAGTACGCGAAAATGGCGAGTTCTTTGACTGGCAACATTTTTATATGAATGTGATGAAAAACTACACTGTAGTACTTTAAATTATTTAAAAATATATAAATCAACTTTAATATAATATGGAATTGTAACTATTAATCTTCATCCTCATTTTATGCTCATAATGATTCATTAAATTAATATTATTTTATGAATTTATTAAACAAATTGTTAAGTGATGTTCATGAAATTTATTGACATTTCTGACAATATCTACTTTGGCGTGTATGCAATTCAAATTTTGTCAACTTATGTGATGAAGCTTAGTTACAAAGTCTTAATTGCATATTTCTCAAACCTTCTAGGGTGAAGGTTTTTCTGCCGCAGATTAACTAAAATTACGCATATTCTTGACGAATGTCCCAGCTTCAACATATCCAGAACCCGTATATTGGGAACAATAACTCCAACTAGCCTTCTCAAAAGTACATGCAAGGAAAACATAAATCTTATCAACATATTTTTAAGACAAAACTTATTCATTTTTAATTGTAATTAACTTATAATTATAAATTATAAATTATAAATAAAAAAAAAAATTTACACAGTCACGTTTACTTTCTATTAAGAAATACTTTTGTAAAGTAATTGAAAATTAATTTATTTTTGTTAAATTTAATTAGAGAATTAATAGAACTAATATAATCTTTAAGAGAAAAGTTTTATTCTTTCAGGCTAATAGTTAAAATTTGCAAAGAATACTATTGTAAAGTACTAGAACAATTGGCAAATTGGAATGCATTTTCAACCTTGACAAGGACGTCTTCAGCAATTCTTATTGTCTACGATTCATCTGTAAACATCATCTATTTAACTCACCGTTTGCTTGAGAAATAGATTTTTTACTTAAATTGTCCATGAACTGCATTTCTCATTTAACTTCTGTTTTTCTTTTTTTTCTTTTTATATTTAACTTTTTATACTTTTGCTCCTGTTCATTATTATCCTAACTACACAGGTACAGTGGTAAAAATATAACTCACACAAAATTTTGAAAATAGTATCATAGTATACAGTGGATGGCCAAATTATTAGTTACACTATATTAATTGAGATTCAACCGCTTTTAATACGTATATAAATTTATTTCTTGTACCAGATGTTTTCGTATTTTAATTCTGGCAATACTGTTGAATATTTTGTGCAGTGTCAACAATGATTGGTGACATTAGAGTGCAGTTGTCGATCATTATCTGTCATTCTGCTCTAAAGTGTAAAATATGCAATTTGGATTAAATTGAATAAAGTCTGGCATTACGATGAAGAACTAAAAAAAATGTTCTAAAATGCTTTCAGAGCATGCCAAAAAGGGTGCAAGCTGTAATTGATCCCACAGAAGCTTCTACAAATATTAAGGTTTTTTTTCAAAAAATGTTGTAATATTTCTTTTCCTCAAATATATATTTTTAAAACAAAAGAAACACTTAATTTACCTAAAAGAACAAATAAAAGGATAAATTTCCACTATTTTAAAATGTTATACGGTTTCAAACTAAACAATTTGCATGTGTAACTAATAATTTGGCCACCCACTGTATGTTATAGTTGTTCGTATATTTGTTTAAAAAAAATGTTGTCTTTGTATGGAAGAAGCCACACCCATTTTTATCATCCCTTTATTTTTGGCTTTATAACGTTACTTGGCAACAAAGTATTTATATCAAATTAAATTTGAAGAGCAAGAATGAATATGTTCAAATGAAAAGGATTTCAAAATAACTTAAAAAAACTGCTTTGGTAACAATGTAAATTTAATTGCAGTGTGTCTAGTTCTTTTCCATTTCAATGTCTATCTGTAAGCCTGTGTACTCCTATATACACATGTATGTCTGGTGGCTTGCAATTGCTAGTATTTGTTCAGGTATTTGTTCGTTGGCTGGTTTGTAATTGTATGATATTTTTAAACTTGTGTAAAATATTTTGTTTTAACAACATTTAAGCTGCTTGAAACCTTAGTAATGTCCCTTTAGTGTCTGGCATACGTCTGTATGTTTTATGTAAACCCTAGGAAAAACCCAGCAGTTCTACATTAAATATAAACACAGTCAGAAGTAATCTATTTGAAAGCCAATTGTCACTTAGTATCGCTTTATAATCTGAAGTAGAGTGTGTTGAATTTTTTTCACTTTAAGGATAAGAAATATTAGTGATTACAAAGTATTTATTGGAGCAAATTATAGTCAATTGTTAAGATTAATTTTAGTTAATTTCCATATTATTGTCCTTTAAAATTGAATCGGAACAGATAGTCATAACTGCTGGAATTTCTAGACTTGTCTAGCGTTTGTCTGTTCTTGAGCGGTTAAGCACAGCATATGTTATGTACACTTATGCCTCTTAAATGGCGTTGACGATTAGTTAATGTCTGCTGTCTGCCATTGATGTGGTAGCATGACATTACAAAAAAAAAAAAAAAATAAAATAATTACAATTTAAAGAATAAACAACAACTACTAGCGGTATCATCATATTTTTAAACAACATTCTTAATTAAAATTATTACTAACACAATGTATGGAATAAGTAGAAAGTGAATTAAAAATTTCAAATTAAAACAATAGCATAGAACTGATATGGAAAAGAAAAAATAAATAAAGTTATACAAATTTTTACTCAGCCATTCACATTAAGGAATTGTGTTAGCGAAACAAATCTACACAGTTTAGACGTATTCAATATTTTGCTGTTTTAACTTTTATTAGCTATTTTATACTGCAATTGCTCAAAAGTTATTTTAACAATTTCTATTTGATATTTGTTTAAAAACTGAAAATTTAAAAAATAAAACACAAATCTTTGCATTTAAACATGCAATACTGCAACAAACTTTAAAGTGCCGCTCTGAAATGAACAATTGAAAAAAATAAAAGGGGTGTTTTTGACCAAAAATCTAAAAATTACGTTCAAACTGCCAATCATGTCACATTTGGGTCTGCACGAATTAGTGCGGAAATACTGTACAACAGAAACGTTAGTTCACATGTACAAATGCAGTTGGACACATACATATATAACCCATCAAACACAGCAAACACAAAATCAAATGTTTGAGAAGTAAACGATTTTTTTATTTTGAACAAAAACTATTTTTATTTAAACTGTTAATTTTAAATCTTTGATATTTCTTTTATTTCGGCTCGAGTTCATTAAATTTAATTTTCATTAACCAACAACCCAGGTTCGAATCCCAAGCCAGGAAAAATTATCAATAAAATTTTAATAATAATTTGCATGTAACAATTCCTACTTTCAGTAAAAATAATTTAATGAAAATTAAATTTAATGAACTCGAGCCGAAATAAAAGAAATAAAAAATTTTTAACAAAATTCGAAAAATAATGCTACCATTTTGTTAAGATTTTGTATGATTCTAAAATTATTATCAAAACGTTAGCTATTGTTGATTTCAAATGGATTGTTTGCTGGGATATAAATATATGTATATGTACTTCAAACAATGCAAGCAGGATTGCAATAACAAACAACAATAAAATTTGTTGGCAAATATATGAAAAAAAAAACAATAATATTGGTCACTAGGCAAACAAGAGCAAAAGTATTTAATATACATTTCAAGGATTTGTTTAAATTTTTAACAAATCCTCAAATTGTTACACAAATCCAGGAAAAATATTTCTATGACATTGAAGATCAAGTTGTTAAATTTAAATTAAAAAATAATATTATAGATTAAAGATATTGAGGGTTAAATTGTATACTAATAAATAAATGGCTTGCATATATTAAAGAAATCCATATCCATATATTAACTTAAAATATACCAAATATATATTACAATTTCCATAACAAATTAATCATAAGAATATATCTGCTACACAAGATATTGAACCACCAGATCACCAACCCAACAAGCCATAAAACGTGCAATGAGTACTAAGAGGCAATATTGCTACTAAATTTCTAAATTATCATATTCTGTCTAAATGGAAAGTGTACATAATCTTGGCACTACCAATAATAAGTGTTTGCGAAAGAGGAAAGGAAAATGTTCCCAAAAGAGCCCCAGTATTTTGGCAATTTATGTGTTTTAACAGCATTTAAATGTAAGTGTGTGCAAAAAATAAATAATAACTAAACAGTAAACTAATGATTATTTAGTAAATTAATTGAAAAGTTTCCGGTTGCCGAATATTAGGATATGAAATAATTTATTTTGATAAAAACTTAACAGATTTTGCTATTAAATTTATATTTGTTAGTAAGAAACAAATAACTTTTGTAGCAGATCTAAATATATGATTTTAGTTTAACTCATACAAAAATGCACAGTGGCTTATTCCAGTTGATTTCTGATTTCATAAGTTTGACAAAAGAGCTTAGGAACATAAGAAGATGAGCCGATAACTTGACACGGGTTTTAAAATTGTGTTCCCAGATATGGAAGAGTGTAAATGGTGCTTTTCAGGACGTCGCTCTGGGCCTTCTCGAAGTAATGCAGGAAGCGGTTCCTGGAAGTTAGTCTCACCAGAGGAGGGATTGTTTTAGTAGATACACCACTCGATGTCGTTGGTGATGGCCAACTGTAAGTGCGAAGGCATTTTAAACCCTACCTCACACTTAAAAAAAAAACAATATCTTAAGTTGTGATTCTTAAGGAACACTAGACAAATATTTGAGGAAATAAAAACGTTACCACTAATAAAATATATTTAAACTCATTTATTTATTTAAAAACAAACTTCGTTTATTTAAGACAAAATACAACAAGCATTTAGTTTTATTTTATTTGATGCTGCTTGATCTTGCAAAACTCCTGCAAGAGTAAAAAACGTCAAACAAGTTGGTGCTAAAACAATTAGTTACACTTTTTTGAGTAAATATTTGTCAAGTGTGACCGTACCTTTAGGAATAATTTTTAACGTTTGCACCAAAAATCAACAACATTAAATGTTCTGTAATAATCACAAGCAAAAGAGAAGATGAAAATTCTCAAGAAAAGTATAAGAAATAAAAACAAATATCTTGTTAACATACAAATTTACGTTTTCCATTAAATATTAAAAATTAACTTTAAATGCCAATGATTTACACATGTAGGAAAGTGCTGGAATTGCACTGGTATTACGCACTTTTTTTTTAAAATTGCCTTTTATTGTGTCTTACGGGTTGGGTGGCATATAAAACTTTGTTTAATTTTATTTGTTACAAATTGCTACTGATTTAATCATAAAACTTTCACATTTTTACGAAGCTATACTTACTTACTTATTTTATATGTTTATTTTTCCGTTTAAATATTGCTAATGAAAGCAATTAGTATTACATGTTCAAGCGATAATAATCATGTGCCACGTATTAAATAAACACTTTTATGTGCCTCCGTTATGGTTTTATTGCGATTTTATTAGCACTTAATGGGGGTTGTAGGCAGGCGATGTTACTGTTGCAGTGTTGGCGGATCAAAATTACATTTGTCTAACTTTTAGTCTACTAAGGAACGATTGTTAAATTCCAATAAAATTAATAAAGCAATAATAAATTATATATGGTGAATTTCACGTCAAGTTGCCCAATTTTAAAAATCGATGTCTTCCGATTTAGATGAAATTTGCACCAAGGTTATTACTATTGGATAGTAGGCTAGAGACACATTTTCAGCTCTATCAAACAAGAACTACCGGAGTTAGTGGGGTTCAAAATTGGACATTTTGGATAAATTTAATGTTTTCAAATCATCGTCTGTCTATTTTAAAGGTTAAAAAGATATGATTAAAAACACACACACAAGTTAATAGATACTCTCAAATGCAGGCATATTTTTTAATTCCTTTTAATGTACAATAAAAATCATGCCAGTTTGATACTTTCCGTTGCATTTGAATTGCCACAGAGCAAAGAGTTGCTCTGGCATGTGTCATCATTAGCTAATGCCGCAATATGGTAGAGTGGCGCCCGAACTAAACATCCATAATCACATAAAAACTAGAAGAAAATTTATTGATAAAGATTTCAGTGGTGAATTTCAGTAATTTAAATGGAACATAAACATTTCATGTTCAAATCATTGAACCTTTATTTATAGTGAAAGAAGTAAAGATTTTATTAAATTCGTGTTGGTTGGAAAAAAAATTAAAAATCAATAAATTATTGTCAATGCAATGTATGAGTATTGTAATGTAGCAAAAGGACTTTTAAGTAAAAGGTAATTATTTAAGATATATTTCTGTTAGAAAAGCAATCATTTTTTGATAAATTAAATCAACTTCTAAAAGTGTTAGTTAAACAAATAATTTACGCTTTTAGTTTCGACATAATTAAAAATAAATTTATCATGTTCATTGCGCATTTCAAATCTCCAAAACATTTCAATTACTACTAGACGAATTATTCAAGTTTTAACATATTTATTTTTAGAGCTATACAGAAACAAAACAAACAAGTTTTTTTTACTCAAGGAGATTTATGAATAATTTATATATAAATTCCATATGGATCCTACGATTTTCAAGGATTATAAGAAATATTAAAATATATTATTAAATCTGCAAGTTTTTGTTATTGTTATTTCAATTAGTGTTGTTTTTAAAATAACAAATTTAAAGTTTTTTATTTTAGTAGACCACGAAGGTGGAAGTAAAACTTAAAAGAACAAAAGTTTGTCCCTAAAAATTGCAACTGAAATGATTTGCATTTACTTAGAACTTTGGTTAAATAATAAATTTCCATGTGGAATTCTCTTCGTATTTATTTTTAAAAACCATTAAATTTTGTTTATGTTTAGAAAGCTTGTTTTGGAAAACAAATTTATTATTTCCTATTTCCGTTTACATTTGCATACATATGCAAAAAAACACACTAACATTTATTTAACTCGTAGTTGTTGTCTTGTTGAAAGCCAAAATATAAATTTCTCTCACTTTCCCTCTTTTAGTTTACTTCGTTTAAATTACCTTAAATGTATTTGTTTATTATAATTTATTTTACTAAAACACAGTGACTAGTATGTGTGGCTGTGTTCTTCTAATTTTGTTTTCAACACTTTGTTTAATTATTGTTTTTTTAATTTGTTGACGTTGTCATTTTTTTTTTTACATTGGTACGATGGGTGATTGTCTCCCTTCAGTTTTTTTGTAACATTTCAATGAAAGCACAAAAACAGTCATTTATTGTAAACACTAAAAGCATGGTTTGCATATTTTTTCATAATTTAATGATGTCTCCATTGTTAAATAATTGAAATGAAAAATTTCAAATTTTATTTGCTTACAATCTGAATCCTATTAGAGTTTCTAAGAAACCACAAAATGAGTGTGTGAGATAATTTTTAAATATGTTTTGCCATATCATAATTCCATAGAGAATTAAATTTAAAATCTAATCTCGGAAGATAATTTATTTTAAATGTTCGCCTGGGTATCTCACACTTAAGTTATGATTTCAAATAATTAATTATAGTTCATTAAAAATTTCAAAGTCAAGTCATATTATCTCATATTATTACATGAAATAAATACAAATTGTACAAATTTCTATAATTTAAGGAAATTTTTTTTATTTTATGAAAAATTTTTGAAAATATTTTATAAAATTTTTTATTCGAAGGTTTACTTCTAGTTAAACATAATAATTTGAAATTTATTTTTGTATACCTCTGTTATATGTTCAACATAGCTTTCCGTTGGAAAACATAAATGTAAAATCATATAGAAATATACAAAGAGACACTAGCAAAATGTAATGCATTTTCTGACCTGCTAAAGCCTTCGTCAGCATTCTTACTCTACTATTTTTTATTTTCAAATTTCTTATATTCAACTTTTTAAATTTACTGAATGACAATTTTTCTTCTTGCGAGTACTAATTTACTGAATGAAAAAAAAAAAAAAAAATTCAAATTATTATGTTTAACTAGAAGTAAACCTTCGAATAAAAAATTTTTACAATTAGTACTCGCAAGAGGAAAAATTCTCATTCAGTAAATTTTTGAAAATATTTTTTGATTTATATTATTGAAAAATAGAACATAATTGTTTGGACAGCAATTCTAGATTGAATTCAGACTGTTGATGTTCTAGGTATAATACTTGCTAAATATTGTATATATAGTTCAAGTCTTTAGTTTGTTATAAATTAGAATAATTAATAGTGCAAAATATTGTGCATTTTGTAATGCATTGATAATATTTTATATGAACAAAGGACCCCATATTTGCATAGCAAAAATTAATAATTCTAAATAACCTAATGTTGTACAAGGTGGCGCAAAAGTAAACTTCCGATATTTTTTGGCTGTCACCGACCGATTATTGGTCAAATAGAAAGTCAGCAATATTCTGCGTTCTGGAGCATTGTAGCGTAACATTGTTTATTAACGTGTATTGTACTGTGCCTGTTTTAGTATCCATGTCTGTCAGAAATTTTATATATTCTTATTTTATTATATTAATTTGTTTAAAAATACCCTAATGCATACCCACAAACACGATTAAATAAAATAATCAATTAAACAAAAATAAATAAAAACAAGTGTAAAGACAAGAGAGAGATTGTTAAAATTAATACAGAAAAATCTTAAACAAAGTTCAAAGTTCATTCATTGTGAAGAGGTTTTACTGTGGTTATACATAAGCAATAATACGCTACATACGAGTACACAAAATTGTTAACATATTTGTTTTTATTTTGTCTAAAGTTAGGTTTACGGTTCAGATTCCATTGTGTGTCATAAAATCATGGCTTAATTAATTAATTAAGTGCTCTGGCGCAATGGTTTATAATGAAAGTAAAAATATTGTACATGAACACGTACATATATACTTGTTACAGGGATGTATGTATGTACATATATGGAAAAATGTGTGCTTGTTTTCTAAATAAAATAGTAAATATAAATGTATCGTAAAAATTTGTATCTGAGTTTGGTTTTCGTAGATCTAAAGAGCACAAAAACACAACCAAACAAAAAAAGAATTATACATGAAAAGTTTAAGCATAAGTTTCACAATTATTAAAGCTACAGTAAACATAAAAGTAATGTCAGCAAGCTGCAGCAAACATAAACTTTTAGTAACACATGTGCTTCAACACCAAAAATAATTTCAAGTCTTGTAACATTACGACAACAGATAATGTTTCGGTATCTTGCAAGTACTCGCAGTGCAACGAAGCAACTGTGAATTTGTTTAAGAATTTGTCTTTAAATTTTTTAATATTGTAGAGATGAAAATAAAGATATAAATAATTTAATAAATTTAATAAATAAATAACAATTACAATTGTAAATGTTTCCAAATATTAAAGTATTATTAAAATAGCAACAGCATCAACAAAATTATTTATATTTATTAAATTGTCCACAAGTATTTATTTTTCAAATCAATAATAATATTTATGCTGGATTATGTAAGAATTTGTTTTCGATAAATACAGAATTCTACGAATATTAAGGATTATAATGGAAAAGAGAATAACTTAATCGGAGCTAAGAAATTGTATTTTGAATTTTTAATTTACAGTGAATTAAAATTTATAGAAAATGTTTTATTGTTTACGGAAAGTAGGATAAAATACCCAGCATACCATTCTAGGAGCGCTCCGAAAAAGGAGTCAGAAAAGAGTCCAAAAAAAAGCATTTTCGGAGCGAAAAAAAAAATTGCTTGTTACTGTCCTGAGTCGGCACGCAATATGATACAGAAATTCCACTTAATTATGTCTGTACTAAAGCGTTGTTGTCCTGCTACTTGTGCTTTGAACAAAAAAAAACATAACTGTACCACACAAGAATGATAAAAACAAGATTACACAGAGCCGAAAAAAACCCCTCATAAAAGACTCTTTTCTTACATTATCTAAGAGCTCTTTCTGACGGACCATTTTCGAATGTAATGACCCTCTTTTCTGAAGGTTTTCGGAGCAATAATGATTGTTTTTTGGGCTCATAAAGAGCGTGAATGCTCCGGTGTCAGAAAAGACTCTTTCCGGACTCATATGGCTTGCTGAGTAATATTTTAATGAATTAAAAGTTTTTTTATTGTCTATCAAATGAAGCATGTTTATTCTAACATCGCATATAGCCTAAACAAGAAATTTCAAGATTAATCTATTGACTCAATACATTTGACATCTTTGGCATTTATTCTTAACTTCCATAAAAAGTAGTGTGAAAACTACAGCACAACTTAACGTGTTGCTACTTAATTATATCAAGCGTTCTTGATTATTATATAAATATCAACTGTATAATTTTGTTCAACTTTGCTAATTGAAACACATACTTTACGTTGTTCATGTTTAGCACCATTAAAATTATAATTTTGTATTAAAAAGTGATGTTTATGAATAAATAAATAATAATATATCCAAGGATTATATAAAAAGCGACCATTTCTGATTTAAATTATTTCAAATTGAAACATCATTAACATCATTAAACGACAGCGGCAAAAAAATAGTAATTCAAAGCATTTTCACAATTGTTTCGAGACCATCAATTACGCTTAAACATATACTATTATTAAAATGAACACAGCAAGAAAAAAAATTTTAGAAATTACGGAACTCAAATAAGACCAATTTTTTTAGGATTTTAAAAATAAAAATTAAAACGACAGAGCAGAAAAATAGTGTGTTAAAAATCAAAATCAAGTATCATAACGACAAACTTTTGATCACAACAAGATAAATGAAATGGAGTTTTCCAAATAGTCAATGTAATTTCAAGTCTGATTACTTGGCTGATTTCAATTTATATATTTTTTTTGGTCATTTTGACAAGGTCTTTGTAATGCAAAGAAAACTAAATTGGTTGCTGTGTACATGCCAAGTAATCCAATGTGAAATAAATTGTCAGATAAGTGTTTTAAAGTAATCGTGAGTAATTGTTTAGTTATTTGTTGAAGAAATCATTTTTCCCTACACAAATAACACAGTACAACACAAAAAAAAATACGGGGTTCCGACGATTGATTGTTGTTGAGGAGACCAAAAAAAATATACGTGTGTCGGCGTTTTGATAGATCACATCAGCATTTCATTTAAGAAGCGGTTAAAAATTCCCAGCTCTGGCCTGTTCTTGCAGCATATCGGTATATAAAACTATGTTTTCTTTACGTCTGAGGTATAGGGTATGTTCAGCATTTTTGTAGATTTTTGTATGGCAAATATTTTTTTAGAACATATTAACCCTCTAACTCCCCCCTCATAACGGCATTTTTGGCTTTATTCTAAGAAATTGTAAAAAACACCCCGAAAAAGGGAAAGGGCGGGGATGAAATGTTCTACAAAAATGTTGCCCATAAAATTTTACTGTATATGTCAGAACACATCAAAACCCAAAACTGAACACAAACACTAAAAACCAATCAAATTCAAGATTGTCCATTAAAGGTTAATTTAGTTATTGTTCACATATGTGGGTCCTGCCATCTCTGGCGGGAAGGTTTGACACTCCAATACTAAATTTGATTGGTTTTAAGTGTTTGTGTTAAGTTTTGGTGTGTTTGGTGTGTTTGGTGTGTTATAATATATGGGAGTGCAAATTGATACTTAATGTCCTTCTGTAATCTGAATTGTAGTCTTTTCAATTTGTTTACTTGCATTTCGTGTATGAGTGTATAAAAGTTATAAACCACATCAGTCACTAAAAGGTGTATTATCAATATTCTGTCTATTATCGAAAGTTTATTTATATGTATATTTGTGTAAGGACTAAATACTTCATTCACCACTAGTCGACATTCAGCTTAAATAGTAAAATTAATTTTCTCAAAGAACGGCTCACTTTTCACAACTCTTTCACGTTTTAACACAATAGTTTCTTAAACTATAAAATATTGATTGGCTTACGGTTTAGAAAATTCAACTCAGTTAAAGTATGAACATTCTTCACTATTATAGGAACTGTTAAAATAAAACATAGATACGCACTTAACAGAATTTTTGTTTTTTTTTTTTTTGATAACCAGATGGAAATTATAAAAGAAAACAATGTGTAAAATTCAAACTGCCAGGTGTATAAAAATGGCAAAAACTAAAGGCTACAAAAAACTAGTCATTGATAGAGACAAAAAGGAAAAAACTAGATAAGTATTACAAATACACTCGAACTTTAACACACGTTGTGAACTGAGGACTGTCAACAGCATCGATAATATAATCTTGTCCACACTTTTATACAATGCTGCAACAAAAACAAACGCACAGTTTCTTATCAATAATAAAAAAAAAACTGAAAAGAATAACACAATTGTAAAAGGAATATAAGAAAAAAATCTAAACAAAAGACAAAATGAAAAAAAAGTACAGTAGCACTTGGTGCTTGTTACACATTGTTAAACACAAAATATATGAGTTTATAGAATGAAATACACTCTAATACTTATTATAGTATAAGCGAATGTGTGTGTAGAATATATTGTTACTTGTAACAGGATATTCAATGTTGTATGCAACTCTTAAGAGCATAGAATTATACACTCAGAATCGAGGTTGCAGGTTTAAAAAAGAAATGCACAACAACAGCAGCAGAAAAAGAAACTTGGGCAAAAACCGGTGTATATACTCTTGGTGGCAAGTATGTGTTGCAGCAGCAGTGTTGGTGTGTGAATAACAGCAGGTTGTTGGCTCAGACACAGGCAGGATACAACAAGCCGGCACTTGGCTAATGTGACACAATGTAAGTAAAATGTTTGCAAAAACTCTCTCGTATACCTAGACAATGTGTGGGTATGTCATACATACACATTCCTATATATTTTCATATGTGAATAAATATATGTAATAAATTTATCTCTTTACAATTCTAATTTTTTTGTTTTATTTATTTTTCCTGTTCTTTTGCAACTTCCTTTTTATATTATGATGTTTTTTTTTCCTTAAGACGTACCAATATGCATTTCTTTCTTTACTTGTTTTAAAAGAAATTTCACTAAAGTTACTGAGAAATGTTTAAAAAAATATTGTATATTGTACAAAAAGAACAAAAGAAAATGTTGTAGACTGTTGTAGTTGCAGAAAAAATTTAATATTAAACAAAAAAGTAGAAATGTGTATTGCTCGTTCGTTTTCAGTGCAACTTCATCCTTAAGTTCAAAATAAATCTTTGAATAGGTAAGTAAAAAAAAAACCACAACAAAACTTGCAACACAGTTTTTGTCTCAACATAAAAACATGTAACAACTGAAAAATAAAAAATAAATTTAAACGAAAAAATAAACCAATATATAAAAACGTATAGCGTTAGTTTAGTAGGGAAAAGTGCCAAGTCCCATTTCTTGAATTTAGCAGGAAACACAAACATCAATTTAATTTTCTTTGTTTTAAATAATTTTTAAAATTTTAAGTTAATAGATATATACCGTATAGAAGACTTGTTTTTTTTTTCAATTATTTATTTTGGTCTTTTCATTGGACTTAACATGAAATTATTAAATTAAAAGTAATATTTCTTTCTAAGAAATGTATATAAACTAAAGTTAATTATTTATTTATGAATCTTAAGATCATTGTTTTAACTTTGTCATTTGATTCATTGATATCTCTTTTACTTTGGCTCGAGTTCTTTAAATTTAATCTTTACATGAAAATTATTATTAAAATTTATTGATAATTTTTCTTGGCTTAGGATACGAACCTGATGTCATTTGATGTTATAAAGTCTCTCTTGCTAGTAATTATTCCTATTATAACGTTTTTTATTCATATGTTAATTTTTATAACAACAGGACTTTGCACTTGTGCTTCCTATGTAACAACAAATCTCATTTAGAATGTAGGGGGGAAATAATTCAACTGTTTTATTAGGTTGAAAAATTAATTTTAATTAAATTTCCAGGTGCTCATGATGTAAAGTTTTAAAATTAGAAAACCTAAACAATCTCAAATACCAACAAAAATAGTTGGAAATGTAAAAATAAACCAAACAGACTTATCAAGACTTTGAAGATGGGTGGCAGACGGAATTTATTGTTTGCTGCATGACACAAAATATGTGATAAAGTAGTGTCTGCCTGCGAGAAATGCGTTAAAAATGTTTCAGGATTTCATTGTCATTTGCTTGTATTACAAGAAATAGACACAAGACAAAAAGCAGTTGGAGAAATACAATAATGAAGAGGAAGAAACTGTAAAGCCTTAAAGTGTTATGAACTCACAAACCAATAAAAATCTTATTTTTTTCCAATTTGTTGCCCATTTCCTGGTATTTTAATTTTTCCTGAAGTAGTTTTATTTGGCATTTTGCAGCGCATTATCAGTAATTAAAGTGCAGTATAGTTTCTCAGTGTATAAAATACTTTCTGCAACACCCCTGCTGCTTAAAAATTAGTAATTGTCGACTTTAAATTAAACATAATGATACACAACCAAGCTGGGATTCCATCATAATATTAAGCATTTTGGGATTATTACAGAATTGCAGACATAAATTATTTATGTTCTTCTCTGTGTTGTACGAAAACGTGTCGGTGTTAGTGTCAATAATTTTAAAGTGGCGGTCTTCTTGTTTGAAAATGGCATTTGATGGCAAACGTAGTTGTGGGAATAAATGTTCTGACAACGTTGTTCAAACAAGAAAATTACATCGGCAAGAGTGAAAAAACTAATCTTTTAAGGCATAGAGTAATTACTTTTCTAACCCAAAGTACAGGTGCATTATTTTGGGTCAATGTCAATTCATTACGTCGAAAACATATTTTCAATGAAATTAAACAAAAAAGCAAACAGTAACACACAAAATAAATATATGTATGTAGATTATTTTAAAGACAAACATGCTCCAATTTATTTTGGCGAACAAATGATTACTTTTAGCATCAAATGCATTTGTTAATTAAAGAACTGCAGGGTTCATTGCGGTAGCATATTTGTATTGTAAATATAAACTTAGTGTACAAATTGAAATTGCCTTTTCCTTACAATGCAACTCACAATAGAGTCTACAAGTAATTTTTCCATGAACACAACAGAACAATGAATGAATAAATATTTTCTATAGCCAATTTTGTTTGTGTTTATCATAAGCCTGTATGTGGAATGAACCAGCCATCTTTACTCAGAATTCAGCAATTTATTATTACAACCAAAGCAATAAGTGAGTAAAAATTAAAAAAAAAAACAGAAATTTAATTTAATTTCAATTGCAATATTACGAAGGATGTATATAACCACTTTTTATTATGCTGGTAGGATGAATTTAATTGGGTTTTTTACTCATAATTCTATTGCCTTTCTGATTCAATAACAAATTACAATCTAAATCAATAAGTATTTTGATTTCTGTTTAATTAAAATCTCGCACACTTTTTGGTACTTCCCTGGCTTTGGGAATTACTTAGAAATATTCTAAAGTTGTGATTTGAAACCAATTTATTTTAAGCCATAAATACTTTCTTTAAAACAAATTACAGCAAATCCTATAGTAAATCCATTTAATGCCACCCCACTATTTTTATTTCATTCTTTCAATTGTCTGTGGTTGATTAAATATTTGTTAAGGGAGGAATTTTTAGAAAGTTATAACATTTCAATAACTTCAATTTGTTCATATTGCTTTTAAAAGTTTCTATGGGACTTTTTCAAAATTTGCCTTTTCTCTTTGGTTTTGTTAAATGTTCATGCCATTTCGAATTCTCCATATTTTAAGATTAAAATTTCACCGGTTTCAGCGAAACACATGTTAAACTGTTTAAAAACACGTCAAAACTAACGTTACTTGCTCATGCATTTTCTACAAATTTTTCTCTCTCTCGCTCGCACGAACATTAAACAAAATTTGAATTCATTACACGAACTCCAACAAAGAGCAGAATCTCCTGTATAAAACAATTAGAACTAGAGCGTATTCTTCAAACATCCATCCACACATACATACAATTATAGTTGTATAAACAATATCTTTGTATGTTATAACGGAAAGAAGTAAACGGAAATTCGACTCTCTCTTTCAGTTTATATATTTGCGAGTATTTGCTTTAATGTTCTCTGTTTTGTTTAAAATATGTTTTAAGTTATAGTTTAGTATTTTAAGGTATCATATTGTTAAAATATAGTCTAGCGTGCTGTATTTACAACCATATTGTTGTATCGGCGGAATAACAACAACTGTCTAAACAACTTGATCATAACAAAAGTGCATCATAGTGTGTACAACTTTCTAGAAATAATGTTGCAGTCACATGTTGCTTATTTAAATAAATATTATATATTTTTGGTTGCGGCTTAATAGGCATAAATATATAACTTTTTTTTATTATTAAATTTTGTTTGTTTCTGCTACAATTTCACTTTTGATTTTTTTGTAAATTAATAGAGCTGGTCTTTATAAGCCTATTAAATCAATTTGGGTAAAAATAAACAAACACACAAAAAAACACATTTGCTTACTTTTTTCAATTGACTAAAGAAAAAAATCTAAAGAAAATAAAATAAATATTTATAACAAAGGGAGAGAAAAAAGAAAAGCACCTTAAAGGTGACAAACAGAAGATACCTAATAACATTAAACAAAAACAATAAAAATAATATTTTAAGATTTATGATTGTTTAGGCCATGTTGTGTCTTTCATTTTTAATCACTAGTCGGAACATATAGTCAGCAGGCAAATGAACGTAAACAAAGCTAAGACAATTAATCAATAGCTTCCCAAGATTGTAGCAGCGAAATTCAGCGCCTGTTTTTATAGTAATATAAAAGTGTCGAATATAGAGATGTGGGAGCTGTTATTCAACATAATTCTAGTTTTAACAATAGTTTTATAACAAATAATATATAAACATTAGTTAATAATGTTTATCTACAACAATGCATTTTTAAATATTTAAATTAAACAAATACTAATGATGTTAATCAATGTTAACCAAACTAATGATTATAAGATAATTTTACAATTAAAAATATTTTACAAGATTTGTCAGTTTTTAAAAAAACTGGGGCCAAATTACCTCATTCGATATCGAGTAAAATTGATCGTAATTTTCTTATTTGATATTATGGCATTCGATATCGAGCAAGAAATTTAGTACATTTTATCATAATTTCGATATCGAAATCATTTTGCGATACGGAGCTCATTCGATTACGAATGCGGTAATTTGGCCCCTGTATTTTAATAATTAACAGCATAATTTTTAAACAGGAAAATAATGCACACTTTATCTCAACTTTTTGTGCGAAATCACACATAATTACAAATGCTAAATCATGATTTTGACTACATAAAAATAAGTTTAGTAAACTAGATATATGTATGTTATGTGTTGAAATCAACACACGAGTGAAAACAACGTCAGTTTGAAGGATATGTGAAGGTTAAATAACAAAAATTAAAGTTTGTTTATTTCATACAAGTGTTATAACAAACAAATTCACTAAAAACATCAAAGTTTTATATAAATAATTTAGTGGATCTTTTTAAAACCATTACATATGTACATAATAATGCACACGATTAAAGCGTATTATTTAATTTTATCCATCAAATAGACTCCAAAATAGAACTATTCATTTGTGGCACACAGTTGCTACTGCATAAATGCAAGAGTTTATTGAGAATACATTGCATGCTGGCTATTAGCAGAGGCTTTTTCAACATTATCACCTAAAATATACATATTCATATGTATATACGAGTATACCATACATACATATGAAAGTACACTATTTATACATGTTCAGTCAATCGTTAAATGTTCATTATGTAGTAACAATATTGTCATAATGAGTACGTTTTGTTATATCAATTTTTACGCTGACTCATACAATATTCGTACTTGTACACGGTAATGTATAAATAAATAAGGATAACATATTCACACTGACGCAGACAGTAGAATTCGTGAAAGCATGAATGTCAAATGCATTCTTTGTTTGCCAAAATAAAACCAACATAATTTTATGTTTACAGATAAGGTGGCCTTTATATTGGAGCTTCATGATTTTCAACACGAATATAATTTATAAATTTAATTCGAATTTTTCTTTCCGATTCATGAATTGAAAAAAAAAACAAATATTCTCGAAATCAATTTAAAATATAAGAATACAATAATTTGATTAGTTTATGAACATATATATAGCATTTGAAAAAACTCAGTAATTTTTAACCTGACAAAAAATGTTATGATTCCTTAAATTCCAAGTTCTACGTTTTCAAATCTTTTAACGAAATTTCAAGCAATATTATAGATTAGCATGAGGAACGATTTGAATTTAGCGGATATTGAAGACATTTTGGTTTGCAACCTCTAAACTGTAACCGATTTTGCTCATATTTTCATTCTAGCCTTAGGGCCAACTTATTATATACATGTACTACATATGTATGTAGGTGTATTTTATTTAAATGCATATAACTATGTCTGTATATTTGTACATATATGCACGAATAACAATCAATACTTTACGCTATTTATTTGGAAATTTGTGAGCGGCAATTTAAAAAACGACAACAAAACAAACAAGTAAGAATGTATAGTCGGTCAAGCCCGACCATATAATACCCTACACCCAGTATATCAATAAAACAGTTTTTCAGAAATGTGCGCTATATTGGAGATATGACCTATTATGGACCGATCATCCAAAAATTTAGTGACATCTGTAAATATAAATATTGTGTATGTTAAACTTTATTTCGATATAAATACTTTTAATAATTTTATGGAGGTTAAAGTTGATTTCGGGGAGGGTGTTATATGGGAGTTTCGACTAATTACGGACCGACCATTATAAAATTAGGTGTCATCTTCTCTGTATATTAAAGGGTTGCAAATGTTGTCTTGAATGCCACTTAAGACATTTTATTTTTTAGCAAATACTTCAATGCACTTACTTCTTGTTTTGCATGACACACACAATGTGTGCCAACAACAATAATAAACAACAAGAGAACATAGCTGATGAGTAACAAGTTGAACACATGTATACAAAAAAATTTTTGTTGTATTGTTATTGTGTGCGCTCGCTTAGATTTTTTATATGGTGCAGTGTACAATAATCAGATTTTTACATTACTATCATACACACTACAGCATAGTCTTTAGTGTAGACAGAAAACCAAATGTTTAAAAATCAAAGGCGTAATACAATTTTTAAATAAAAATTTTATTAAGAAACAATTCAATAACTTAAACTAAAACACAAAACAAAAAATAATACATTAAAACTAAAATTATAATTCAGTCTTTTTGTTACACATTGATCGGCCAAACACAAAACAAACACACTTTATTTTTTTTGTTGTATTGTTATTGTGTGCTCTCGCTTAGATTTTTTATATGGTGCAGTGTACAATAATCAGATTTTTACATTACTGTCATATACACTGCAGCATAGTCTTCACTGTTGACAAACAACCAAGTGGTTTTGCGCAGACCTTTACTGTATATAAGAAACCTTTGTTCAATATTATTTTGATACCAACATTTTTGAGAGAGTTATGATGGATAAAGTGAATTTCGCAAGTGGGCCTTATATGGGAGCTACGACTAATTATGGGCCGATATGCACAAAATTTATAGATGTTACTTGGCTTTATTTATAACTCATTTGTGGTGAAATTTGTTTGGTTCATTGCATAATTCAAACATTTATGATCGGTAAACCCCAATTTCGGGAGGACATTTGTATGGGGGCAAGGTGAAATAATGTAGCGATTTCCACCAGTTTCAATCTCATCCATCCCTAGGTCGAAAAAATATTATGTACCAAATTTTATCAAAATATCTTCAAAATTGCGACCTGTACTCTGCGCAAGAGCTTTACATGGACAACCAGCCAGACGGACGGACGGACGGACATCGTTAAATCGACTCAGAATATGATTCTGATTCTGAGTCAATCGGTATACTTTAAGGTGGGTGTTGGACCAATATTTCTGGGCGTTACAAACATCAGCACAAATCCAATATAACCTCCCCACTATGATGGTGTAGGGTATAATAATTGGAATTTTGAACACATGTATTTAGCACTGTACAATGTACAATTTTGCATAGCACGAGTATGTCTGTATAAATAAATGTGGATGAAAACAAACTTCACTGCTAGATTGCAAACAATTCTATTTTGTAGATGAGTGTATGTATAAATGTGGCTGGAGATATAAACACAGATTGTTTTCATATTTGCAGCCCATAAACTGACTGGACTAACTAACTGAAGAACCAACAACTGAATTAAAATCTACCATTTGCAGTGGAAATTCAAACATACATACAGTATTGGAAAAAATAATAAGAATAGTTGACAATTAGAATTAACAAAGTCATTCGATTTTACTTATTCTTCCTCGTATCATTGCAAATGAAGAAGTCGTTCTTATTATTTATTCTAGCACTGTATATTATTATACATACACACATGTATGTCAGTATTTATGTATGAGTAATAAAGTTTACAAACTGCAATTGGTGGTCATTATTTGCAGACCAATGGCCAGATAAAATGAAATGTTTTGAAACGCACATAAAAACAACAACTACTGTACAAAACACTATTAGTCTATAATGCTTCCAGTCTGTGATGGAACCAAGCTTAGTTAACGACAGAAATGTAAGAAAGAGAAATAAAAAAAAAATTAGAAAAATGCCAAAAATAGTTAAAGTAATCAGGTTTATACACATTTCAAATTCAATTCCATTCAATTATGCTTTAGCTCCAATTGAAGATAATTGAGGCGTAGCAGGTGTATTTAAATTGTTGGCTGCAACTTAATAAGCAAAACTTTGCCACTAAAACGAAGAAAAAACTTTAATTAACTTCTTGAAATGATAAGAAAAGTTTAACTTTTACACATATTCACACATTGAAAATTGTTGCATTGTTTCTATTTTTAAAAATCTTTCAATGATTGCCGGACAAAACCAACCACGACAGTAAAGAAATAATATGGAAGAGAAGCCATGCTACATCAACTTATTTTTGATTAACTTTTTCCCACTGTCTTTAATTATTAAGCATGCAATTGAAATGGAATCCTTAGTAATTCACTGTATAGTTATACGAAGCTGATCTAATTATAAAATTAACCCCTGACCCACGATGTCATACTATAACGTTCGCTTAGAGAAAACTTAAGACACAAACTTGTTTGTAGAATAAACAAACTTGATTGAGTAAAAATAGATACGATAAAAAGTTTGTGTCTTAAGTCTTATCTAAGCGAACGTTATCGTTCAACATCGTGGACCAGGGGGTTAATATGAAAATATGCCCTAATATAATCCAATGTTATTCTCAATATAAACTAAACTGGACTAAATGCCTACTAACTGTTGGAAAATTATCGAACAATAGAGTAACAACTTTATTTTGCGCTAATTATTGCATCTGGAACAAAGAAAAAATGTTACTCCTTATTTTCCTCTACTCTAGCAAAAAATTAATAAAATGATACAAAAATCAGTGAAGCTTATAAAATTGTAATGTTGGCTCAAGAATAATTGGAAATTATATATTTTTTATTATCGTATATGCATTAAAATTGACATATTTAATTTTGTTTGTAGCAGTAGTAGTTTTCTTATTGATTTTTCTTTTTCAGTAAACTTACATTCAAATATACACGGAATTGTATAAATTATAAAAGTTTATTGAAAAAATGAAAAGTACAACAAAGCGATAATAGAATGCTTGTAAACAAAATTAAATTGAATATTTATGGTTAATTGGGCTTTAGTTGACTTTTTTCATTCTTTTTATTAATTTGTTATTTGTAGAAAGATTTCATATATAAAAAAGATATGTATTTAAACAATACAAAATTATCAAAATTATAATCAAACAAATGAAATGCTAAAAGAATTTATTTTTGAAATTAAAAAATCCCATCATTATTGTGACCGATTGAATGGGCTAAATATTTTATAAAATCTGACAGTTATTTAAATTACTGACGATCATTAATGATACAACAATATATTGCATATGGTCCAAATAACTTAAGAGCATTCTGATCTATCAGCAATAAACAAAAATAGTTTTTTATCCAAACTTGCTTTCTCCAGTTTTAAATTTATTTAAAATTTGTTGTACTTTATATGAAGGATATTTAGGATTCGGCATAACCGCATGTAACTTATTGTTGTTAGTATTACTGAGAGTTTTAATGGTGTCCATTTCACTATATAATATTAACAATATAAAATAAGTAGAAATTATTAATACAAATATGGGCGTTTATTGAAGTGTGAAACCTACAATTTACTTTATGGTGATTTATGGTTTTTCGTGTTAATTGGAAAACTATTTAAAGTATATAAATTATAGATATCATTAAATATTATATTGTCGTCTATCAGTTATACAAACATGCATACACATACATATCGCACCGTAAATACAAAAAGGTCACAACTCAAAATTTTCCAAAACTGACTTTTTTCCATAAATTAATTCAGATTACACATCTCTAACTACTGCAAAAAATTCTTTTACATCACTATCTTCTTTAACTGGAAAAATACATTTATGTCCATTTTTATATTAAACCCCTGGCCCACGATGTTGAACGATAACGTTCGCTTAGTTAAGACTTAAGGAACATACTTTTTATCGTATCTATTTCTTTTACTCAATCAAGTTTATTTATTCCACAATCAAGTTTGTGTCTTAAGTCTTATCTAAGCGAACGTTATCGTTCGACATCGTGGGCCAGGGGGTAAGTGTGTTGCTTGTGTACGATGAGCTTTTTTTGTCTCTCCTGAAAATTTTGGTATTTTGAGTTGTGACCCTATTGTATTTAGGGTGCGATATGTACGTAATCTCAGACATAAATGTACATACAGTGGTCGGCACTTTCAGCGACTAATGATAATGTTTGTGTCTTGAATGAGTTTGACACATTTTTCTTGAAGTAATTTTTTTTTTGTATATAAATTATTTACGTTTTTCTATTATTTATATAAATTAGTTTTCAATTGTTTTGGAATTATTAAAACACTTTAAACAAAAGTTAATTATCTCATAGCAAGTCTGACTAAACAAAATTAAATATTACTGTATCAATGTTAAGTAAATATCAAAAATATAGAATAAAATTTGTAATATTCAATAGTTAATAAAGTTAATGACATAAATCTGTATTCATACACGAACATACATAATTGTGCCTATAAGGTAGACTTTATACACATCTTAATTTCATGTTATTAATAAACACTTTCAATAATATTTTCAAAATCCTATAACAATTATAATAAAACTAAAAAAATCATAAAAGAGGCATCTACATCAATAACAGAAAGCCGTAAGAGGATATCAAATATGAAACGTCATTATAATGGCCCTTGAAGATGTCATTAATACGGTTAAAGAATAATAAGGATGCATAAATAAGAGCCGCAGAGCCATAAAGTGCCAGAAAACAATAAATAAAATGCAAAGAATCCACCATCCAACCAAATCAATGGTCATTTGTCAATGTTGAAGTTTGAAATGAGAGTGAGAGCAAATGCATGCCGGCATTGATTTCACAGTACATTGTACATTGTTTGCCTTACGAACATTTATTGATGCACAGTTTATCAAGTGTTTGTATGGAATTGTCAATTGTTTTCTCATCTTCTTTTGAATGCACTCTATACTACTATCTTATAAGAGGGCAATCTAAAAAGTATTTTTAAAATCGAATCAAATTATCAAAATGGTAAAAAAGTAAAGGTAACGACATAATATAATCATGTAGAATCTTGTTCGATTGTACCGTGTTGTGCTAAAACCATAATATGATCTAGAGCAGCAGACCTGTTTACACATTCTAAAAGATTCGACACTCATTCATTCCACTGTGCCTTCTCTCAGAATGTGTTTTGGAAGGCGTTTCACACATATACAAAATTACAAAAGGCTGTCATTCATTTCAATAGCAAACACGAGTGGTTTGAAATTATTCCTGTATATCGTTACTACAACAACAAACATTATTTTGCTCGCTTTATTATACGAGTAATAAAAATTAATAAAGAGAGCGTCTATAAATTTAGTATTTTATGAAATTTTACGCGTAAAGCAGTACTTGATGTACCTATACCCCCTGTTCCACGATGTCGAACGATAACGTTCGTTTAGATAAGACTTAAGACACAAACTTGATTGTGGAATAAACAAACTTGATTGAGTAAAAAATAGATACGATAAAAAGTTTGTGTCTTAAGTCTTATCTAAGCGAACGTTATCGTTCGACATCGTGGACCAGGGGGATAATTTTTTAAATTAATTTAAAACCCTTTTTTAAAATACTTTCGTTTACTGTCATCAATGAAATTATTAATTTAGCAGACCTTTTATTATGCCTTCTATGAGGCATTACTTGAGATCTTCCAATTGCACTTCTCGAGCAGACCTTTCCTCAGGTATCTAACCAGTAGCGAGTAGGTAAGGTCTTGACTAACAATGACACGCCATGTAAAATTTTAACGAATTTGCAATGCGGCTAGAAGTGCTTGCGACCACGAAATAAGGCCTTCTAGAAGGCCTCTTTGCAGCATCTTTTTATGTCGTATAATTATAAATAATGAATTGAAAACATTGACGTAGAAAACAAGTTATTATTGAAATAAAATGTGTGCAACCATGAAGTTGTATGCTACAAACATTTAAGATTGCGCAGAACATACTATAAATGTCGCAACCATGATGCAATCACGTTTTTTCAATACCTAAGCTAGATTTACACGATTGAAATTTTCTTCAAAATTGCTCTTCAAAATGCTGAAAACTCGTGTAAACAGCAAAACTTCTTCAAAATTTATTTATTTAATAGTTACTAATAGTTATTTAATAAATAAATTTTGAAGAAATTTAGCTGTCTACACGAGTTTTAAGCATTTTGAAGAGCAATTTTGAAGAAAATTTCAATCGTGTAAATCTAGCTTTAGAATCGTATTTTTGCTTGCAAATCTAAAGAAATCATATATATTAATAATCATATATTAATATATTAATAAAAAGGTAACAACTATGTAACAAAAAGTAACTTCTCTGTCTGGCCTTTATGTACAAGAGGTCCACATGCAGAGTACTGTAGGTAAACATCCTATTGAACAGACAGATACAATATTTTGCAATACACACTCAAACGAACATGCACAATGACTATCATAAAATTGTTTGATACCTGTGAGAAATTCTTCAACCAATTCTTCAGAATTGATGGTATTGAGCTGATGAGTCATGCTTAATGTGTTGCTTTGATTGTATTTTTAAGCCATTAAAGATAACTATAGATTTATTTCCCTTAAAAAAAGGATTAATCTCAAACACACTCAATTGATGGTATAAAAAGGCAATAGATATGTTTAGAAAAGAAACAAACCTCTCAATTATTTTCCTTCTATTGTTATTAAGAAGCCTTATATCAACATTATGTTGTACACCTTATTGCAATTCAAAAAAAAAACGACTTTCAAAAAAATTTGTTTCTGTATCTGTTTTGACCACTTTACTTGTCTTAACTGTGGCAAATAATCAATTGTCATTTTTGCTAAATCTATTTTGAAGGTCTGCTAACTTACATTGTATTCAATTCTCTTAAATTCACTTTATATTCAACAGACATAAGCCAGCTTAAAGAATATTTATTTTTCTTAAATCTACAAGAAATTATGTAGGTTAATATTATAAAAAGTCATATTTTTCTACATTTTTTATTTTTAATTTTTTTTTTATTAACACATCATTTCCATTTACTAATAACACATGTGTTATCTATTAAATTAAGTTTTTCAATTATTTTGTTTGTTAAAAACTAAAAACTTATTTTGTATTGATTTTTTTCAAGTAGAAACTCAATAAATTTATTGTTTTCCCTTCCTGACAGAAAGAAAAATTTTTGTTTGCTTTCAATTTTATTTGTGTTAAATAAAATTTCTTTTTTTATATTTCCATTTCTGTAGCTAAACAAGGTAAATCATTTTGAGTTTTTGAGGTTGAAATTTGAATTTATGGAAAATCAATCGCATTCAAAACAACGTGATAAATTATGAGAGCATACACTTAACAAAATAATTGACAAGGACCGAAATTAAACTGTTAGTAAAAAATGAAAGTTGAACAAATTTATAATAAACAGACTACTACTATACATGTAGTTTTCAAAAACTGATTTTCTTTTAGAAAATATGGTTAACCTGTCTTGACATGTACTTTTTTTCATAATAAATCTTTTTTAATATTTATATGATTTTATTTCCATGAAATATAATAAATATTCACAAATACAAAAAAAAAAATCAACACAAAGGGTTTTTTCTATGAGTGTAATATTACCAAAGCACTTTCTGTTGGTTTCCTGGCCCACCTCTGACATATAAACGGAAATGGTTGTTCTGCAATGCGACAAATCAATAACAAAAGCGTAAACATGAAAATACTAACTCAAATTTATATTGTGTGTTATTTTGTGAGTGTATTTCCTCATATTTGCAACGGACATTTTAAAAACATATCTTGTTTCAATTCTACTCATTTCGTTGTGTTGTAACAAAGCATGTAATCTATGATTGAACACTTGGCATTTGTGTGAATTTTTCAAAAATTTTTTTTATGAAATTCTTAATTTTACCAAATAAATTTCCTAGATTTTCTATTGTTGGTGTTAAAAGCTCAACTCTTTTACATATGTAAATACAAATTGTATAAAATAGCTGCAGCAAGGTTATTTAAAGAAAGGGGGAAATGTATTTGATTGAAAATTTTCCTTTTTGACACTATTTCAATTGATAATTGACTCTTGACCCATGTCATATCATTAACAGTGTGCAAAAGACTGCAAAGCCTGCTGGAAACAAAGAAATGTTTTAATAACAATACACAAGGATTTTTTATATTTTTTGACATAAAAAAATGTATAAGAATTCCAAACAGTTTTTCATCCTTCATTGTTTTATACTTGTAGCTGTGACAACAAAAGAAAATTTTAAGAAACAAAAATAATAAAAAAAGGATGTTCTTGATTCATATGAATTTCATTGTGATAATTTTAACAATGGACACATGTTTCATTCGTTTTTTTTTTCTGTCCTCATCATTTTCTCATGTGTTCGTTTTGGTTTTATGACAACATTTGAACAGTTGGCTCAAACTCTTGGTTTTGATAATTGCTGCCAAGATGTCAATAAAGAATTTAATCACAAAAAAAAAACTGAAATTTATTCACAATGACTTTTGTTTAATAGTTGGCAAATCATGCTACAAAAGTTTAATACATGATCACTTACACTTTTCGCTATAATCGATTAAAATGTTTGTAATTCTAGTCTGCAAAAATTTACGCTTTAAAGCTAGATTTACACGATTGAAATTTTCTTCAAAATTGCTCTTCAAAATTCTTTAAACTCGTGTAAACAGCAAAATTTCTTCAAAATTTATTTACTTAATAACAATTAACACCTATTAAATAAATAAATGTTGAAGAATTTTTGCTGTTTACACGAGCTTGTAGAATTTTGAAGAGCAATTTTGAAGTAAATTTCAATCGTGTAAATCTAGCTTAAGTTTTTAATAATATTATGGTCACTGTAATATTTTTATATGATTATGGCAACCATAATATAAAGGTTATTATGATGTAGTGATTTTTGGGAATGACTGTCAAACAAATAAACTTAATTATCATTGGGAATATAACTTTAACATACATATTATGTTTGCCGTAATCATATTATTAAACAACTTAGTAAAATTATTTCGAAAAATTATAGTTGTACATGATAACTATATTTTTCCTATAGCCAGATATTTCAGTCAATTTATGTATTCGAATGATAATTAAGGTGCGATTGGAATAACAGTATGTAGTGTTAATATACGAGTATAGTCAAATATCTTTTATGACAGTTCTATATTATTTTTGATAACCTATTGATACTTTAAAGTTATTTTCAACTAAGAACACTAGCACATGTTAGGAACTATTGGCACTGAAGTTGAGGAAACAATTACCAAATGTTTGCCATCAAAGAAATTTCAATTCAGTAATAAAATAAAGCCCAACAAGAAAAGGAAAAATATTTAGAAAAATAAAATTTCAAGCTTCAAAAAAAACATAATGGATATTTGGAAAAATCATTAAATTCTTTACCATAGAGAACAGAAATTGAAGTGCTGTTAGTTTTTAATGCAATCCTACACATGTTTATTTAAAAAACGTGTAAATATGCAGTAAGGTGAAAATGTATGTGCAATTTACTTTGCTGGTTTTTAATATCTAAGGATACATATTCCAATATTAAATTTCTTTATCAGTTTCATATTGATAAAATTACAAATGTATTGTACAAATGTATGTACATATGTATATGCAGACATTATGTCCACAGAACACTAATGAAAATATTGAGAGAGAGAGAGAGAAAGAGAGTGTAAAAACAAACAATACAATCGCCAAATTACTTCATACATATTTCATTGTATATGTTACAACCATAGCTGCCATATTTGACGATTTATCGTCATTTTGACGATTTTTGGTTTCAAAAATAGCAAAATGACGATTTGACGATTTTTTCATTGAAAATGACGATTTCCTGAATTATTAAAATTTTCTATAAATTGTTAGTTTTATTAATGTTTTTGTTACCAAATTCTCTCTTTTTTTGAGACAACAACTATTTCAAAAACAAAACTAGTAGTGTTTTCTTAATTATTGTTGTTAAGTTCAAGTAAAATAATTTCAAATAATATTGAGACAGGATAGTCGAAATTACTTATTTATGTGTAAACATAAAAATCAATTTTAAATACTGAATTCCATGAACTAAAATTTTAAGAGGAAACAATTTCTGAATTTCCACGGGGAAATTCTTCTACAAAAACTTCTCCTATTTTAACAAAACGTCGAAAGCATATTCAGCCGAATAAATTTGAATAACAAAAATACGGAATTCTTTGAAAATATTTTGAATTCTATACTCAAAATGTTATTTAAAACTTAATAAAATAAATTGTTTTGACATTGTAATTTAACCTGAATTAATAAAATATGCTGAATTCAACAATTTATTTATAAAATGTTTCACACTATTCAGTTTTAGCAGACCAGTTTTTGTTCAATTCTCTTTTGAACTTGCCATTTCATCAAACATGTCAATTCAATTTTCGTACTTTTTAATGTAAATCAACATGCATGAAAAAAAACAAAAGGTAATAAGAAAATTGACAGTACCGTCAAGTTTATACCCCTTTTGTTCTTATTTCTCTTCTCTTCCAAAAGTACTTGCCTTGACGAGTAAGAATTATAGAAGTGAAAACGGACTAAGATATTAAATATTAAATATTACACAAGTTGTGTTTAACATAACATTTTTTGTGATTTGTTATGTATTGTACAAGAGACTATATAAAATTGAATTTTTATGTTTTCGTTTTAATAAAGATTTCAAAATACTGTTACAAATAGTGACTTTTTATTTTTCCGATTTTTTTGACGATTTTTAAAATTCGAAATGACGATTTTTTTCTTTTTTATCGGGATTTTGACGATTTTTTCCGAAATTCATCTGGCAGCCCTGGTTACAACCTCCAATACAAAATTGTTGGTTTTTTTATATTTTTGCCGATTTTTTGGTCGGACCCACAATTCATGTTAACTTTTAATATCACCGCCAAGAATTAAACAACAAAAGTAACACAAACCAAAAACAATATAACAAAACCAAGGCAAAAAATAGGAAAATGAAAATCTGTACGTTATTAATACTGTTTTTTTGTCTGTCTTTATTGCACATAAAGGAAAATATAATAAACTTTATATGAATAATAACAAATAAATAGACTAAAAGACGAAAAATCTGTAAACGTAAATGCCATAAAAGAATAACATAATTTCACAACGTTAAAATAAATATTTTCTGAATTACAACTCTTATGTGCACGAAAGAACGGTCGCAGAAATACATATATACATATGTATGTATATGTAGCTCTTCTAAATGGTTGCATATTAATGGTACATATTAATTAATGTGCATGGCCAAGGCTGCAGGCCAGATGATCGTTATAAATACTTGCAGAAATGTAAAATAAAATAAATAAAAATGAGAGTCCACACAAGGCTCGATTAATGGTAATTTTTGAATTTGATCGTGTTTATGTTCTAATGTCACGTTCCTGTACCTAAATCATACTTAGTTAACAGCACTTCTCGAACGTTCTAATTAGGTAGATGAACATTTTAATTAAAATCAATATTGTATGACTAAAAAACAAAATCTGCATATAATAATCTTATGAATGAATTTATTTTTATTGTTAAACTGTGTCTCATTCGCTATTGTAAGTGCACTTTTTCCACTAACAATTGTTTTTATTATTCTAAAATTGACTTTAGATGTCCATGGAATGGAACTTCAGTGAAAATAAAAGAGATTTACTTATACGTAAAGGATATGCGATACACTAATTGAGAAGATACCGTGAATATTTATCAACCTAATGAAATCAAGAAGTATAAAAGTTTTGGCCTTATGCATTCAATCAGTAAAAAAATATACATTGATTGATTATTAAATATTAAAATGCATACATATATTTAATACTTGTTTGTACAGGGGCTGAGTTTAAGCAAGAAATACTGAAAATAATAGTAGAAAAATACAAAATGTTTTTGTAATACAGACATATATTTTTGACCAAAAATCAGTATTTCATAGAAATTTAAATAAATCTTAAATCCATGGAAATTAGTTTATGAAAATTACACTACATTCTAGTTAGATCTAGATCTGTTAGATCTAACAGAAATATTCAAAAATAAATGTAGTGTATACAATATGTATATACTAGTTAGATCTAGATCTGTTAGATCTAACAGAAATATTCAAAAATAAATGTAGTGTATACAATTTATTTTCAAATAATTTGTATATTTAACTTGAAGGCAACTTCGATTAAAAATTTTTAAATTTTTTTAAAGAAATAAATACCAAAAAAACTTCAAATATAACATCAAAAATACCGGTGCTCATCAGTTTTTACATATTTTATTTTTACAAATACATAATTAAAATTAATAAAATTAGAAAAAAATACTCATACCACTTGTAGGCCAGTAGACAAAAAATCATATATTTCTTGTTTAAGAATTATAGCCAGTTTAATATTATTAAAGATTTGAACATAACAAACAATTCAACTTCTTATCCTACCTTGATTTGGAATTGTATAAATGTTAAACAAATCACATGATATAATCTACCAAATAAAAAGCAACACAAACAATATGGCCGACAAGCAGTAACGACAACAGTAATATAAACGAAAAAAGCTCCTAAAATAAAATTTTGAAAATAAAAAAATAATAATAATATTCTAAAGTGAAAGCGGTCATAAAGTAAAATGATAATAAAAAACATAGACACAGCAACAGTAAAATATATAATTATTCATTGCATGTTTTCCTATATACGTACATACATATCTGTATACGAGTATGTGTACTTAAGAGAATTACAGCTTTTTCTTACCTGGCTGTACTCCATTATACCTTCAAAGTTAAATTCTAAAAAGCACATTGTACAAATGGAAACAGCCATTAATATAGCTATTGCACTAGAATTGCCACAGAGACTTAGTTAGTGTGCTGGTTAAAAAGATACTCACGAAAAAATAAATTGCTTAGCTGATATTTGGTTTTAAAAATTTATTTATGTTTTCTGTTAGGATTTTTATTATTCCATAAGAGTTTTCTCTTTCTTTTATTTTTGTGATATTTTCTTCAGTTCTTGAAAAAAATAATAATACACCATAAATTAGACACAATGATTTTCTGTATTAAGCGAGACAATGTCTCAATCTAACAGATAATCAATATTTATCTGCTTGAATGCTTCATTTTATTTTCAACTTTTTATATACACTGACATATTTAGGCACACCATATATATGTATTTGTTGCTATGTTGTAATTTTGAATGCAAAATGATGACTGTTGCTTATGATTGATATACAATATTGATTTCTGTTTAAATACAATTTTCTTTTTTTTTTTCATTTGTATGTTGAAAATTTAATCAACAAAATTACAGGCTTGTAATAGACTTAGTCTTCTTAGTTAAAGCTCAGTGATCGATCAAAATAAAATCAGATATTATATTGCACTCAAAAGCGTTGAATGTCTCAATTTTGTGTTCCATAATAGCGGTTTGTAGCGCTGTATGGAAATAAAATAAAGGAATACAATTAAGTACACAAACTTATATAAAATACATGCACACACATCACAAAACTAAAGATTTTCTGTATTTATTTATTTATTATTTATTTGCAACAATAACTAGCCTTGTAGGTTTTTAATCGTACACAGAGCGAAAACTGCCTAATAGAATTAAGAAGATTTTCTCTATGAAACGCTTTTGGGGTGTGGAGTATTCCGGCAGAAAGAAACGAAGATTTTTTTAAAGAGATTCCTTATTATTTTCATGGTATAAATCTTTTTAATTTTTTCAATAAGTAAAACACATAAAATTAAAAAGAAAAGCTTGTTATTTACCATGTTTTTACTTGAATTTCGTTATTTTTGGCCCCAAAAACACAATCCATAGAGAACAACTTTTTGATTCTATTAGGTTTTCTTATGAATTGCATAAAAAAAGAATTTCTTATTAATTTCATTAGTCTACTTAATAATTTTTTTCAAAAAGGTACTTCTTATAGATTTCATTAGGCTACTCAATATGCTGTTGTTTTTATTAGGTATTCCTTACTGATTTTATTAGGTTTCTATTTGATCATGTGTAAATTATCTTAATGAATTTGTTAATAAGAATATCTTCTTGTTATTTCAACACATCAACACAAATACAATTTTTTATGAATTTTTAGTTTTTGTACTCTTATAATTGTTTGCGTGTTTGTACATGTGTTGCGGCGAACAACTTTTAGTTGAAAGTGAACAAGTGACAAGTAAAGAAGTGAAAAAAGTAATTAAATTAAAATTAAAAAAAAAATTATTTTTTTTTATTTATTGAAAAGTGTTACATTTGAATGTAATGTCAACAAAAAAAATAAAAAACATAAACAATAATATTTTGAATAATGGGAGATCACAATAGCTTAACTGAAAATATATAAATCCTGGGAACTATGTGATGACACGTGTGACATTCTTTTAAGTTTTGGAATTACATCAACAACCATATTAAAAAAAAAATGAAAATTGAAGACGTTGAAAATTTATTCAAGAAACTGGGAATGGAGAAGAAATATTGTTCGTGCAAAATAATGTTCATAAAAAAAATATTTTAATTTAGACATCTTTTCAGAACCTACCGTTCATATGTGAAATAGAAACTTTATCGGCAAATAGTAGGATATTGGATTGGTTGGAAAAAATTTCTGAGAAACTCAGTAATCCAAATTAACATACGCAGAAATGCAGCAATGGTCTTATGCTATCTGTGATGTATTTCCTAAAGAAAAACCGGTAAGAAATCCAAACAAAATTTTATTTACATATATTTTTATTAACAGTTTTGGTTATTCTAGGAAACATACTTTTTGAAACAGAAAGACGGGAAGAAAAATCCGACAGGAAAATTATTTTCTCGTTGGACTAATGTTGAAAAAGGAAAATTTGATGACTATACTGGCAGCACTGCGGAGGAAGCTTTTAAAGATTTTGATAACGGTATGGATATATAAAATTTCTTAAAGTAATATACATATGTACATCTTTAAACATCTATCTTTCTCTCTCAAAGATAAATATTTCGAGCAAAAGTGCTGGCTGCAGCATAATTGCAGTCCAAGGGACCAGGTACTTTCAGAACCATTTTAAAAAACACAGTAAACAATTTGTTAACTTGTCACTTTCGAGTTGTGAAACTAAAGCAATTTCTAAAAAAACAACTACAACTCTTACCAAATGAACCAGCTTTGACTAATTCTGAATCTAATACATTTTCTGACAATCAAATGCAACTTGTACAAAACTTTACTTCTTCATCAATCAATAATATCATTTCTATTAAAGCTTCACTCTAACAAAAAATTTTTCCGTAAAGACATAATTGATATTCAAAATTCTGTTACATAGTGTATCACAACACCAGTTTATAAATTCATAACATTACTTGAAATCGATGAAGGGAATTCTTTGCTAGTCGAAGCCATCAATGTATTTTCTAAGCCATTCTCTAGTGTAAATGCGAAAAAAATTAAAAAAAAAATAGAAAATCTTAATTTCTATAAATTTTAAATTTATAAATCTTAAATTATTAAATTTTTATTTTAAAATAATAATACTTAATTTTTATTTTTAAGTTTCTAAGTAAAAATATGAATAAGTAAATATACATATGAATAAAAATTAAATTATAATATCAAACAGAATCAAGAAGTATTATTTAAATAAACAAAGAGATAGCTTTACAGAATCAAGAAGAAAATCTTTTTGAAAAAAAATAATAAGAAAGCCTAGTAAAATCAAGAAGAAAATCTTTTTGAAAAAAACAATAAGAAAGCCTAGTAAAAATCGTAAGTTTTCTTCTTGATTTTTTGAAAAAGGTTTTCCTTATAAAATTAATAAGAATTTCTTCTTGAGTAAAAACCATAGAGAAATCTTATAAATGTTGTTCTATTTTACTATGTATTTATTAGGTACTGTTTTCTCTGTGTAATCCTTCTTTTTAAAGAATTTTTAGTGTGTTTTGTAGATCTAGCTCTGGACAAGACCAATTTTATGTATATAAATTCTTTTGATATAGATGCGTATGCTCATCGGTGACTGTCGTTCACAACACCATAAATACTTTGTTCTAAACTCTGCATACACAGAGAAAACAGTACCTAATAAATACATAGTAAAATAGAACAACATTTATAAGATTTCTCTATGGTTTTTACTTAAGAAGAAATTCTTATTATTTTTATAAGGAGAACCTTTTTGAAAAAATCAAGAAGAAAACTTACGATTTTTACTAGGCTTTCTTATTGTTTTTTTTTAAAAAGAGTTTCTTATTGCGCAATAATTAATAGAGATTTTATATGGAATATTGAGCTCAATAATGGCGTTAATCGCGATTAACGCAATTAAGGGTCATATCTGAACACGCTATAACATGCTCTAAATAAAATTTATAAATTTCTTCTATGCAACCAACATATTTATTCAAAACAAATTGATTCCAAAGTAACCACACAACATCGCTACTTAATTTCAATGGTTTTCGTATAAAAAATAAATTATTTTTGGCTCTCCTAAAGAGTTATACAAAAACATATGTATGTCACTTACATATCAGGTGAGATGACGACAAAATACAATAAACCTAAAAAGTTTTTATAAATTTTTACGATTATTTAGCTAGTATATTTCATGCCTGCAAACTTTGGAAAAAACTATAAATTATATTGAAAAAAAATTTTTACTTATATGTAAATGTGTATATCTACCAATAAGTTACATAACACTCTTGAAAATATTGTTTTAATATTCAACAACGATTGCAAAACAATTTAAACAACAAACTTTATCCGAGTACTTTGCCAGGAATGCAACGCATGGGAGTACACTCAGCAAGTAAAAACGATATGCATGAGTTAATTCAGCATTTGAAGGCAGGAAGGATGCATGAGAACAATCACATACAAATTCATATTATTTCCGGTACACACATGTAAGAGTGGAACTAGAGGAATGTCAATGATGACGAATAAAAAAGAAGAAAAGTGCTGGCATATTGAATATTGACTGCATAAAAAAGTTTTAGGCAACAGAGAAATATGTTGAAATTTAAGAAAATATGTTAAATTTTATTTTTTAACAATGTATAATGGACATTTTCTAAATAATTTTTCACACGCACAAACCTCATCTCAATCCAGTTTCCATGACTGAATTGACTTTTATAGATACCAACACAAATGGATTTATTTTCTTAGTAAACTAAGTGCGAAGAAAACCAATTTAAACATTCAAATTAGAATTTAGCTACAAGTAAACCAGAAATATTTGTTTGTAAAAGCCAGTATCCATCAATATTGACAATGTATTCATATGCAAAACTTCCATCTTCCTTCCTGTTGTCGGTACTTAATTCTATGACATTTTTACTACAATTTTTAAAAACTCTCATGTTTGCCTTCATTGCGTTTAGAATGATGACGTCGACAACTTCTCGCTTCAATTATAAATATTTCATGCATAATAAAATTCAATTCCACGTTCATTTTCACATGCAAATTAAATTTTCTAGTATATAAAAAAAAAACAAGTCACAAATTCATGGAAGATTTTTTTGACATGTAGCAAGACAGGAATACAGAGTTTAGTATGTGAAAAACTTTTTATTGAAATACTTTATATACGAGTATACATATGTACATATCGATGGCTTAATATAAAAAAGGCCTAACTCAATTTTGTTTCAAAAAAAAAAAAAAAAAAATCAATGAAAAAAACCTTTCTTCGATACCTTCATTAAAACAAAAATAAAACCAAATAAATAAGAAATAAAATGTGTTGGTTTCTTTTTTATTAAAAATTGTATTAAAATATTTGTTGTATCTAAAATTTTACGGATTTTATTAAACTTTTTCTTTCGTCTGTAAAGTAACAAAAAATCGAGTTAGGCCATTTTTGTATTAAGCCATCGATATGTAAATATTTCTGAATTGTTAATGTTATTTAATAAACTATATTTTTGTATTAATTTGTTGAAAACAAATTGTAATGAGTGGAATTTTTCACATAATTACACAGCAATATAAAATGTAAATTTAGTTACTTTAATCTGTGATGAAAAAATTAAATATTTGTATGAAACACTCATAATATTAGGATAAGGTTGAGAAAAGGAAGTCTTTTGGGTGTCAAAATATTTCAAATCGTTAACGACTTGGTAAACAAGCGTTTAATTGAGGGAACGAACTCGATCTGCGATCACTCACACCTGTGATGAAAAATAATGTTTTTATGAAAAACTCAAAATACGGGTATGTATCGATCTAAAATCGTTAAGAACTGGTGTTTCCAAGAAATTGTTTTATGTTTGTAAGATTATCCTACAAAAAACTTGCTTGAGCACAAAGGCAATATTAGCTGGCATATAATGGAAAACTGGAAGATAGTTCGTCTATAATTGTTAGGTGAGCCTACGTACCTACCAAAAAAATAGTGATTGAGTGAGTGAGAAAAATAACATGGTAACATAGTAAATAATATGAAATGTTTATTATTGTTTAAATAATATGAAATGTTGTTGTTATTTTTTACTCATAATTTTTATGCTGTTCTTATATCGCAGTTACTCTTGTTGATAAACTGTAATAACAAGAATGTTGATGTTGCTGTAGAGCACAAATTTTGCAAGAGGAAAGTAAATAACATTTATGGCAGTGGACAGGTGAAACAATAACAATGAAACAAATAAATACTACATAAAGAAATGTTGACAATTGTACAACGAGCCAGCAGTAGCAGTAATAACAGTGAAAACAATGAGTAAAACAATTAACTGTTTATGAAAATGAATACAACAAAAGGACAACAGCAACAAAATCTTACAAACATTAACAGCAACAAAAATAACAATCAACATTTGCAACTACAACACTAATAAATAAAAATAGCACGAGTAGTCAACAAAACATAACTATTTGGCAGACAGGAAAACAGACACATTTAGGACAATTGCCTTAAAAAATATAATGAAGGTACACAACTACACAGCATGGCAAATTATAGTATGAGTATCAGTATAACCTAAAACTAAATATTTAAAGCTTAATTACTGAACCAGATCCACATTGCTATAACGATATTGTGACGTACATTCACAATGGTTAGTCAGTAGGGTGTATTATCTAATATTTCACCTGGTAAATATTGTCTGGTTCACACGATGAAACCCGACTAAACCCTTTATCGCTGACTAATCATTTCCCACAGTCTGTGAGTCTACGTCGCAACTATTTTCTATAGCTGTAAGTTAGTTTATCAAGTCAATAATAATAAAGAAACAATTAATAAAGAACCAATAAAAGAACAGTCGTACAAGCGGCTGTCCCCAAATAATGAACAACTAAAAACTAATTTAATTACAATATGTCAGACAAGCCCTTACGGTTTTCTAGTGGTAAAATTTTTACAACCTTAACGAGGCTACATTTTCTCTATCATAGCAAATAAAACCTGAGTAAAAACAGCAAGTACCGATTGATTTATCAATTTGTTTTTTAATTTTCAAATTTTCACTTTTCATTTCAAATTAACACAAAATCATACGTTAAACATTTAACCACATTATATTCATCATCACAATTATTTAAACTTACACATATGATTAGTGGCTCGAATATCACAAATAAACACAATATTGGAAAATTGTTCATTTGACCACACTCTGTGATATGTATGTCAGTCATTTTCAGCTGCTGTAAGAACAACAACGGAAAAAAGTCAGCCTTGCAACGTAGTCACGAGAAGAAATAATTTTAGCTTTTTTTTTTTATAAAAAAGCGCTGTTTGTTGTTGAAATTCCTAAAATAAAGAGCGCTATTTCTCTAGTGTAATTGAAAAGTGAAAAACGAATTGAATAAAACAGTCTGTGTTAGATATCGTCAAAACAACGTAACGCTCTTTCAATAATTTTCAAAGGAAATGGGCAAAAATTATTTGCAAGTGAAAAAATTTCTGATACAAGGTGGCACAAAAGTAATCCTGCTATCAGAAAATGCTATAAATTTTGCGAGGACCCTAATGTAAGTTCTGTTGTGACATTTGTGTAGTAAACACATGCGAAATACACGTTAATAAACAATGTTACGCTACACTGCTCCAGAACGCGGAATATTGCTGACTATTTATTTGACCAATAATCGGTCGGTGACAGCCAAAAAACATCGGAAGTTTACTTTTGGGCCACCTTGCATAAACATAAATATTGGATATTGGTATTTTTGGTGTTAGGTTGTTTGGCACTAAGGGATTTACCAAAGTAGTGCATTTTTCAACGGAAATCTCTTTAAGTATTTGTTTGTAAATTTTGTATAAAAATTTCGTCTTGTGACATAGTTTTGTGTTGGTGTTTTAATATCACAATAAAAAATTATATCAAGTTCTGTTAATAAAGAACTATTCATTATTATTTCGCTGAACATGACTGAGTTTGTCCCATTTTATGACTTTATCATTTTGTTTGAGTGAAATTCTTTAAAGAATATTTTCCTGGAAAGTGTGTGTTTCAGAAAAATATAAGGTGTAAGTACATAATTAGTGGCAAACTTGTTTAAAAATTATTTGTGAACGTAGTTATTTCATTACTGCAATTATTTGTGCAGTGAAAATGAGTGGTATTGAGGACTTGGTATAATATTTGTAACCAAGCTAATTTAGAAATACAAATTTTGTGAATTTTTAATAAAAAAAATTTTGTTTTATTGGACTGTCTATTACAAACATTCATCACTTATTATTTATTTTTAAACATAATTTTTTTAACTTTTCAAATAATTATTTTACAGTATTTACCTCAAAGAAAAATATGTTGATTTTAATCCTTTTCTAAATCATCATCACTTCACTAAGAATTTTTTTAATTTATCTGGAGATGGGAATTTTTTATCCACATTTTTAATCCAAAAGGTTAATTGTAGAAAATATTTCTTTTATTTTTTACTTTATCTCTTATTATAATATTTATTTGCAAAGAAATTATTCAACACGTTAAAATGTTTGTGCATATTTACGAGAAAAATACTTTGAATATAATTTGGTTTATGTTTTGTTAGGGTGAGAGAGGTCAAGGATAAAATATCCTTTTTTTGAGTTTTCACAAAATTTCTCAATACTTGAATTCAATTAAAATTTCTATGCCAAGTCTAGTCAAGGAAACAAATTTTACTTTGTGGATGTTTGTAATAAAATTAATACATTTCTTTAGAAATGTCAGTTAGTTTGTTAAAATCAATAATTACAAATGGAAAATATTTAAAATATTTTTTAAAGAAATTATCATGGTGTAACTATACAAGGTGAGTGCAGTAGCACAGCTGACATGGCTTTGTTTACAATTTCCTTATGTCAAAATTAATACATTTTCAAGTATTTTTGACAGTAGTACATTATTTTACACAAACAAAATGCCTGTTGTTTCTGCTTGGTATTGTATTTGTTGCCGATTTACACTCACCTTGTATAGTTACACCATGAAAATTATATAATTTTAATAACAATTTTTGGTAAGGATGCTGGTGTTTTAAAAATACTGTTGTTATTTTTTATAACATTTTAAGGTAACCAACTAAAACGAGTTTGTTGAATATTTAATAAAGTTTCTAAAAACAACTGAAATTTATATTTTGTGTGTATATTTTCATTTCTCGACAAAAGTATAGAAAATATCAAACTTTGTGTGTAGCAAACTTGAGAAACAAGGAAACATTTAAAGCATGGTGCAAAAATATAAATGTAATTGCCGCACACTCTTTTAATAAACAAAACACAGCCTGTTTTAACAAATATGAACAAAACAAACAAATTATGCCAACCTGATTGATGCAACCTGGAGCAAACCCTAACTAACTACTACCCGCCTTTTAAGGTTTCTATAAATGCTAAAATCAGTAATCAGAACACCTATAAAGAAGCCTTTAGAGTTTGTTTTCGCTGTTGTTAGATTTTGCTGTAACTATGCATGCAAAAAACTGATCTCATAATTATATCGTAATACTTTATGGCTCACATATAAACCTACAAGTGACTTAATTTATATACATATGTACATTTTTGTGTTTATAGAGAATACAAAAAAACATGGCAGCGCCAGTCAAACTAAATAGACAAACTGGCAAGTCGTACAGCCAGGAAGGCAGACTGTGTGGCGACTGAAATTCATCAGAAACTATTTTTAAAAAATAACCCAGTTCTTTTATTATGCACAACTGCCTGCTTGCCGCCCATTCACTCTAACAGGCTCAGTGCCAAGCTAAGCAAACAACAACAATAATAACATCAGTATTAAAACATGTTTGTTATTTTGTATTTGCTATTTTATTACCAATTTTTAGAGCATGAGCTATATTTGAGGAAGTCATGTATATGACATTGAACACCACTATAATATAGTATATATTATATAGTAGTACATACCTACATATATGTACATAGGTAAATACAAATAGAATAGTATGACCAACTTTATTTTATTGCAGTTGGAAATGAAGGTAGATTTTGAAAAAAATTCTCAAACTAAATAAACATCGCCTCTGAGTAGTAACTAACTCTTAGGCCCATTATTACAACTTGGCAATAGTTAAAAGTATGATGTTATCGGACAGATAAGAAGTATTTGGTTATTACAAGTTTACTTTAATCTAAAACCAACCGATAAGCTAAAGGGAAGATCATCTTGCCTTTAAATTTTATAGTGAGGTATGTGGTTGAAGTTGCCATATGTTCTGGAAAAAATGTCAAATTCATGAAAAATAAATTAATTTTAATTTTGTTTTGCCAATAAATAATTTGATAAACAAAAATGGAAAGCAGACGTTTGATTCATATTTTTTTCACAAACAAATGTTTTCACAAACACACACAATTTACTGTTTCTTGTCAGTAATTTGTCAAAAGTAATCGGTTTTTCACTGGTATTGCCATATTTTAGAAAAAAAATCATTTTATTTTACAAGGAAGTTGTAATAACGAAAAATCTTAAAGGTCACTTTATTCCTCACTTTAATTAAAGTTACCTATTACTATTAAGAACATTAGAGGCAAGTTGTAATAATATCCCTTACATTTTTATTATAAATTCCAATTCTTCTACTGTGAGCCTATTGGTCCCTTCCATCTGACACACTTTTCTTTATAAACACACTGTTTAATTTTGCACCATCATCTGCAAAGTAACATTTTTAATGAATGTATCACTATAACGCAGCAACAACAACCCTTTCGTATAAAAATTATATAAATTTGTAGAAAGGAAAGCAAAAATGTATGTTGTCTCGTTTGTTGTTCCAGCTTTTAGAGCCGGTGTTTGTTTAGGTTTTTGCTGTTTTTTGTTTGTTTTAGATCATAAATAACACAAACCTAAGGTAAAAAAGCTTCATTAACAAGAAGGAAATGAGGAAGGAGTTTTGTTTTCAAAATAAAAAAAAGGTAATAAACTGAGCAAAATTAACACCTCATAACAATAACAATGGTGACAAAACCGGAAATACTTATTGAAAAGTCTTTAGATATTTTAAGGATATAAAATTAAGGCTGTGATCGGCACAAAGAAGCCATAGGTAATAATAATAGCTTATGAACTTTCTTGCTTTATTGCAATATGACCTGCTATTGATTGTGATTTTTATTATTTGATAATTTTTATAAACTCGTGTTGTTTAAACTTAAACAACTGATCATATTCGGCCTCTATTAGCTGATGAATGCCATACACTGCACTGAAGTAATAAAGCTCATCATCTTATATTTATGATGACGTAATTAATACGTTAAATACCTACTTATGTTTAACTACATAGTTATGGCTATTTAGTATGTGTTTCTATTAATTTTACAGTTTTCGCAGTAAATAAACAAATTTATACTCTCTAGATAATCCCTGCCTTCATTACTTTTAAATATATACAAGTAGTATTTGAGCGTAAAGCACAATTGATTTGAAAGTGTAAAAAAATCGTGCAGAAATCTGTGTGTGACTTCCTATCAAAAGTACAGACATATGTACAAGTAAACGTTTCTATAAGTAAATTCAAGAACAGCAAATGTTCAAGAAGACTTAAGTGAGAGTCGGGTCTATAAACACATTCAACAGAATCCCGAATTCTCCTAGGGTCATCATAATATCGTCATCATATGATGACAAACATATTGACAGCTTCTGCTGGCTAGTGCGCTGTTTTATTCACATAGATACAAAAATAAACAAAACAGGTGCGTTCATTGAAGATTTATTTTTCATAAAACAGTTAATTTAACGTTGTAGTGCAAAGTGTTTGTATTGAGTGAATTTTCTTTTGGTATTTTTTGCAAAAAAATTTAAATTATGAGTTCAACCAAAAGATAAGTGAAAAAAAACGCCGTGAACTTAAAAGTTAACTAAAATGAAAATTTACATTGGGTTACAATATTTTTTTAAAGAATCAACAGTTGTGTTGTAGAAAAAAAAATATTTTCTTTTTTGAGAATAGTCGTCTTATGATGACACAATGATAAAATGGACACATTCTGATTTTTGAATTTGATTTTGTTTTTGGATTTTTAGTGTTGCAGAAATATAGGATGTTTTGGAGGAAGTATGTGAGATAACTGATTTTTAAATTGAGCTTCCAGAAATTGGCGTCTTCACTGATGAAGATTCGAATAAAGAAATCGATGAAATATCAATTCTTTGGCTCGTAATCAACTTCTGGTACCTGCTGAAACACGATTAAAAGGCAATAAAGAATTTCCCGCACGTACTGAACAGCAATATGCCAAAGAAAAAAGTGGAAAGACAATGCGGTCGTCACAGCAGATCAACAGCTTATTCTGCAGATCCCGAAAGAAAGGCAAAGAGATGAAATAAGGCTGACCTTAAACATCTTGAACTAAATCTCACATATGGGCGAAACCGATCGCATGGACCAAAACATAAATGCTGACCGTATACCTATGTGAAGCAAAAAATGGTAGTGAGCTGTTGTACGTTTGAGTATTAGTTTGTGAACATGACCAAAAACTTAGTCAGAAAAGCTTTGGAAGTGACTTGGCTATGTCATATCTTCACTTGGAGAATAATTCTCCAAAACGACCAGAAAGAGCACCAAACTTGCAGCCTGGAAATGATTCCTTGAGGCATGATGGGTTCAAAGAACCAAAAACAATAAACAAAGATGATATTTTGGGCGATAATTGCAAATCCAGTGTAAGAACGGAGTGTACAAAATGTGACAAAGGCTTATGTAGTGATTGCTTCGCCCCTTATCATGAGAAATAATAAACATAAAAATATATTAAATATTTTTTTAAAATTTTCTCTATAAACAATGAATTGAAAATAAAATGTTTAAAACAAAAAACAATATAAAACTTTTTTGTAATTTTGTATATATTCATAGCGTTGTCATATGATGACACCCATTTTCTCGTAATGTGGACTCAACATGACAATTTTTTTTCTTGATATATATTAAAAGGATCCCAGACAAGCAGTAAATGAAGTATTCTATTAATTAGAATACTATTTCTAAAACCGGGAGAATTCGGGATAAATAATAAAAATTAAATTTTAATAGCATTTCAAAAGCATTGGCCCATAATCATAGTCATAGAAAAAGCATACTTTAAGTAAAAGTAGACTTTTAAACAACAAAAACATATAAATTTTGTTCTGAATTTAAAACAAAAGCAAGCTTTTGCTTAAAGTATGACTATAATTATGGACCATTATGTTTAGTACAAAATGTGTGTTATGCCGTTTTGTTGTCTCCAACATATTTGCAATAAACATTAGATCTAGTGACATTTGGAGTGCTGTTACAAACCTAATGATAAACTTATGTATATAGAAATATAATCAGAAATATATATGATATAAGAAATAATAATGTACAATTTGTCAACAAATCATAATTTTATCCGATGTTCTGATTTAAAATTTTCTAACAAAAAAAACAAAAAAAAAACACATCATGAGATTGATGCGCATTTGGTTACAGCACTCAAACTGCAAGTAAAAACCACAGTTACAACTAAAACTTTTAAAAAGAGCAGCACAAACAACTATTTCTATAGCAGATATAAGAATCAATGAATTGAACGCATTGCCAGCACATATACATACTCGTATTTTCAATTGCAAATGATTGATTAAAGAATTCATTGAATAACTTTACTTGGTTTACTTCCTGTCAAAGACACAATAGCAAACTCAATACTGCACAGCTACTGAGCGTTTATATGTTTTATACGAGTATGTTTTTCTTATACTGCAGCAACAGCCAGGGGTTTTAAAAGAGCTGCACGTTTTCACAATCAATCATTTGACTGTTGAATAGAAAAGTAGAATAACGCTTGAAACCAAATTCACAAATTCAATATACAATTTTGCTTTTGTTTGCAGCAAAGACTGCTGTGAAGATAAACAGCTCTTGAAAAAAGTTGAAAAACATGAAATACAAAGAAAATTAATTCCCATAATCAATTGTTAATGGCTGTTAAGTAACAGATAACAAAACTTTTTCATTTCTGCAACTGTTTCCTTTATTTAAAAGTTTTAATTTCTTTAAAGAAAATGTTGTCATATTTATTGATTGATGGTTAGTTGATGTTATTGTTTACTTTGTATTCTATTTTCTATTGAATCGGGGTTAAGGACAAAATTTCAAAAGAGATTTTTTTTTTTAAATTTTATTTACTTTATATCAGTCTTAGTATGTATGCGTATCTGTTTGTTATGCTACGTTGTGACAAACTGTATGAAATGACAAAAAAAACAAATAAAAGAATGTCCTTTCCTTTTCTCTATCTTTCCTAGGAAGTCATATACATACATGTGTAGGCATCTCATATTTTGGTCTAGCATTTAAGCTTGCCAGTCAGACAAAAGGTAATTGACAATTATTTATTTATCAAAAATTACAAGACTGAAATGTAATATCAAAGCTCAAACTAACACAAACAAAAGCTGAATAGTATTAAATTCATGTACGAAGATAGACAAACAAAAGTTCTAAAAGGTCATATTGTACAATATATAAATTATTCAGCCATGTTTTAGAGTACGATCGTAGCACAGCCACAATACGATTGTATGTCCTGTTACACACTCATCAGTTCTGACTGTCAAGTCAAGTATTTTTCAATGAGAAGGAAAGAGAAAATTAAAATTATATTTTATCTTTTTCCTACTCATTGAAAAATACTTGACTTGACAGTCAGAACTGAGGGTATATTGAAAAATACTTGAGATAAAAAATAATTTTAATTTTCTCTTTCCTTCTCATTAAAAAATACTTGACTTAACAGTCAGAAGTGATAAGTGTGAAACAGGTCTATGCAACCACATTATAATTTTACCTCACCCGAAATATGGTCATTTTTATCTGTAAACTTCTCTTAAATGCAACTGTTCTTTAAGTTATACATACACATTTTCAAAAGCTGTCATTAGAGCTGTTACATTTGAAATAATTTTGCAATTCAGGAGCGACAAATTGTATTACTATGTTATAGAAATTTCTCGGATGGTCTTTTTCAGTTAAGAATTGTAATGGAATTGTGACAAGAATTAGGAAAATGTAGTTGAAAATGCTTCAACATAAAAGTCATTAAAACTGATGAAATTAAAAAACAAGTGTATTTCAGAAACAATAACAAAAATTACTAAAGGAAATTAACACACATTTATAAATATACTCATACTTATACGGTATCGCACTAATTCTTTGACACATTATTTATGCACAATGTACTTACATGATCGCCCCGTATTGTATCATTCGCCGGGGTAAGAAATAGAAATAGACACTACGCCGCTATTGTGTGTATTTATACCCTACACCACCAAAGTGGCGAGGGTATATTGGATTTGTGCTGAGGTTTGTAAAGCCCAGAAATATTGGTCCAATACCCTTAAGTCGATTTAACGATGTCCGTCCGTCCGTCCGTCTGGCTGATTGTCCATGTAAAGCTTGTGCGCAGAGTACAGGTCGCAATTTTGAAGATATTTCAATAAAATTTGGTACATGATATTTTTTTCGGCCCAAGAATAGATAGGATTTAAACTGGTGAAAATCGGTCCATTATTTCACCTGACCCCCATACAAATGTCCTTCCGAAATTGGTGTGTACCGATCATAAATCTTTGAATTATGCAAGTATCCAAACAAATTTCACCAAAAATGAATAATAAATGAAGCTAAATCGCATCTATAAATTTCGTGAAGATCGGTCCATAATTTATCATATAAGGACCACTTCCGAAAATCACTCACTTAAAAATGTTGGTATCCAAATAATATTGCACGCAAATATATATCATATGTATACAAACAATGATCTGTCTATAATTACTCGAAATTCCCATATAAGGCCCACTTCCGAAAATCACTTTAACCATCATAAATTTCTAAAGACATTGGTATCGAAATAAAATTTTACACAAATAAGTTTCTTATATACAGAAATAATAACACCTAATTTTAAAATGGTCGGTCCATAATTAGTCGAAACTCCCATATAATACCCTCTCTGTAATTCAATTAAGATAAAGTATATTCACAGACAGCATGAAATTAAATTTTTTGGATGATCGGTTCACAATAGTTTATATCTCCCATATAACGCCCATTTCTGTAAAACTTTTTTTATTTATATACTGTTTCATATACTCGTATGTACACAAATGTGTTGTATTTTTAGAGACGAATATTCGCGAGCAAAAATTCATTGTTCGTCCCAGTTGCGTTTCTAGCATTTCATCCTAAATGAAAGTTTTTTTTATTCTTTTTAGAAAACTTATTTTACTAAGGAAACATCACAATCGAAGTTAAATTTTATTTTATTTGATGCTATTTGTTTTAACAAAACACTCGTAAAAATTAACATCGTCAAACAAATTTGTACAAGAAATATTAATTACGATTGTTTGAGTAAATATTTGCCATGTGTGAGCGTAACCTTAGAATCACACACATATTCCTCATACACTAGATGCATGCACATTCAGGCATGGGTATCGATATATAAATAAACATAGAAATACATACATAATAAATAAATTGCCATAATTAAATTTATATGAGGCATTTAAGATTCTAGTTTAAGTTTTTTTATACCTTATTCAAGATCTCCCAAGGCAAGAAATTTTTGTATTCTTTTTTTTTCTTCTTATAATTCTTGAATAGAAATAACTTTTTCAACCAAACAAACCTATAGTTATATAAACATAATCTTGTGTAGGCAGCACTATACAAACCATTTATATTTATGTATTTATGTATATGTGTAGGTGAAGTCGTTGAAAGTGAATAATTTAGAGAATGACTCAAATACTTGCGAAACTAAAGTAAAAACAATAAAACTTCAACTGCAAAGAAAGTAGAGAGAAAGATATACAAAATATGTATACAACTAACTAAGCTTAGAAATTAGCAAATGCTGCAGAGATGTGGCTGTGGATAACTTTTTAAGGAGGGTGTAACCAACTGTTGAATAATTAAAGTGACTGTTATGGCAAGTAGCTTCGAGAGTTCATAATATTTTATTAGCTTGAAAACATGCCTAGTTTTTTATGATGATGACAGTGCAAAATAAAAGTTTAACAAAATAATAGAGTTTTTTTGTTACAAAGAAGCTGAAATAAAAATTAAATACATACAAAAAACAACACTAAATTATTAATATTAAACAAAGACAGTAGTAAGAACTACAAGAAATTGAAATTGTTTTTGTCTTTATAATAAATAAACAAATAAAAAAATGTCTTATATTTTGTATGCAAAAAATCAATAAAGGTTGCGTTTGCTAACTCGCTCTTAAATATATTGAACCATGTATGGAAAAAATAATCTTTCACAAACTTCAGCCAGGCAGTTTAGATAAGTTTGCAGTAATTTTCCAATAAAAGTTTAGGAAAACATCTGCAACAGAGTGTGAACTTTGGCAGCTTAAAACGCATAGCAATAATTTGCTAACTAGAAATATTACAGCTAACTAGCAGTGAAGCTCTTACCAGTGTAACTGCAACATTTGTTATATACCAGCCTGGATATTGCATGTCTATATACAGGTGGAACTTTTGAATATGCTGCACATTACCATATGCTCACGAACTCCTTATTTCTTTCAGTCGTTCAAGTGCAACGGCAGTTCCGCTTCAACAAAGTGTGTAATAGCAAGGACAAATTCAAGGAAAAACTATCAGCCCAATTATGAATAAAAATTCCGCGGCAGTTTTTTTCCCTTTTCCCATTTTTCCTATTCAAATTCAATGTTAAAAAAATAAAAAGGGAAAAAACTCCCGCGGAATTTTTATTCATGATTGGGCTGTATATTTTATTATTACAAAAATACATACATACGATTAATTTTATGATTTAGAACACGCGATTCGTACTAATTTACAGTAAACAAAACAAATAAATCTTAAAAATTATTGCTTTTTAGTTTTTTTTTGATATGTTTTGTTGTTCTATTGCTTCCACCATAATATAAATTTAAAAAAATCCTAAAATCTGCGATCACAGTTTTTTAAAGCAACGGTTTTTAAACCAAAGTACTTACTTACTATTAATATGATTTAGCACGCGACATATGTTATGGCTTCCTTTACTACTAACAAAAGTTTTCAACAGATGCAGCCTTATTCTAGAAGACTGTTTATCAAGGTAGTAGTGTAAGAACTTACACAAATTGCTATACATATTACAATGAAATAAAATTATCGAATAAACCCACCAACAAATAAACTGAATGGAAAAAGCCCATTGATTCGATATTAAAACTACTTCAATATAAATTCAATTGAATTCATTTATAAACAAATTCCAATTGCTAAATATGTAAACTTGAGAATATGTACATAGAAAAGTATGAACAAAAGACAATTGTTGGTTCATCTATCTATCTGTCTAAAGGATTGTGGCTCTTTGTTTCTAGTTGTGTTTTTGCATTTTTGTTCAAGACATTCACAAAAAATACTGTTTTTGAAGAGCTTTAAGTGTATCTATGTTTCTAGTCTGTATTTATGCGTACGAGTATGTAGTTGCAAAACGTACAAGGTGGCGCAAAAGTAATCCTCCTATCAGAAAATGCTATACATTTTGCGATTGGCCCCTAATGTCAGTTCTGTTTTGACATTTGTGTAGTAAACACATGCGAAATACACGTTAATAAACAATGTTACGCTACACTGCTCCAGAACGCAAAATATTGCTGACTATTTATTTGACCAATAATCGGTCGGTGACAGCCAAAAAATATCGGAAGTTTACTTTTGCGCCACCTTGTATATCCTGTAAGTGTGTACTTTGTCTATCTGTAGTGGTATATTAGTTTCAGAGTGTCCTATTGCCTGTCATGTTAAGGACATTTGTCAATGTCTTTTTTGGCCACACATAAAGTTGTAATTATTAAAAAATATACTTTGTATTTATAGACAAACAGAAATCCTTACTTAAGTGTACCTACAATAGACACCTACATATGTATAAATGAACTTAAATTATTTGTCGGGCTTGTCAAATGCAGATAAAAGAAATCAATAGAATAGACAAAAGAAAATCCTACAAAAAATCCTACAGTTTACAAAACTGTTATGAAAGTTGCCACATTAACAATTAGAAACAGATAAACAAAATCAGATAAAAACAATGTTGTTATTCGAGTTTTTTTCTATTAATGCAAATGTTTTTCCCCAAAAAAAATATAGAAAAAATAAATTAAATTTAGTATAAATATTTCTGCCACGAAAAAACTTTAAACTAAGTTAAATACCACTTAAACAAATTTACAAAATATGGGAATTAGTAAAATTTTAAGAGAAGACTCAGTAAACAATATTAATACCTACACGTTCTACCACTCTCTGCTGCTACCAGTATTTATGGATTAGCTTTCTAAGCTCCGCAAATAATTGGAAAACATTTCCAAAAAAATATCGTTGTGACCGTCATTAATTATTTTCAAATTACTTTTTTATGTAAATTAGGCAGCTAATACAGTAAAGGTCACAATTCACAAGATATTGCACAAAACATTGAATAAACCTTTAAGTGTTAACATGGGTAATATTTCATATTGTTGATGCTTATTTGGTTTTCAAAAGAAAAATAAAAATGAAACATTAATAGTAACTGAAGACACTGTTATTTGTACGCAAGTCAAGTCTAGAAGGTCAGCTGTCTATTATTTATCTAATTTGATGAGAAAGCCCTTAATGTAATATGTAACTTTAAACACGAATATTTTAAATTATCAATTGAATAATTTCTAATTATTCTTTTAATGTTAATGCTACATAACAATCCATTTAAAATGTAATCAAGAAATGTAAAATTAATGTTTCCAAGAAATGAAATTTTCTTCATTTCACTTAAACTAAATATTTTGCCATTATTATCAACATAACGAAGACTTAAACAAAGGCATTAAAGGAACCTAAAACTAAAGTTTGTTGTTGGTCTATTTTAACATCCTGCAATTGAAGAGAATGGAAATTGCTGCAAACTTAAATACAAACCTTTTATATTAGTTGCAAAAACATATTTGTATACAATAATTATACAAAACATACAAATTTTCCACGACAGCTCCGCCAACCATTTCAGTTAGAAATAACGACAACATAAAGTATGTACGAGTATGGCAATAATGATGATTATTTTTTCTCAGAATGTGATTGTGCAAGGAAACTTTGTAAGTATTTGCAGAGCACATTCAATAGAATCTACAACAATAAGAAGCAATTGCATTCTAATTACATAAATGGCTAAATGTGCATAAAATCAACAGAAAAACCTAACAGCAACAATAGACATTTATGAATATAGCGCTCATAAAAACCAGGCACTGTTTTTAAAAAGTGAAAATTTAAGAAATGAAAACAGGACAACAACCAGCCTGGATCCTGCGTACAAATGCAATTGTAATATTCGAAGAAATCGCTAGTATGATTTAAAGGCAGCAACACTAATCTATGAAAGGAAGCAATAATAAAGGAATGCAAAGGAAATATATTTGGGCAATATTGAGTCGCCCGATATTACAAAAGTTGTGCAAATTGTAAAGAAGTTAAAGTGAGAATATTTAAAAAATGCATTGGTCCTCAAAAGTTGCAATTTTGCCTCCGACTAAGATGTGTGTATTTTCAAATACCTCGTTATGTAGTTAGTCAAGTATAGTGGGTTCTCGGTTGGTCGTTATGCGAAGCAAAACCAAAAAAAAAAAAAAAAAACTGTCTAGAGAGCCAAATATTAAAAAATCCTATTCTTGAGTTAAAAAATATTTTTTTTGATAGATATCCCACTCGCATTCCATTAATTGTATAAGCTTTCTTTTGAGGAAAAAAAGGGCCCAAATTGAAAAAAAATTAAAAAAAATATTTAAAAAAAAAATATAAAAAAAAATTTAAAAAAAAAATTAAAAAAAAAACTTTTTAAAAATTAAAAAAAAAAATATTTTTGGAATGATTGAAGAAATAGCTATCTAAATTCCTTTGGACAATATTTGCTAGGACCAATAGGTGAAAAGTTACTCATTTTAAAAAAACCCCTGTATGACCAAAATGTCCAACTTTGACCCACTCTAACTCTGTCACTTCTGGACTGATAGAGCTGAAAATTTGCGTCCTACTATCAAATAGTGCAAATTTCATACAAATCGGAAGACATCGATTTTTAAAATTGGGCCACTTGACGTGAAATTCACCATATGTATGTGTACGTATATGTGGAAAACTACACACCAGGGGCCAAATTACCGCATTCGATATCGAGTAAAATTGATCTTATTTGAGATTATGGCATTCGATATAAGGCAAGAAATTTAAAATTTAATTTTATCAATTGTCACAACTAATAGTTTACGGTTTATTCAGTAATATTGTTTTATATTTATAAAATTAAATTTCCAATGATAATATTGACACAACTTGGTTTTTTGTGACACTTTTTTTTATTTTTCTATATGAAATTTAAAATAAAAAAGTGTTAACAGGAAGGGTCCACTTAATAGTTCACATTTTGTCAAGGAAAAAATAAATGAATTTCTGTAGATTGAAATAAAATAGAATATTGGAATAGTTTATTTTATTTTACTTTACTTTAAATATTGTCTTGTGTTGAGTTGAGTTTTTGGAATTACGCGATTACAAGTCCACATTTAATTGTTTGAATAAGTTAATGTAGAAAAACTTATGCTGATGTCGCCGTCTGCCACTAAATAATATTTTGTATTTATTAAAGATAAATAAATAATAGTTGTAACTAAGTTATAAATATCTACCAATAAATCAAAAAAATATTAAATTGCTTATTTTAGTTGAATCAATTTTTTTGTTTGCTTTTTTTTTTTTTTGTTGGCAGTTTTTGTAATTTTTTGTAAGTTATGAGTTAAATTTAAACTAGATTTATAAGTTTGGGTGTTTGTTTAGGTTAAAAAAGTTATTATAATTTAGTTGTTGGCTTTTTGAAAGAGATGCAAGAAACAGTAGCTGATAAATCGTCAATAATCTCTGGGGAATAGTGTTGTTTAGTATAAAGCTACTTCTTTTTTTTTTTTTTTTTGGCATGTTATGGCCAAAATAAATAAGTTTTTGCCCCTTTTTTATAGTGATTTTTTTGATCCCCTCTTATGATTGTGTAGAAAGTAATATTTTATGAAAAATGCAAATCGTTTATAGAGTAAAACACAAGGACAACTTGGGATGATTCTGAAGATGTTTAGAATGTGTAAAAAAAATATATACAACCATAAACTCTTTAATATATTTAGTTTTATAGCTGTTGGTTTATTTACTAATGACACACTTCTTTCTATAATCCTAAATAGCTTCTTTAGATGTTTCCAGTTAATAACTTTTAAATAAATTAAAATTTTTGGTTAAAACATTTATCGCCATTACTATTATTTTATTTTTGACGCAACAAATAAAATTTGTTTAAAAACAATACAAAGATTTCTCTACTACGTATCAGGAGAAAAGTGGGTGGGACCACGCCCTTTTTAGGAAAATTAAAAACTGTAATATATTCTTAACTACTGGACCGATCGATATTAAATTTTCGCAATACGATATTCTTACGAAATAATAATAATAATTCACGAAATTAAATTTATTGACAACTAATTCAACATTTTTTGTTTTATACATATTTAAAATAGCTTTTGAACTAAATTAAATAGATTATTTGTTTTTAACACATGCGAACATCTTACATCTAATGCGTCGTAGTACTCTAAGCTGATTTCGACGAAAACATCCCCAAGCCATCAATGATCGTTCCAAAGCGACTTTTAAGTGAGAAGAACCGTAAAAGACGAATTGGATATGTTGGACGGTAATGGACAAGGGTTGATAAATGTGTTGGGCTAAAGAAACGAAACATATGTCAAACAATGAAATTTGGAGGTGGAGCATTGATGGCTTGGGATGTTTTCGTCGAAATCAGCTTAGAGTTCTACGACGCAATGGACTACGTTACCATTTTGGAAGACTCCTACCTACCAAGTCTTAATATATTTTGGCTTGAATCGGGACAAAATGATCATTCATGCAAGATAACGACCCAAAACACACTGCAAAAGTAACAAAAGGGTGGTTTAAAGAAAACGGTATTACGATTTTAGATTGGCCACCACATTCCTCAGATTTGAACCCGATCGAGCATCTTTGGTCCATCTTAAAAAGAAAATTAAAAAAAAAAAAGAACCGCCTAAAACGGTAGATAATCTTTGGGATCGTTGTATTGAAGAATGGAAAGCATCAATCCAGAAATTCTTAATAACCTTGTGAAAAGTATGCCAAAGAGGATATAAAAGGCACACAAAGTATTAGTGGTCGTAAAAAGGAGAGTTTTTCCTCAGTGGACATAATTGTTCACACTTGGATTTTTATACAAAGTTATTTTAAATTACAACGTTTTTTGATTTACTTGAATTTTTTTTAGATTTTGTGTTAAAAACAAATAATGTATTTAATTTAGTTCAAAAGTTTTTTTTAAATATGTATAAAACAAAAAAATTTGAATTAGTTGTCAATAAATTTAATTTCGTGAACAGTTTTGTACCTTACTGTAACTATATGGGTAAAAATGTAAAAGTTTGGTAAAATTTAAAATCATTTTAAAAATCATTACACACCAAACGAGTCAGTAAGTAAAGCATTGTGCTGGCGACTATTGAATGTATATATCCAGTTACAGAAAGTATTGAGCGGGCTTTTTTGAAATTCTTATTCAGATTTTTATTTCCAATTTCAATCTATTCGTAAGGGGTTTCTTGTTGACAACTTGGTCTTCTTGAAGAGTTGGCCCTTTTAGTGGGAATTGGAAGAGTTAGTCGACATTGACAAGGCGTGTTTCTTCTTGTCTCTTGGAGGCCTGCTAAATTGAACCTTTTAGATGGCCACTTTACACCTTCCTTTTATTCTGGTTTATGACCTCTCACATGTTTGTCACAAAACTCAAGAGGTTGATTAAATTCAAGTGAATTTTGTTTCAGTAGTGACAAAATTATTTAATTAGACTTAACTTTTATCGTTGACTGTGGACAACTTGTTTCCCTAAGTTGGTTGTTTCCCTATTTCATTTGATTTTCTGTTTTCTATTTTGCGTTACGATAATATGATTTGCAAACAAATTGGTTAAGGAAATTCGATTGAGCTGCGGGATTTCTTTTGTTAACAGGGTTAGTAAACTTGGTTTATTGCAAACTTACGTTTACTGTTTTCAGTTTTCTTATTCTTTTATTTCATACTTGCTGCTATTCATGCTTCAAACTTTCTAATGGTCAGAGTTTACAGTCTGATGAAATCAAAAAACAAGCAAACTTTTATTGAACAAAATTATGATGAAGCAAAACTACTTGTATATAAAAAATAAGTATGTGAGTTTAAGAAATAGTATTTGAAACTTTAAATCATATGAATATAAATACATATGTATGCAAGGAGCTGCAAAGATAAGGAGAGTTTAGTTTATACTCGTATTCATCGTATTCATTCATATTGGTTCTGTTGGTCAAAAAGGGGGGAAGAGTGAATATAAAGAATTGTCTGCAATAATAATCTATAGCAAAAAAAGTAGATTTGTAAAATTTGAAAACTAAATATGAAATATTACTTTTACAAACTTTGTTATAGCGAAAACTCCCTAAAGCAGCGCCTTAACTTGAAATGTAAATTGAAATAAATCAAGAAAATATAAACGGGATGTCTACAAATGCATTTACTATTAAACATTTAAATAAATATAAAAGGGAACAAATTTCATGTGGAATTTTTATTCACGATAGGGGCGATTAAATATTTTCAAAAGCAAATTATTCTGCCCCATATTAATGACATTATTACATTCATGTCATTCCTTTCCTTTCTTTGTTTTAGTACAACAGTTTTTGCATTTCAAGACAATTAATTTTATAGAAATATCGCTAGCTAAAATATTTATGTTTAATAGTCATAAATTGTTTAATAACTGCCGATTTAATGGTGAATTATTAATAAAAAAACACAATAAATAAATGAATAAAAACTTGAAAAATGTTTAAACATCAAATTGTTGAAAATTATTCATACGATATGTTTGAATTATAAATGAATTTGTTATTTATATGTCAGTTTCATGTGATGACCTCATACTTTGTAGATCATTTAGTGCATTGATGATGAAATTGTAATATACAACAACTCCTTAAAATGCTGAGTTTTAATAAAAATAATTTATTTTAAAATTTTAAACAAAACGAAATAAAAACAGGTGGATGAAAACAAATATTTGTTGGTAAAAATTTTGATTTTTTAAATAAAAAGTTCACTCACTGACTTTTATGTTTTAACTACATCTAAACAATTTTAATGTTTCTATATGGAAATTGAAGCATTCACTTTAATTTATACAAAAAAAGTTTTACTTACATTAGGCCCATAAAAAAAATCGACAACTTTTTAGAATACTTCATTTTACACCTCCCAATTAAAAGACAGGATAGGTGTTTCATCAAAAAATCATGCATTTGCAGCAGTTTCTTATTTAAGCTCAAAATACATAAGCAATTTCCAACACAATACACTGCAACAATATTAGTTTATACAACAATTTGCAAAATAACAACAATACACAAAACAGTCATAATAAAATTTACTGCAAACTTAATTTGTCTAGATTAATTAAAACAACAAACTAAATGGAAAATTTTAAAAAGACGAATAAAAACTTCCCATTCTATTATTTAGAATACAATAGAGTACAATTATATCATCTCAAAAATAAACAAACAAATACACAAAATCTAATTGTTAACTAACGACTTGACAATATAAGCACAGACTTACTTATTAAATTTTACATACTAAAATGTCAAACAAAACAAAAACAAAAATGAGCAAGCAAGAAAGCTGAATATGATGCAGTTGAAGAAACATGAATATAATCGGAGGTAACTATTAGAATCCAATTAAAAAATGCACTTTATCAAAATGTAAATTTTCAATTTATTTCAGTTTTGTTAATTTTTCATAATCTTTTATTGAGTTTATTACGAAAGTGAAATATTTTATGAATTTTATTTAAATATGATTTTACCTAGCCTAACATCTTTGAGATTTAAGAAAAACGGGTTCGAAATTAAATTTGATATAAAAAAAAAAAAAACATCAGTGTTCAAACTGATTTGCTGGGTTTGCTGTATGCATAAAATATTTTCACATGATTTTTAACAGATTAATTTACAAGTAAAACCTCCAGAGACTCCATTTTGGCTGAGTTAGCAAAAGACAAAATAAAATAAATCATTTTAAATAATTTTTGATAATTTTAATTGGGCTCGAGTTCATTAAATTTAATTTTCATTAAATTATTATTTTTACTGAAGATAGGAATTGTTTTTACAACATAAAATCTTATTAAAAAATTTTTTTTGATATTTTTTTTTTCGCTGAGCTGGGGATCGAAACTGGGTTGAATTTACATCTTTCAATAATCACCACATTCTTTCGTCGGAATTCTTTGAGTTCTCACCCTCTGCACTACTGCGGTGCCCGCTAGCCAACAGTCAAACATCAATACTTTAACCAGTGGTACTGGTGGTTATAAATTTGCTGTAAATTATCATTTTTCAATTTATTTACACATTGCTTCCTTTTTCTTCAGTTTTTTCGTATTCTTTGAAAACCTGAATACATTTGTTTATTATGTTTTTTTATCCACTTTCGTTGACATTTTTCATGTGTACCACTTAAAGTACAAATGCAAATAAAAAATAATAGTTTAATGAAAATTAAATTTAATGAACACGAGCCCAACTAAAATTATTAAAAATTGATAATAAAAATAAATAATTTTTTTAGTTTGTACAGCCTTAAATTATATTCAATACACTTGTGGGCTAAAAACTAATGCCCTTATTCATAAAACTTACAACAGGTTTATAAGAGGTTTATAAAATAAATTTTGTATGGAACTTTGCTTTATAAACCTGTTTTAAACCTGTTGTAAGTTTTTTAATAAGGGGGTTAATCTATAAAATATAAAGAAACATACGACACATATTTAGTTTTTGAAAAGTGCGTATTTAAGTTTTTGCATATAACATTACTTATTTCATAAGATTAGTGCTAATTTCAATGAAATGAAAAACAATGTGGAAGTCAGCTATTATTTTTGGCAACACAATTTATTTAAAGATCTTTGAACTAGAGTTTACAGCATGGCATTGTACATATTTACAAAATATTTTATTAGGAAAGTCAAATGTTTTAAATAACAAGACCAATAATGAACATTACTTTAATAAATTGCTGTCTACAGTGGGCAATAGCTTTAGATAAGAGACTAATTAACATTGGATTCAAATTAGAACTTTTAATGATAAATTGCATTCGCTTTGCAATTCATACGGTTTGCGATTTCTTTCTTTATCACCACATTTTCACATATTGCTGTGCATTGCAATGCGATAGAAGCAATTCATGCGTACTTTGGCATAGAAGACAGGATATGATTATTGTTTTGTGGTTATTGGCATAGTGCAACAAACCAGTTGGTGCCTATTTGTTTGTTCGCTTAAATTCTGTATAAATCTAATGCTGTATTGAACTGCGGTTTCGTTGTTGTTTTTACTTGCCTGACTTTAGCGGAGAAAACATAAAGCAGAGAAATTAAATTAATGTTCCTTCAAGACATACCATTTTGCAAATGCCAGACATATTTTCGTTATAATACAAATGCAGTTTTACCCCCTATATCTTTTATGACAATGTAACCCTTTTTGCCAGTACTTGTTGCAAGAGACGGAATCAATTTTATGAAAATTGTCTAAGTGGGGTTATATATTCATATCCCTTGACAGTTCTATATCTATATATATATAAAAGTGATTGTGTGTCTGTATGTATGTTTATAAAACTAGCGTCTTACTATGCAATATTTAATTCAAGACTTTTATTTCTGTCTTAAAAAATTAAAAGTTAAAAAATAATTTTTATATTTTGAGTAAAATAATAAAAGTCAAAAATAACTTTTAATTTTTGCCTTAAAAAATAAAAGTTAAGAAATAACTTTTTTTCTTGACTTTTTCGATAAAAGTCATAACAGTTACGGTCGGTCCCTGGTAGCAACAAAAAACAAATTTAAATTTTAATCTATTATTGAAATATTCGTATAATTTTTGTATATAATTTGGTGTCTTTTTGTATAGAATTTTTGTTTAAATATTCAATTGTAGTTTTTGCATTCTCAAATTTGCATTTTGCATATGGATGTGTATGGTCGGCTTTACTAACATTATTGCTTTGACTTTATGGCCATAGTACTTAGTTGCATATATGATTTCACAGTAGATTTTCAATTTATTTATTTTTTTTTTTTTTGTTTAATTGTTTGCATCTATGAATGTCAGTGCGTATGTATCTGCATTTTCACAGTCAATATTGGAAAATACATGACTACAGATCTGTGATGGAAAATTCAATACTATTGTACTATTTTCAGTACTTTTTCACAACAAAAATACCACAGTACCCCCACATCATATTTAGTACCTACTCTTTGTTTGTTTTGCTTTGTTCCTTGTTTAGAAATCCAGCGTTACTATTTTTATAATCATTGACAATATTGGCTTTAAAAAAAGAACATAAGGAGTGCACAAATTCGTTATTTATGTTATTTATTTGATCTGGGATCAGCTAATCTACAAAAGTAAACAAATGCATAAAGAATTAATGTTGTTTGTGGTACTATTTTGATAAATTTTTTAAATTTCTTATGTTTCGTACATTTTTGTAATTCTCATTTCTTGTTTGAAATTTTCTGCGTCTCATATGACTTTGAAAACTTCAAACATATTAATGATATGGCATTAACACTAACAAAATGCAGGCATGCTCATATGTTTTTTATCTTAATCCACAACAAATAAAAATTTTTGAAACACATATTTTTACATAAAAACGAATTAATTTTTAGTTTGTTGTTGTAATAGTTTCTTTTTATTAAACTGAATTGATTTTATTTTTTAATTATTTTCAAATGGATTTTTTATTTTATTTTTGAATAAAAATATATGTTTCCTAAAAAGTACCAAAATGTTGAAAAAAGTACTCTTTTCGTTGCCGGTCAGTACCATTTCAATTTTTCATTTTTACATCACTGCTACAGATACAAATTTATACATACTGCTACATATTTTCACATTCATATACACATTTACATGGAAGTGTTGTTTTTCAATGAAACCTAAATCTGCTTGACTATTGTTTGCCTTTGTTTATGTGCTTTTACGAGTGGGAGGGAAAGTAGTTTTTCATTTGTATTCCTGTTAGGACGCATATAAAGAGGATTTTAGATTTTTAATTTTAAAGAGATACGATTCTGCAGTTCAATCGTTAACCAGTTCACTAAGAAATACATCAAGCAATGTTTTCTAAGCGAGAGAAAAATGAAGAAAAGTTTTAAAAAATTACACAAATTGTATTCGAATTTAATTTTTATGACGAGCTTTGGAATATTTTATTTAATAAAAAATGCCAAAATTTTGCTTTTTAATAAACTATTTTCATACTAAGCATATATGCTCTTATTGATAAAGCAATTTATATTTCGTTTTATATCAAGCTTTCAGGAAGCCAATGTTGTTAATACTTTGAGAAGTGAACTAAAAGTTCTTGCCCAAAATAGATTATTGCCACCGAAAAGACAGTCATGAATGTGTTTGTATGCTGTAACATATTAACGTCTATGATACTTTACTGAATGATATCTGTGGCTAGCTAAACATTAAACATGCACTATCATGCTGTCATACACTCAAACTTGTCAATGTAAAAGAGAGTGAGTGCTATTTGGCGTATGTGGCATATTGTATGAGTGCGCAATAAGTACAAAACTGACCTAAATGCAATAAGTGCTTCACAATACAAGCTCAATACACTACAATACTATACTAAGCACTTGTCCGCATGCCTTTTTTTTAAACAGCTTGAAAAACTCTTTGAAGCCTTTCAAATTTTTTTTGCAATGATACATTTGCTAATGGGTTTCAATGAATGAATATGCATGATTTAGATTTTTATAAAACCTTTTTTTTCTTTCTTTTGAAAGGTATTTCATAATACTTTCAAAAAATTAAAACGTTTAAACTTTCAATTTAGTTTATTGATTTATTTATGAAACAGAAAATAAATATTTATTTAACTGTAATTGAACTATAAAATCAAAAATATACAAAAAATTTCCCCTTGAACTATTGTCAAAATATCATATTCATTTAATTAATACAACTTTTACACAAAATAAAAAAATGCAATAAGTGTATTTCACTTTAAAGAAAAAAATAAATAAATGAGACAACTCAAATAGCTCCTTACACAATTTGTGTTGAATTTATTTTCTTATGAAAACAAAAACCAAATAATAACGAGTTCCATAGGATTTTCAACGAATTCATCGGTTAGTACAGGAGTATGAATTGAAAATGCATATTGTGTCGACACACATACAAAGAACATACTTTTGGAGAATGTCATCGTTATATACAATACAATACAATACAATACAATACAATACAATACAATACAATACAATACATTGAACAAATTCACGTATACGGCGAGTGAATCTGGAATTAAAGTTTGGAGAAGATTGTATATCAATTCTTGTTTCTGGTAGATTAAAAATCACAACGGTTTAAGTAAAAAATATTGTACATAGTAATGGTTCTTTATCAAAAAGATTAATTTGGTTCAGTTGCTATTTGAAATTTCTTCACTTTCCAGCTTTTGTATCTACTGAAGTCTTTATGTGTATGAAGGACTACCAGAAATTACTTACTTATATCGTTATTATTGCCATTATTACTGCTGTGCAGAGATGTAACAAAACAACTTTCTTTCGCATTGTTGACAATACAATAATTGTAGTAAATTGGTCGGTCTAGTGTAACGTTTTGCAATAAATGAGATCATGCAATTGACAAAAGACAAGACGTGACTATGGTCAATGGAAATGGCGAGAACATAGACCAAACTATAGGCAAGCAATATGTCGAGAGACTCTAGACATAGATTATAAATGAGACTTTAGATGAGTTTAGAAAGAAAATTACTATATAAATATATAATATATATGGTGAATTTCACGTCCAAGTGACCCAATGTTAAAAATCGATTTTGAAAATGATACATGTGCCAAATATTGAAAAATCCTATTGTTGAGTTAAAAAATATTTTTTTTTGCTAGATATTCCACTCGTATCCCATTAAGCGATTATAAGGGCCTTAAAGTAAATTGTCTAAGCTTTCTTTTTAGAAAAAAGGGCCCAAATTGAAAAAAAAATTTAAAAAAAATATTTAAAAAAAAAAAATTTTTAAAAATTAAAAAAAAAATTTTATATAAAATTAAAAAATAATTTTATTCTATATTCTTGGACCTTTTTAATGATTTGTATTAAATAATTTTTAAACTTGAGGTCACTTTTTTGTCTTTTATAAAAGATTTATAAAAAACAAAAAAGTGACCTCAAAAATCTTTTATAAAAAACAAAAAAGTGACCTCAAGCTTAAAAATTATTTAATAAAAATAAAATTAAAAAGATATTTTTGAAATAATTGAAGAAATAGCTATCTAAAGTCCTTTGGACAATTTTTGCAAGGACCAATAGGTGAAAAGTTACACTAACCCTGTATCACCAAAATTGACAAAATGTCCAACTTTGACCCCCTCTAACTCCGGCACTTATGGACTGATAGAGCTGAAAATTTGTGTACGGCCTACTATCCAATAGTACTAACATTGGTGCAAATCCAAATCGGAAGACATCGATTTTTAAAATTGGGTCACTTGACGTGGAATTCACCATATATATAGAATAGAGTAACGACAAGACTGCATATGAAAAACAATAGAAAAGATGAGACCATAAACGATGCTGTACACTAGATTATAGATAAGACTAGACTATAAACGGAGCTAAAGACCTATTTATACGATACTATAAAAAACACCACATACAAGAATATAAGCAAGACTACAAAATGTACGAAACTAGAGGCAAGATAAAGTATACGAGACTATGTATGAGAGTAAAACATAATTTATAAAATCAATTAAATTAAAAATTCGAATTGTAATCATTCGAGTTAGCACTTAATTGTATTAAAAATAAGTATTGATGGCATCTATCGGAATATCGAACTATTGCTTACGAATTATTATACAAACATGTATATTTCTTAAATTTTTCATAAGTATTATAAATTTATATCAAAATTAGGGCATGCAAATAAATAAAACCTTTCAATATATTGTAGAAGAATGGTTCGATAATATAAATTAAAACTAGTTTCTTTTTTAATAGTATTGTAATAATATTTTTATTTATGACGATCTTATTCAATCAACGTCTATTTTATTATTCATCGCTAAGCCAAAACCCAAGCATAATTAATATGTGTTTCGATGTCGAGTACCGTTGGTAAAAGTATGTTAATATTCTGTAGATGTGCCATAGAATTCAGCTGAACAATTTGTTTGTAGTTATGTGCGTACATATGTCAACCGTTTTTGTGATTATTGTAGAACTGTTTCGCTGTTGCTATGTGTGTTTGTCTTGTGTGTTTTATTATCATCTTATTTTTATGATGTGCGAATATTAAAGTTTGAATCTTTGTAACGCAACATTACAGCATTAAGCAGAAGATCACATTAGGGCAACATCCATCATAATAAATACCAAAACAAGATCTGGTGATGGTTGGTACTATTTAACTATCCCCCTTCTTAATTACGAAACGTCCTCGTTTCGAAAAAGTAGACTAACTGCTTATCCCTTTTTCTTTCGATGAAGATATTATGTTCACAATTTATTGACAGTGTAAAAATATTGGCTTAAATTGTGCAAAGGATTTGGCTTAGTTGATCTTGATTACAATTATGAATATAAGTAATAGAAATATTAAATAACACAAAATAAATACATATAACAAAGTAATAATTAATTTTTTTTTTGTGACTATTCAAAAAGCTAACAAGTGGATTATTTAAATAGGTATGTTTTTTTTGTTTATGTTTTTGATTTATTATGCTTGCCTTAATCAAAAAGAGAGAGAAAATTTAGTTTAAATAGTTTATTTTCAACGAAGATTGCTTTTATGTACTTTTTTCCCATCAATTAAAACTGTAGTGCCAAGGTCTTTTTCAATTACCTTCTCGACAAATACCTTATCAAATTTATTTCCAAGTCTTTTGTTACGTCATATAAAGACTTTTTCTCCAACACCGTAAGTCTTAGGCATTCGCCCTTGATTGATTCTCTGTAAAGTCTTTTCCTGAGTTTCAGATAGCCTTTCCCTTATAGTATCTAACTTATCTAACGCACAATTGTGAAATATATCAGTTGGTCTAGCATTGATGACAGAATGGTAGCTACGATTGTATTTATGCGTTGCTAGAATAACCAAACTAATAATATCGTCTATATTTTGCTGCTCTTTAATACAACGCGCAATTTCCAACAAAGTGGAATGGAACCTCTCCACCTGACCATTGCTTTCGCTGTGAAGAGTTGGTATGAAAAATTGGTCTATTGAAAAACTATCCCTTAGTAAAACCTTAATAGCATTTGACTGGAAGGCCTTTTCGTTGTCAGAAACAATGACTTTGGTATTATTAAATACTAATAAAATTTCTGATATAGCGTATTTAATGTCAACTGTGGCTCTCGAAATAATAGGTTTTACAATAGCATATTTAGAAAATTTATCTATGCACGTTAAAAACAATTGTTTTGAAGTTATAAAAATATCCATATGGAGAATTTCTCCTGGGAGGTGTGGGATTGGTGTTTTACCAATACCAGGATCGGGGGGTCTTCGTTGGTATTTATTCTCTAGACATATCTTGCAATTTGTTATCGTTGATTTCAATATTTTTTTTATATCAGGAAAGTAATACTCACGAGTAATTTGGCGAAAGTTTTCGTGTAAGCCACGATGAGCTCGATTGTGCTCCGTTGCTATTACTTCCATTTGATCATCTTTGTTAGTTAAATCAATCAAGAGAAGCTCAGTGTGAATAAATTTAATCCCTGGAAAAGCCGATATTATTACATTCTGTATCTCTGCTAATGTTCTGAGATCACAGAAAATTCCGTTGGTGGTGTTAGGATTAACACAACTTTTTAAGCACTGAAGAAGACTCTCAACAGTGTCAAATGTGATCGTATGACGAATCAATCTTTTAAAAATAATTTTAGTGTTCTTGCTAAAAGAATTCGATTTGGAAACCATTAATTGGATTCTAAATTGGTTAATAGGGCATTTTACAGTCTTAATCACTTTTCCTAGAGATTGTTCGCTATGCACAGTTTCGTCCGATGCGACTTCGCTTAAGTTGTGGGAAAACTGCCTAGAGAGTGCATCCGCCACTATATTATCCTTTCCAGGTTTAAAGTGAAAAGTGGGCGAAAACTCCTCTATAAAAGCCCGCCACCTTTTCATTTTGGCGTTAGGATTTTTCTCTGACATTGCAAAAATCAGTGGCTGGTGGTCAGTAAATATCTTTATATCCTTAATTCCGTACAAATAATGGCGAAGCTTTCTCAATGCCCACACAATAGCAAGTAGCTCACGTTCGTTAGTAGCATAATTTTGTTCGGTAGCAGAGAGCGTTCGCGAAATCATTGTGATTGGGCGACCCTTTTGCGACAAAACCGCACCTAAAGCAGTAGAAGAGGCATCTGTTGTGAGTTCAAAAGTTTGGTTATAATCGGGATATTGAAGCAAAACATCCTCCGAAGCTAGTATTCGTTTTATACGCTCAAAAGCTTGAAGTGCTTCCGGGTTAAGATCGAGTTTTACGTTTTTGGAATTACGCGCACCTATTTGTCCGTTTTCTCCGCGAAGATAAACAGTCAAGGGCTTAACAATTGCAGCGTAATCTTTTATAAAGCGCCGGTAATATCCGGATAGGCCAAGAAATGAACGTAAAGCTCGAAGTGTTTGCGGGATCTCGTAATTAATAATGTCATGAACCTTATCCGGACAAGTTCTGATGCCTGCTTCAGAAACTACGAACCCCAGAAACTCTACATGAGTTTTAAAAAATTTAGATTTTTCGGGTGACACTCTCATTCCCGCATTCTCAAGTTTTTGGAGTATGGAATCGATATGTTTTAAATGCGACTCTCCATCTGGAGAGTAAATGATTATGTCATCGACATAAACATGACAATATTTACCTATAGCTTCGCGTAACACATCATCGATGGCCCTTTGAAAAATACTCGGCGCGTTTCTTAACCCAAAAGGTAATCTGCAGAATTCGTATTTTCCATTGTTTATACTAAACGCCGTTTTCTGCCTATCCTCCTCACACAAAACGATCTGATGGAAGCCTGACTTAAGGTCTAGTGTTGTAAAGAATTTCGAATTTCCTAAATTAGCCAAGATTACCGATGTATCAGGAATGGGATATCGATCCGGAATTGTTCTCTCATTTATTTTACGAAAATCGATCACCATTCGCAATTTTGGGCTTCCATCTTCTTCGAAACCTTTCTTAGAGACTACATGGACAGGTGAGTTATAAGGCGAACAAGATTCCCTAATTATTCCTTCATTAAGAAGTGTTTTAATTTCATGGTTGATAAATGGAGCCACGGAAATGGGATAGGGATAACTTCTGCTATATATCGGCTCGTCTGTATTTGTCCGAATTCGACCTTTAACAGTCGTGTTATATGGCAGAGCTATGTTTGGGTCAGCAAAGGCATTAATATTGTTGTCAATTATCAGTCGAAATTGGGCTTGAAATTTGTCTGGAACCGTATCCTCTTCTATTGTAATTAAATTTACTTGATCACATGAAAGATGTTGTAATTTTACTTTACCGTTTCGGTAAAATAAATACCCTCTATCAGTATCAATTTTTGCGTTAATCTGTCTTAGAAAATCATAACCTATAATACCGTCGAACGTGCTTAAGCTTGGGAGCAGAAAGAACGTTGAGGTATTGTCCAACACGTTAATTAGGCATTTTTCCTCTATTACATTCTTGCCGTTAATTGACTTCAAATTGAAAGGTTTATCTAAAGGCTTAATTCCCTGAAGAAATGTTAAAGGTTTTATATAATTTTTTGATGTCCCAGTATCAATTAGAATGCGAAGCTCCTGACCGTTTTTGCACTTTATCGTAATAAACGGTAGGAGCGATCTTAGTTTAAAAAATTAATTTCATCGCCATATTCAGCTACAACGTCGTCATTGTAGTCATAATTGTTACTCTGAGCGCCTTCGTAATAATATTCATTATTAAAGTCAATATCCCTACTTAGATGTTCCCTTTCATTAGAATATGTTTCTAATTCTTCCGGCATATAATTAACTCTTTGTAGTTTCTGAAAAGGTGAGCGATCGGACTGTAACTGCTCACGACTCCGCTTATATGCCACTGGCAAATTGGGATGCGGATGTTGCGGCTTAGGAATATAATTCGGTGTATTATGTGGTTGGACTGGATTCTTGATATGTTGTTGATATGGAGTATGTAGGTTTTGGAAGCTATTACGCTGCCTAAAATAACTTGTATTGTTATCAACTTCCATTGGAGTTGACCCATTAGAAACATTTTGGTTGAAGGGTATACTCGCATGAGGTCGGTTATTGCGATCTATCTGTTTGTGTTGAGACATAATCGGCCCATTGGGCTTAAAAGTATTTCCGACCGCAAATGCCTCTGCAAAATCGTATCGTTTGTGATTTGTTTGGAGTTCTTGGGCAACTGCAAGAGCAGTTTGAAGATCTTTGGGCCTTGTTGAAAAAAGTATATCGCACAAAGGGCGACGAAGTCCAGATATGAAAACGCGTAAAGCGTTCTCTCTAGCGCGTTCATTTAAAGTGGCAATGATATCCCTATTTCCGCCATATGTCATGATTTGTTTATTTATTATAAGACATAGCTTCTTATCTACCCTATTGTAGTACTCAGTGATAGAATGATTATCCTGTCTAAGAATACTAAGCTCATTCTCCAGTACATATAACGGTGTCTTATCGGCATATTCTTGGTCTAACCTAGCTATAATTGCCCTAAAATTAAGCACTGTGTTAAAGGATGCCAGTGTGGCGTTTGCAGGACCTATAATTTTATTTCGAAATATACCCATAGCGATGTAATACTTCTTCGAACCCTCTGTATAATATTTAATGGCAAACTCGGCTGCGCTTCGCCAAGCTGGATAAGATATAGAATCTCCACTGAATTCAGGAAGAGACTTTATCAAGTCTAGACTTAAATTATTTTCTACAACTAATGGATTAATCGAGACAGGCAAATATTGTTCAACGACACGTGGTTGCAGTTGGTTAATCGCTAATGTCAAGCGATTTAGCTCTTCGGCTAACTGTTGCCTCGTCTGCTCATTTTTCTCATTTACGATTTCTAATACCTGATCTTTATTAAGAAGCATTTTATAAGACTATAATTAATTTTTTTGCAAAAGACTTGGTAAATAAGAATTAATAATAAAAAATACACAATTTTTTTAATGCACTTAAGGAAAACATATACCAAAAACAATAGTCGTTTTAGAAAATAAGCTTTATTATATTTCGGTAGTCTCAATACTATTTTTAATCCGGAAAAAGTGTGCTAAAAAATCATAGAATTACGTAAGCAGCACTATGCTTTTGCTTGAGAATTTTAAACGTTTTTTCTACCGAAAATCTTTTAAAAAAATTATTTTATATTAAGTATTTTATTTAGTTTAAGAAAATACTTTTCAATTTTCTGCTAATCGAAAAACAAAATAAATTTTGCACACAAAGTTTCAACTTTAAATTTTTAAATGTTTTAAAATATAACACGTATTACTAATTTTTTAAATAATATCCACTTTGAAAAATTTTTAAATAATCACTTACACTTTTTAAATTTATAAACATTTACATTGAAGACAATCGGGTTTCCTTCGTCCTTTCAGGATTCACATGTCCTTTTATAATTTGTAGGATTTCAAAAACCAAATAAGCTTTCCACACCGGGTTTTAAATATATTTTTTTAAATTTATTAAATTAAAGTTGAAGGTAGGGAGTATTCCTTTGTCCTTTCAGGATTCGCATGTCCTTTTAGCACTTGTAGGTTCTTAAGCCTTCTAGTTGGGCGCCAATTAAAACTAGTTTCTTTTTTAATAGTATTGTAATAATATTTTTATTTATGACGATCTTATTCAATCAACGTCTATTTTATTATTCATCGCTAAGCCAAAACCCAAGCATAATTAATATGTGTTTCGATGTCGAGTACCGTTGGTAAAAGTATGTTAATATTCTGTAGATGTGCCATAGAATTCAGCTGAACAATTTGTTTGTAGTTATGTGCGTACATATGTCAACCGTTTTTGTGATTATTGTAGAACTGTTTCGCTGTTGCTATGTGTGTTTGTCTTGTGTGTTTTATTATCATCTTATTTTTATGATGTGCGAATATTAAAGTTTGAATCTTTGTAACGCAACATTACAGCATTAAGCAGAAGATCACATTAGGGCAACATCCATCATAATAAATACCAAAACAAGATCTGGTGATGGTTGGTACTATTTAACTTATATAAATCTACAAACTGATCTCTGCCTTTTATTGAAGAAAAGACTGATGATTTTTAAATGGATTTCGAAATAAACATGTTACTGCAAGAATTCTACAATTAAATATTTATTATTTAGTGATGAAAATACTGAACGATTTTAAATTAGATTTCGAAATAACAAATTTGAGCTTCACATATGATAAGGCGTTCGTAATGCAAGTTGGACATTATTGGTATAATCACAATTATGTATTAACTACGCAACATATTTGGTCATTATTGATACACTCTATTACATTTCAAATACATATTTGTGAGCATAAATTAATAATAAATAATATACATTTCATACAAACCACTAACTTTCGATCATTTGTAGAAAATTATATGAAATTCAACTGGAAATAAAATGTAAATGTAATAAATTTAAAACAATCATCAAAAAATGCTAAAATAATTTTTGTTTTAAAAAAATGTTTCCGCTAACTTTAGAAGCCATCAACCTAATAAATAATTCAGCTGCAGCAGTGAACTAATAAAATACATTATTTTTCAAATATAAATTATTGAGGCATAAATTGAACACAAAAAATGAACACAATATTTGCATATCAAATCAAATGAGGTGAGTTTCTGTAAGTTGTGATTAAACAAAGTTTAAAGCAAATACACAGATAGACAAACAGACAAACGGATGGATGAATAAATTCACACACATTTAAACAAATCAACAAATACTTCCCAGCTAGCATTTTTTAAAAATTTTGATCAAATTCGAGTCTTTTTCGATACTTCTGCGCGATTAAAATGATGGAATATGCGCTCATTTTCAGATCATAAAAGACTCATTTGTCGGGAGAAAAGTGGCCCTACACGCGACTCTTCTTGATAAGTCATTTATGAGTCTTTTTTTATGTTAAATTAGAGTCATTTTTGACCTTTTTTCTAATAGTATTTATAGTCTTTTTCGAATCGCTTTCTAGTCATTTATTAGTCCTATTTCTCTTCATTTATGAGTCTTTTTCGAGTCGTTTTCTAGTCATGTTTCTAATCGCTTACGACTCTTTTTTAAGTAATTTATCAGTCTGTTTAGGAGTCTTTTTATTGTCATTTATGATTGTTTTTCGAGTCATTTATCAGTCGTATTACTAATCTTATTTGCTTCTTTTTCGACTGTTTTTATTCGGTTTTCTGAGTCCTACGTTTACATAGACGCGATTTTAAAAATCACGTCCATATGAGCGTGAAGTACCACAAACAAAAAATATTAAGCTCATATTCGTGTGATAATACATCAAAGTTTATTTTATAGGAACAATTTTTTTCATAAAAAATAATTTTTAAAATAAAAATTTACATTAAAAAATAATTAAAAAGGTTATGAAAATAAATTATTTTCATACGATATAGTTTTAAAGTATAATTTAAATTTTTATTCATAAATAATATTAATATTGTTTTAATCTAAACGAATTCAAAATTACTGGCTATTTTAACATATAACAAAAAAGTTTTAAAATCATATTGGACATTTTTCATTTGTACTTTAAAGTTTTTACCAGAAACAATATTTACTTTTATAAAAAACAAATTTTAAATAGTTTGCAGTTTAAAAAATAAGAACTCTAATCTTTACGTTTTCTTTTTGTCAATCTATCTCTAGCATGTACAAAATGCTTTTGAAGAACAATATTCATATCTTTATCCGTGCTTTTATATTTAAGATGACAAATATCTGAAACAAAATATTTCAGTTTTTTATTTTTGTTATATTAATTATTTTTATTAGAAATATGAACCTACTTTTAATTGATGTTATCAGAAAGCACTTTTCGGCGCTAGGCTTAGTGCTGGTCCCCTTCCAGCTGTACAATGTGGCTAAGTCATCCGAAAAAACTTTTCGAATTGCAGCTCTGAGGAATTGTGCGGGTCCTTCACCACCGGTTTTTGCAATATATTATTTCTGAAAATGTAATAGGTTATAAAGAAACTTATATGATAAGGTAGTAAGTTAGTTAGTTAGTTTGTTGGCTAGTTTGTTAGTTAATTAGTTGTTTAGTTAGTTAGTATTTGTTCGCCATTTTCGATACTCAGAAATTGTTTGAGTTTGTCCTCATTCCCCTGTGCTAAAGCATCAAAGGTATTTAAACCGGTTAACTCATTGAACGGAAGTTTTTGGGTGTCATTGAGTTCGTCCACCATTATGTTGTCACCATGGTGTTTTCGACCTTCCAGTTTAACGGCAATAACTTCTTCTGCTTCAAATGATGTTCGGGTTGGAAACGATTTCTGAAGGTGTCGTTGGTTCTTATGGCACACTCGCATTCGGTCGGGAAAATAAGACGATGCTTAACAATTTGTCCTTTCTGTGCACAGCGACTACAGGAATAGTAGCCACTATATCCCTTAGTTCCTAAAACAAAGGACTTTGCTGGGGCATCCATAACAAAACAAAGTACTTTCATATTAAAAAACTTATCAGCAAAAACCAATCCTTCTTGCATCAGCTCATTAAGTTCTGTTATAAATTCTTTTAAAAAGCATTTGCGCAATTGGGGTTTTAAATTCCTTCAAATACACCAATAAGTAAAACGTAGCTTGATCCTACAACACTTGCTAAAACAGGCCAAGCTTGTTTAGAGCTGCTTTTAAAAAGCGGTAGGCCGTCAATGCCAAAATCTAGAACTATATCCAATAATTTCCAATCATTTCTTACCAAGAAATCCGTTAATCCGTTTTTCAATCCGTAGTGAATATACGTTCCTTCACCAACATTTCTTTTAACAACAGAACTAGGCGTTTTTAAAAGTGTTCTAGCGTCTTTTGGAACTTTCATGTTGCATTTAAGCAACAATAATAAAATTGCATTAATTGCAACGAAGCTTACTTGGAATTGAATTGCCCACTTAGCCAGTTCATCACAAAAATTAAATTCATGTTGTTCACTTTCAGTTTCTTCACTTGAATCAATAAAACTGTCACTATCAACACTGTTTTCATTTGAATATTGACTTGATTCTTTATATTCTTGAATGTTTTCTTCAATATGATTCTCTGTGCCTTTTTCGGTTTTTTTTTTGGGTGAAATTAAATTTTCGGCCTCGTTTTTTTTGCCAATATTTTTATTTTTTATCTGACATTGCCTTTTTTATTTAGATTTATAAACTTACTTTATTTATTTTAATATGTATGTATATATGCATGGGGGTACAGCAATAATAATACGAAAATCCATTAAATGTACTGAATTACAGAATTTTAGAAAAGATTATATTCAAGCTACTTCCATTTTAATAGAAGATATACACGGTCCATTTGTATTATCTGCAGTCTACTGCCCGCCGAAATATAATAACACAAAAATTGAATATCTTGAACTCCTTAAATCTCTTGGGAATCGGTTTATAGTGGGTGGTGATTTTAACTCCAAAAATACAGTTTGGGGATCTCGATTAACACTATCGAAAGGAAAAAATTTACTAGAGGCAATAAATGAATTCAAATGCAAATTTATAAGTACTGGAGAGCCTACTTACTGGCCTACACACATTCACAAAAAACCAGATCTCTTAGACTTTTTTATTACCAAGAATATAAGACATGACTATCTAAATATAAAATCATGCTTTGAATTATCTTCTGACCACTCTCCAGTGGTACTTATATACCAAACCGATGTACTTCTATCCAATCAAAATAAATTTATATACAACAAGAAAACCGACTGGGATTGTTTCAGGGAAATCTTAGAGACAAAACTCGAGACAAATATATCGCTAAAAACCGAAGAAGAATTGGATAATTCTATAACTTTTTTCAATGATACGCTTATAAACGCGGTTAGTGATTCTACTCCAACCAGAACACACACAGTAGATAAATTCAGTATCCCACCTCACATCCAAGAGAAAATAAAAGCCAAACGAAGATTAAGAAAAAGATGGCAAACTACAAGGTCAATTCAGGACAAAACCCACCTTAATAGGCTCACAAAAGATCTCAAAAACTTGCTAAAGAAGGACAAAGAAGATAAACTACAAAGATATCTTACTAACCTTGGCTCATCAGCTACAACAAATTACTCGCTCTGGAAAGCAACCAAAAAAATAAATAATGGAATTTTACATCAGCCGCCGATCCAAAAACCTGATCTCACATGGGCCCGCACAAATGAAGAAAAAGCTAATGTTCTTGCAGATCATTTTTCTAAAACCTTTACAAATCCAATGGACGAAAAGGATATAACTCTTCAAAGTTTTCCAAACAGCTCTTCCAACTCTCATATCAAAAGAATTTCAATTAATGAAATTAAAAAAATTATAAAAACAACAAAAGATAATAAATCTCCTGGTTATGATCAGATCACCGGAAAACTACTAAAAGAATTGCCGAATAAGGCCCTAGTCTATTTAAGAAATTTATTTAATTCAGTTATAGATATTAAATATTTCCCAAAAGTATGGAAAGTCGCTGAGATAATCGCTATTCCTAAACCAAACAAAGATGCCTCAAAAACAACATCTTACAGGCCAATTAGCCTTCTGCCACTGCTGTCAAAGATCTTCGAAAAACTCTTCTATGAACGTATTGAACCAATTCTTCTAGAAAGACAACTCATCCCCAAACACCAATTTGGATTTAGGCGAAAGTTCTCTACTATACAACAAATTCATAGAGTAACAAATAAAATATCGTCTGATATTGACAAAAAAAAACTTTTGCGTTGCAACATACCTCGACGTTGCAAAGGCGTTTGATAGCGTATGGCACAAAGGTCTTCTTCATAAACTAAAAAATCAATTGCCAAAAGAATTCTTCTTATTACTACAAAACTACCTACAAAATCGAAGATTCTATGTTAAATATAAAGACGAGTATTCAAAAATACTTTCTATAAAAGCTGGAGTACCTCAAGGTAGTGTCCTCGGACCAATGCTTTACCTCCTGTTTACATCAGATATTCCAACTCCTACAACAAATAACAATATGATAGCAACATTTGCTGACGACACTGTTCTACTATCATCACACGCAAACATCAAATGGGCTATGCAAAACTTACAACAACTGCTCAATAATACAATGAATTGGTTCCGTAGTTGGGGAATTCAAGTAAACAGTGATAAAACAATTCAAGTAATCTACACTAATAGAAAGATAACAAACTTTCAACCTATTCAAATAAATACTCTACCAATTCTTATGGATACAAAGGCGAAGTATCTTGGCATTATAATTGACTCAAAACTTAACTGGAAAGATCACATCACTCAAAAGAAAAAAGAAATAAACAACAGGTTTAGACAATTATTTTGGCTGTTAGGGAGAGAATCTAAACTAACAACTCAAAGCAAACTACTTATATACAACACAATTATAGCGCCAATTTGGAAGTACGGGGTAGAAATATGGGGTACAGCTAGCACAACAAACTTAAAAATTATTCAACGAGTTCAATCTAAAATATTGCGAACTATTGTCAACGCAGAATGGTATATTAGAGATGAGGACATACATCGAGATCTAAACGTCAAAACAATAAAAGAAATTATCCGTATCAGCAGCATTAAACATACAAATCGTTTAACACAACATTCCAACATGGAACTCAGACAGTTGCCGGCAAACGAAATCCTGGCACCTAGAAGACTTAAACGGTATACACCTTCAGATCTAGCTGAGCGATACTAAAAAAATTTATATATTACTTATCATTCAATAATTCGATTTAAGTTATCTTAGGTACTGATTTAAGATAATTATCATCCCACCTCTGTAAATTAAATTACTTATTGTCATCTTGTTGACAGGTGTAATAATAAAGGGAAGTTAAAAAAAAAAAAAAAAAAAAAATGTATGTTTTAATATGTAAGTGTGATTAAAGTAACTTTTTAATAATTATTTTTTTGTAATTATTTATTTAAATACAAAAATTATAACAAATTCAATGAAAACATAATTTACATATTGAAGAGTGTATATTCAATATATTTATATTTCACTTTAACGACGTAACTTTTATAAATGAACAAATATTGAACTTTTTGACGTTTACTAAAGAATACGCAAAAAATGTCCCGTTACACTTAAGAAAAAATAGCATAACAATTAGTTTTTTATCATCTATCTGCCCAAAATATGATCATAAAATACATAATTACAATCACATTTCAAACACCTGCATGATCTGTATTCCAAACAGCAGTTTTCAATCATCCAGATGCGCAAAATATGATCATAAATAACGGTTAAAATCCTCACATTTTAAACGCCTGGATGATTAATTTGCGATTGCTGTACAATTTGTTATTGTATTTTAAATCAAACTATTTTTAATCATTAGCGCGAGTCATTTTCGAGTCTTTTTTTAATCGTGTAAGTGATTAATCAGTTATTGATCAGCAAAAGTACTCGAAGAAGACTCAGGAAGGTGATTTTTGAAAAAACAATCTTCCAAATGCTAGCTGGGTTGTATAAAATTAAATACGTCTATATGTGTATGTTACGTATTTGTATTTGTGTTTGTTTATTTATTTAAATTTTTTTTAGTTCAAGCATATACGAATGTGTGTATATTTATTTATGCATTTGTTGTTGCAAATTTAACATGATCTAACAA